>OY757246.1:12400000-13129436 GCA_963583935.1 Diaperis boleti
GTAATACCGTTTTTTGTTAAGAATGTTAAGTTGAAATGGAACCTTTTTTACCAGTTCTCACGGTAGTGTGAACCCATATTTTATTATTACGCATTTGAAATAATAAACCAGTCTTTGTAGTTTTCAACATGTAAAACTTGTTTTTGCTGTACATTATTTCATTCTTTTGGACCAGTCTGTGTACTTGAAATGGGCTTTCATATTTAGTAAATAATATTATTTTGGTTACAATATAAGTCGAATTGCAAATCTCTCTAGAAAGCAATTCTGTTCTTCTGGGGTCATCAAAATTGCCTCAATTGGATTGCTTCAAAACAACCCAACCTCTTGCATCACCAATTCAAGGCTGGAAAGTTTAGCCTCTTATTCTATTCTTCCTAGAGCAAGGATAAAAAACATCTCTTCTTACCAAGCCGTCGATAAAATATTTTCTTATTTGTAGGTTCGTGAACTCGTGAGCGTACTGGTGTATTGGCATGCATGTAACTATCTATTGAAATTTTCATTTTGACGTAATGATTAACGACAATATCGAAATAATGAATAGGAACAAGGAAAACAATAAAGCCGAACGGTCTGATCTGGCGATAAAATATCGCAATTTGTCAGTATTACGGTGCTGCTTTAGTACCAGGAAGCAAGAGTATGGCCGTCGCCGCGATATCGGACTAAATCGAGGGCCTCAATCGGCAATATCTATAAACCAAGAACATTACATTAAATGGAGACAAGACAGATCGTGCACCGCGCGTATTGTTATACTTGCCTCAAGTTATTATAGATTTGAACTCGGGTCAAGTACTTTTTTTACCGTCTTTTCTATACCGCCGCGCCGAGTCCGATTGGTATCAGGAATATTTATCGCAAACCTTCTGTCACTGACGATGAAGCACGGACAAGGACAGTTGGGAAAAAAGAGCCCGAGACCGTCCTCATCTAGTCGAAATTCCGTGGACGCATATTTTCCAACCAACGCCCGTGATCCGAAGGTGCAAGCACGCACTCCACTTCCGACGCAGCTTACACAAGTACAATCCACCATTGTTTCAAACTTAATTGTTGCATAATTAGTGCTAATGTTGTGGAACTCGGCGGGTTCGTTACACCTTGCGAAGTTGGTGGGTTTGAAGAGCTGCTACGATCTGATAGTGGCAGTAACAAGAAGTCTCATGATTTGCATCTAGGCTGTGGTATAGTTTATCTTGCATTACATTTATGCAGCACTTTTCCTTTCGTTTTGGAAACGTATACGTTGGCTTCCTCTGAGTTCCTTTCCACATTCCAGAAATCGGTACGGTTCTCGTTCCACATGGTTTTGTTTTCTATTCGATGAAAAGCCGATTTTTTTGACTCATTGAAAATACCACACATCCGTCAGCATTCCTTCAGGTGGTTCTAATTCTTTTTAATACTGTATGTACTCTTATTTTTTGACGTTTTATTTCTTCGCTCCAATCGGATTGAAAAGAACGTGTTCCATTGCTTGCAAAAACATACACCTGCATTTTATTTATAACAACACCTTCAATTCAAGATATTACTGATGTGAAATAGTACTATATCTTTATGACCAGCTACTTCTTCAGACAGAAAAAGTTGTATGGCAAATAAATATGACATGTGTGAAGAGTAACAAATTCAACAGATTATACCTAGAGGTGACAGGAAAATAGAGCATATTATCTTCTAACCAGATTTGAACACCGTTCCAAGACATGTGACCCTACAAGTTAGGTAGACAGCGCCGGCAACATCGTCACTTTTTACCTACAAGATCATAGATAACGGCGTGTAGACAAAAGGCCGTCGTCAAAATTCCTCCGCTTCGGAATCGTATACCCCTGACCGCAGGTGTCCACCAACTCGAATTCTCCAATGGAAGGTCGTTCTCACCGCATCTAACTGCTCTATTTCGCCCCCATTCTATGAGAAAGATGGGTGTGTGTTGGACGCCATCTCCTCGATGCACGGACCCCAGCGGCCGTCACTTAAACCAACATGAATTGTCACGAAGAGAACCACGTTCTCACGATGCTGCGATTAGCATCTACATTACTGATCGTAACGAAGTGAAAAGACAAAGCGTTCGAGTTTTTTCCATCGTAACGGACCCCGAATTTCCATTCTTCCGGGGTTAAACGGTTCGGTTCGAAGAAACGGTTGCCGTATTTGCCTTTGCTGAGGGGCGGATGACCCCGACTGACCCGCGAATGCATTTCAAAGTGCAAACCTAGTTATGTGCGGTGAGCCTGCTCGCCCTCCGGCTCGGAATTGCTAACTCCGTCATATCTCGCGTTCGTGTAATGGGATGTGCGATAGATAAATAGGGTCCGTATTTAGCATGTACCTGCAATAAGGCACCGTTATGTCAGAGGCGCAGCGGAATGTATGCAATGCCGGGAGGCGCAAAACTGTGATAAGCCTTTCCGACATGAATGGACACGAGTTTTAGACTAATTCACCCAAAGCTTACCACTAATGTCCTCCTGTTAAAAACAATGGGGTTCTTCAAAATGCGGCCGTTTAATGAGAAACGCCGAATGTGCCCACCATGCGAGTAATTGGCTTTCGTGTAAAAACCCGGCCATAGCGGTGGTTCGGGAAATTGGCTACTTCATTAGGGCGTTTACCCGCCGGCTCGACGTCGAGGAATCGCGCACGCATTTACGGGAGCGGCCAGGAATTTCGAGTGCGTAGAGGTGTCATCAGGTCAAGAACGTCGAAATTGAAACGTTTCCGAAGCGGCGACTATTCCTCCAGCTGGGAACATGGCGTCAGCGGACAGGTTCGAGCCATCATCTTGAGACTCCGCCCCAGCGGCCACCATCCGTCTTAATTCAAACCGGGAATTAAACTGCATTTATATTTGACGTTGATGTCTTGTCGTTGAGCGAACAAAACCAAAACGTACATATAAATTCTCCAATACGGGCCATTACTCATGTCGCGAATTTTCGCGCATACTTAGTTTGTCGTCTTGTATTCGCAATTACTCGCAACGAATTATCGTAATTAATTGTCGGCGAGTAATGCAGCACCATCAATATGCATGGGTGCCGGGACATGCTAAACGATCCATCCGAAGCGGAAGTCGAAATCATTAGTTAAACTGTCAAACGGCGTGCCTAATAAAATTGTTATTTTACACCCATTATTTATCCAACGGCGAAAACAAATCCCAGTCTCTTCATATAATTATCATTCAAGTGTTGGCCGACGAAGGCCGTGGGACCTAAACTCCGGTCTTAAACGCCGACTGTCACTCATAGCTATTTACATTCACAACGCCAGCAACGATGTTCGCGGTATTAACACTAGCTGAATCGTAATTTGGATCGTTTCTTTTACAGGATCTCCACCTCTTACCGGAACGGGAACCCTCAAGGTCATCGTCCAAGACGTCAACGATCACAGTCCAGAGTTTAGACGACAGTCGTATCACGCTACAGTGGCCGAAAATTCACCTCTGGGCACATGGGTGCTCACACCCACAGCAACAGACAAAGACATAGGACTCAACGCCAAAATCCGCTACAGTCTGTTGGGAGACAAAGTCGACAAGTTCAGAGTTGACCAAGACACAGGTGTCATCACCACTGCTGCTATTCTCGACAGGGAAGAAACCGACATCTATTACTTCACCCTAATGGCTCAAGACTGCTCTGCCACAGATCCACGAGCTGCAGCTGTCAATCTCACTATCACCGTTAGCGACGAAAACGACAACTCTCCTAGTTTCACCTCTACGAGATACGAAGTCTACATTTCCGACAAGACCAAAGCGGGACAGTTTGTTTTCGGAGCCAAAGCCACCGACGAAGACATTGGTGCCAACAGCAAAATCACCTACTCCCTGGCAGGCGAACACTCGAAAAATTTCACTATAAACTCAGAAAGTGGGGTCATAAAGGCCGCCCAAGACCTGGCCAAATCCAGCACCAACGTCTTCAATCTTGAGATCGAAGCCAAGGACGGAGGGAAAGTACCCAGGAAAACCAGCACAGAGTTGAGAGTCTTTCTAAAACCTGATCATCTCTTTCCATCGTTCACCTCACCTGCAAAAACCCGTTTCGTTTTGGCTGAAAACGTTGAAGCCGGAAAATTAGTGGCAAGATTTAAGGCAACGTCTCCCAAAAAGGGCCCGTCAGGCAACGTCCGTTTTGCCATTGCTGGGGGCAACATAGGCGAAGCCCTAACAATGGACAAAAACACGGGAGAAGTCCAAGTTGCCGGTAAAGGTCTAGACTACGAGACTTCTCCACAGTACGAAGTGTGGATCGAAGCTAAAGATTCCGACACGCCACCCCTCCGAACGGTGCTCCAACTTACCATCAACGTGACCGACGCCAACGACAACCCTCCAATATTTAACAGCCTCCTCTACAACGCATCCATTCTCGAGGAAGAAGCGCCCCCGCAACTTGTTGTAAAAGTCTCCGCCACTGACATCGATTCGGAGGAGAACGGGCAAGTTTCCTACAAACTGACCGACGACTTCGAAGGTGCTTTTGAAATCGATTCTGAAAGCGGTGAAATCTACACCAACACTCGCTTGGACCGCGAAGAAATTTCCAGCTACGAGCTCATAGTCGAGGCTCTCGACCAAGGCGTCCCCCAGCTCACCGGTACTGCCACCGTTCTCGTCACAGTCCTCGATAAAAATGACAACCCCCCACGTTTCAGCCGCCTCTTCAGCGTCAACGTGACGGAGAACGCCGAGATCGGCTCGTTCGTCATTCAAGTCACCAGTACCGATAAAGACATCGGCGAGAATGCCAATGCCACATACAGCTTCACCGAAAATCCGGGTGAGAAATTTAAGATTGATCCGATCAGCGGCAACGTGACCGTTGTGGGGCATTTGGACCGCGAGCAACAAGACGAGTACCTGTTAAAAGTGGCGGCCGTGGACGGCGCATGGAAAGCCGAAACACCTCTTACCATCACAATCCAAGATCAGAACGATAATGCTCCAGAATTCGAACACTCGTTCTACAGTTTCAATTTCCCTGAACTACAGAGAGATGTTGTTTTCGTCGGGCAAGTCACTGCGACCGATCGTGATAAGCAGGGGCCCAATTCCGTTATAAGTTATTCGCTGCAACAGCCGTCCGACCTTTTCACTGTGGATCCAGCTTCGGGAGATATATTCAGCAAGCGCAGTCTGCGATACAAATACACGCAAATGGAGTCGTCGCCGGAGAATATGTACTCGTTGACTATCTTGGCAACGGACAATGGAAAACCCCCAATGTCTTCCGAGTGTTTGGTGACTGTGAACGTTGTGGATGCAAACAACAATGCGCCCAAATTTGACGAACCCGAGTATCTTTCCCCTGTACCTCACGATGCACACGAAGGGCAACTACTTCTCAAAGTAACGGCGAGAGATGAACTAGATTTTGGAGTCAACGCTGAAATTCAATACGCTATAGTTGGAGGAAATGGTTCTAAGCACTTCACGATTGACAAGTACAACGGTTGGGTGACTCTAACTGATCCCGTAACACAAGTAGACCAAGAGTATCTACTCCGAGTGAGAGCTGTCGATCGCGGTGTGCCACCTCAACAGGACGAGGTGACGGTCACACTGATCGTAACCGGAGAGAACAGACACACTCCCGTTTTTACAGCTTTGAGTTACCAAGTGATCGTTCCAGAAAACGAACCCCTGGGATCCACAATTTTAACAGTGACCGCTTCGGATGATGACCAAGGCCCCAACGGCATGATTCGCTACAAGATATCCGGTGGTAATGAAAGGAAAGAGTTTGCAGTGGACGCAGTTTCCGGTGCAGTTACGATCTTGCAACCGCTAGATTATGACACTATCCCAGAGTACCATCTCAACATCACTGCCGAAGATCTGGGATTCAAACCTCGTCATACAACCGCGATGTTGACCATAACGTTGACTGATATCAACGACAACTCACCAATATTCAATCAAAGTGTGTACGAAGCTTACATTTCCGAAAACTTACCACCAAACAGTTTCGTCTACCAAGTCAAGGCCACCGATATAGACTCCCCGAAGAACGCCATAATTCAATACTCAATCTCTGAAGGGACTGACAAGGACATGTTTGCCATCGAAACTAAAACAGGCCGAGTTACAGCGCGCTATAGCTTCGACTACGAAGAAAAAACCATGTATACACTGAACATCATTGCTAGCAACCCAGATTCACCAATGTTTGGCACAGCCGAACTACGCGTCCACATCAACGGTGTCAACGAATACTATCCCAGATTTATCCAGCCTGCCTTCCACTTCGACGTCTCTGAATCGACCGAAGTGGGAACCCAAATTGGTACTGTACAAGCAACTGATCAAGATTCTGGTGACGATGGAAAAGTGTACTACTTATTTGTGGGTTCGAGTAACGACCGCGGCTTTAGTATCAACTCCGAGACTGGAGTTATCAGTGTCTCTAGAAACTTGGATCGAGAAACTCAAAGTCGTATCGTGCTCACTGTCATGGCCAAAAACGCAGGAGGAATTCGTGGTAACGACACGGATGAAGCTCAGGTTATTGTGGAGGTGCAAGACGGTAACGACCCCCCCGAGTTCCTTCAGAATCTATACGAAGTGGAAATTTCGGAAGGAGCCAACGTTGGTAGCAAAGTCACAACAGTAAAAGCGGTAGATAAGGATGTCCGACCGCAAAATAACCAATTTAGTTACTCCATCATCGGTGGCAACACGGACCAAGTTTTCAAAATTGATCCCCAGTCTGGAGAAATCGAAACTGCTAGAGGTTTGGACAGAGAAACAGTGCCAATGTATTCTCTGATTGTGGGAGCGATTGATACTGGTATTCCACCACAAACTGGAACTGCAACAGTAAAGATTCAAGTCACTGATGTTAACGACAACGGTCCTATATTTGATCCTCCCCAAGTAATAGGAAGAGTGATGGAAAATGAGCCGCCCAATACAAAAATAATGACACTGGCAGCAAAAGACCCTGATCTGCCTCCAAATGGAGCTCCATTCACCTACAAACTAATCGGAGGAAAACACCGGGATTACGTGCGAATAGACAAACACTCTGGAGTTGTAGTAACGACAAAAATGCTGGACAGAGAGATAATTCCACAGCTGGACATTTTGGTAGAAGTAGAAGATAGTGGTAGTCCGAAGATGAAATCACAACACAGTATTGTTATTGAAGTCTTAGATCAAAACGATAGTCCCTCAACTTCCAGGTCCGTACATGTTTTGGTGTATGCTTTCAATGGGGCTTTTCCTGTGGGGAAGATTGCCGATGTTCATCCTAACGATCCCGATACTACTGGCGACTATAAATGTAAAGTTCTGCAAGGGCCTACCATATCCGGCGTTCTCTCGATACCATCCGGGTGTAATCTACATGCATCTAGAGTTACTCCGGGACCCGGTTATTCCCTCTCTGTCTCTGGAAACGATGGAAAGCATGCTGATGTTGTATCCACCGTCACGGTGGAATTTGTCAGATTTACCAATGAGACAGTCGATAACTCCATAACGATTCGAATTGCCAACCTCAGCAGCCAACAGTTCTTATCACAACATTACAGAGGTTTGCTCGATGTGTTGAAAACATCTCTTCAGTCAGGCGAAACTCTTAGTTTGTATAGTTTGCATGACATCGATGAAGGCCTTGAGTTAACGGTGGCGATCAAGAACGGTCCAACTTACAGAAATAAAGAGTACACAACTGACAAAATCTTGAAGAAGCGAGAGACCATTTCGAATCTTCTTCAGATAAGCGATATCAAGATTGGCTTTAACCCTTGTAACGATAACACGTGCGAAAACAACGGCGTCTGCACCGAAGAAATCAGTGTGAAACGCACCACGAAAATTACTGACAGTCAAAATATTGTTTTTACATCTCCACTTGTGGTCCACGAGTACAACTGCCAATGTGCAGACGCCTTCACTGGTAAAAACTGCAATAAGAGGCAAGACCCTTGTCTACCCAACCCTTGTAAATCTGGGGGACAGTGCCGCCGCCAAGGTTTCAATTTCCATTGCATTTGTCCCCCATCCAAAGACGGAAGATACTGCGAACTGGAACGTGGTGACGCCTGCTCAGAGAACCCTTGTCAGAACGGAGGTTCTTGTAGAGAAAGTCCGGACGGTTCGTCCTTCTTTTGTCTTTGCCGTCCTGGTTACCGCGGGAACCACTGTGAGGCCCTCGCCGACTCCTGCAGGCCTAACCCGTGTCTTCATGGCGGTCTTTGTGTCAGTCTCAAGCCCGGCTATAAATGCAGTTGTACAGACGGTAGATACGGAAGACACTGTGAGAAGTCAACGTTTGGTTTCCAAGAACTCTCCTACATGGCGTTTCCTTCTCTTGACGCCGCCACAAACGACATTACTTTTATTTTTTCCACGACCAAGTCCGACTCATTGTTGGTGTACAATTACGGGCTGCAAACCGGAGGTCGTAGCGACTTCGTTGCAGTTGAGCTGGTGAACGGCCGAGCTGTTTTCTCTTTCGGCGGCGCCCGAACTGCCGTCACATCCATCAGCGTTGGCGGCAAAAACAACAACCTCGCCGATGGCAGCTGGCACAAAATCATCGCGACTAGGAACGGTCGAGTGGTGTCATTAAGTGTCGCTCCTTGTACGGAGCATGGTGATGTATGCGAAGAATGCCGTCCCGGTGACAATTCTTGTTACGCTGATGACATTGGACCAGCAGGGTAAGTTGTCGATTAATCACACCGCTCCCATCTAATATTTCTTTTGTAGGACTTTGAACTTCAACAATCAACTTCTGTTGATTGGTGGTTTGAAGAGTGCGGATCCTGTGTTGGAACGACCGGGGCAGATCCACTCCGACGATCTAGTGGGGTGTGTACACAGTGTATCCGTCAACGGACGGATGCTGAACCTTAGTCATCCTATCCAAGCGGAAGCCATCCAGAACACCTGCGCGAGAAGAGGTTCTTGTTCGGCTGTGTCCTCTGACCCATGTTTAGGCTTCGGGACATGCCTAGACAGATGGAGTTCCGTTAGCTGCACTTGCGGAAGTGACCTTATTGCTCCAAACTGTCACAGCGCTCTTCAGCCCGTTGCTTTGACAGATGGGGGCCATGTGGAATTTGTGATATCCAAGAAACACAAGAGGATGCAACTCTTGGAGTCGTTATATGGTGGATCCACGTTATGGAGGCGGCAGAAACGCTCAAGTGATTCGCCCGCGAAGAGCGTCAGTTTGTTATTCCGGACGGTGCAAATGAACGGCTTGATCTTTTATGCCACCAGTAACAAACAGTATACCTCAGTAGAATTAATCAATGGACAAATCGTGTACATAAGCAAATTGTCGAGTAGTGTTAACATGACTGCAAGCCACGCCAGCGTGACGGACGGGCGATGGCACAACGTAACCCTTCACTCTCATAGTCGTGGTCTGGAAATTCTTCTTGATGGCGTGCAACTCGGCGATGAGCTTGATTCAGCTGGAGTCCACGACTTCTTAGATCCGTACCTCACGTATTTGTCAGTGGGGGGTGCCCAACGCAATTTCTATTACGCCCGAGATTCCGTTCCGCAACCGTTCGAAGGTTGTGTAACAAACTTCACGATTAACAACGAAATACAGCCTTTTAACGGTTCCGGAAGCATTTTCAACGAAGTGATATTCAAAGGGAAAGTTAGCAGGGAGTGCAACGGACTTTTGGGAGTAGGAGCCGCCCCAAGCACTGATCCCTTGAGCATTGGAATAACACTCGTTATTGTTTTCTTTGTGGTGTTACTTGTTGCCATATTAGTTTCGTTTGTAGTATTTAGATTGAGAAAACAGCACAAAGAAAAAGGAGGCGCTCCGGGAAGCCCGTCTGGGATGCATAGCAAACAAAATGGTGGTGCTACAATAATGGGTCCCAACGGACTGAACGCAGTGACTGACAACGTTTTGGGTCGGGGATTACACTCCGGAGATAATTCCATGGGCTACCACTCTGAAAATGGGGATGTAATTCGGGGAATTGGAGGACATCCTCTGGTCGGTCCCGAATTGTTATCGAAAAAGTACAAAGAAAGAGATATAGTCCAAGGGGAGTTGCCGCGACCTCAAAGACCCGACATTATCGAAAGAGAAGTCGTGAGTAAAAGTATTCCAATGCGAGAAGAACACCATCCTCCGCTTCCACCCACGTCTAATCACAACCACGATCATGGACCCAACGATTTAAACTCGGAGATCCCAGAACATTACGATTTAGAGAACGCTAGTTCTATAGCTCCTTCAGATATAGACATAGTTTACCACTATAAAGGCTACAGAGAGGCTGGTGGAGTCCGTAAGTACAAGGCGACTCCTCCTCCTGTAGCGGGTTACCACCACAAACACGCGGGAGCTCAAGCTCAGGCCCAGCACCGCCATTCGCCGCACCACCCAACCGGGTATCCCCCTAGAGCGCCTCCTGTTACTAGTCCCAGCTCGAGACCGCACCAGAGCACCCCCTTGGCGCGTCTCAGTCCCAGCAGCGAAATGAGTGCTCAACAACCCCGAATACTCACATTACACGACATCAGCGGGAAGCCTCTCCAGAGCGCATTGTTGGCTACAACGTCCAGCTCTGGTGGAGTGGGTAAAGACGTCCTCCATAGCAATAGCGAACGGAGTCTGAACAGCCCCGTCATGTCGCAGCTAAGCGGCCAAAGCTCTAGTAGTCGCAAAGCTGCCGCTCCTCCTCCCGTTTCAAACCCGTCCAGCGGCATGGGCTTAACCGCCGAAGAGATCGAAAGACTAAATTCTAGACCTCGAACTTCGAGTCTAGTCTCAACCCTCGACGCCGTTTCCAGTTCGAGTGAAGCTCCACGTGGAGGCGGCAACAACCACCTCAACCACCTGCATCATTCGCCGGTGCCCGCCACGCACCACAGCTCCACCACCACGGACGAGAGTGGTAACGACAGTTTCACCTGTTCCGAAATAGAATACGACAACGCGAGTTTAGCGGGTGATAAATACAAGAGCAACGAGCCGGATTCGAGGAGGAACGACTCGAGCTCGGGGAGCAAGAGCAACATTCCACTTCCTTCGTACGACGGATTCGACTCGTCGTATCGGGGGTCGATGAGCACGCTGGTGGCGTCCGACGACGAGCTGGAAGGGCCCCTGTACCGACCGTCGACGGGCTCACCGGCCACCACAGCTTTAGGGTGGGACTATTTGCTCAATTGGGGACCGAACTTTGAAAGTTTAGCGGGGGTGTTTAAAGACATTGCCGAGTTACCTGACTCTGTGAATGGAAGGGTGCCATCCTCGTTAAGGCTGACTAACGCGCCCAAGCCATCCGAGGAATATGTATAGTTGTTTAGTGCCGTATTCAAAGACTTTAAATCAATTTTTAACGACGACGTAAACCTTGTATCAAGGATCTTGTAATTTCTTGCCATATTTTTTGTATTTTTTATGTAAATTAAAACCGCATGCGAACATGCGTTCTCCTATACTTAAAGACTTGTGTACATATTTTTTACTAAAAGTCAAACAGTGTAGAAACGAATATTTAATTAATAAAACTAACTGAAAAATTGATGTGTTGTCTCATTGTTTTCGCTAATGTTGAATGTTAAACATTCAAGTTTAACTACCTCTCTGAAGCAGTGGATAACCATTTAGGCATCTTTGCGTGTATTGTTGGTTGACTAACTATATTTTAAGAAACTTTATGGCATCCTCAAATTATTCGATTTCCCCTGCATTTCAACATCACATGCATTATTATCACTTCTATTTTTTAGGTCTGATTCTAAAGAGTTATCTGACGCCACAGCATTGAGTCGATAAAAAAATGTGTTGATAATTAAATTACCCGTGCCTATCCAACACTGTTAAATCGCGGCAACCTTCAACTCTCAACGACTTTATTAGAAATAATTACCATACATTCTATGTACACAATATAAAATTCCTTAATGTAAGGTAATGGCATTACATCAATTTGTACTTTGGTATTTACATAAACACAATAAATAAAGAATACTGGTATTCCGCAGTCAGACTTTGGGGGAATTGTTGACCCCGGACTTGAGGTATCCCACCGACATGTGCGTCCGGCTGTGCGGACTCGGGGTATGTTGTGAATCCCCCGCGCTGCTCATCTTGCATCTCAAAGTGTCCAAATACGCCTGTCGGTATTGTTTATTCATGGTGACATACACCACTGGATTCACACACGCGGAAATATAAATGAGAATGTATCCCAACACATGTAAAGGAGCGTGCTTCACGTCGGGATCGAAGATCTTCACTATAGTAATCGGCAAGTAGCACACCACAAAACAAACGAAAATTACCAACACCATCTTCGTGATCTTCATCTCGCTCCGCTTATAGTCCCGCCCGGAATTGTGCTGTTTGAGCTTCTTATGCGACTTCCGTACCACCCAAAAGATGTTAGCGTAGCATACCACGATGACTATGCAGGGTAGAGCGAAACCGAGAACGAAGAGGGCGGTTTTGGACGAGTGACCGTTTTCGTCCTTGTTAATTGAGCAAGTTCCTAGTTTCTTGTCGAAGCCGTACACTCCCCATAGGCCCAGAAGGGTGGGAATTTGGAGGCCGTAGCTGAAGATCCAGATGCCGCCGATGTAGAGGGAGACTTTCGTGCGGGTGTAGATCTGGGAGTAGACGTGCGGCCAGGCTATGAGGATGTAGCGGTTGATGGAGATCATGGCGATGCTGAGGAGCGACACTCCGACGGAGCCGTAGCGGAGGACTGGAATTATGATGCAGAGGGCGTCGCCGTGGATCCAGGTGCCGTGGAAGAACTGGCTGGCTGCGAAGGGGAGGATGATGAAGCAGAACATCAGGTCCGAGATGCAGAGGCTGTAAATTATTACAAGAGTTAGCTAAAAATAAAGATATCCTCAATGCTGTAAGCGAGTACACAAGTAAATATTTGATACACAATGGAAAGTTTGAAGAACAAAAATTATTGTTTGAAAATCGAAACTATTTATTTTATGATATTTGTTATTCAATTTGTCTGTTATTATTGATTCTAGATTACGCCTCAAATTTAATATTTATTGACTTTTTTACAAATTTTGTTTAACATAACTAAACTTACTGATGACAGGAATACTAGTCTTATCGTTATAAAAATTTATAATTCGTAGGAAGACTCAAACTTGAAGTTATGCTTGAAATAGAAAGTTTTATCAATAGAATTATGGAAAGAAATTATTTACCGAGGTACGGTCAAGACCAATTCACCCGTTTTCCCGGAAGGACATCAAAGCAGCCACAAAGCCGACCCCTGTTTACAACCCCTAATAAACCGGTCATTGTCATTTTAACTTTCGGCTGAAGAGTCACGTACATCATTTTATTGGTGAATTGGTACATAGCCCGAAATTAAAAGATCGACACCGAAATAATGCCTCCGTTGTAAACATCCATAAATTTTATTTACTAGAAAGCATTATGCGAGCGATCTAAAAAATTTATAGTATTTTTAATTACTCCTCAAGACATCCACAGATGTTTACACACAAACGCCGAACCGAGAACCACATAGTTCCCATTGTGTTTAGTACACACCTCAGATCATGAGACTTCTTCATGAGGGTATTTACGCGATAAAATCCCAAGCTCTCATTTCCTGCAAATATTGGTTTTGCAGCTTTGCGAACTATAGAGTCGTTGTATTTTAAAAGCGAGTAGGTACTGCGTGTTTAATTTTAATTGCATTTATTTGAATAAGATAATGCGGTTTTAGTACGTGACTAAACGAAATTTCCAGCAAAACTGGGTGTAGCTGCCGGTTCCTGGCAAATAACGAAAGGAAAATCGGACCCATAATTTATGGCGATGTCTCTAATCCACCTGTAGTAATAATAGTAACTTAACGTAAAAACACTCGTTATTAATCATGCTTCCAAGGTTTTGTAAAAAGGAAGTGGTACTAGTTTCAAACTGTGACGGAATCACCGCGGAATTTAAAATTGTAGACTCTTCGGCACCAAAACTTAGAAATCTTACCTCCCGATGAAAGCTGCAGCTACGGTCCGGATCTTCTTGTGTTTCGTCAGTACGACGATGGTCAGGAGGTTCCCTATGACACCCACCACCATTATGATGAGGGTGAAGATGCCGGCAGCAGTGAGCATCTCCCTCGAATATCTGTAAGAACGAACCCACTTAGTGTGTCAAAGGGCATGGAAGCGATAAAATCAAAACGATCACCCCGCGGTCACAACTTCACACCAAATTCACCACTGTCGCGCCGCACACATGCGCTCCACATGTTTTGTCCAAAAAACACAAACATCATTACAAAAGGGGAAAAACGTACCGGACGAGCTCGGAAAAGTCTGAACGGGTTGCTCCTTCGTCCATCGTTGGAACGTGATTATGGGGGCGCTCCCTCGCTCGCATACACACAGGATGGTTTAAAATTAATTTTAATTGGGATTAATCAAAAGTGAACTGCGTACACTCGAGAGGCTGGATGGAATGGGAGACTTGACCAAAACCCGCATTTACGAGAGTTAGTCATTTTATTAATCATGTGCTGAACCGGACGGAGGATCTTTCAGTGACTAATGTTGCACTTCTAGCGATCGGTACGACTTGGGTTTTCAAGAAGCGCGCTGCTGTGGTACTCAGAGGCGGAACTAGGGTTGGGCTACGGGAGCGATACGACGCGACAGTGTACCTGCTGCCTGTGCAACAGGTACTCACCTTGTTTTCAAGGGAGGGCGAAAGTGGTAATCAATCGTGTCGTTTGTTCTTTAGAATTAACTTGAAAATGAAATTTTGTACTTCTATTTAGGATGCTTATCAACGTTGATTCATTCACATAAATTATTATATAAATTATAAATCGGTGTTGTAACAGGAGCCGTATCACTTAACCCACATCCTTACAGAACACGATAGATATTTATGTCATCGTCATTATGGAAATAGTGGTCTAAAATTTCTTTGGAGAAAGTTCGGAAACGTTTCTTTAAATTAGGTGGCACTTACCATTAACGAGGTCTTCCCAATAATATAAAGAGTTCTACATGAATGCGTAAGGCTTAGTATACCGTCAAAAGAGATATAAAAACATAATATGATGTAATCTTCACGTATAAAATTATAGAGAATTACAAAAAAGTCAACACCAATATAACAAAAAAAAAAAAAAAAAACTTGACATCACCTGAATACGTTTATTCCCTATATTAGGACCAGCAGCCCTGATGTCTACTATCACAAATAATTTTTTATTTTATCTGCAATACAAACAAAAATATCTACACGCCGATAAAAAAGAAAGAGAATTTTTGCTTCTCCATAAAACTCTTCTTTATAGTCTGTAGATATCTCTGCTTTTATTCTATTATTTTTCCTTTTTAATTTTCTATTTGGGCTTTTACCTGTGACCCATATAATATTAAAAATATAAATTAAATCCAAGTGGAGTAAATTTTAATTTAAATATAAATAATTATTATAGTCCGGTCAAATTATTCATAAAAATAGTGGTCAAATAACAAAAATTCCCACAGAGCTAAATTTTGGTGGACACCTTGGGTACACCATTAGAAATAAAGTGTCAAAAGTCTCCATCGATCCCATGTGTGCTAAAAAAGTTATTCGGGGTCAAAAGTTAAAATTTGAGTTTTTTTTTGGATTTTTTTCGTTTTATCAAAAAAGTAGCTCAAACAAAAATTATTTACAAAAATGGTCGTTATACTTTTTTTCTAAGAATCACCATTCCTGAGATATCGTGATTCAAAATGTTGAAGAAGTCACGTTCTACATGAATGATTAAATTAATATCCCAAACAAAAATTACTAAAGTTATAAACAATGAAGTAAACAAAGAAAAGGTGGTTACGTTTTTTGCAAATATTTCAAAATCTATTTGAGATATCCAAAATTTGAAAAAAGATCCTTAAAGAGCAGGAAGTCCTGTCTCCCGGAATTGTCCCGGAAATATTTATCATGTTAATTTAGCCGCGAAAAATGGCAAAAACGCGCGGCCGGCTCCCGTCCGCGCCGACCGAATCTGCACCTGAACAAGAAAAAAATATTTTAACCGAGCAAATATTAATATTAAAGAATAAAAACATTTAGGTATTATCAGTAAACAATAATCCGTCGGTAAAAAAAAAATTACCTCAATTTTTCTATTAACAATGCATTTGTTAATTACGGTAATTGTTCTTGTTAAAAGTTAACATAAAAATCCTGATAATTAGGGTTTTGAATAAAATTTTTTTTTGTCATAAATGGAAAGATCATATGTAAGTTTTATTACAAAAGTATATTTTGTTTTTGTTTTTTCGTTATAATTAAAAAGTTATATCGAATTAAAAATAAATTTTCGAACCCAGTACCGAGGACGCGCCGAACAAACCCGAGCGCATTTGTGACGTCACAATGTTCATTTCTACAGGTTTCTACTAATTATCAGAAGCAGCTGTTACACTGTTTCACTTTGACATCTTGTCGGACAGTAATGTCGGTAATGTCATGCAGCGTCTTTTTTAAAATATGCGATATGACACAACGTATATCTGCGTCCTCACCAAAGTAATTTAGTTTTTACATCAGTTATATTGCAAATGCATATGGGCCTGTTGCGTCTGTCCCACTTTGGTGCAACGATTTTGTTTTTGTGCTAAATTGTAACTATAATAATAATTGATTATAACATTTATTCAATAGAATTTTCGTTGTCAGATACACATAGTAGAAGAAGTAGAAGAAGACAAAATGTACGACCCTTACGAATCTGTATAAGATGTCTTTAGATGAAGGTGAAGGGGATCCTTATGTTGATTGGACTGGAGAGTACGGAAGAAAGCGAAATGTCTCATTCAGACGAGATTGGATCGTCAAATCCAGAATCCGTCAAAAAATACAAGTCCAAAATGATGCAGCTCAATGTACACAAGTCTTGGATATTTCACAAAGCATTGAACAAGGCACATCCGAGCATCAGGAAGAATAGGATGAATACATACTTTAATTTTGCAGTCTACAAACTGTTTAAAAGTAAATCTTCGTCCCAATGCTAGTCCTCGAAATGTTTTTTGAAAATCTATTTACGGAAGATTATACTGCAATTTATAGTTGATTGCACAAATGATTATGGAAAAGCTTTAACTACAACAAACAGACCTAAGACTAAAATATCGCGAGATGCTAGCTTTCGTCCTGTTACTCCTGATGAAATAAAAAAAATGCCTTATGTATGCTACAGGGACAAGTTTCTACTTCAAATATACGGCGCTTTTGGAACAAATATTGTTGTTTTATTAGTTAGTTTTATGTTGTTCTACCACTTTTTCAAAAAAAAAAAGTACAAGCTGTTCCGGATATTACGTTGACTGCTCAATTTCAGTCTGTTTATGGTCCGCCCAAAGAGCTATCTTTAGATGAGTCACTCTTACATTTTCGTGGCAGTTTAGTATAGCTCCACTATCATCTTCACAATAATTGGTTCCTTCTACTCTTGGTTTTTGGAACAGTTGATGGTTTGAGTCTTCAGGGAACTTACAAACTGCTCGGCCGTTGGGTTTCAAACAGATTTTCGAGCCGATTTTTGAACCTTTGTGGGCTGAAGTATTGAAAGACACGTTGTTTCAAAGAGCCGCACACTTTTCTGAAAGATGTTAAAGTATGAATTAATCCTACTTGTTTCCATTGATCGAGCCTAAAAGCAAAAAAACAAACGTACCCCATACTTCCCGGGGTGCATTCTTCTGAAACGAATAACTTTACGTCGTCTTCACGTTGCAGACAAACTATATAATATTGACAGCATTGAGACTTACCGAGAACAGAAGACAGAGCAGGATAGAATGGACAGAATGCCAATTGCCTAATACAACCATCACCCGCCTGTTACCGTATAATAACTGACACCACAAACTGACACTCTTGACACTGACATCCAGAGAAACATCTGCTGACATCTGATAGTGAAATTGTTGACTGATTAACAATATGACGTCAGAACCAATTATGGCGCGTTCGTAGTCACGTGACTTTTTTTTAAATTTTATCAATTTTAAATTGTTTATAATTAATTTTAAAAAAAATTTTGAAAATTTTTCGCATCGGCTATCAATATAATTTGTTCTAAAGTTTCAGAATACATTAAAAAAATCAATATTAATTTTTTTTCAAAAGCCTAATTGTTCAACTAAAATCCTGGAATTTTTTTCCCTTCTTGGAGCTGTTGAAGCTTGAAGACTTTAGAAAAGATCCCCGTTGGAAAAATAAAAAAAAAAGATTTTTCACTTTTTTATTAATTTTTGTTATTTGAAATGTCTATTTTGACCGGACTATTATGCATTTTGCACTTTTTTCAAACAAGAATTCTTTATCAAACCTCATGTTCCACAGAGGAATTATTTCAACAGAACCGCCAGTCGGTGGCTCATCTTGAACCAAATTCCTCCCCAAACAATATAGCTGTGACCATTCTTTCAGTGGCTCTACAAGGACCGCCATAAACACCTGCTTTCCTTGTGTTAGCTCTACACTAGCCGAAAACGAAAACGTATTAGTTCGAAAAACCTTTAATCATCGGCCAAATACCGACACGTTTTTTAATTTTTCTAATTTTCGGGAAATGTCATTCTGCTGTATCTGAGGATCAAGAAAAAAAATTTTTTTTTGTACACGCTCACCAAAATTACAATTTTAGGGATTGGCAAATTTACGGCCTAGTCCCTAAAAGTTGGCAAAGCAACCTTTTGCGGATTACTTTCGATTAAATAAAATTTTCCTAGAAAAAGGACCGTTTTCTGAGGGTGCCATTTTTTTTTTCGAAAAGTTTACGGAACCAGAAATGTTTTTAACATAGTAGCTTTGATGGGCATGAGCAGAAGTCAGTGTCACTCAATGTCAAACTTTAAACTCATTGCAGAAGAGAACGGAAGGCCCAAACCCAATTCGGCCACCGGGAGGGGGCTTGAAAAAACAGCCCCGACTTGCGGGATAACGCGAAAAAGTGAAAAATTTCGACGGTTCCAAGAATTGCAATGAAATATTTTATAATTAAAAATTTGGGGAGCTATAATAAAAAAAAACTTGTATGTTAAAGTACAAGTACCAAAAAAGTTTTTGCGGACTCATCTGCTATCCCAGACTCGGCTCCGCCACAAAAACTGTATTTTAGGTACTTATAACAAAATAGCTATTACCGATCGATTTGAGCGAAAACAATTTTCCTAGAAAAAGGACCGTTTTCTGTGGGTGCCAATTTTTTTTCGAAAAGTTTCCGGAACCAGAAATGGGTTTTTTATCCTGATAAAATTTTTAACATAGTAGCTCGACTCCAGGAATCACAATGAAATATTCTTTATTTAAAAATTTGAGGAGCTATATTAACAAAAAAACATTGTTTGTTGTATTGTTGTATTTTAGATACTTATAACAAAAATAGCTATTTCTCAATAAAAGTAAAACATGAAAAATTTTTTGGCATGCAATCTAATCTATTGACAAATATTATCTCAGCTGTCAGGTAAAATTGTAATGCAGCTTATTTAACTTATCTCACCAGGATCTGGAAGTAAGAAGAAAAGCCCCCAAAACAAACCTATTCGGATTCTTAAAGCACCACTCCATCACTTGACAAGTCCATAGATGAAATCTCCAAACCACAAAGAAAAAGTGTACATAATGTTTTGTATTTATGTTGGTATAGTTTCCAAAAATAGTACAAATATTCAATTTTTTTTATCGCTTCTAATTACACTTTTTTTTATCCTTTGAGGCTTGCAAAAGCAAAAACTGCTACCGGAAGCTGTTCCTATAATGATAGATCTAATCGTTTGCTAATTTGTAAGTGTAATGAGTCTGGGAGGTGATACTAGCCTTGAAATCAAGAATTGCGCCTCTTATCGCAGCTACTAATTCAATAACAATTAGTATAATTCCCAAAATAAATTAAAAAAGCACTGTGAGGGAATTAAATAGAAGGTAGAAGAAATAATTTAAATTAATATAAATGAATTAGGGAAAACAAACATGCATAAAAAATGTTCAAGTCAAACAATAAATTTAAAAAAGGATACGAGGGAATTAAATATAGAAGGTAAAAGAAATAATTTAAACTAATATAAATGACTTTCGGAAGACAAAAATGCACTAAAAGAATTTTTGCAATGATCAAAAACCTTTGTATGATGTCTCCCATTAAAAAATTGATTCATATATGCGACCCTTCATATAGAAGGTGTTTATAAATTATTCAAACCCTATCCCTGTAACTACATACATACATAGAAATGACAACTTGATGATTTAATCATAAATTTATAAAGATGCGATTTAATACAAATTTACATTCTGCTCTAATTTTTTGGTGAAAAAAGATTTTTTAAAATGTGAAAAAGTGCTTTTAACGTCTGAAAATGGATTTATCTCTTGTCACCTGAAATTCCAAGATATTGTTTCTTGGAGTATATTGTTTAATTTCTTAGAATAGCATCGAGGGTTATTATCATTAAAAACTTTGATTATTCAGTGCCCAAAAATGTGCCAGATATCACCAATTGGTCGACTTATCTTAAAAAAATTAAATATTTATTTATATAATCACTGTTTTGTTAGATTTCGTTGTAAAATGAAGCGGACAAATAACCAAATGACTAATTAGATACAGAGGGTTGGTGCTAATGATAATAAATCTAGTCTATAAAATAGAATAAATAAAAAGTAATAAATATTGATGTAGTACTGTGTAAAAAGCTGTTTAAACTGGCGACTTAACTTTCGACCAGATCCTGTATGAAATTAATCTGTACGTCACTGGAGAGGAAGTTTGGAAATCGCCGGGACAACATAAACGAACGGAAGGACCAGCTTTATCAATTAATTGCAATATTTTTTTCGGAATAAAGCTGTTTCCATATGACGCCGGCAGCCGAAGAGATGTCAAGCTGACAGACATAATTTGAACAATATGTTTAAATTTATGACTTGTGTTTAGAGTAGAGTGATGACCTAACCGCTGCATGAAATATGCGTCCTGTAGTGAGTCTTCGACGCTTCTTTCGTCAGTTTGGACGGTAGAGCGTTCACCTAGAGATGTTTGATGTATGATAACGTTTTTTTTTTATGTTTGTCTACGGATACCATCGACGCCTTATCTGTGCCACAATATCCGCTGACTTTTGATAATAATTTATTTAAATGTCATCAACGTATATTTAAATATTGTAATTCAAAGGGTTATGATAAATATACCGAGAGATTCAGAGTAAACGTTAATCAAAGGGGAAAATAATTGTCTCAGTTTAGACCGTGATTTTTAAATTTGACATTTGATAGAAGCGAAGACCAGCAATTTACGAGTTCGCAAGAGTTAAATGCACATCATCACTTTTTGTGCTGCCATTTCTGAAATTAAATCTTTATTAATAAATAATAAATTATTACTAAAAATTATTATTAAAATCCATTTAAAATCTAATGTCAACGACGTTACATTTTCTCCGTCTAAAGAGAATTTCTCGAGCTGCCAAACCAGGAATATTCTTTTAATTAATTTGCCTTTTATTGAATTTGCCGCCTAGATCCTGCGAGGCTAATGTATCAAATGATTTCTATTTGCAAGCTATGTAGCAAAAAACAATAATATTATTTTAAAGATAAAAATCAAAATCAAAAGTGAGTGATAACGTAATACATATAAAAATTTCCCATACATATTTATCATGAAAAATGATTGTGATATAGCGTCTGAGAAAAATGCGGTTGTAGCTTCCGCAGTTATTTTGATAAATGTATGTGAACATGCGTGTTTAAATCGCGTAGTACACACCCTGTGACTGCACTCCGGGTAAGACCTTCCACTCAAAAATGCTCAAAAAGTATGAAGTCCCGAATGCCCGTGACGTAAGAATTTCTGTACAAACAATTAAGAATTGCTTAGAGAACATACAATATCCGCATCAAAGTTACAGATTACAATTTGCTAGAACCCATTCGGAAAAGAGTCCAAATTTATTTTATACTCGTCAGATAGACGTGCCCCTTTTAATGTTGCATGAGGCAGCTAAATCAAATAAAAAATATCGCTTGTCCCAAAATGGTCTTAAGTCTTGTTTTGAACAAATACTTTTGTGTAGAAATAAATTTTCATTTTCCTCCAATTTGTCTACAAATTGTTCAATTTCTTGCTTTAAAATAAATACATTGTTTCATTCAGCCTAAATTATGTTAATTCTTAATGCTAATGATCATTACAACACGATATAAGTAGTTCAGTTATGATTATGATAAAACGAATTCTATAAATTTTAGCATAATGCGTTAATTGTTGGGAGTGCAATTACAAAAATTTTTAGCCCAGGCAATAAAGCAAATCTTTACGGTGCAAAATAAATTGAAATGGAATAAGTAGATAAAGAAAATCTTTCTGATATAAATGGGCAGTTCCCAAATAAAAAAAATCGTTCTTAAAATGTCAAAAAAAAAGAAGGAAAATAGTCTAGTGGATCTACGTTACCTAAACCTAAACCTAAATTCCAATACCACACGTTAAAATGACTAAGAAGACAAAAAAATAGGGTGTCGACAAACTCTCCGTTTTTACTCAATTTATTTATTTACTCATTCTATTTGAATGTTGAATCATTCCACAAATCAAAGTGCGACTGCTGTTAACCGCTTGCGGTTGTAACACATCATTAAATTGCACCATTCCTCCAACCTTCGGCGTTTACGTATGTGTGTAGATTACCCATTTACCATTTCCTCCACTTTTGTGGCATCCAGATTCCGCTTTAACATCGCCGATAAAACTATCCAATCTTTCAGCGCAAGCAATAAAGCGCCTTTACGACATCACAATTAAATGGGCTTTACACAACGCAGCCAAAGCCAAAAGTAATTGACCCCAACGCGTTAAGAACAATAATAATTAATGCCGATACATAATTACGGTGCTGATGTTGGTTCGTTAGTCACGAGAGAATGTGTCATTTGCCCTGAGAGAATAACAAAATTCTTAATCACTGATGCTTTCACCTGGACTAAAACCACCTTGAGTGTTTCCTTGGAGACGATAACAACCCAAAATGTCGAATGACCGTGCTTCTAAAGTGTCACAAACTGACGAGGAAGTAGACGATCTTCCGTTCGATGAAGAAGTTGAAGAAGAAGAGAATGAAGAAGAGTATTGGAGTTTGTACCATTCCGACAGTTTTATTTCCGGGCCGCTCCAAAGCGAGCCATGCACCATTCAAGAGGACATCTTGCAATTCCAGTAAGATATAAAAACCAGTAAAACTCACCTGAAAGTAGTTTTTCTTTTGGATACGACTGCCGAAAATACTTCAATTTGACCACTCCCGATCCCGACACGGTGTTGTTTGCATCGGGAAATTTCATTAATTTTTTTGATGTCCCGTCTCAAACCATTTCCTTCCGGCGGAGCGCCTTGGGTGGGGGCATAGGCCACATTAAGGTATAATTTTAATATTCAAATCTGCTCCTTGTAACGTGATTTAAGGCAAATCCACACCCGGAATTTAACCACGTTGCCGTTGCCGAAAATGGCAACGTTCCATTGATCATAATCTACGAATGGCCCACACTGGACATCGTGTGCGTCCTTAAAGGAGGCTCGACGAAGATTTACTCGCATTTGGACTTTAGGTAAAGCAATAAGTCCAATGTAAGTCTGTAATTCGCTAAAACTCACATTCTTCTTTTTTTTAAATACAGTAGAACTCGGTTATAACGAGCCCAGAGATGGCAAGCTCTCAAGACTTAAAATTTTAATCGTTAGATTACTGTCTGATTATAGTGTATATCAAGTGTAAAGTTCGTCACTGCTCACTAGTCTAACAACTAAACTTACTTGCGGGGAGTGGGACATTCCGACTCCTTTGAATACAAAAAGTAAAAATGCCCAAAAAAATTTTATATCCAATATTCATACCAAAGAAAATGCCTTAAAAAAATCTAAACATAAAAGCCGGTATTTTTTTTAGGATTATCTGTTTATAGTTCCAAAAACTGACATGGATTCTGATGCATTGAGCAGCTTCCTTATCTTGTATTGAAGCCATAATTTCAAAATCAGTAGGATATTTAGCAAAGTGAAAATTATTCCTCAAGATTTCACAGAACCTTCTAGGGTTATTCAGCATCCTTCATAAATATTTAGAGCCTTACGAATCCTTTAAGACTCTCTAGACCACTAGGGCTTTCAAGTTCTTCAGGCTTTTGAGGATATTCCATAAGCTGAAAATTTTATCTATGCGCTTTCAATCCTCTCCATGATTCCTCAGAATTTGTGAGAATTCATTATGACATTCTAGCACATTCTATGGCTCTTTAGGTCTAGGATTTTAAAAATCCCTCAACATTGCTTAGACTTCTTTAAAATTTCTCTGATTTCCTCAATGTTCATCGCGAATTTCTGAGGACTCTTCAAAGTTCAGTACTCATCAAAGTTATTAGGATACCATAAGGTTGGTTAGGATGTTTCAGAACTTTTCAGCACAATGTCAGGACTTTTTCAAATAATACAGGATTCCTCGAGATTGCTCAGACTTCCAGAAGATTTTTGGGGATTTCTCAGGATTCCCAGGAACATATTCCGATGCACTATTCAAGACTGGATTTATATAAAATATATGTATTTAAAATTATTAAATATTAATTATTATGTTCTACTTCTGCCACTGTTGTGTTTTTGAACAAACCAAAGAAGCCAGAAGACGCTTCTTCAGCAGATTCTGTCACTTTAGTTCCAATTCATTCTTTTTGGGCTTTTTGAAAAGTCAAAAAATCCTAGAGAAGCTTTTGGTGACTGATCTCTTTTATCGCCCTTGAAGATGCCTCTTGTTCAAAATCGATGGATGCTGTTTGTGCTTTTACTTCTTCAGTACATGGAACATCTTCTGGCATCGACCCCACCTGGGCTTTTTCTTGGATCTGAGTAGGTCTCACATCACGGTAATTGTGAATTTCACCTTCCAAAAACGGTTTTAAATCCAAAGTGTTTCTTAAAATCTCTTTCGCTGCCCTTTATTCGTTATGTTTGGCCTTTTCTTCAACTGAAATCTTGTTTCCCCTGCTTCTTCTATTACTGTCGTTATGGCACCGATTCGTGCTCCAGTTGGGTCAATGTCATGGTAATTTTGTACTTCATCCCTTAGGAATTTTTGAGAAGCTTTTATGACTGCTTCAGAAGTAATTGACTTGATTTCTTCGACATCTTTTTTCTAAAAAAGACTAATAGAAGTGCCTTCCTTTTCGTCTTTCTTTTTCGCTTCAATTGCATCTGTTTTGAGGGGTTTTTCTTTCATCAGTTTTTCCTACATTTGTTATCCACATCGGACCAGCCACCAAAATTGATCTCATTTTCTATAAAGCTGGTGGTGATTTCCTTGACTTTGTCTTGTGGAAATGCAGTAGTAGGCACTAGATTGTTAGATAAATCTTTATTTTCCCTACGGGCTTTCTGATTCCTATACATATACAAATAAACTTAACAATTATAATAATTAAAAAAAAAACTAAATAAAATTCTCTATTTTTGCTCCCCTCCCCTTTCCTCTTCTCCCTGGTCCCTCCTCTTCCATACCTCTTTCATCCATTTAATTTCCCTTCCATCTACATTCAGTACTTCCTCTCTTTCTTTCCTCTCTCTTTGTACTGTCATAGCACATTCTACACATTCTTCCTCCATCTTCTGCCCAATACCTATTTTCCCTCTCTTCATTTCCGCACCTAAACCTCGCCATCATCTTTCTTTCTTTCTCGCTCTCCCTCCCCAAATACTTCGGTACTTCCTCGATCATGCATCTTCCGTACTTCCCGTTGTATCTGGATTCTCTAATTCTTTCTCTCCTCTCTTGTCTATCCGTATCCTTATCTCTTTCACTTAGTTCTACATTCACCCACACGCCTCTTTCTCTCAGTCTATCTATTTCTTTGCTTGCATACCCATTCCTCCTGTAGTAATTCTCCCTATCATTCTCCTCTGAATTCTTTTTTTTTTCTCTCCAGCACTCCTTTAGTATCCTACATTCTTTCCTCCCTTCCATCCTGTCTTCGATGACCGCTCTTTTTCCCGCTTTCACTCTCAACCTATTCCTCTTGCATTCTTCTCTCACTATGTACCCTGGCGTTTCTCTCTCCACCCCTAGCACCCTCCTCAGATATTTCTCTTGCACCCTCTCTATCTCCTCTTGTTCTTTCCATCCCCAGACCTCTGCTCCGTACAACAACACGCTTTCAATAAGACTTTCAAACATCATCATTCTCCTCTTAAAATCGCCTCTCCACCTTCTCTCTCCTATTCCCCATACACATCCTATCACCTTGTTCGCTTTTCTTGCCAGTTCTCTAATATGTGCCTTGTCTGTGGCTCTTTCATTGAACACATACCCCAAGTATTTGAATTCTTTTACTTGTTCTATTACTTCTCCCTCCCACCTCCAATCAGTCTTTTCGTTCTTCCTCTTTCTCTTATTGAACACCAGCATTTTTGTTTTCTCTACATTCACTTCTAGTCTTTTCTTCTTCACATATTTTCCTAAAGTCTTTTTGCCACCATTACCACATCATCCGCAAACGCCAGGCTCCACACTTTTTTCTACCTACCATACACCCCCCCGCTTGTGCTCTCTCTAACATTCCGTCCCTATCTGCCACATACATCGTGAACAACAAGGGGCTGAGCGGGCAACCTTGCCTCACTCCCTTTGTTGTCACAAACCAATCACTTTCCCTCTCCCCTACCTTCACTTTACTTTTTGTCTTCTCATATATCTCCTCCACCTTTCTTACCAGCCATTCATTTACCCCTTTCTCCCTCAGACACTCAAACATCCTCTCTCTGTCCACCTTGTCAAAAGCCGCCTTGAAGTCTACGAATAATGCATACACCCTCCCCCCTTTCTTCTTTAACTCACTCTTCGTCAAGTGGTCCAGGATGTATACATTATCCATAGTTCCCCTCCCCTCTCTAAATCCTGCTGGTAATGCTCCCTTTTCCTCTATCTCTCTGCTCATCCTTTCATTCAGAATTGATGCTTACAACTTGTACCCTGTGTTTAGGAGAGTTATCCCTCGGTAATTTTCTACTTTATTTTTCTCCCCTTTTTTGTAAATGGGGTAAATTACCCCCTCTCCACACCCCATTCATTACCTCCACCAGCCTCTCTAACACTCTTCTCGTCCCATACATCCACGACTCATTCTGTATTCTATCCCTCCCTGGTGCCTCCCTTTCCTCAGTTTCTTCACATGCCTCTCCACCTCTTCCATTGTAATTTCTTCTCCTTCAGGTTCTACTCGGTTTCTCTTCGTCTCTATTTCCGTTTTTCTTTTTTTCTTTTTCTCCCTCCAGCAGCCTCATGAAGTACTCCTCCCACTCATTCATCGTTATCTCCTCGCTCCCATTTTCTTTTTTCTTTCTCTCTCTATTCATATAGTTCCATACCTCCTTCTCTGTTCTTATTGCTTTTATCTCTTCCTCCTCTCTCTCCTTCTTCTGTCTCTTCTTCTCCCTGCATGTCTCTCTGTATCTTCTTTTCGCTTCTAAAAAGCCACTTCTGTTCCCTTGAGTCTTTCTCCACTTTCTTAGTTCTTTTATTGCTTCCTTTTTACGTTGCTCACATTCTTTGTCCCACCATTTATTCTTTCTTTTTGTTCCTCCACCTCTTACTGTTATTTCTCTTTTTGTCGCTGCTTTTTCCAATATTTCTACCAATTCTTTCTCCGTTTTCCTTAGTTCTTGTTCTTTAAATCTTGCTTTTTCCAGTCTTCTCTTATACTCTTCCACCCCTTGCTCGTCCCATACTTTAATTATCACTTTCCGCATTTCCTCTATTTTTTCTTCTCCTCCTCTCTTCTCTCTCCCCCTTTCAATACTTATCTCTATAGGCAGATGGTCTGACTCTACTCTTTCCCGTATTCTGAATTCTTCGACTTCTTCCCATGCTTCTTCGTTTACTATTCCGTAGTCTATCACCGTCTCTCCTCTACCGCCTATGTAGGTCCATTCTCCTTCTTCGTTCCCTTGTTTATTTCCATTCAGCACTTCCCATCCTTTCTCTTCTATCCATTCCATCAACTTCTTCCCTTCCGCGTTTTCTTTCTTGTCTTTGGATTTTCTTTTTCCCTCTCCTCTCTCTTCTTCCCAATCCCTGGCTCCTCTTTCCCCAATTCTACCGTTAAAATCCCCTCCCAGAAGCAGACAATCTTCCCTGTTGTCTTTTAATGTTTCTTCTATCTTGCTTATTGTTTCTTTCATCTCTTTGCTGTACACTGTCACTATTTTCCACCATTTACTGTCTATTTTAACGTTTCTCACCATGTGACCTTCCTCTTCTCCCTTCTTTTTAGTATTCTCTTTTATTCCTTTTTTTACCCCTGTTATTATTCCCCCTGCTGCTCTTCCTTTTTTCTTTCCCCTTCTCGCCCCTTGCCATTCCCACTTGAACTCCTTTGATAACAGTTTTTCTATTTTCCCAGCTTTCTGACCATGTTTCTGTTAATCCAACAATATCGAACTCCTTCACATAGTCCCAAAAATCTTCTTTTTTCCCTAGTCCCGCTACATTCCAAAATAGTGCCCTCACCCCTGTTTTTCTCTTTACCTTCTTTGATTTCCCCCTTCCTTCCTGCTTCCTTCTTTGTTTCTTTTTTCCCGTTTCATTGTCCTTTTTACTTTGCCGTTGTCCCCCTTTTTCCCTCCTCCCCTTCTTCTTCTTATTGGAAAATCTCTAGTCTCTCTCTCTTTTCATTCCATCTCCATTGCTCCCCGTCCACTATTAATTTCCTGTATCCCACTCGTACTTCTTTCCCTTCTTCCCTTTTTTCCTTCGCCATACTTCTTAGTTTCTTCTGTAAATCTCTTTCTTTCTTTGTGAGGTCGTTGTCTATGTATATCCCCCTTGTTTCCCTCTTCTCCCTCAATTTTCCTTTGTGCTTCATTATTCTTTCCTTCTCACCCCATCCCTCCATCTCCACCAATGCTTGATCCTTGTTAATCCTGTAACAATCTTTTACTTTACTATCCTCTACATTTTCCTTCAAAAACTTCTCTACATCCTCTTTTTTTACATGACTTTTTCTTTCCCCGTCCCATCCTGTTATCACGATGTTGTTCTTCCTCTTTTTTCTCTCTTCGATTTCCATTCTCTCTTCCAGCTTTTTCACTCTCTACTTCCACCAGTCTCTCTCACCTTCCCATCTCTTCTCCTCTCTTTAAATTCTTCTCTCTGCCTCTCTATCTCTCTCTTGAGTTCCTGTTTTCTCGTCTTATTTCTTTCATCTCCTTCTTCAACTCTTGCAAAGCTCCAATATTTTTTTCTCCATCTCTGTGTCCGTTTCCTTCTCTTTCTCTGATGTCTTCTGTGTTTTCTTTACTCCAGGAGACCTCGCCGTCTTTTTACTTTTTTTTTTTAATTTCTCTTCCTCCTCAGTAGTAGGCACTATAATGTCAGTAGACGATATAACAGGAAGATCATTTTCCTTCGGATAAAATTGGAGGTCATTCTAAAATCTCCTGTTCTCTTTCCTCAATCGATTCATCAATGTTTATGGTAAAAGGTTCCTTCGACTTCTTTGGTAATTTTTTCTTAGTGGGATCCACAATGATGGAAAACTCTTCTGCTTCTATCACTGAAGGCTTAATTGTTCTCGTAACTTCTTCCACTGTAACCGTTTTTCCTTTGCTTTTCTTCTTTTCTTTTTCCTTGAACTTAATATCTATGTAAAAAAATTTCAGGGATTTTTTGGAATGTTAAGACTTATCAGGACACATTCGGTACTCGAGTTTCATGAGTCTCTTCGGGGCCCTTTTGGGACTCTTCAGTACTAGTATTTCTCAGGACTTTTCATGAGCCTTTAGCACTCTCTAGAAGATCTCAATACTTCCCAAGAACACTCTTCAAAACGATTCGGTGCTCATCAAGATTTCAGAATTCCTCATCACATAATTCCCTACCATCCATAAATGTCACTATGTAAAAAATTATCTACAAGTTATCTTTGGACGGTTTGGATTTCAGTCCCGACGGTCTCCTCCTGGTTTCTCAAGGCGGCGAACCCGACTACCTCATCACCATATGGAACTGGCCGAAACGTCGGATCCTGTTAAGAACCAAGTCCAACTTCAACGACGTCTACAGGGTGAAATTTTCCCCATTCGTCCCCGGGCAGCTAACAACCTGCGGAATTTCCCACATAAAATTTTGGAAAATGGCGCAAACCTTTACCGGGCTTAAACTACAGGGAGAACTCGGCAGATTTGGTAAGACGGAATTTTCGGATATTTTAGGGATGCTACCGATGCCCGACGAAAAAGTCGTCTCCGGATGCGTATGGGGAAACATCCTCGTTTGGGACGCAGGTCTCATCAAATTGGAAGTCTTCAGGACATTGAGAAGAAAGTGCCACGAAGGCCCAATTGTCCAAATATCTTACAAAGACGGAGAACTCACAACCGTTGCCATGGACGGTCATGTCAAAGTTTGGTGGTACGAGAAGATCGATCAGGCAGATCCTCCTGATGACGACAGGGTTATACAAATTGAACCGACCTACGATTTTTACACTCCTGGGCTAATGCTGATGTGTATCAGAAAAAGATACCCCGATCCCAACGACACTACATTCTTCGGACAAGACGGCAACGGTGGCATCTGGCTGATTGACCTCAACACGGAACAAACTCCAAAACAGTCGATCCAGCTTTACAAGTGTCACGCTGGAAAAGTCGCTGCTATATCGGCGTGCCCTTGGGGACCTTACCTGGTTAGTTTAGGGGAAGACGGTCGCATTTATCTGTATGCTTATCTAAACAAAGAACTAATTTTCGAACATCAGTATCCAGCAAAAGGTACATGCATGATCTGGGTACCTACGAAAGTACGCACGTATTGTAACACAGTACACACATTTAAAAGATTCTTGTAGCTGGTGCCCAGTGGTGACGAACTCATTATGGGGTTTGACGATGGTAGCGTTAGAGTGTCAGTTTTGACAATAACGGAAGTCAAGGTCGACCTAAAAGTGGTAGAAAGTAAAAAGCCGCACGACAAGCCGGTCACCAAGATCGCAATCAATCCAACCAACGAAGTTCTAGTTTCTGGAAGTGAAGACTGCACGATCTTTCTCTTCAAAATTGTTGTGAATTATAGTGTGGAGTTGATACCGATAGGGTACATAAAAGTCCCAAATCCTGTGACCTGTTTCACGTGGCACTGCTCCGAAGTACGGTCAATATCTACTCCACTACCAGGTGTGGAATGGATTTTGAGGACTTTTAGATGTAAAAACAAATATCTGAAGATTAAAGTTAAATACGAAAGTTGTGGAGTATTAAAAACACCATTTAAATCGTGTATTAGAGCGAAGAAATCGGAAGGCATTGTCTTTTCCAATTTCGTGTCGAAACTAGTCGTTCTATTTTCAAAATTGTCAAAGGGTAATGCAGATCACAAGGTGCATTACTATAACATTTTAGTAAGTCTTTTAGTGTATGTAAGCTTCTGGATCTAAATCTGAACGAATTTTCGAATGTCTTCACTTCTTTCTTCTTAACTTATCTTAACACTTCAAACTATCGTAAAATGAATTATGGATTTAGGTACTTCTTTATATTCTGTACAAGTTGTATTTAAAAAAAAATCTTTTACATCTAAAATTAATGTCTCAAAATCCATTCTAACCCCCGGTATGTATTTCAACTGCTACTGTCTTTATACCTAATACTGAATTTTATATACAATTTTTTTTAAACCACTAGGAGGACGAACTGCTCGCCGGATGTCTCCGTGGCGAAATAGTACAACTGACAGTCGTAAAAGAACCGCAGATTTACACCCGAGTCTCATATTTACTCCAAATAGAACCAAAAATGAATAAATTCACAACGTATAAAGCGCAAATCCGAAGAGACATAAAGATCGCGGAAATCCAAGCAAAGAAAGACAAAAAGGTGGCAAAGAAGAGAATCGAAATGGAGAAGTTGAAGGCTGAAAATCCCGGATTAGACATCGACGAACAAGTCTTTCTGGGTAAAGATGTGCACCGACGCTTGAAAATAACAACAAAATTTGTTTGTAGCCGATTCCGAAACCGAAGAGGAATTGGAACCTTTGCATATTCCAGACATTCCCAACAGGATTTTGTGGATGCAAAGCACCAACGAAGGCAGTATTTGGTTGTCGATGGGGGGCTACGATGCCGGTTATATTTATGAGTATAAAATCGATCAAAAGTCCGAGGTTCCGTATTTCTTCAGAATGGTGGACGATGCAGATGATGTTGAAATCAGCAGCTATGTCTACAAGTATAGGATTTATTGCTATAAATATAAACACCCTTAACACTTTCATTTTTTAGTCACAACAAAAAATACCTCATTTTTGCCATGCAAGGAGGACAAATTCGAGTTAACAAGCTAATGGATGAAGACTACAGAAACCTTTCCGACTACTGGCTCCTGTCGATGCACGATAATCAAAACGGTTTCGTTCCGAACATGTGTTTCAGTTACGACGAAAAATTTTTCTTCACTGGGGGATATGATGGAAACGTCTTTTCCTACACTTTTCATCCAGAGGACGAAGAATTTATTCCGCAAGAAGACATCCCCACCATATCAGAAAGAACATCGATGCCGGTCCCAATTGAGGACGAAAGTAACTACGACAAACTGAGCATCGAACGAGCTAGTCTCAAAAAAGAGCAAGACCGTATAGACCAACTGGCGGCAGCACACCGTGAAGAATATCGCGCGCAACTAAGGGGACTGCGAGACCGCTTTTACAAACTGTTAAGAAGGAATTCAAAACTACTACCCAGTCAAGTGATACCTCCAGATCGGTTAGAAGTCGATCGTCGGGTCACAGAATACCTCCACCAGAAGCTGGAGGACGAAATGGCTTTGGTTAAACGGAAATTAGCTTTCGACGTGCAGAAGGCCGAAATGAGGATGGTGAAGTTGAAGCGATATTTCATTGATGGATTAGTCTACAATCCCATTATTGTTACGGGACTGAACAGAGAAATTTGGGCCAAAATGTTGAGGGAGAATAAGTTGACTTTGCAATATGAAGAGATGTCGAAGCTGGTAGAAGAGAAAATTGTTGAAAGCCAATTGAAAGGCAGGTAAAGAGGCGTTGTGGTAACGAGTATTCATTTTTGTTTTCACATGCATACTTCAGTAGGAACAAATGATACAAACAACAAGTAAGTTACTATTGTGTAATAGCCTCTTCAACAACAAGCCACATATTAGTACAGCCCTCTTTTTATTAATTTTAGTTTGGTAGAGAATGTAACTTTCTTTTGCTGCAGGCCCGCAGAACGTCCCCCGCCTATTTCAAAAATAACCAAGCCAAAAAAAACCAAAGACCTAACTACCGAATACTTCCTCGTTAACATCTCACCGTCCGTTCTTGAACATTCAAGCAACAACAAACTCGTACGCCTACTTCAGAAATACAGAGACCGCAAATTGAAGTGGGAGAAACGAGAGGACGAGGTAAGAAGAAACTGTTTAATAACCAATATCATTACATAAACATATCATCATAACCGGGTGGCGGAAATTCGTCATTATCAGGCCGATTTGGGGGTCTTCTAGGAAACCTGTCCACATCTGGTGGTCTAAAAGGATCAAATCTCGCTCCTGGAGGCATGGCCCCTGGTGGCAGCCCAAAGTCTGGACGCTGGGGATACTGTCCTCCCCGGGGCGGTTCAAATAGCATTCCCCCTCCTCCTACTCCCCCTAAAGGTCCAGGAAATGCCATGGGGTTGCGCCCAAACGGATGTAGGTCAATTTCACCCACACCAACCCCTCTGCGTGGATAACTCGGCATCGGAACAGGTTCCACCATAAGAGGGTTGAAAGGCTGCTGCGGCGGGGTGACATTAGTGGTCTGACTCGAGCTATCGCGGCTATTCTTTGACACCACCACTTTTTCTATTAGGTCGGTTTTAATTTCTTGCATCATGTCGGCGTGTCGGGGCAACATTTGGGCCAGTGTGCCGGTACGGCTCGCAACTAAACTATTATTGAACTGTACCAAGGAAGTTGTACGTTCATCTACACGAATCAGGTTGAGCATAAGCCCATCGTTCACTTTGGTAGCTTTGAGGATGTAGAGGCGACCTTGGAGCACGTACCGGATGGCGTAGGATTCGCTCCACCCGGCCGGGAGGGTCTCACTTTTCTTCTCTTCCCCATCCAAAACCTTTGACTCTCCCAAACCGATGCATTTGAAATCGTTGGAAATGAGAACCAAATGGGCGAAACACAGCAAAATGTCTTCGTTGGTTTTTATCTCAGTTTCGACGCTCTTTATCATCAAGTCCCAACCAAATAAAGAACTGGCCATGATTTACTTCTCAACACCACGACTTAAGACTTGAACGACTTTTGCAGGATGACAATTGAATTATACCGAAGAGGTTATGTTTATATATTTTGACATTTCTAATCCAAGGACACGATCTGTTTTGTTTACTTTTTATTTAGAATGGTTAATTGTTTTTAATTTTTAAATACTGTTTCAGTTAAACGTAAGAAAAGGGGTTCTCTTTAACAGCAGTTATAACTTATTATAAATTTATGTAGGAAACAACGTTACTGTTTTCACAACACGCTTGTATTTTGTGTTGCATAACATGATTTTTATTTTAATCCACATAATTCAAAGAAAATCCAGTAAAATAAATTTAAATGGCCAAGACCCACCCAATTCTAATTTGCTCTTAATAATTGTGAAACCCTATTAATACACACTTTAATTTAGTGGGTAGAATTTCTCGAGAAAAAGCCAGTCCCCGGGGTTAACCACCCAGACGACGATGCAAGCCTGGCCACTGGAAAAGCCACCATCGGCGATTACAAATTAAAATCGGATCCACAGTACAGACCTCCGCTTGACCAGCGGGAAAATACTCTCAAGAAATACAGAGAACTCTTGTTGGCAAGAAAAAGGGTAAAGCACTCACAAAATGTATAATCCCCTAATTTACGCATCAACATTATAGCAATTCCTCATTAGAACTAATTACAATGATAAGGTCTACGCCCTTCGTGAGAACAAACAAAAACTTCGAGCCGAGTTAGAACAAATGAAGCGAAGATTGGAAGAAATACAAGAGGAAATTCCAGATGAACTGCGAAAAACTATACCCACGGTACAGCCGTCGTTGGATTCTGAATTCCCAGAACGTGCCTTAGAGATCAACGTGCAACTGGAAGTTGAAGATGTAGGCACGAAGAAAACACTCGGAGACGAAGAGGTGGTGTTGCCCCCGATTGATCTTGATCATCATGAGAAAAATATCATCTCCAAAAGTGGTAAAAATCTCGATGGGAAATCACAAGATGTTGCGGTATTAGACTTCCAAACTTTATGCAACTTTTCAAAGAATCAAAAGAAGGAGACCTTATGGGAAGCCGATATACGCAAAAGAAGATTAGAAAGAAAAATATTCGAACAGGACGAAATTATCCATCTGATGCAGAAGAAGATCACGAAGTTTGATGACCACGTAGAGACTTTGAGTACAGAGAAACATTATGTTGACGTAAATGCAAAAGTGATGGACATCTTCATGATAACGTTGCAACAAGAGCTGATCATTCTAAGAGAATTCGAAGCCTTGGAAAATAATCTACAGGGGAAAGTAAATCTGAAGAATTCTGAAGTGCTGGACATGCGTGATGTTATCAACGACATCAATAACCAAATCGTGGACTGTAACCAAGATATTGAGAAGGCTCACGAACGAATTAAAGAAATGCAAACGACTTTCACGCAGGCGATCCTCGACAATAAATTTTTCGATTTTCTGAGGAAAGTGTACAGAAAAAAATACAAACCTCCGAAGATTCACAAAGACAATGGTAAGCTGCTATTTAGGTGGTTTTTAGTGCACTGAGACAATTTTAGAATCAAGTTCGGAATCGTCGTCTTCCTCATCGTCGGAGTCGTCAACTGAGTCCGAAGATGAAGGAAAAAGTATAGATTCCAGAGATTTCGGTATCATTAAACAAGACCTGAACGTGTGTCCCAAAGGCTGCGACCCAGCAGTCTACGACTACACAGTTAAAATGAGATCCGAAAGGTAACAATTACTTACTAATTGCTTCTCTAACAGACGTATTTCTAGGCATAAGATAGAAATCAAAATAAAAGACATCATGAAAAATATAGACATTTTAAAGAAATATCTTGGAATGCACAACAAGAAAGTCGTCGTTATAGAAAGAGACCTAAAGAAGTGTGAAAATGAATTAGAAGCTTTTCAACGAGAGAAACAAGAAAGATTGAATAAAGTCAGGTGCACCATAGTCTTACACTTGCACCAACTACAACATCTGACGCCAGACAGTAAGAGCAGCGGCATCAAAGACACTCTAGTATTTTCAAAAGCAAAACTGTCACGGTTGTACAAAAGAGTGGAAGAGTTGCAAGACGAAACTGCCAGTCAAATTAGAAGGCATCGCCTAAACGTGAAGCACTACACCAGAATGACCACCGACTGTAAATATATGGCGAGAACAATAAAAAACCTCCAGGAAAACATTACACAAACGATGAAAATTAAATTTGGAAAAGTAGTAGACATCAACGAAATTGACGAAGCGATGTTGAAGAGGACTTTTGGTAAAGACGACTTGCATGACCTGGAAGAAGTCATATTGAAGAAAATCATTCACGATTTGCGACTGTGCATGATGGACATCAAAGGAATGTATGTGGAAGAGTTAAAGCTGTGGAATAAGAGAATCGTAGAAACCCAGAAAGAATTCACTTACGCTCTACGTAACAACACTTCCCAACAAGAACTTTTGTCGTTTTTAGTCAAAGAAAAAAACGAGTTGGCTCAAACACTTATCAGTCAGGAAAAAAAGAAGCAGCACCTGGAGGGCGTAGAAGATGTCTTGAACAGATACGGCGAGGAAATCTCGAAAATGGAAACCATTGTTGAAGAACAGAATCAGCAGATACAAGAACTCAAGGACGAAATCAAACTACTAAGAACGAAGGGGATGCTCTTACAGCCGAGAGAACTGAAAAGAGACGAACCATCAGAGGAGGAGACAAAAATCTGGGAAGACATCAAGCTTTTTGATGAAGTAATCGAAGAGGAAGACCCGTCAAGAAAACCCTTTTCCACCGATATCATCATTCCGACGACGTAAGTTAATCTGCGCCTTCTTTGGCTACAAATTAATTTTAATTTTAGGTTGGCTGAAAATAGTGACGCAGTAGCTACCGAAATTGTCAATGAGATGTTGCAAGCTCTTAATATTTGTTTATCAAAGAAGTCCAACGAAAATTTGGTAAAAGAAATTCTTACTTCTGTACTTCACGGGGTTAGCATGACCGACTTGATTCAAACGCTGGTACAAAATTTACCAATTGAGCCCGACGACGAGCAATTAGCTATTATCGAAGCTACAGCTGAGCAGTTGTATGTTGTTGGAGAACCAGACACACTTGAAGAAGATAAATTTTTCTGTTCCAAAGAAATCCTCGAAGATATTCTAGAAGAAGCACTAGTGATGGCAGGTGATTCGGAGACTGTAATCTCACAAATCTTCGCAAAATTACTGGAACAAGTTCCGATCGATTACCTCACGAAGCAATCAAACATTGAATATCTTCAAACTCGGCTTTCAGATTTGGATCTTAAAGCGCAGTTGCGTCGGGATAGAGTGCTCCAGATAGTGCACAACAAAGACGTGCGCGCGATTTTAGAGAGTGTTGTTCAAGATGTGTTTGACAAAGGAGTTGACTTATTGTACTACATTAAAGACCACTAGAAGACAAAATATATATTTACGGCAGTCTTTAGTTATTACAATCTATCCTCGTCCAGAAGGGCCAAATACTGGTTTAGAAACGCCTCCTCTTGGACTAGAGTCAGATCCAAATGGTCATCGTCGACCATGGATATGTCACCTGCTATCCTTTTGAAGGCCTCCTGCTTTTTCTCCTTTTTTTCGTCCGTTTTGGATGCTTCCTTTTTGTCCGTCTTTTCGTCTCGGTTTTTAGCTTCATTGTCTATAGCTGGAGAAAAATAAACAAACTGCTGTTGACTTTCACTATAGTTACCAGTTAGAACCGACATATCTCCATCGACTATCCCATTATTCGCCAACAAATCCTCCACGGCCATCATGATATCGCCCCCATGTTTGTGGAGCGCCAACTTCGACATTGTTGGGTCGAACCCGGCCGCTTGCAACTGTTAGATTTAGTTTGATGTTCGCACGAGTTTGCTGACTTACCTCTGGGACTAGATCATTGATGAGGGCCAAAAACTCTATATTACGGCTCTGACTGGGTCCAGGCTGGGGATGCTCTTGCATGTACTGTACGCTGTCAGATATGACATTATTGCACTGTTTCAAAGCTAATCGTGCTGTCTCCTTGTTGTATCCCATATTGACGAGAATTTTTACGAAATTCGGGTCGATGTATTGTGTACCGTCGGCACATTTGCCTAGTTTCATTCGTTTTCTATAATTAAGATTGATGAGAAGGTGGGTAGAGTTGGTAATCTGCTCCAGTCAATATAGGATTGTTGCAAAAAAAAGTTAAATAAATTAATGAATACATCAGTTTCTCACAAACGAAACAGACCGGGTTGGAATGTAAATCTTTTAACGAAATTCTAAACGGAAGGCCTCGTAAGTGTAAAGTAAAAAAGAAGACGAGAAAAAAGCTGACGGAATTTTTTTAAATCGAGGTAAAATTTACGAGGTCCTATATTTCTGTAATATAGGCATAAATTATTCGATTTATCGAGTTTAAAGGTCTGCCAACAAATAGAGAGGACAATTATTATTGACAGGAATCTGTAAAAACTTAAACTCAACTTAACTTAAGTCCTGCGTTGAAGCCGCGGCCGTCGACATACTTTTTAGATAGTTATAATAATGTATTAAAAAAAGGGCAACAATAAAAAGGTAAAATTTTAAAATTTCGCAAGTCGCTTGCAAAGTGTTAGATCAGTAGTAACAATTTATCCATAAAGTTTACAATTAACCCACAAAAAATTTTAGCTCTCGAATTTAGGGAATGTCTTTAACTATTTCGTTTCCTACGTTGTTCTGGGATTTAGGGACTCCCTAAATCTAACTAATTCTTCCCTCGTTGTTTTCGAGTTTAGAGACTGTCTTTAATCATTTCGTTTTTACCGTTGTTCTCGAGTTTGGGGACTCTCTTTAACTAATTTGTTTCCCTCGTTGTTCTCGAGTTTAGAGACTATTAACTATTTCTTTACCTTCGTTGTTCTGGGATTTAGGGACTATCTTTAACAATTTCGTTTCCTTCATTGTCCCTCGGATTTAGGGACTGCCTTTGTACTTTTTTATTTCCTTCGTTGTTATCGAGTTTAGGGACTGTCTTTAACTATTTCTTTTCCTTCGTTCTCCTGGGATTTAGGGACTGTCTTTAACTATTTCGTTTCCTGTGTTCCTCTAGGATTTAGGGACTGTTTTTAAATATTTCGTTTCCTTCGTTGTTCTCGGGTTTAAGGACTGTCTTTAACTATTTTGTTTTCTTCGTTGTTCTGGGATTTAAGGATTTTAACTACAGTTCGTTTCCTTTATTGTTCTCGGGTTTAGGGACTGCCTTTTTTATTTTTTTATTTCCTTCGTTGTTATTGGGTTTAGGGACTGTCTTTAAATATTCCGTTTCATACGTTCCTCTAGGATTTAGGAACTGTCCTTAACTATTTTGTTTCCCTCGTTGTTCTCGACTTTAGGGACTGTCTTTAACTATTTCTTTTTCTTCGTTCTTCTTAGATTTAGGGACTGTCTTTAACTATTTCGTTTCCTGTGTTCTTCTGGAATTTAGAGACTGTTTTTAAATATTCCGTTCCCTACGTTCCTCCAGGATTTAGGGACTGTCCTTAACTATTTTATTTCCCACGTTGTTCTCGGGTTTAAGGACTGTCTTTAACTATTTTGTTTTCTTCGTTGTTCTGGGATTTAAGGATTTTAACTACAGTTCGTTTCCTTTATTGTTCTCGGGTTTAGGGACTGCCTTTTTACTTTTTTATTTCCTTTGTTGTTATCGGTTTTAGGGACTGTCTTTAAATATTCCGCTTCCTACGTTCCTCTAGGATTTATGGACTGTCTTTAACTAATTTGTTTCCCTCGTTGTTCTCGAGTTTAGGGACTGTATTTAACTATTTTTTTTCTTAGTTCGTCTTGGATTTATGAACTGACTAACTATTTCGTTTCCTTCGTTTCTCTTGGGTATAGGGACTGTCTTTCACTATTTTGTTTTCTTCGTTCTTCCGGGATTTAGAGACTGTCTTTAACCATTTCGTTTCCTGTGTTCTTCTGAGCTTTAGGGACTGTCTTTAACTATTTTGTTTCCATAGTTGTTCTCGAGCTTAGGGACTGCCTTTAACTATTTCTTTTTCTTCGTTCTTCTTGAATTTAGGGACTGACTTTAACTATTTTGTTTCCATAGTTGTTGTCGAATTTAGGGACATCTTTAACTATTTCTTTTTCCTCGTTCTTCTTAGATTTAGGGACTGTCTTTCACTATTTTGTTTCCTTCGTTCTTCCGGGATTTAGAAACTGTCTTTAACTATTTCGTTTCCTGTGTTCTTCTGAGCTTTAGGGACTGTCTTTAACTATTTTGTTTCCATAGTTGTTCTCGGGTTTAGGCGCTGTCTTTAACTATTTTGTATCCCTCGTTGTTCTCGAGTTTAGGGACTGTCTTTAACTATTTCTTTTTCTTCGTTCTTCTTGAATTTAGGGACTGACTTTAACTATTTTGTTTCCATAGTTGTTGTCGAATTTAGGGACATCTTTAACTATTTCTTTTTCCTCGTTCTTCTTAGATTTAGGGACTGACTTTAACTATTTCGTTTCCTTCGTTTTTCTTGATTATAGGGACTGTCTTTCACTATTTTGTTTTAGCTCTCGAGTTTAGGGAGTGTCTTTAACTATTTCGTTTCCTACGTTGTTCTGGGATTTAGGGACTCCCTAAATCTAACTAATTCTTCCCTCATTGTTTTCGAGTTTAGAGACTGTCTTTAATCATTTCGTTTTTACCGTTGTTCTCGAGTTTGGGGACTCTCTTTAACTAATTTGTTTCCCTCGTTGTTCTCGAGTTTAGAGACTGTATTTAACTATTTTTCTTTCTTCGTTCATCTTGGATTTATGGACTGACTTTAACTATTTTGTATCCCTCGTTGTTCTCGAGTTTAGGGACTGTCTTTAACTATTTATTTTTCTTCGTTCTTCTTGGATTTAGGGACTGACTTTAACTATTTTGTTTCCCTCGTTGTTCTCGAGTTTAGGGACTGTCTTTCACTATTTCGTTTCCTTCGTTCTTCCGGGATTTAGAGACTGTCTTTAACCATTTCGTTTCCTGTGTTCTTCTGAGCTTTAGGGACTGTCTTTAACTATTTTGTTTCCATAGTTGTTCTCGAGCTTAGGGACTGCCTTTAACTATTTCTTCTTCTTCGTTCTTCTTGAATTTAGGGACTGACTTTAACTATTTTGTTTCCATAGTTGTTGTCGAATTTAGGGACATCTTTAACTATTTCTTTTTCCTCGTTCTTCTTAGATTTAGGGACTGACTTTAACTATTTCGTTTCCTTCGTTTTTCTTGATTATAGGGACTGTCTTTTACTATTTTGTTTTAGCTCTCGAGTTTAGGGAGTGTCTTTAACTATTTCGTTTCCTACGTTGTTCTGGGATTTAGGGACTCCCTAAATCTAACTAATTCTTCCCTCGTTGTTTTCGAGTTTAGAGACTGTCTTTAATCATTTCGTTTTTACCGTTGTTCTCGAGTTTGGGGACTCTCTTTAACTAATTTGTTTCCCTCGTTGTTCTCGAGTTTAGAGACTATTAACTATTTCTTTACCTTCGTTCTTCTGGGATTTAGGAACTATCTTTAACTATTTCGTTTCCTTCATTGTCCCTCGGATTTAGGGACTGCCTTTGTACTTTTTTATTTCCTTCGTTGTTATCGAGTTTAGGGACTGTCTTTAACTATTTCTTTTTCTTATTTCTTCTGGGATTTAGGGACTGTCTTTAACTATTTTGTTTTCTTCGTTGTTCTGGGATTTAAGGATTTTAACTACAGTTCGTTTCCTTTATTGTTCTCGGGTTTAGGGACTGCCTTTTTACTTTTTATTTCCTTCGTTTTTATCGGGTTTAGGGACTGTCTTTAAATATTCCGTTTCATACGTTCCTCTAGGATTTAGGGACTGTCCTTAACTATTTTGTTTCCCTCGTTGTTCTCGGGTTTAGGGACTGTATTTAACTATTTTTCTTTCTTCGTTCATCTTGGATTTATGGACTGACTTTAACTATTTTGTATCCCTCGTTGTTCTCGAGTTTAGGGACTGTCTTTAACTATTTCTTTTTCTTCGTTCTTCTTGGATTTAGGGACTGACTTTAACTATTTTGTTTCCCTCGTTGTTCTCGAGTTTAGGGACTGTCTTTCACTATTTCGTTTCCTTCGTTCTTCCGGGATTTAGAGACTGTCTTTAACCATTTCGTTTCCTGTGTTCTTCTGAGCTTTAGGGACTGTCTTTAACTATTTTGTTTCCATAGTTGTTCTCGAGCTTAGGGACTGCCTTTAACTATTTCTTTTTCTTCGTTCTTCTTGAATTTAGGGACTGACTTTAACTATTTTGTTTCCATAGTTGTTGTCGAATTTAGGGACATCTTTAACTATTTCTTTTTCCTCGTTCTTCTTAGATTTAGGGACTGACTTTAACTATTTCGTTTCCTTCGTTTTTCTTGATTATAGGGACTGTCTTTCACTATTTTGTTTTAGCTCTCGAGTTTAGGGAGTGTCTTTAACTATTTCGTTTCCTACGTTGTTCTGGGATTTAGGGACTCCCTAAATCTAACTAATTCTTCCCTCCCTCGTTGTCTTCGAGTTTAGAGACTGTCTTTAATCATTTCGTTTTTACCGTTGTTCTCGAGTTTGGGGACTCTTTTTAACTAATTTGTTTCCCTCGTTGTTCTCGAGTTTAGAGACTATTAACTATTTCTTTACCTTCGTTCTTCTGGGATTTAGGAACTATCTTTAACTATTTCGTTTCCTTCATTGTCCCTCGGATTTAGGGACTGCCTTTGTACTTTTTTATTTCCTTCGTTGTTATCGAGTTTAGAGACTGTCTTTAACTATTTCTTTTTCTTATTTCTTCTGGGATTTAGGGACTGTCTTTAACTATTTTGTTTTCTTCGTTGTTCTGGGATTTAAGGATTTTAACTACAGTTCGTTTCCTTTATTGTTCTCGGGTTTAGGGACTGCCTTTTTACTTTTTATTTCCTTCGTTTTTATCGGGTTTAGGGACTGTCTTTAAATATTCCGTTTCATACGTTCCACTAGGATTTAGGGACTGTCCTTAACTATTTTGTTTCCCTCGTTGTTCTCGGGTTTAGGGACTGTATTTAACTATTTTTCTTTCTTCGTTCATCTTGGATTTATGGACTGACTTTAACTATTTTGTATCCCTCGTTGTTCTCGAGTTTAGGGACTGTCTTTAACTATTTCTTTTTCTTCGTTCTTCTTGGATTTAGGGACTGACTTTAACTATTTTGTTTCCCTCGTTGTTCTCGAGTTTAGGGACTGTCTTTCACTATTTCGTTTCCTTCGTTCTTCTGGGATTTAGAGACTGTCTTTAACCATTTCGTTTCCTGTGTTCTTCTGAGCTTTAGGGACTGTCTTTAACTATTTTGTTTCCATAGTTGTTCTCGAGCTTAGGGACTGCCTTTAATTATTTCTTTTGCTTCGTTCTTCTTGAATTTAGGGACTGACTTTAACTATTTTGTTTCCCTCGTTGTTCTCGAAATTAGAGACTGTCTTTAACTATTTTGTTTCCCTCGTTGCTCTCGAGTTTAGGGACTGTCTTTAACTATTTCTTTTTCTTCGTTCTTTTTGGATTTAGGGACTGACTTTAACTATTTTGTATCCCTCGTTGTTCTCGAGTTTAGGGACTGTCTTTAACTATTTCTTTTTCTTCGTTCTTCTTGGATTTAGGGACTGACTTTAACTATTTTGTTTCCCTCGTTGTTCTCGAATTTAGGGACTGTCTTTAACTATTTCGTTTCCTGTGTTCTTCTGGAATTTAGAGACTGTTTTTAAATATTCCGTTCCCTACGTTCCTCCAGGATTTAGGGACTGTCCTTAACTATTTTATTTCCCACGTTGTTCTCGGGTTTAAGGACTGTCTTTAACTATTTTGTTTCCATAGTTGTTCTCGAGCTTAGGGACTGCCTTTAATTATTTCTTTTGCTTCGTTCTTCTTGAATTTAGGGACTGACTTTAACTATTTTGTTTCCCTCGTTGTTCTCGAAATTAGAGACTGTCTTTAACTATTTTGTTTCCCTCGTTGTTCTCGAGTTTAGGGACTGTCTTTAACTATTTCTTTTTCTTCGTTCTTTTTGGATTTAGGGACTGACTTTAACTATTTTGTATCCCTCGTTGTTCTCGAGTTTAGGGACTGTCTTTAACTATTTCTTTTTCTTCGTTCTTCTTGGATTTAGGGACTGACTTTAACTATTTTGTTTCCCTCGTTGTTCTCGAATTTAGGGACTGTCTTTAACTATTTCGTTTCCTGTGTTCTTCTGGAATTTAGAGACTGTTTTTAAATATTCCGTTCCCTACGTTCCTCCAGGATTTAGGGACTGTCCTTAACTATTTTATTTCCCACGTTGTTCTCGGGTTTAAGGACTGTCTTTAACTATTTTGTTTTCTTCGTTGTTTTGGGATTTAAGGATTTTAACTACAGTTCGTTTCCTTTATTGTTCTCGGGTTTATGGACTGCCTTTTTACTTTTTTATTTCCTTTGTTGTTATCGGTTTTAGGGACTGTCTTTAAATATTCCGCTTCCTACGTTCCTCTAGGATTTATGGACTGTCTTTAACTAATTTGTTTCCCTCGTTGTTCTCGAGTTTAGGGACTGTATTTAACTATTTTTTTTCTTAGATCGTCTTGGATTTATGAACTGACTAACTATTTCGTTTCCTTCGTTTTTCTAGGGTATAGGGACTGTCTTTCACTATTTTGTTTTCTTCGTTCTTCCGGGATTTAGAGACTGTCTTTAACCATTTCGTTTCCTGTGTTCTTCTGAGCTTTAGGGACTGTCTTTAACTATTTTGTTTCCATAGTTGTTCTCGAGTTTAGGGACTGTCTTTAACTATTTCTTTTTCTTCGTTCTTCTTGGATTTAGGGACTGACTTTAACTATTTTGTTTCCCTCGTTGTTCTCGAATTTAGGGACTGTCTTTAACTATTTCTTTTTCTTCGTTCTTCTTAGATTTAGGGACTGACTTTAACTATTTCGTTTCCTTCGTTTTTCTTGATTATAGGGACTGACTTTCACTATTTTGTTTCCTTCGTTCTTCCGGGATTTAAGAACTGTGTTTAAATATTTCGTTTCCTACGTTCCTCTAGGATTTAGGGACTGTCCTTAACTATTTTATTTCCCTCGTTGTTCTCGAGTTTAGGGACCGTCTTTAACTATTTCTTTTTCTTCGTTCTTCTTGGATTTAGGGACTGACTTTAACTATTTTGTTTCCCTCGTTGTTCTCGAATTTATGGACTGACTTTAACTATTTCGCTTCCTTCGTTTTTCTTGGGTATAGGGACTGTCTTTCACTATTTTGTTTCCTTCGTTCTTCCGGGATTTAGAAACTGTCTTTAACTATTTCGTTTCCTGTGTTCTTCTGAGCTTTAGGGACTGTCTTTAACTATTTTGTTTCCATAGTTGTTCTCGGGTTTAGGCGCTGTCTTTAACTATTTTGTATCCCTCGTTGTTCTCGAGTTTAGGGACTGTCTTTAACTATTTCTTTTTCTTCGTTCTTCTTGGATTTAGGGACTGACTTTAACTATTTTGTTTCCCTCGTTGTTCTCGAGTTTAGGGACTGTCTTTCACTATTTCGTTTCCTTCGTTCTTCCGGGATTTAGAGTGTTGTTGTTTTTCCCCAAGCAGGCCGCCAGTGGCGTAGCATAATAAACTGTACTTTCTTCGGCATATAAGATTAAAAATAAAATCTCAAGCCAGATCTTCGCTCTATCTAAATCATTTGCAAGCCTGGAAAACGTATTTACAAATAATCCAATGCTCACTTAAATTTTTAATTGTAATTTATTTATTATGTTTTACAACTCCACCAAGTCACGTACCGACCCCACTGCGTGAAATCAAACTCCCCACCGGTTCCCACATTCAATGTTTTTACCCAAGCATTTACAGAGTTGTCACCTTGTGCTATATCGCACTGTTTGGTATGTCAATTATACGAAAATTTAGGTGTAAACGTGCGATCATTTAAATTATAAATTAGAGTAGGCGGCTTTTTTAAATTGACTGACAGTAATATTTGAGGTTATCGTAAACATTGTGACGTTTATGCTTCTCATGTTAAATTGATTTAATTTAAAGAAAATAAAAGACTAACAAATAAATTAGAATTACACCAAATGTTCAAAGTGTTCCCGCAGCTTCAATTCAGCTGTTAACTCCATTAACCATTCTGATACCGTTTTTTTTTAAAAGTCACTTTGACATTCAAATTTTAAATGAAATTGTCAAAAGTTAGTAGTGCCAACCTAATTTAGATTTCACAGCCTACTCTGATTTATAATTTAAATGTAATTTAATAATTCATACATGGCTTAGTATGCATTATTTAAAAAGTGTTTTCAAAACCCTGATGAGGCAATTTCAACAAATTACTTTTACGATCTGGCATTGGTCATTCTTCCGTTTGGTTAAATGGCTTCACAACAAAAACGCCAATGTAGTTTCCCCTTCTATTTTAGTTCCATAGTCCACAACAAATTACCACTTATAATTGGTGCAGATGATGGAGCAATATCATCAGATATTGCGCTTTTGAAACCCACCACAATAGGTACTGGTCAGAATTCTTATTAAGGGAAAAACATAAGTGTGGATGATGTATATGATGTATTTTCCAGAACAAGCAGAATTCTTAACCACATAAGAAAAGATTCAGAGAAAATTTACTATACTGTGCTGTATAATACCAGGTCCTCAAAAATGATTTGTACATCCAGTAGGCTTTTAACGTCAAAACTCTTAAACTACATTTAAATTTTGTAGAGATAACTATGTATTATTTATTATCAAGGCAAAATATCTTATGTATTCATATTCCTCCCCCTTTTTGTCCTGTGTATCAATCACAGAAGGGGAGGAAAAAGTGGGGAGGGGGACATAGGTGCTGGCAACGTGTTTTTACACACGAATTGGTTAAGTAGCTCCTCATATTGTGCATACTCTAAAACCTTCAACGACGTTGTTGTGGTCCCGTTCTAAGGCTGTTGGGTGTACCCTGAGTTCTCCGGGTGGATGCTGATCTCTACACCCATCTCCATTGTGGTAGGAAAGCTTTCTATGAAACCGCCCGAGACTGCAAGCTTTGAAGCAACGCTTTGAACCCCGCCAAAACGTAAAAATATAGCTCCGCATTCGTTACAAGTAACGCGGCAATATTACCTAATCAATTTCCCGCTTCTTTCCTATACACAACGCAATTAAATGTAATCTGATTCTACCTTGAACCTTAATAACCGATTTTAAAGACGTTTCCATTTAATAACGAAAGAAAGGAATATCTGAGGAAGAGAGTAAGACCATAAGCTCCTCAAAGAGATGGGTTTTGAGACACCTGAATGAGGAGGTGAATCAGAACATCCAGTTCTTGGACGGGACCCTCGGTGGTATGCCTAGTGTTCGCGAAAACGTGTGGGAGGCACCCCTCAGGATCATGAATGTTCCCAGGTGAATGTAAGGAAGGAACGTTAAGCCTCAACGAGAAAAAGGCTGGATAGGCAGACTTCTGAAGGGGGTGATATTTTTTTGCAAAATCCAATACTGACTGGACTAACCTACTTGTTTAAGATTTCCTCAGCTTTTGCTTTCTGTCTGGCCTGTATTCTCTTCTGTCTGTTTTCATCAATGTAGTTGGCAGCCCTGTTGATATCGCCGCCCGTGGCCCTCAACCCCAATCTCGCTTCAGCCATGGAGTAACCCAATTCTACTAACATTGTAACACTATGATCATCCACTTTCAAAGAAGACAATTCATCTTGGGCTTTCCTGAAAAGGGCTAGCGCCTCGCCTCGTTTGTTCTTGTGATAAAGAGCGATGCCCTGAAGGAGATGGAGTCGCATTAACAGAGCCGCCTCATTACCTAAGAAAAACTAATTATTGGTGTTTAAAAACCAGCGCGACGCACCTGTCACTCCTTTGACCGCCATAAGACGCTCCAGATTCTGTCCGTAACTACGATTGAAACATTCCTCACAGCGTTTGAGTCGTTCGTACGCTTCGGGCAAATTTGCGACACTCTGCAAGGCCAAGTAACACCATGCGATATCTAAATCAAGGAGGGCATAATTATCGACGGTTTGTAGTAATCCTGAATCGCAGCGTTTAAATTCTTCATCAGCCTCGAGAAAAAACACCAAAGCCCGAGAATAATCATCGCGCTTTAAGGCCGCGCGCCCCTTTTCGTGTAGGGCCATGGCAACCAGCAGAGCTTTTTTCTCCTTTGCAGGTATCTTTACAATGTTACCAAATTGATCTTCAAGCTCCATATATGAGTTATCAGTGGCTAGTAGGCGAGAATCTGTTTTAACTTTTTCTAATTCAAGAAGCTGGTTTTCTTCCTCTTTCATTTCAGCTTCCAACAATGTAATGGCTAGAATTTGTTGGCCATTTTTAACGCCCTGAGTGCCTAGACTATCTGAGTCCCTGAGGACTTTCCCTGAGTGAATTAACTTTAACCTATAGAAGACTATTAGTAATAGATAATCTGGAGGCTGTTAAAATTTACTTATTAGGACTTATCTGTATTTCTTTGGAAATGATATCTTTGACATAGGAACCTTGTGAAGACAATAACAGTTCTTTGGTGAGAACGCGCGGAGGACTGTTTGGATGCAAGACTTTTATTTTTAAGGTCGCTTCCCCTGATACCTGATAGTGACTGTTTTGCTTTAAGTTTTCCAGAGAATTTTGTTGTAGTTCGAGAAGCGCCTCATAGCACTCAGTTGCTGATACATTTATGCTTGCACTGTAGTTCTGGGCCAAATCCTAAGGAAATAGTGGTAGAGCAATCATAAAAACTCACCGTCATGCTCATACTTTCAAGTGGGCAGTCGAGGGCCCCTCTCGTTCGTTGTAATAAGGTGGTAGCCACAACTTGACGTTGTTTTTACGTAGTGTATCTCTAACTTGTAAAATAACATCTTCCTTTTTCAAATTCGCAATGCACGAACTCATTTTCACTGCACTATAATGCTTTTCCAAGTCATTCCCTATGACTAACTGCTGACATGTTTTGTTTACAAACATCAGCTGACGGGGTAGCGGTAGGACGGAGTCGAATTAGAACTGTTTGTTTTACTACTAAAAATTGTTCCCACTTTGTTGATAATTCAGTGTTTGGAAAAATTGAATAATTGTTGACTACCTTTTCTGAGGTTTGTTTAATAAATCAATAAAAAGATATTTTATTTTGGTCAAGAGAATGAAAATCCCTAGATTTGACAACACAGGTGTCAACGACAGTTATTTTTTGGTTATACTCAACAAAGGTGTCATTCACCCTTTCAAATGCCTTGTGTAGTTTAAATTTAATTAGGTAAAACATACATCAAGCTCAATCGACTGCCAAAATGGGTAAGCAGTTATCTCTTATCAGTTTCGGTATCGTAAATTATCGTTATCTTATCTGAAGGCGTGGCCATCTGTTACCTGTTGTTCGTCATTCCTTATTTGTTTCTTAATCACTTTTATTGTGTAAACTAAATTGATTCGCACATGTCTATCTCACGACCGCCCCCTCAAGAAACCTCCTTCGAACTCCTTGAACAACAAGATGCCTTGATAAGATCGCGCCTAAGCCTCGACACTCTCGGCACTGACCCCGAAAAAGGTACGTCGTTGGCCCCCTGAGATTTCATCATAAGGTTTTTCAGGTTTCTGTGACTCATGCCTCACGCGGATCCCCTACGCTACACTCATCGCAACGATACAATGTGCCTTAGGGGTGGTGATCTTTTGTGGTACGATGTATCGGGGTGCCACTCTCGCCGTGCTGATGTTCAGCGATGTGTTCAAGATACAGCTCTTTTGGTAAGTGAAGGGGGATAAATGGACGAATTGTGACTTTGTTGTAGGGTGGATGCCGTCAAGATGACGTTCGTCATCATCGGGGCTTGCATGGGGGCCCTGGGATTGATGATTCTGACTGTGGGGTGCCTGGCCACGGGGGCTACTAGACACAAAGTTTACAGGGCTTGGAGGTCGAGAGTGGGCGGGAGAATCAGCTGCGCGATCGTAATTAATTGACATCACTGTGGGTTAATTACTGAATTTTTTATAGTTTATAGCCATTACATACATCCTACAGCTGGTTTGGATTTTGATTTTCTGCTTTCTGGTTATTTCAACGTTTTTATTTACGATTTTCTGGAAGATGTGCGCCAATGAACGGGTGGCGACCTTCCAAGACTGCATAGATTTCACCCAATTCTGTAAGTTGCATTATCTGCAGTTACTGGGAATAACGGCGCATTTTTAGATTTCCTATTCCCCGACGGAACGAGACAGGAACACATGAAGGTGTGCGGCGACCATGACGTCAAAGCCTTTTGTAAAGACTACACGGAAAAGATCGAAGTCATGGTCATCTTGGCCACAGTGGCCTCAGTTCTAGTGATACTGAGCTTGGTATGAAAAACCTAATTGCCATTTGGAAGAGCTGATTGTTTTGTTTAGGTTCACTATTTGATGTGCCTTGCGGCCAACTACGCTCACATACGGGACCATGAAAAGTTCCAGGAGTTGCAAGACTTGCAGATGTTGAGCGACCACGACATGCTGTCGAGCAAAGATCGATTCTAGGATACGGCCCAGGAAATACATTTACCCGAGATTAGGTGGGGCAACATGCTGAATGAAGGGCTGTAAAATCGGGTCGTATTTCCTGGGGACGCAACATATGCTGTATTAAAATCCCGTCCAACTTTCACAATTAGATTAGACCATTCCACTAGTTTACATATCAAACGTTAAGGCTGAGCCTGGGGCCTTTCCGATCAAATCGGATCTTTTCGCTTGTGGGACTGAATTCTGAATGCAGAAATTGTTTTTGTTTACCGCTGCTCTCCTGAAAATATATTTTGATAAGATTTACTAATTATTGTACATAGGTTAAGAATATTTTAGTTTTATATTGTATTTTTACGTCGTTTTGTTTATTGTAGCGCACAGGTATATACTAATAAACCAGTTCAAAAAAGTACATTTAATTTCTTATAAAACGTCTTTCTTTATAAGAAAATACTGTTTTGTACAAATTGAAATAAATAAACAGATTTTAAAAATTAAGGAATATGTACAGTATAACGTAACTTTTTACTTATTCTCAACAGTTAACAGACTCTGGATGTATTCTTGTAACAAATGCGCTAGATGTTGCCTTTTAAACCTTAACGACTCTTTAATAACCAACTCGACCATCTTTACTTGTACTTCAGTATTGCCTTTTAACGTCTTTATGTTGTCAAACAATTCCGTAAAGTTCTTCCCCGGCCTCCGAACCAACTTGTGTAAATGCTTCCTGATTTCGTTGTTTTGCACTTCGATCTCGTGCATGTCTTCCACCACAACTTCAACCTAAAACAGTTCCGATATAATCACGAACTTAACATTTCCGAACCTTACCTTCGGCTTGCTTTCCGCCTGATGGTTGTTCACGCCCGTACTTATACTATTCGCTTCTTTCAGTATTTGCGATATACTTTGTTTGTTGTCGTCGATAATCGAGATACTCGGGTAAAAATCGTTTAGCGAGTTCGTCGTTACCGTCTCTAAGGCACCGGAATTCGTGTAACTGAACGGGTTGGAAGTGCGATTATTAACGTGCACTTCACTGACGCTGTAGGATGGCATGTCCAGCGTGGGCGAGGGCGACCGCGACCGCTCGCTCGTCGAGGGGCTGTCCAGGCCGTTGACGGCGATGATGCTGGGCCGCTCATCGAAGCTGGGGAGGTCCTTTTCAATGGGAATCCTGCAAACGCCGGAAAAATAAAATTAGGGATGAACTTCTTCGTTCGGCTCGGTGGACACATCTATCAATACCATCAGGTATTGATGAATATTCTGAGAATGTGTAAGGTATTTAGAAAAAAACGCTTTTAAAATATGTGCCAAAAATATTCATTAAATAAAAAAAAACGATTTTTGTGTATTTTACCATAGTGGCCATGCGTCCACATCTAATCTATCTACCAATTCAACATTAGGGAAGCGACAGCCATACATGAAAGAACGGCTGTTTTTAAAATTTGGCGTCGAAGTTGGCCATGAATGTTTAACTGTGACATCTGAACAAAATTATCTAACCTCACTTTTAATTTAATTAAGCGACAGTTCAACACTTTAATGCGATTAAAAGCAACAAACGAAAATATAATCAAAATGTGTTCCATCGACTTCAAGGCATTTGCGGACTCTTTGAACAACTTCGGTACTGACATTGGCCAACAAATTGGTCCTATAATTCCGCGTCTCGAAATAGCCGCTGATACTCCTACCTTTTTGGGGTGCAGTGGAACCTTGTGGTGGAACCTCTTCGATAAAATTAGGTTTTTCTGAACTTCACATCCGCATGTTTTATGAATTCACATAACCGCCTAAATGAAAGCAGGCAAAAAATTGTGGCCTGTTCACATAAAGTCACCGGCGACTATGATGCCAAATTTAAAAAAAATACCCGTTCCATTGGTGAATTCAGAAATAAAGGGCTTTTAAAATACATTAAAAAAATATACAATAAAAATTAGAGTCGAGTATCATTCCACCTACAAATTCATATAAAAAATAGTTCGTGTCACTTTATAGCGACCCCATATCTTTACTTAGTGTCATTTGTCAAATTCAACAATCATTTTGAAATATTAAAAAACGTGCTATGATACGAACTCCATATCTGACAAACTTCCATAATAATCCAGTGTGATCCGCGAGTAAAGTAATTTCATACAAATTTCTCTCTGATCTGACACGTTTGCAGTTTACGCGTTCTATTCACCTTGAAGAGGACGCCACTATATAAAATTTGCATTATATTTACGTATGTTTCAAGGCGACAGTGAATATGATAAAACTTAAATTAACTGTTTCAAATACTAGTTTCTATTTCCTGCAAACAAACCGTACACCAAATCTCACTCGGTCATCTAAGAACGCACAACAGATGGCGTTGCAATATGTGGCTGTCAAATATAGGAGGCCGCGGTATGATCAAGTGATTTTTTACCTAATAAGTTAGTATGTTAACAAAAGATCATTTGATACTTTGATAAGCGACATGCCATTTACGTACCAGGGGATAGGGGAAGGCAGCAAAGGCACAGGACTCGGCGGCGGCGTCGACCCCGCACTGGGTCTCCTAATAGAGTAGTTCTTGGGCAGAGGCCCCGGTTTGCGTTTGAAAGGTAGTCGCCCGCCCCCATCAACGTTCGGGTTTGCCCTTTTATTGTTTCGGTTGGCCCCCGGCGAAGAAGCCACAGGGTCGATGTCCGCTTCGTCGACCATCATTCTCTTGTCGATTTTGAAGGGATTACCGAACATGTGTTGTCGGACGGGCGCCGATTCGATTTCGCGAAGTTGGGGTGTTTGCCGCTTGAGGTACTCCTGGTAGTTGCCCATCTGCGAAATGGGCAAGGAATGGGCGCTGTCCTGGTCCAATGAGATCCAGTCCGGTTGGAGGAAGTTGTTGCGCATACGCACGACGTGGTGAATTAAGCGGCTTCGAGGTATATCGAAGGGGTTTTTAAAGCTGACGTTGTGCCGCTCCTTGTCTAAACCTACGAGGAAAGTATTCGATTGATCGAGAAGTTGATCGCGTTGAGCGATGAACTTGTCACTGAGGAGTGGATGACTTATTAGATCTTTTTTCAAAACGACTTTAGGCAAGACCCGGATTTGCTCAGAATTGTTCTTCAAATTATTCGTGTTCTGTCGGAGCGTGATTTCGGCGCACAACTTGTCGTACTCCGATTTGGCCTGATTTTTTAGCCTTTTCAAGTAGTTGGAAACCGAGTAACTAAGATTTTCCGAGTTTTCTGGAATGAGGGTTTGAGCGAGGGCCAAAGGCGTGCCCATTCTTGTGAGCGCTCTCCGCAACGGACCGGCGTAATAAGCAGGCATTGTCCTCAGATAGTTTTGAAATTGAGTCCTCCACTCATTCGTCGGCTTCCATCTATGGACCTTGGATAATTCATCAAGAAGCGGCAACAACACGGGATAGTTGTACGGCATAACAAAAAGATTTACACAACTCAGGTTTGTGCTTGCTTTGAGATATCCAAAAGGATGTCCCACTTCTGAATTCTTGTAGCTGTTAGCCACAAAGACCTAAAAAAAGTAAACTTTACTGGATGACTCAATCAAGTGTTAGACGACATACCTGCCAACAAGTCTTGGGCTGCTTCCTTGACAAAATAAACTGCGTCAGCGGCGACGGCTCCAACTCGTACTTATCAAACGGCAAGTTCTCAATAACTAAAGGTTCTGAGCTTGTACAAGTAAACTTAATATTGGGATGCGCCGACCTTGCTGGCAACACCGATGCCGTAACTTCGGGCCAGAAAGACTCGGGAATGGGCCAGAAGCCCACGCAATACGATTTACTAGATTTCGGTACGTATATCATCTTTCTGCAGTTATGCCACGACGTAGACAAAATGGGCTGATTCGACATCCTATCGTCGTACTCCGGCTCCTTAATGTCATCCTTCCCGTCGTCCCCCTTTTCGAATTGAGGAGGCGGCGGATCTGGGCCAATTTTTTCAAAGTTGATAACAACGCCGTTTTGGACCTTCTGGACCAAACTGTCAATGCATTGGTTGAGCATTCGATGGGACGTAATAGAGTAGGAACGGCCTCCGGTCACTTCGCACATGGCGTCGATAGGGCTAGAATCGTTGGGTACAAGTCCGGTGTCTCTTTCAATTGCGGGAGTCCCGGTAAGGCGTAGTACTAGAGCGAAAAGGCGCTGATCCCAACGGAAAGGCTCGCGGGTCATTTCTGAGCCAGGAACAGGGGAATGCATGGGAAGGTTAAATTCTTCGTGAACGCCGTTTACTGAAACAAACAATTAATGCTGGTTGGAACACGTCAGTTATTCACCTGTTGTTAATTTGCCACCATCAGTGATCAAAACAATAACAGAAGTTTCCAAGAAGAAGGGACACCTCCCCTGCCCATATGTGTCAATTCCGGAGGTCATTCTGTTGATGTTGAGAATGTCAAACGCTTGCTTGACCGCCACCCCCATCGTAGTCATCGAATAACAATGTAAATTCTTCAATTCGTTCATAAAAGTCGCTAAATTCTCTTTCCAACCTAAAAACTTAAGTTCAAATTTCGCGCGTTCTATCCGTCTGACAGTGGTAGGTCAAATGCACCGTCACCGAATCGCACTAATCGGAGAGAAACTTGCCTGCTTTAATATTATTTGGAGTTTCTTCGAACGTTAAAAGCATGTATCTATCGATCCGACTGTCCATACTCCTTTGTCTTATCTTAACAAAGGTCTCAACTGCTGATTTCGCCACATCTAGAAGTGTAGTACGGCCACCTATGTACGTTCTGAAATGCAGGCAACCAGTTAACCTTTTTTTCCTTCGAATTTCTAACCATTACCTTTGCAACATTGATGCCGAAGTATCGATTAAAAACACAATTATCGTCATTGTATCAATGAAACGCGTCAGCAAACCCCAAAAAAATTATTTCGAGAGGTGCATCCTTCGAAAAACGACGCGCACTCCTCTGGAGTCCGATTTGATTTGACAAAAGTCATATCGGGAAGCAAGAATCCGACAGCGGGCTTGCTTCGGACATTTGAACTACGGGTGCTAGAACGCAGTTAATTTTTGCGAGTTTTATAATAATTTCTCGCAGCAAAACACTACGACTGCTGGAACGTAAGGTGCTGGTGAATTTGTTGATGGAGGAAATTCAAGTAGATTATGTGTGGAATCACGTTGGCAGTAGGCATCGCAACAGGAGAATGTGGTGGGGTCATGTAAACCCGCGTGTCCACCACATGTAACGCGTGCCACGTAAGTTGGTCGCGCGACTTTACTGCCTCCTTTGATTTAAAAACGTGTCTTTGTTTACTAATAACGTTTTAAGTTGAGGCCCTTTTATTAAAAGTCGGGTTCACACACAATAAATTTAGCAATCCCGAGGAGCAATGAGACGTAATAATAATTATATTACCAAATTTATACTTACCGGGTTTTTTGTTTTCATCATTAATAGCATCAACATTTAGATAAATTAACTAGAGATTCCGTAGGATTTTTTGTTTTTTGCATAATTGTAATTCTTTCGAAAAAATTTTTAGTTTTTTTTTTCACGTGTGTGCTACACGGTTTCCTTAAGTATAAGTTGGTATCTTAAGTGAATTAGTTTTAGTAACAGTTTGTTGCGTTTTATTTGATTAAATGCCGATGTGCCGATGAAGAAGTATCAAAGTTTTGTCTTTGCAATTTTTTTATCACTTTTGTAATGATAACGATGGCAACACTGAGGAATGCAAAAGTTTAATAATATTTCGCAGTGTAGTGCTGCATAGTGTGAAACGTCTATAGACATGTACGTATTTAAAAAAATTAAATACATCACGACTTATAATATTATGTCATATTATTATTTACAATCCACCGATTGCTAACATTTCCAAATATTGAAATCTAGAGTATATCTTAGGAAGAACATAAACATAACATAGAACTATTTTTTTTATCCAAAACAATTAAACTTCTTTGACTAAAAACTTCTACAAGGTCAATACTCTCTATATGATTCATGTAAATTTTGTTATCCAGAGATATTTGCATAAATTATTTATGAAGAAGAAAATGATAGATTTATTAAGAATCAAAATAATTACCAAGAAAAATCCTCGGCACTACACCCACATTTAATTTAAACGATTGTTAACTACAGTAGTTATCACTTAAACACTCAATTATTTAGTAAACAAAGTCTAAACTGTGCAACAAATTTTTTGTTACAATGAATATACGAACTTCTCCCGGTAAACGCACGGAGACAATTGACAAGAGGACAAATATTTCATAAAGTGGAAGGACACAAAAGTCACAAGAAAGTGTTAGATCATAATAATCACGGAAATTAATTGAGGTGAAAACAAAAAACTCGGTCTTATTTGAATATAATTTCTGTGTTATACATATAAAGAGACCACAATGCTTTATTTATATCAAAATTCTTTCCCGATGTCATGATATAACAGCTTTTTTGCGACTTCTTGGATCCCAGCTTATCAATACCGTCAGTTGGATGAAGTCGATTTCACATATGTATAAATTTGTCGATCTATGCACAGTGCGGACTTTTAATTTTAAAGTGAGTGGTGGTGTAGTGCCGCTTTAAAAGGTTAGTCCGATTTTTAGTTACTTCTAACATATATTTTAATTAAAATTTAAATATATTCAAGTCGAACTCCACAAACTTTAATAAAGGTAAAATTACAATTGGAACATGTTTTGGGAGAAAACTACCCTCATCATCAGCCCTTGTTTAATTATGACGTTAATTTGCAATTATTAAATTTGACGTTTTATTCTTTTTTTTTAACGTCAAATTTAATAATTTGAAATTAACGTTATAATGTTAAACATTCTTTAAGGGCTGATGATGAGGGTAGTTTTAAATTTACTACACTTTGATTGATCGACATTCTTCTGGTTTATATATTTTAATGGTTTGAAAAATTTATTAAGCTTAGTATATTGGAGTGTTTAAGTAGTAACCAGGGATGATAGTAACTAATGTATTTAACAATCGTTAACAAAGTTAAGAGTTTTTAAATTTTTTCAACCGCCTCAAAAGTTTTCTTACAGTTACAGCGTAGTTAAGGTAGTAAGTAGTTTTCAACATTTTTATATTGGTATGTTATATTGGTATATTTACATTCAATGATTCTTTCATCATAATGGTTTTGAATTCCTATAAACACGGTTTATAAATTTTCTAAACTTCGCCGACTATTAGGATTTTCGGTATTCTAAACTTATAATCTTACAAGTTTTGAAGAATTAACATTTTCTCCTTGCCTTTATCACCACGCCATAGTTTTTTTGTTGTTTTCAGAATAACATGTTACGTCACTGCTTTTTGTATTTGTATCATTTGATATCAATAGATGGCTTTGTTCGGCCATCTACTGAATGCTGTGGACACGCAGCTTAAGAGAAAAGTTCAAAGGACATTTTGCCAACAATAATAATTATTGTTATCAGCAAGTTTTTTCATTATCAGATCAGAAAATGTTGCACTTTTAGGAATCGATAAAAATCGCCAAGAACTTCTTGCATACTATTATAAATGTGCAAAAATTTCACCCACCGGTGATTCATTCAAATGGTCAAATTGTTGTAAATTCAAATTAAAAAAGTGTCTTGTACGTTGCCTACATTCTTAGCACTACAACAAGGATATTATTTATCAACATTATTGTCCGATATGTTGCATTTTTGTGCTCGGAATGAGCTTATGGAATTCCTATTCAGTTTATAGGCTCGATCTCCGTAAACATTTCTCGGGTCATAAAACCCTTCCAAGAATTCCCCATTTGAACACATGGAGTTAAAACGAAACCTGCAAGTCGGTGCTCATTGCTCATCTTACCTCACACCGAGCTAATCTAAATTTGTTCTATCGCCCCATTTTCTCTATCCGGCAGTGTTATCAATTAGTTGTGACCTTCAACGTGCAGTAGTCAGATGACTAAAGACGAGAGGGAAATGATTTGAATGCCTCTACATAACCTAAACGCATACGACCGTGGTTCTAGAAGATGAAACGAAATGGCATTTCTAACAGAGAAGATAATCAAAGAGGGTTTTATGGTGAAGAGGTCCCAGAACAAGAAGGTGTACACCTTGGTCAACTACAAGCGCCGTTGGTTTATCCTCACCAGGAAATACATAATTTACTATGACACCGACAACGAACAAGTAAGTTTTGCGGGGGTAGATAGTGATTTAGGATGTGTTGCACTTTCACCCTTATTCCGACGGTGGGCGGGAAGGGCGGAACCGCCCCTGTAGGGTGCGCACGACGCAGGGTGGAACGGCGGACCTCGATCCATTTCTATTTACTGGTGTGTCAAAATTGTATCAGACGTAAACATTGAATGGAATTACAACCACCATAAAAGAATAAACAACCTTTTCTACATCTGGTATGTAATCAGTGATTGTTTATGTCTTTAGAGTCTCGATTAGCGTTTGCTTTGCATGGGCTGTTGCTGGTCCGACATTTTTCCGAATCTACTTTTTGTCTATTAGTTTTTTGCGTTGTTTTTTTATTAATAGATCAGGGGGTGAGGGCCGTTGATGTGGAAATCGGATAATCAATGCTCTCGCCTACGTCGGCTCCATTTTGAATTTTCGGCCCTTTGAAGGCTTTTTTAACTTTACTGCTTAGTCAGTGAAATTAGGTATCAGCTGGTAGTTATTACCATGTTCCTTTAAAGAATGATAAACGCTTATCAGTTTGTAGCCACAACGCGTTTTTAATATCATTAGTAAAAACGGATCCCCGGATAACTTTTTCAAGTTGTGTTTTCCTACAACGGGAAGATCAAAGAAAAACGACCCAATCGTCTGTGGTACAGAAATTAAAGATCAATTTGGCTCTGTAAAAATACAGTTAAGGCTAGTACACACTCGTAGACTCGTTGTACCGTGCCATCATTTAAATTATAAATTAAAGTAGGCGGCTTTTTTCTTATGCAATTACCCAGCCTGCAAATTGACTGACAGTAAAATTTCAGGTTATCGTAAACATTGTTACGTTTATGTTTCTCATGAAAATAAAAGACTAACAAATAATGTAGAATAATCGAGAATTACAGCAAGTGTTCTCCCGCATCTTCAATTCACCATTCACCATTCTGTTACCGTTTTTTTTGAAAAGTCACTTTGACATTCGAATTTTAAATGAAATTGTCAAAAGTTGGTAGTGCCAACCTAATTTAAATTTCACAGCCTACTCTAATTTATAATTTAAATGATCGCACGGTATTTGTGATTGTTTGTTTGGAAATACACAATGCGGTCCTCGGAAAAGGCATTATTATTAATTGAAGATTTTCACGTTGTTTATGGGGTCTCAGATCGGAAGGTTATAAAAACTTAAAAATTAAAAAAAACTCGTCCTGTTATTGTGGAAACTCGTTTAACCCCCATTTGAATACGTTTGGGTCCAACGAACCCAACTATTGCAATACAATTTTTATTTGTGGCAGAAAAAAATCTAAATAAATTTATATGTATTCCTGAATGTTTACAGCTTATCTTGATTCAGATAGCCCTTTTAATTGTCTAAACGTCAGTATAAAATTTTGTTATCTTAGATAATTAAAGTTTTGAGAAAAAAAATAAAATTGGATTTTTTTTATGGCAAAAAAAAAACAAGTCAAAAAAATCAACTAGGTAAATCAAACAGTAAAATGGTACTGTCAGTTTCATTTGTATGTGTAAATTGTTTTTTCGGAAATCGTGTTGGATTTTCCTGCTTATTTACGTACGGGAAAATTGAATTTTTCAAAATGAATGCGGTAATAGTTTTGGTACAACAGCAAATTAGAAAAATTCAATTTTCCTGTACGTAAATAAGCAGGAAAATGTTGTTTCCAAGACGATTTCCGGAAAAACAATTTACACATACAAATGAAACTGACAGTACCATTTAACTGTATGATTTACCTACTTGATTTTTTGACTTGTTTTTGTTTGTCATAAAAAATTCAATTTAATTTTTTTTTCTCAAAATTTCATTATCTAAGATAACAAAATTTTTATACTGTCGTTAAAAAAAAATAGGGGGTTTCTATTTAAAAAAAATATCGATGACGCCATCACTCGAAAACAAATGACTGCTCGAAATTTAATTTGGGAAAAAAATATTAATTTTTATATACCAAAACTGACCCTTAAAAAAAAAATTTGAAAAAAAATTTGTTTAATTTTTAATTAATTTATTCCATACTTTTGCCACTCACTGTATATTTAATCGTAGAACATGAATCGATTCTGGCCAAATAAAACAGTCTGTACTGCAACGAACCCAACTATTGCAATACAATTTTTATTTGTGGCAGAAAAAAATCTAAATAAATTTATATGTATTCCTGAATGTACAGCTTATAGCTATTTATTATACAAGTGTCTTATAAGGCAAATGAGTCACGAAAGAAATGTTTTTTTGGCTAATTTTTCTTGAGTGACTTATTTGCTGTTAAGACACGTGTGTAATACATAGTGTTATCCAACACCTCCTTTTGTAACAGTTCTGTAACATTCATCAAAACCCAAAAAAAAAATTGACGTTCATTTGGCGTTCAAAACTGTTGGCTTATGAACTGGTTGCTCTGACGAATTAGAAAACCGTTGAATTATGGGTTCATAACTCACATGTGTCTTATAGACCTCATAATTCATTCAAAATCGGCATTATTATGACTTCATAATAAACAGGTGTTGATAATAGTAGATTATATTACAAGTGACAGAAATGCGTCATTGTCAGCGAGTGAGATCTTTGATTCATCTCACACATACACATCTCACGAGCTTACAATGTCATTTCGGTCACGTGTAAGATTTTATGCCCGACGTGTAATTTCTTGTAAAAGTTAAAAATCAAAAAATTAATGAAAATGTCAAAATGACGTTTTAAAAAATTATTCATGTCTTACCAATGTGTAACCATAGTAATTGACCCCTTTTTATCATTATATCACTCGTGAGAGAAATACTCCATTATACATTCCTCTAGATGTTTTTTTTTAAAGATGTTTAATAAAAATTTTGAAAATATATCTCAATATTTTATTTATAAATAATATAATATACCAAAAATACAACATCAATACAAAATATAGATATTTCACTATATTATGGGTCAATCGGACCCACCCGTATGCAGAATAAGAATTTTTTCGAACCCATGCAGATGAGGGTTAACTGAGCTGTGCAGGTGTGGACGCGTGAAAAAGGTTCTAGATCACCTTGAATTTGTTCCGCAACAGTCGACAGACAAAATCGGCGATTTGTCTATAGACAGTCGCGCGATTTTGTCTACGAGTGTGTACTAGCCTTTAGTATGTTCTGGTTTGTTGCACATCTATCCTGGATTCTTTATTTCGATATTTTTACGCCTCCGTATTTATTTCGATATTGTCTCCGTCAACAAATTCAACGAACTTGAACATGTACATACTTACCCATTTTAATTTTGTTTATCGTTCCGTCAAGAGACAATAGTATTGTGTGCAAATGTGACTAAGTAATTTATACTCCAAATTATGTGTGGCGGATGTTGCACGGCCAGTTTGGCATTAGTCCGTTCCATCAGTTTGGGTCATATGGATAAAGGTAAAAAAATCTGCTAATGCAATATAAAATGGAGAGATTTAGATTGTTTATATTTGTATATTTTGACATTGAGCGTTTGTTTTTGTTTCTCTTTCGATACTCTTTTTGGCGTAAATAGTAAACACTCGAATCACATGTACATTAAACGTATGTAAACAGTAAAGACTTATGTATCAAGTTATATAATTTTATAAACACTATTCGCGTAGAGTAAAAAAAAAGTGAAAAAATCTGTAATAAACGGTAAAATATTGATACAATATTCTGTAATAAAAATAATTATTCATAATAATAGTCAGGTGGCCATGCATGAAAGGTCACTTGTCGTAGTTTAAGAGGGTTGTCCAGTGGCATGTTCATTTCTGTCGGTCGAAGTACACTTTCCCGCAATATATTTTTTTTAATTTACAAATTTCAAAAAATCACTCTGTAGATCAATAAAATTTCAACGAAAAATCTTCAAATATAAAAAAGTTACATTCAACGGCGGGCAGAAATGTACAGCAATGTAACGCTTTGTGTTCTAATGAAAATGCAATTCTCAAAAATGTAGTTCTTAAAAGTACTGAGAGACTGTTTCACTAGACAAAATAACACAACAACGAACATCAACAACGCAAGCGGCGCAAGATACTGGGAGTGGGATTTGAGGTTAAGTTAATTCTTCAAATTTATTTGACATTTGATGGCAGTGGTTCAGGTTACACCGAACTGGAATTTCATTTATACACAAGATCTGGTGAAAAATTGAAATTAACAATAAAAAAAATAGGTTGTGGAGGCAAATTTTTTTTCGCATCTGTTTAAAAATTTATTTCTTAAATTTTTTGAAACCTCAAAATTATTCTTTAAACTTCTTGAATGACGTAACTTTAGATGCCACAATAAAGCATATCAATCGCGAAAGACACATGGATTTAATTCATGGATGACTCGATTACAAATTATCTTGATCGCTCGATATATTCTTCAGAAAAGTGAGGTCTGGGACAAAAATGTTGTATGGAACACGTGTAAAAAATGTGTGTTGGAAAATTCGTCAAAATTTTGGTGATAAAGATGTAAATGATTTATGATTTCTAAAATTTATTGCTCTAGAACCTTGTAGGTGCTTAACTTTTTTCTAATATTTATGTGTTCTTTTAGATGTTTTCCTAGATTTTCCCAATGCTCTTGGGATTTTTTCTACATTCTATTGCATCTGTTTGAAGCGTCAAAAACGTTTGATAAATATTGATTTCTACTAGTGTACGTACCTCTCTGTATTCTCTCAGATGTTTAAATTTCTCTAGATGCTATAAGATGCTAAGATGGATAAAATATTATTATAAAGTTCTGTTCTTTTATCCCTTTTTCAAAACCAATACAATCAATTATAAAAATAAGTAAAAAACATTTTTAAGTGAAACAGTTTTATATTGTAAAGGAACATAATAATGATGCAGATAATGTACTGAAAGCTAAGAAATAATTAGGTAGGTACCAGGTACCAGTCATCACACCACTCTCCTCATCAATCTAGAGTATTGATCAGACTAAAATAAAATCGTGGGACGAGTCTAATTTTTATTATCTATAGTCAACCGCTCATACACAGGTATGCTTTGGATGCATCTTCTCAATAGACTACTTATGCAAAATGTGTGTAAAAGTAAATCATCGTGCGACATCGCAGAAAGATCATGTACATTATTTACTCAGATTACGTTACTCCCCACAATTTTATTTTAGTCTGATCAATACTCTAGATTGATGAGGAGAGTGGTGTGATGACTGGTATCTGGTACCTACCTAATTATTATTATGTTACTTTACGATATAAAACTGTTTAACTTAAAAATGTTTTTTACTTATTTTAGTTTTTCTATCCGCCATTTTGTAGCGGCGGCCATCTTGGATTTTTTTTATGATGTTCTGTATTCTACTAGTTAAGCCCTTTCATTTGATACCCATATTGAGGATTGAAAAAAAAAATGTAATCCGTCATTTTGTATTGGCTTTAGAATTTTTTCATGGTGTACGGCATTCTACTAGTTAAGCCCTGTAATTTGATACCCATATTGAGGGGATTGAAAAAGCATATGTAATCCGCTATTTTGAGGCGGCGGCCATGTTGAATTTACAATGATAAATGCACCAAATTTCAAGCGGTCAACAGGAAGGATTGAATTACTAGATTTGAACCACACAAAACACAAGACGCAAACAAGGCAAGCTAAATAAAACTGTTTGACACTCCGTTTGTTGCCTTGGATCTGAGAAATCCACGTCGCACTTATTTCGTGATTTCTCGGTTGTTCCAAACCGAATGTGGCCGTAATTTCGTTTCGCTTCCTATCTCGAGAAGTGCTAACTTTTAGTAAAAAAAAATACCTACACCACTTGCTCTCAGGAGAGGGGCCAAGTTTTATTTTTTGCTGCAGTTGTCCAGCTTCTCACTTAAAACGCTTCACGCTAATTTAAATCGATGACTGTAATGGACTGCTTTTCCCCGAACATGATTTGCAAATAATTAGTGAACCTGTGAAATTTTTGAAAATGGAAGGCAATCTAGGCATAGCTCTTATCAATGTCTTTTATTTAAAATAATAATAATAATAAAAATCGTTGCAGTACAGACTGTTTTATTTGGTCAGAATCGATTCATGTTCAACGATTAAATATACAGTGAGTGGCAAAAGTATGGAATAAATTCATTAAAAATTAAACAAATTTTTTTTTCAATTTTTTTTTTTTGACGGGTCAGTTTTGGTATATAAAAATTAATATTTTTATCCCAAATTAAATTTCGAGCAGTCATTTGTTTTCGAGTGATGGCGCATTGATATTTTTTTTAAATAGAAACCCCCTATTTTTTCTAAACGACAGTATAAAAATTTTGTTATCTTAGATAATGAAATTTTGAGAAAAAAAAATTAAATTGAATTTTTTATGACAAACAAAAACAAGTCAAAAAATCAAGTAGGTAAATCATACAGTTAAATGGTACTGTCAGTTTCATTTGTATGTGTAAATTGTTTTTCCGGAAATCGTCTTGGAAACAACATTTTCCTGCTTATTTACGTACAGGAAAATTGAATTTTTCTAATTTGCTGTTGTACCAAATCTATTACCGCATTCATTTTGAAAAATTCAATTTTCCTGTACGTAAATAAGCGGGAAAATCCAACACGATTTCCGGAAAAACAATTTACACATACAAATGAAACTGACAGTACCATTTTACTGTTTGATTTACCTAGTTGATTTTTTGACTTGTTTTTTTTTGTCATAAAAAAATCCAATTTTTTTTTTTTCTCAAAACTTTAATTATCTAAGATAACAAAATTTTTATACTGACGTTTAGACAATTAAAAGGGCTATCTGAATCAAGAAAAAAAAAAAGGGGTAAAGGGGTAATTTGAAATAGACATTTCAAAAAAATATCGATGGCATTATCACTCGAAAACCATCGACTGCTTGAAATTTAATTTGGTATAAAAATATTCATTTTTATATACCAAAACTGACCCGCCAAAAAAAATTGGTTTAATTTTTATTTGCTTCATTCTGTGAATATCCATGTAAAGACTAGTGCTCGCCCACCACTAGAAATGAAATGAAATATTATAAGAATGATGCAAATTAAGCATGCTAATCCGAACAGAACGTGCTCTTTGCCTCCACTACGCCAGTTTCTTACTCAGACGACCCGAGCTGGTTCAAGGCGGTGACTGCAATGTGCGCCGAAAAGAAAATGCAAACGATCAATGACCCTGTAAAATTTTTAGAAAGTAATCTACTGGTATATTTTATCAACGTTTCATTAAAAAAAAAACAATTATAACAATCGCTGCAGTACACACGGTTTTATTTAACATGGTTTACAACTCCTTTATGTATTATGGCGGACATAAAATATTGAACGATCAAATTTTGGTATATCAAAAAATGTCAATGTAAGCAAGCATGACAAGAAAGACAAAAATAAAAAATGACATTAGTCGACCATAAAGCCAATTTACAATATGTAATTAATTATATAAAATGTTAAATTTTATATGTATTTATAGGTGTATTTGGATTTAAACAACACTATACTTACATTAATTTATTAAATTTTGTTAACCGTATTTCTGGATTTCATTTTCACAATTTTCTATCTAACTCTGATTCTGATTTGAATTTCTGCATTATTGTCTCCTTATAACCGTTTGATCGACAAAAATGTCATTGCAAAAAAATACCGAAACACTGCGCACACACACGGGGTGATTCTGAACTTGTATCACACACTATGCACACATTACATTCGACATTATTTTATAATCATCAAAATTGAGGTTTAGTTGGGAAAACATGTATAGATAGACTTAATATATATTATGTATCTGATATGCAGGCTGTTTCGTTAATCAACCAGAAACTCTTTACTCGTTGACATATGTCGAGTAAGAATAAAAAAAAACACTTCCGTTTCAGTTATCTAATCAGGCTGAAATAAAAATTTCCCGCGGTATAATCCCTTCCAGGTGTGTTCAAATCAAGAACATAGTCGATATTAAAATATTAAATGGCAGTTTTCAATATTGTGCCGACTTGCAGCGTTTTCCAATATTAAAATGAGATAGTGCTGATTTAGACCGAGTGAGTTCATATCTATACAGTGAGCGGCAAAAGTATGGAATAAATTAAAAATCAAAAAATATTATATAAATCGAAAAGTACTTTTTATCCCATCCACTTTGTTAAGTAAATATGTAAGTTATTCAGTGTGCTGTAGAATTAATATCTTATCAAGGAATAACTGGAATATACGATTTGAGTAAGTGATTATGCACATTATGCAGTGAAGGTCATGTCAACATAACATCCGTTCTTCGACCACACACTTAGGGATGTAATAATAGGCGAAAATGCATAAAGAATACCCTTTCAATTGACGCCTGTGTTTAATCAACAGAAACGGAAAGAAAAGGGTCGGGTGGACTTAACCGGGGTGCACTCCATCGAGGCGGCCGTGCTGAACGTCACCCCCGAAGAGGTAGGCATCCAGGGCACCGTCTACCCCTTTCAGATTGGCTACGTTTCCAACGATGACTACACTCTCTACCTGGTAGCCTTAAGTGACAGCGAACGCACCGACTGGATCCAAGCACTGCGAAAAGGTAACGAATAAACAGAGCGTCAGATTGTAACATGTGAACTGGAAACTACTAGACTACCGGCCGATACTTTTACGGTAATTTAACGTGTTTTATTGTTACTGCAGCTTGCGTCAACAATCTCAACATCCGAAGTTACCATCATCCCGGCTACTGGAACTGCAAGAAGTGGTCCTGCTGCCACAAGACGTCCAAGTCCTCCGAAGGCTGCAAGTGGTGTAGTGAGTGGGAGGAAACCGAGAAAAACGGCGATAAGGAAAACGCCAATAGCAGTGAGTCCTGTCGTTGTTTCGAGTTTTTAAAATTTGTAAAAAAAATGATGGTTCTATCACGACGATTTATATTGAAAGAAAAATATTAATGATACGACTGATAGCGATGCATCACCCGCCGCTCAGATACGATATCGTTTACGTCTCTGTCTAGAACTTGGTAATTTCTCTGTTTCAATACTAATGACAGTCTGTAAATGACTATGACTATTATTATCATCGACTGGAGCGCGTAATTAATTCATTTTCGCGAGTTGGCGTTGAAAAAGACCGTGGAGTTTAATTCGGATTATTATATCATCGTATGAATAATTATTCGTCGCAAGTTAGTAATGCATGAATAATTATGTCAAATTGTCATTACTTCCGAAGTGTTGCTTCATGCTTAATTAGATGTTTAGTCTGCGGTTCGTATCAGTCAATAATTCGGTTATGGGAGAAAGTTTCAACAAGTCGCTGTTGACAATGAAAAAAAATTAGCAACGAGCATTTTTGTGGTATGTATTTCAGAGCGTAGTGTGTTGTGGGACACAGTTGCAAATATGTGGTTTACGTATTAAATTAAATTAAAATTGAGGAGTCGTTAAAACAATAAATTGTATTGATTCAATAAACGTATTGAATATTCTGATGGTATGGTATTGAGCTGTTCCTGATGTGGATATTTCCGATTGTTTATTGATAGTATCTACAACCCACATTAACGCGCATATGATAAATTTTAGGTATTAGTGATAAAATTAATGACATTGAGACACATGACCATTAATAACATTTTGTTGAGGCAGTAGCCAGACCCTGACTTATTTAAAAACAGTCAACATTCGTAATTTATCAATGTCAATAAATAAGAATGAAGTGAATAAATCAAAATAAATATTAATAGTAATTTTTTGGACCCTTAACTCAGAAAGGTAAAAGTACCATTCATTACAGTCTAATCAACCGTCCCGTGGTAGGAGAGAGGAGTATTATATCGTACAAAAAATGTACTCCAATAAGAGCGAAACCGGTCTATTGTTCGATACAAAATTTTAATTTATTCTCGTTCATTGCTCGGCGAAATTTATGAAAATTCTAATAATGAACTTTAAATTTATTTTTTATCGATTCGTGGATATGAAAACATTATTTCAAATATTCAGCATAGTTGGATTATATAATAATAATAATTTATGCAATAATTGACCGCTGCAAACGTGTAGTCAATAGGCAGGACATCAGTTACTCCTAACCAAAATCACGTATTTTCGCAATATAGACACGCATACAAAACTGATATTCGGATGGAAAATGTAAGTAACCATTTTAGTGTGTACTATAGGAATAATTTAAACTAATAACCGCAGTGATATCTTAACTTCTAAAGTTGAATAGCTGCTAGAAACGTGCAAGGAACAATTGCTTTTCTTTCATTTACTTAACGTTTTGTTTCAAATTAGCAGTTTGTTTTATTTGTCGTTTTAATGGATCCGCAGTCTAAACAACAATGCAGCTCATTAAAATTTTGCAAGGAAGAAATGAGCACGGTTGCTTAGGATTTCAGAATCTTTACCGCGTAAATATGGGCTTCATTTATAATGTAAAATATTTGTTGTTAATTAGTGACAATTTTTGTAAACAACTTTATTATAGTCCAGGATGAAGGAAAAATCCAATGTTAACCAAATCAATTTCGAATTTTATAACCCTTGTGTTCTATTCTTCACTTTCCCTTATTCACCATGTTTTGGTTCATCTCGTCGGGTTTTTTCCTCCCTTTTCATCATATTTCCTCTTTCGTCCATTATTTTTTTGTTCCTTTTATTCCATTCTGATTCTTTTTTTTTTCCTCCTTTCTTTTTATCTTTTGGAATTTTTTTTTTTAATATATTTTTTATTTATTCTTGACCCATCACATTCCACCATCTCCACGCTTTATTTATTATCACCATTTTAATTGTAATTAATTTTATAAATCATTCGACCTTTATATAACTTCGTTATTGGCCCTTTTGCATCTACTCTTCATCTTTTTTCCTTCTACCTTTGGTTTCCTTTTTTATCTTTGATCATTCATCATTTATATTGCAAGTTGTGTTTACTCCTTTTAGATTTATTACATTCCTATTTCCATGTTCCATCGCTTATTCTTCCTCGTCATGTTTTTCTTTCCCTTTTTCTTTTTTTATGTCTTATTTATTTTATTCGACCTTTATATTGTTTACTAGCTGACCCGGCGAACTTTGTACCGCCTCAGAATCAATAAATAATGTTGTTATCTCTTTAGCTGAATTAAATTCAGTTGTTTTATCAAAGGATAATGCACACAACGCCATCTACTGACATTATCGGAACAGCATACAATGGCATGTTCATTTTTGTTTCTGTCATGTATCAAATATCGCGTTATATACGGATTCCATACAAAATGTAAGAAATTTTTTTCCGTTAATTTGTCCGATGTTTTAATAGATACTCGCCCACGAAAAAAGTCGAGTCAATCAGTTCTCAAGATATCATCAAAAAATTTGTGTGTGGAGTCCACTCGCAACAGAAGTGAAACTTTGGAGGTTACGCATTAAGGGGGTACTGCAGCTATGAATTTGCAACGTGTTGTGTGGGACAGGATTCTGACCTTATTTTTGATCCAAATAAAAAAAATAAAAAAAGGACTCGTTGAGAAAGGTTGAAAGACGGTACCTACGAAGTCCTTTTTTTCGAAAAGTCCATAGGGACTTTGCTAAAGACGCTCAAACATATGTTATTTTTGCATCAAAGTTTTGATTGTACCAAAGGGAAAAAATCAAAAAAGGACTTCGTAAGTACCGGCGTTGAACTTTCTTCTTTTCATAAAACAAAAGATTTTTGAAATCCATCAAAGGGTTGTCGAGTAATCTTGGCTCAAGTGAACCCATGTTTTGGAACAATTTAATATAGGCAACCGAGAAGTAATTCAAAGATGACGTAGGGCAGTCGATATATTGAATATCGCGGAACATGAAACGCTGTTTTGTATTCGACTTCTCGATACTGTTTTTAAAACAACCAAGCTCCACTTGTAAACAAAGAGCTGATATTTTTTCTGCTCGACTATTGTGTTTAATCTGTACGTATAATTCCATAGGAAAGAGAAACATATTTTTTCGTTCATTCTTTTCAGCATTCAGCATTACGTAAGTATTAATTATAATGTAGTACATATGTATACAGGGTGTACCAACTAAAATTTGTACCCCTCAACAATTCCAATTTCGAAAGACTCAGAAGAAAACGCTCGAACAGGTCAATTTTGTTTTCAAGGGGGACCAAATTGTACCAAACTTTCAAGTCTTAGATCTCACCCCCTTGGCCAGGGGAGCCACCCCCTTATTTAGATGGAATGGGGAGGGTCGTGTGATACATCATTTTAAAGCTTATTCAATTCTCTATCCAGATTTACTTTTATCGATTCGTTTCTACAAAAAAAAAGCATGAATTCGTTCTTTTCCAAATCTACATAAAACACTCTTCAAAGAATCGAAACGCTCGAACAGGTTTAGTTATCAAGGGGAACCAAATTTTCAAGTCTTGGATCTCACCCCCCTAGCCAGGGTAGCCACTCCCTTAAAAAAATTAAATGTCATGGGGGTCATGTGATACATCATTTTAAAGCTTATTCAATTCTCTATCAAGACCTACTATTATCAATTTGTTTCGACAAAAAAGCATGAATTTGTTATTTTCCAAATCAAGAGTATTTGATGTAGATTTGGAAAGTACATAACAAATTCATACTCTTTTTTGTAGAAACCAATCGATAAAAGTAGGTCTGGATAGAGAATTGAATAAGCTTTAAAATTATTTATCACACGAACCCCCATGCCATTTAATTTCTTTAAGGGGGTGACTCCCGTGGCTAAAGGGGCGAGATACAAGACTTGAAAGTTTGGGACAATTTGGTCCCCCTTGATAACAAAATTGACCTGTTCGAGCGTTTTCTTCTGAGTATTTCGAAATTCGAATTTTTGGGGGGTACAAATTTTTGTAAAGTATTTTATGTAGATTTGGAAAATATCGAATTCATGCTTCCTTTTTGTAGAAAGGAATCCATAAATGTTGGGTCTGGATAGAGAATCGAATAAGCTTTAAAATGATGTATCACACGACCCCCCATGCCATTTATTTTTTTAGGGGGGTGGATCCCCTGGCTAAAGGGGTGAGATACAAGACTTGAAAATTTGGTACAATTTGGTCCCCCTTGATAACAAAATTGAACTGCTTGAGCGTTTTCTTGTGAGTCTTTCGAAATTGGAATTGTTAGGGGGTACAAATTTTAGTTGGGACACCCGGTATATAATATGTAGGTGTCACCAATTTTAAATTGTTAACGTAGGATTTTTATTGTAAAACATTGCGGTACAAGTACTTGTTTTTAATGTGTTAAATGTGATATTATGTGCAACACTATTATGTTAGAAATGTAAATACACAATAATTTGATACATTAAAAACATTATTTTGTTTAATCACGCTCTATTTAATTTATCTGTTTTATCCTTTGGTCCAGGACAAACTAATTTCAAACATATTTATATTTCGGCAAATCCACAATCTGAGAACTCAAATAATTAATCCAATCCGTAAATGAAGATAATGAGTTCCGAACTAAATTATTCACGGCAGATCTGATTCTGAGAAGTAATCGAGTCGAGCGCTCGACATAGCTCGACACTCTAGTAGATATCAAACACAGTATCAACAATAAAATTTTCCGCACGTAGGTATCTTATGTCTTATTCCGAACTTTGCGGTACTCACCAACACAGATTTCCAAGATGCGTGCAGTGCCCCCTTAAAAATCGATTTTCATTTTTAAAGCCCGGTACGACACATTTTGTTGGCCGGCGTTATTTGTTATTGTTGCTCTGTGCCAAGCTCCCCGCCCCCTGTAGTTTTAATAGTTATTCTGCTATTCGGGGCGGAAGCAAATCCAACAAATTAAGAACATAAAAATCGGTCCAGCCGTTCTTGAGTTATGAACCCAAGGGAGTCCCCTGTCCATGTTTTCATACTTATTCTGTTATTCGAGACAAATCCAACAAATCAAAGATGATAAAAATAGGTCCAGCCGGTCTTGAGTTATAAACCCAAGGGGGCGCTCTGAGCACTCCTGTCCATGTATTAATAGTTATTCTGCTATTCTAGGCGGAGACATCCAACAAATCAAAGATCATAAAAATCGGTCAAGCCGTTCTTGAGTTATAAACCAAAGGGTGCCCTCTGAGCCCCCATGTCCATGTTTTGATAGTTATTCTGCTACTCGGGGCGGAGACAAATCCAAAAAATTAAACATCATAAAAATCGGTCCAGCCGTTCTTGAGTTATAAAACCAAGGTTGCCCCCTGGGCCCCAATGTTCATGTTTTAATAGTTATTCTGCTACTCGGGGCGGAGACAAATCCAAAAAATTAAACATCATAAAAATCGGTCCAGCCGTTTTTGAGTTATAAACCCAAGGGAGTCCCCTGTCTATGTTTTAATAGTTATTCTGCTATTCGGGGCGGGGACAAATCCAACAAATCAAAGATCATAAAAATCTGGTCCAGCCGTTCTTAAGTTATAAACCCAAGGGGGGCCCCTGAGCCCCCATGTCCGTGTTTTGATAGTTATTTTGCTATTCGGGGCGGAGGCAAATCCAACAAATCAAAAATTATAAAAATCGGTCCACCTGTTCTTAAGTTATAAACCCAAGGGGCCCCCTGAACCCCCCCTGTCCATATTTTACTTCATAAGAACCTTCCTCTAACTTAAAGGAATATTAAAAAAAATGGTAAATTGGTCCAGCCGTTCTCACGTGATGCCGTGCCCAAGGAAAATAGGGATTCATTTTTATATATCGGGTGTCCCAACTAAAATTTGTACCCCCCAACAATTCCAATCTCGAAAGACTCAGAAGCAAACGCTCGAACAGGTCAATTTTGTTATCAAGGGGGACAAAATTGTACCAAACTTTCATGTCTTAGATCTCACCCCTTGAGCCAGGGGAGCCACCCGCTTAAAAAATTTAAATGGCATGGGGGGTCGTGTGATACATCATTTTAAAGCTTATTTAATTCTCTATCCAAACCTACGTTTATCGATTTTTTTCTACAAAAAAAAGCATGAATTTGATATCTTCCAAATCTACATAAAATACTCAACTAAAATGTGTACCCCCAAACAATTCCAATTCCGGAAGACTCAGAAGAAAACGCTCGAACAGGTCAATTTTGTTTTCAAGGGGGACCAAATTTTACCAAACTTTCAACTCTTAGATCTCACCCCTTTAGCCAGGGGAGCCACCCCCATAAAAAATTTAAATGGCATGGAGGATCGTGTGATTCTCTATCCAGATCTACTTCTATCGATTTGTTTCTACAAAAAAAGCATAAATTTGTTATTTTTCAAATCGAGAGTATTTTATGTAAATTTGGAAAATAACAAATTCTTATGCTCTCTTTTTAACCGACTTCAAAAAAGGAGGAGGTTATCAATTCGGTTGTATGTTTTTTTTTTTTAATGTTTGTTACCGCAGAACTCCGTCATTTATAAACCGATTAGTAAAATTCTTCTTTTATTTGAAAGAGTATACTTACAGATTGGTCCCATTGTCACCATTTCAGGATCTGTGAGGGGATGTCATTGAAATCGAGAAAAATCCTCAAATTTTCGCTCCCTTTAATTAACCGACTTCATGTATATTCACCGATTTCTTCGTCAATTGTGGACCGATTTACAAAATTCTTCTTTTATTTGAAAGGGTATACTCTAAAGATGGTTACATTGTTAAAAAATCAGGATCTGATCAGGGAATCCCATGGAAATCGAGAAAAATCCCCATATTTTTTCTTCATTTTATGTATATAATTATGTTCATACCGATTTCTTCGTCAACTTTATTGAGGACCTCAATATTGGAGAAGCGTCTTTACTAGGTATCACTAACTTATCACTTAAAATTGTAAAAAAATTGCTTTTAAAAAAAAGAGAACCGACTTCAAAAAGTGAAAAATAATTGAATACATGTATTATTACATGTACTACCCAATGATCTGTCTGAAGTCGGTGCTAAGCCAAATGCCATTTAAATTTTTTAAGGGGGTGGCTCCCCTGACTAAAGGGGTGAGATCTAAGACATGAAAGTTAGGTACAATTTGGTCCCCCTTGATAACAAAATTGACCTGTTCGAGCGTTTTCTTCTGAGTCTTTCGAAATTGGAATTGTTGGGGGGGTACAAATTTTAGTTGGGACACCCTGTATATATAGATTATGTATACTTTACCTTATTATAATTTTTTCTTTATTCTTCAATTTTTGTCCCTTTCTTTTTAATCGTTCGTTGCTTGTATAACTTACAACTAGTTTTTCGCTCTTATTATTTCTATCCACCATTATTATTTCATTTGTTACCGTAATTATTATTTTCATTCGTAATTATTGTTAATTTATCTTTATTTAGTCTCTTTAGTAGTCCCAGATTTTAATTTTGTTAATTTTCTCAGATTTTGAGTTTTCTGATTCCTAGTTCCAGGTTTCCATACTTTTAGACTTTTCAGTCTTTTAAGTTCCATCTTTTCAGATTTCAGAATTACTGATTTTGTGGTTTAGGTTTACATTTTCTGGTTTTTATAGTCTCTCAAATTTCCAGTTGTTATTTCGATGAAGAATGAATGGAAGTCGTGAACAATGATAGAAAAAGGTTGTAGAAAAAAGAAAAAGAAGAACGAATTACCAAGGAAATACAAAAGAAAATAATGTAGCTTTATAGATAACGAGGCAATAAAGGAAACAGAAAGGAGAAAAGTTTAAAAACAATGAACAAATAAATACGAAATATAGAGCAGAAATAATGAAAACTCTTACAAAATAACGTTGGATAAAAAAAAAGATGGACGAATTATTACTAATAAAATGGAGGAATGCTAGAAGATTAAGGATTCTGGATAAAAAGTTTAGGGAGAACGAAAGAAGGATGAACGCTGGGAGATAAAGGATGAAGAACAGAAAGTTTGAGGGACCGACACTGAAGAATAAAATATGATGGATGAACGATGAACTATAAAAGTTCAAGATTTATGTAGAAATAAAAAGAAAAAAAAAATGAAGGTGGAATAAAGGACGATAAAATATAATTGAAGAATGAATGATGATGGCGAAATGGAATATGGGTGAGAAGGAAATTAAAGCTGAAATAAAAAAAAGATGATATAAAGGAAATAAAAGATTAGCTTTGCAGGTCAACAGTGTTTGAGGTCTCAGGCCACCTTCCTATTGGCAGGGTTGCAGAAATCCTTAAACACAACGAAAGATAATCTGGGAAAGATTTTGTAAGACAATTTCCAATTAAGAATTACATGTTAACTACAGCGGTTTACAAGAAACGTAATTAAATACCGCAAAATTTACCGCAGTAAGAGTAAAGTGGAGCAAAAGCCAATCAGTACAGTAAAAATTCTTTTCATTTTTTATGCAGATACATCAAAAATTTAAACGCCAAAAATGTCTTATTAAAGTTAAGAATTTCTCTAGAGTTACCGTAAAACTATTATATTGTTCAATATTATTTATATTACAATAAAAAATTTGCAGTTCGGCGCCAGTACAGAGCTATGCATTTTACATTTCCCAGATAGAAGTACCATTAAAGTCAATAGATACCTACCCATAAAAGCAATTAAATTTATGTGTCCATAAAAATATAATTTCAAGTTCTTAGTTGCAATTAAAGTTTGGTTTACTATTTTACGTTGAAATAATAATATGTTTCGAACTTTAAATTATCATGGCGAGTTGCACAAATACTTAAAAAATAATCATTGCTCATCGAGATTATCTTTATTGGAAGCCAGATCATCTACAATTAACGGTTAATTGATTTGGAAATGATGCCAGACGCAGTTGTGGCTATTATGCATATTTAATAAAATTACTCAACTTTTTTGTGGCAGGAAATATTTAAGTACAAAAAACAAACATTGTGTTATGTAAAAGGGGTAGGAAGTTCTTGAGACAAAAACCGCATGAAAACAAACGGCACCGGCGGTCAGTGCAAAAATTTTCGTGTTGACATTATCGGGCTTCTACTGTATTAACGATTATTTTATTATTGTTGATTTTATAGTTTTTCACAGAAGGTCAACGTTTGTAGAAGTGATAACACCAGTATAATGAAATTCCACTTAATCACAGTGAAATCAACGACTAATTATATTTTATTTCCGTTTGTACAACCGGTCATAGGTGTTCATTGCTTTTAATTACGGGTATGTAAGGCTAAAGCTCGGCTAAGCTAAAGCACATGATAAGATACTCGTTGCAACATTTTCGAGGGGCCCATTCTTTAGAGAAGAGTCAAGCCCCCCACCAGGCCCTCCCGTGGTGTAGTCGCCGTATTCGGCCATTTTCTCTCAACAACCGAACAATAAAAATCCGCTTATCTGTTGTCGAATTCAGTGGCAGGTGGGCAGTCGTGGGCCCGTGCCGGTGGTATGTACTTCCAGCGTCCACCTCTCCTCGCGTCCTGAAAGATGTGCGCCAACATCCTCCTCTACGAATTCATGTTCAAAATCTTCCCGATCTTGCGATGCTTGAAGAAGACGAGACGTGCCTCCTGTACCTCCCAGGCTGCGGATGCCATCGGGATTCCAGGTGCGTCTCACCATAAGTCGCACATGCGTCGAGTGTGCAGTGTGCAGTGGCCAAGTTGTTACGTTTTTGTTTTGGTTCCGTGGGTTTAGTGAATGCGGGGAGTGTGCCTGTGACAATGAACGTCCTCACCATGAGAGTCTTCGGCGGCTGCCGATGGGGTTTCTGGAATGCGAGCGCGCCAGGTTAATGATCCATTTTAATTAGGTAGTTCTACATAGTAGGTGATGTCTTTTTGTGCCGTTCCACTTTTCTTTTTCCTGGCTCGTTATTGTAACACTCTTCGGGATATGGAAGATTGATTCCGAGATTATTGCGCGATCGATTCTTCTCAGTGATTTTTGTGGGAATTGTCTCGTCTGTTTTTGTAGGTCTCGAATATTTTCCATGGTTTTCGGAGTGGTAATGCTTTGGGAACGACGAAAACGGATATTGGATGACTTCCGGTGATTGACGTTTTGTGTACATACTAATGGGTTAGATAACCGATGCTATTAAGTATACACTTTTCTCTTCGACTTTTCAAGTAAAATGAACGAAGTTTTGTACAAAGTTCAGGGTCGACCAATTTAAATTTCAGTTATACTCCAAAATTAAATGAGATGCCAGAATATATATTACCTGTGCTTAGGATCGAGAAGAGCTGCTATGTATGTATGAACCCAGGTGAGGTCACCGCCGAATGATGCGAGAAGCTGGTTCTGAAAATATGCAATTTTAATAATTTACATTTTTTTGTGTGGTCTCGCTGTATTAATGATTATTTTATTATTACTGTTGGCTTTATATTTTCACGGAAGGTCAACGTTTGCAGCAGTGATAACGACCAGCATAATGAATCCCACCCAGGAACAATATGTAATATGTAATTAAAATTATCTAAAACTTAATCTGTAACTACTAATAGAGATAATGTTTTTAAAAAATATTCCATTATTTGGCACAACGTATATGACACGTGGTCTTCCAAATTTTAGGTGTGTTGAATCGTCAGGGTCCATTCACCGTTTCAGCGTCCACACTCTCGTTCTCACCGATAATGCGGCCCCACACTATCGGTTGAAAATATTCACGAGAACCTCCAATAAAATGAAAGTCAAACACACTACGAAGAGCCCTGTACATTATCGGACAGAACATCGGGTCTGTGCGCCCAGGGTGTCTCGGCAAGAATCTCTTTGTCCCAAGTTTCGGACACTTGGTGAATACGTCGACGAATATCCGAGAATGCTTTATTATTTTGTTCTTTTATCTTCATTTATTTTACATATATACAAGCGTCTTCTTAAATTCGATCCATTTACATGGGAAACCTTTGTTATGAAACTCACAAGAACTTGAACTACTGCTCAAACACTACGTGGGCTTATGGAGCATTTCCCCCTTTTGTGTGGTACGTTTCAATTCGTAACTTTTCTTTGCTGCCTTATGAAAGATTTGGATCATAATTTGGACCTGTTTCAACTGCACCTGCATAGAGTATATTTATAACCACAAGCCTGACTTCCATTCACTCGTCGGATATACTCGCAGTTCCTCTCCAAGGCCTTGAAAAAAGTCGCTCATCTCCGTGCACTTTTCGAAATTGTTAGCACAGAATGGTAATTATTATGCACGGGCCGGTCTCCGGACGTGGTGGATGTTTTTACTCGACATCCGGTGGACGAGCTGCCACTGCCTCCAGAGAAGCTAAATTCTCTCCAAGCTGGCGCCGAAAAATGTCTCGCAACAAAAACTCAAATTTACGACCCTCCAAGAAGCGCACACCGTGACATAATTACCGTCCATCGCCATATTTCTCCTACTTGTTAACAAACTTTCATTTCGCTGCTGCAGAAGCAATCCGTTCACTGAATACTGTCTCGTGGTTTTCGGGCGCCATCGGCCTGTTTTACGTCGTCTAAATCACTTTTTATTGAGGTAATTAACGTCGGACGTGGAAAATCGAATTGTGCCACAAAATTGGGACAAATTCGGGGGTTCCTGTAGGCGTCCCAACGACTTCCGCGCGATATCCGATGAACGTACGTGGAAACCTGGCGATCTAACGGTGAGGCAAGTCAAGTTACCTTGGCACAAAGCAGTCTTCTTTGAGCTCCGCCATGTTGTTCTGGTGGCTGGTCGATTGTCAATTGTTTTAGTTTTGTGCGCCCCCCGGTGGAAATGCAGTTCGACATGTTGGTAAACGTCTTCAGGAGCGCCACGGGTAGGTCGTAGGGTCGGGGTTTTGGGCTAAAATCGTACTCTTAAGAATTTACCAAAAGTGAAGGTTTGAGGAAAAAAACAGACATCCTTGCTAATTACAACAGGGAGGTCACAGTTTTTGATTTTGATACAGGTGCACGTGTGCGATATGCCAGGTGGTGCTACCCCTGGCAACTAGTGGGATCAGTATCGGGTCCTGGGAGATTTATTTAAGAAAATTACAGAAACCATTTGAAGGGATTGCATTCCGTTATAATTAATTACTTAGTGGAAGTAATTTGAATTTACGTAAAATGTTATCTCTATCTTAACAAAAGTAAATATGTAATACATTACTCTCCCTATCAAAAATCAATAATAACATTCACAAGAGCGGAAGATTTTTTAAACTGTGGTTTTACAAATAATTTTAGTATTCCAGTATGTTGTCTTCAAAAAATTTACTCTTTTACTCTCTTTTACTATTTGACAAATAACTGACAGTAACGTGCCATCTTTTTTATTATCTTTCTTATTTTCTTCTTCTTCTACTGCTCTACCAAAAGTTGTTACAAAGGAACTAAAAATGAATTTATGTTGCCTGTGGAAAACAAAATTTACATGTGGTTAGATGGAGAATTTTGACGTTCAAAGCCTACGACATATAGGAAGACCATGTACAAAAATATAGTGCAGTAGGCGGGCGTCACGCTTCCAATCACTGAAAAAACTCGCTGGAGGGACTGGTTGCGGCATGTGAAGTGGGAGGAGCGAAGTGGCTTCCTAAATTTTTTATTGGACTAATTTTATTTTATTTTATTAATAGTATATTGTTAGGAGGTCGTGTTTCTACGAAATTTCTTGCTGGTCCTACTCGTACATTACAGCCACGCCCCAAATATGAATTTTATTAGAACTCTATCGTTAATTAACCTTAGAATTTTATTAACCATTATATGAAAAGTGTAACGCCCCAGTGGGTTTTTAATGCATATTCTGTAATATCGAAGGTTCATAAAAGCATTTATTTACATGGACGTTTATACTGCTGATGCACACACGGTGCACATTCCATGTGACGCATGCATTATTAAACGACTACCGTTATCTGTATAACAAAAATATTAATGTTACGTGGGCTGGACATCCATATAAACCGCATTGTCTGTTAATCATGGGAGAAATATTGCCTCGTTTCCGCCATATTACCTCCCGCTATTCACAATGCTTTCTGTAAATGTTAAATTAATATTCTTCCGTTCGATGAAGCATCTTGAGTGTTGAGTATAATAGCGATTCTAACAAATGATTTTTTGAATAGATATGTTACTACTTGAAATTCCAAAATATTATCATGTTTAAAATCACCCTGTGTAAATAATGAATTCTTACTTCATGTGCTATATATCTTGTATTCAATTGGTCATCACAACTTTAATGTAAAATTGGCAGAAAAGAAAATTATACACTCTTGATCGTTTGGAGTTCTGTCCGGCTCAGATGCCTGGCTGAAATGTCATTAATCCATTTTCTTTAGGGCTGCCACCGCCGCCTGATGACTTCAGACATCATTTTATTATATCTGCTATTGTATATTAACATTTACGTACTGCTCATTTTCAAAGTGTAATTGCCGCGGAGATGAGAGCAAAATTTCATGAGGCATGAATAAATTGTAAGACGTCACATCAAAAATTTAACTAACCTTTGTTTTCTTATAATATATTCAAATTGGCATATGTATCAGATCAAATATTTCATAAGCCACTTGTTTTTTTTGCAAAAACTCATTGGAATCAGTTAAGAATGTTTCCCCTGTACGTATTATATCGGGTGTTTATAAATAATTCAGACATCACGTTACCCGTGGAAAGCATAATGTACATGTAGTTAGATAAGAATTTTGACATTAAAGTTTACTGTATGTATGAAACATTTATGGAAATCCTATATAGGACCATACTGGATGTATAATGATTAATTAGTTTTAGTTTTTTTGCTTTTTACTTCAAATTGCATTTTTTAAAATAACACATAATAAAATTCCTTAGTCCGAGTTTTAGCCGCGTCTTTTTTAAATTTAAATTTACAACGCTGACGAAACCTTTAATCTAAGACATCATCCAAACCCTAACTAATTAGTTTTATGAAAGCCTTTGTTCATACAAAATAAAGAATTATGCATCTGCACATTTTAAGTGTAACATTTAATAAAATTTGCGTCATTAGCATATTTCGATACGAGTGCGTTGTCATGACACATTTCGCCAAAGAAATTAAAGTTGGCGGATCAATCAAAACTCTACCCCAACCTAAAAATAAACAAGATCTGTCAAGTTGGCAGTGGCCAGGGGTGCCAATTCACTTTATTTTTTTTTATTTTTTTCGATCAGAGAACCTATTTTATCCATTAAATTATCAAAATAATTAAAAATTCATTAATTCAGGCAATACTTCATATTTTTAACCTTACATTACGTCTAAATTTTCGTTACAGGCACTCAGTCGAGTCCGATCATGCCCGGCGGTGCGACCCCTGGCACGCCCTCTGCCAAACAAAAGGAAAAAATCCCGGTTAGGTCGAAGGTCGTAGTAGCTCTCTATAACTATAAAGCGATCGAGACTGGAGACTTGTCTTTGGAAAAGAACCAGGAATACGAGGTTATTGACGATTCGCAGGAACATTGGTGGAAAGTCAAAGATGCCAAAGGGTGAGTTTGAGGCTGCCAAAAACTTATTTTCACTTTGGAATTTTACAGGAATATTGGATTTATTCCTAGCAACTATGTCAGGGAAAAGGAGTTATTGGGTTTACAACAATATGAGTCAGTTGACGTCAGTAAACTACTTGGGGATATTACACGTTATGTTGTAGGTGGTATGTTAATGATATGTCCAGACAAAGGTCAGAATCCTTGCTGAAACAGGAGGATAAGGAAGGGTGTTTTGTGGTGAGGAATTCGTCGACGAAGGGGCTGTACACGCTGTCGCTTTACACTAAAATGTAAGTCCAGGATACTCATCAATTCGGTCTTATGATGCCTCATCAGCACAGTACAGAAGAGACTAATTCTATTGTTGATTCTCTTCTTAAATGTTGTAGTCCCCACCCCCACGTGAAACACTACCACATCAAGCAGAATTCCCGGGGCGAATTCTTTCTTTCCGAAAAACACTGCTGCAACTCCATCCCCGATCTCATCAACTACCATAAGCACAACAGCGGTGGTTTAGCTTCACGTCTCAAAACTAGTCCATGCGATCGACCGGCCCCTGCAACAGCAGGTCTAAGTCACGGTTGGTTATTACTCATCCATAAAGCCCTGAATCTCATCAGACGCTTTTAGATAAATGGGAGATCGACCACAACGAGCTCATGTTGTTAGAAGAACTCGGCAGTGGCCAATTCGGGGTGGTACGAAGGGGGAAATGGAGGGGTTCCATCGATGTAGCTGTGAAAATGATGAAAGAGGGTACGATGTCAGAAGACGATTTCATCGAGGAAGCGAAAGTGATGACGTGAGTGACCGAATACCGCGCGTATGTTGTGAACCGAAAACTGGGGTTTGTAGGAAACTGCAACACACCAACCTGGTACAACTTTATGGGGTGTGCAGTAAAAACCGACCGATTTTCATCGTTACCGAATATATGAAATATGGATCTTTGCTCAACCACTTGAGGAGGCATGAACATTCACTGTCCAATAATCAAGGCTTGTTACTGGACATGTGCATACAAGTATGATTGGTTTCATCTACTTCATGTGTAATTTCACCCCTCTTGCAGATTTGTAAAGGAATGGCCTATCTAGAGAGACATAATTATATACATCGAGATTTGGCTGCTAGGAACTGCTTAGTGGGTACCGAAAATGTGGTCAAAGTGGCCGACTTCGGCCTCGCCAGGTACGTCTTGGACGATCAGTATACCTCCTCCGGTGGTTCGAAATTCCCGATCAAGTGGGCACCGCCTGAAGTGCTCAACTACACAAGGTTTTCTTCCAAGTCGGACGTTTGGGCCTATGGTAGTAGTATTCACACATTTATTGCACGTCAAATCCAAAATAACTTATTTTTGCCCCCCAGGTGTGTTAATGTGGGAAATATTCACATGCGGCAAAATGCCGTACGGCCGCTTAAAGAACACCGAAGTGGTTGAGCGGGTGCAGAAAGGCATGATCCTGGAGAAGCCAAAGGCGTGCTATAAAGAAGTCTACGACGTAAGTAACCGCTGCTGCTTTCACCACGAACTTCATCTGGTTTTCAGGTGATGAGAAAATGTTGGAGTCATCTCCCCGAGAATCGACCGTCGTTCCGCCATCTAAAGGAACAGTTGATTAGCGTATCGCAAGGTATTCTGGTTGATTGACTGGCCCAATTGGTTTGTGAGTCGGTTTCAAAGACCTCAGCAAATTCTACGTCTACATGTGATTTATGTTGTAACTACGAACAGACTTGGATCGGAATATGCGAGACGCTCCAGCGAGAGGCGCGCAAAGCCAAACATTAAAGACTTCAGCTGCAGAGAATCATGGTTCATGTTAGCTTTTTGACAATTTGTGACAACAGCCAAGTGGGGAGTTATTTATTTCAATGGATAATTAGGTTTTTTCACGCGCTTGAGAAGCAAGGCATGGAGGAACGTGCGAATTTTAGGTTTTGTGATATTTGTTTTAGTTAGAGAAGATAGAGCGTATGTAATCCTGATAAGCCAGTCGTTTGTGATCTGTAGGAATACCAACTTTATGTATTTAATCTAAGATAATGTTGCATTTATTATAAGACTATTTTGCGAAAGCGGGGTTTACGCCCATGAAATTGGCATTTAGACAAATCGCTTTATTTTTGACTGTTAGTTACTTAAAAAATTTATGGTAATTGTGATAGAATTTGGGTTAGGTGATTCTTAAAAAAACAACACTTCCTTTTATCAACTTGTATTCCAAAAACATGACGCCTATTCAACTTAGAATTTGTATACCAATTTTTTAAATCTTTTATACACTTTTTTTACCTATACTCTACCATCTATATCCATGATATAACTGTGTTCAGTTTGTAATGCTGTGTATTTTAGTAAATAAATTGTATTAATTTAAAAGATTCGCGTTTCTAGGCCGGTAACATCCGGGGGGTGATTAACCTCGCCGACTATTTCTATCTTATTGACTCTGAGCATGGTTTGTGCAACTCTCATAAAATTTATCCTTATGTACTGTTTCCTCCTTTTTTTCTTGAAGTGTGTTTTGGTATGTGACAGGGTTTTCTCAATGACTGTTGCCTCCACATTCACCAACCCCCTTTGGACCAAAGGACGCCCGATTAAAGTGAAATCGCTCCCTCCGACTAGAAGTACTTTATCTAACTTAATCCGGTCACCGGCGTCTGGGGGCCAAGACCCCTCGACTATGAACGCATCCCCTTCAGTGATTTTCACTTGTTTTCCTTGAACATGGACAACTGCAAACAGACGCCCCTGTTTTGTCTCGGCCACTTGTCTGTTGACTTTATCGATCACATCTGAAACAAATGGGTCAGCATCCGTGTATTTAAGCGAAGTGACTCACCTTGGTGTGCTTTTCGCTCCTCTTGCACGTCAACAATTTCGTATGGTGTCGGAGTGTTCGCGTAAAACCTGGTAATCGAGCTGGGTAAAAGCTGAAGAGTCGGTGGTGGTAACTTCACGTTATAGCTCGTCAATCGTGGCAAATTTGTAAAAATTCGCCGCAAAGCATTGGCCATATTTGCAGGTTAGAGTTGGAATTTTGACAGCAAGTTTTGACACACGTCAGTTGATAAATATCAACATTCGGAACGAAGAATAGTTGTTGTAACGAATGATAATGAATGGAAGTATAGAAACACGTTCTTTGCATTGGAAGCAGTTATGCTAAACCTTTTAAAGCGACGATATGGTTACGTTAAATTGCCTGGCGGATTCTTAGGTAGGTGTCAATGAAATATCTTTGTGTTTGTGTTTTTATCAATTTATTACATATAGATTATTTGCAGCGCTGATTTCTAACTATAATACGCTGTAAATTGATATGTTTTAAGTGAACTATAGTTGTTTAATGATACATTTTGGAAATGATGTCATTTCTGGGAAGATTTTCGGTCTAATAATCGCTCGCGCATGCGTATTGTATCCGTGCCCTTGGTACACTTTTCAAATGCCCATAAAAAGAAACATATGCATCATAAACCTTTGTAATGGACTTTAATTGAAGGGAAGTCATACTATGGGAGGTAATTTGAATCGTCATAGACCGTGCTAGCGCTATATTTAATTTATTGTCATTCATAGCATGATCTCAGCAATATTTAATTGAGCTGTAATGAATAGATAACGTCCATACATTTACGTCCTCGCCTGGTGGCATGCATTTCAACAATGCTATGTGTTTTTAAGTGTTTTTCTGTGAAATTTAAATTGGCACCATCACACGTATTTATTGATATGATTGTAGGCGGCTATGCACTTCAGTCACTGCACTGCAAAAGCAGCCAAGAATAAAAATAAATGGAAAATTCACTGATGAATAAATTAATGAAAAAGTTTCAAGCAGTAATATTGGCCAAAATTCTACATAATTATAACCACAATTGGATTGGTACAAATCCACCAATTTTTTTTTTAAAGCTAGGGGGCCATGTAAATAAGCGTCAATTAAATTTTGACAACAGCATTCCATCATTATTTTTCTGTGTCTGTATAGAAGAGAAATGGATTGTCTTAATCCTAATTGTGCTAATAATTGGTTGGATGAAAACATAGTAATTGTGTAAGTAGCAAAAAATGTCTAAGTCGGGTTCCTGAAAAATTCATAGATATGAATCATGCTGCCCGACTCTAAAAACCAGTGATTATAAGTGGGGAGCCGTAGATAAAGCATAGTATGAAACGTACCTACCAGTTTCACTCGCTTGATTTAGATTAATTTGCACAACTCTCTTGCAAACTCACTCGTATCGCAGGCATAACATGCTTGTATAATAAATAATCTGTAATAGTATTTTTTAAATATACCAGGTGTTTGAAAAAAACGAACAGAGCTGTATCTTGCTGATTTATTGAAAAAAAAAGAAGGCTTACAAAGGAAAAACGAACCAGGAAGAAAATGGAATGAAAAAATAATAGGGGTTGAAGAATAGAAAACGAAGACAATAACAAAAACTAAGGGGCGAATATGAATCTATAAATCCAAAAAAAAAAACAATGAAAAAGAAGATCGAAGTGTGAAGAAAGAACAATAGAGCTGGAGGAATAAAGCTTAAATCTAAAAATAAATTTAGAGGAAATTCATGTCTGAATTGGATCTATGAAATCAAATCCGGATATTTTACTTAATTTTGGAGTTATAATAACAAATGAATAGATGAACAGATGGTTTTGTTTTGAACCATTTTATTTATGTTTAAAATCGGCTCGATAATAAACAGTTCTGTCCGTTTTTCTGGAAACACGCTGTACAATGAAACGTCTGTTTTCTTAATTTATTCCTTTTTTTACTCGGGCATATAAGACTACATTAAATGGCAAAGATCACAGCAAGTTCTAAATTTATATATCCCGTATTGGGTATATGATCAATAGTGATAATAATAAAAGTGTAATAACCTCGTAAGGTATAGTTACGTTCAAAGGTAAGCGTGGTTCCTGCATTATGTTTGTCTCAGAATCTTTTGGAACTAATAAAAAATGAGATAATAAAACGACGCTGTATAAAATTTTAATTGTAGCTTTTTTCTAATAATTCGTTCCCACCTTTTTTTGAAATGTTGAATTCTATAATTATGAAAGTAAACCGTTTCATTCAAAATACTGTAAACTTGTAGGCTTTTACTGTGGTTTTAAAGATTCCTTCTTTGGACCCCAAGATGACTGCATTATATATTTTTTATTTCTTCATTTAATATGTTTAGATTGTATTTTAATTTGTCTTCTGTATATTAACTATTAACAGTTTCACCAACTTCATTTTTGATCTTACATCCATTACAGTACAAAATAATAACAGGCTTAAACTTGCCATTGTTTTGAACTCCGTTGATTCTTCAGTTTTTTGTTGGTTTCAGTGTTTTTATTATGTTGATTGTGTCTGTGTCGGTTCCGTTAATTCTGTCGAACGTCTTTTCCAAGTTTGATTCTTTTATCGTCCCTTATTTTCATTAATTGGTTAATGAGGAATATTCATTTTAGCATTTTCGTATTCGTTTCCTTATCTACTCCCCGTTATCTTATCTTATATTGTTTGTCTTTGTTGTCTTAGAGTCCCGTAGAAGTGTCTCAGTTCCATATCAACAATTTCATTTAACATTGAACCGTTTGTTTGAATTGATTTATGATTGATACATCATAAAATAATTCTGAAGTTGATAAAAATATGTATATATTTGAATATAACCTGCGTTCAACAAAAATCGATGACGAAGCAAGCCTTGGAATCTTCAAGTCATGTCTAAATTTACAGGTAAACAGTGACATTATTAAATTATAGAAGAACGGCAAGAGCCTTCACAAAGGGGCATAGGGGATTGGCTTCAGTGTCTGGCCACGTGGATTAGGCACCACCATAAAAACCTCCCTAATCTAATAATCTGACATGTCAGACGTCTGGTGACAAATTTGTGCCATACGTTTTTTAATTCATGGCCCACTTAACGTCGTTTTTTGTTGAACCCACGATATTATCGCGTTTTTTATTTTTCTTTAAGGTTATTTATTTATTCATTTTTTTAGTTCTTTGTTTTTCGTTCGTCAGGTTTTTTCTTTTTACAGCTTACTAATTTTGCTGTTGGCCAGTGTTTTGTAAATAAAACAACTGTTTCTTGTTCCAGTGTGTTCATTTCATTAATGTTTATCTTATTTATTAAAATATTGGATAACTAAGGAAAATTCTATTCAATCTCGTTTCTGTTATGTTACAGTTCGACTCACAACCTGAACATGTCTTGTAAAACAAAAATTACACTCAAAATATGTACATATTTCAACTTACTCTTATCACAACGGATATCAACATCTAGACTAACTTTTAATTCTTTGAAAACATGGTGTATCACCAAACCAAATTTTACGAACAGATAGGAGATAAGCTTAATTGCACATAAATATTTATTTTTTCTCCAAGCACCACTCACTTCGGTACGCAAATTTTACAGTGCATAAAATTTTCTGCTCGAGGTGTGCCAGGTGTGTGATTATCAATTAGTATATTGTTTTGCGTGCAACGGGGCGAATTGTCGGCTCCACCTAAAGCGGAATAATGAAAATAGCACGACCGAAACAAAAATCGCTTTCATTCTGAAGGGATGACACTGTCGGGGAGTGGCAGCGTGCTATCTGCCGCGGAAGGCGCGGCAAACGCGGAAATGTCTTTAATGTGTTGTGATTTATTTTTTACATCAAATAAGCGGTAAAGTTTACAAGAAATTCAAATTTGATGTTATACATATAATTTTCACTCAATAAGAAAGTAAAAATAGTTTGTAGCACTTAAAACTTTACAGCTTACTGAGAAGTCTAATTAAATAATTCTCTTATCAGTAAGTTTATCAAATTTTATATCAGGTAAAAATACTAGTGTGTGTCTACAACGTAAGTAGGTAATATTCACTATGTGCGCTCTTTCGGCATGTAAAACTGGCGCTTTTCACTAAACCGGTGCACTTCTTTTTATTATTATCGATCATCACCTTTTCTTGTGAAATGTCATAAAAGATACGGATCGTTAAAATCACCACTGAAAGGTCGAATTCGTAGGGACTGGTTGGGGTGTCCTCCCAGTTAGTCCTTGGTCCGTGGACGTTGCAGGTGGGCTAGCGCGCACCACTGTATCGCAGTGATATTTGTAAAAAAATGATTTATTCACTCATTCGTTCCCACTACGTTACTTATCGATATTTCTCCGTCAATAATAGCAGCAATTTAAATTAATAAGCTTTGATGTGAATATTTTATGTGCAATCGATTTTCTTTATTTCATTCTAGATCTGAACTTTTGTTATTGTTTTTTTATCGGTTGCATTCAGTGCGATGGTGCGCTACATTGAGTACATTGTGACTTTTTTATATTAAATTTCGACTGCTTGTTCAGGGTGGCCTCTGAGGGGAGTTCACGAGACGGATGCCAGGTCAGAATATAGAACTCGGACATCTACCTTCTAGTCCTACAAGAGATGCTGCAACTGCCAATATATATGCAACCCCAGGTACCTACTTCCTATCTCTTCCTTTCCTCTAGAAATACGCTTTCTTGTTTGATCACTCGAAAACAAAAAAGTGTTTTTCGCTTGCTACCAACTGACCTTTGGTGTGGTTTTTAGTTTTCACGCTTTATTAACGACTTTTCAATGCATAATAGGTACGTGGGCGCCAAATCGGTTCGAATTAGCGCTCCCGTGGTACATCGATCTAAATAATTGCCCAGTGCGAACTGCAACCGGAGAGGGGATTTTTGTACCGCTTCCCGTGCGTTAAGTGAGCTATTAACTATCGCAATTAACAAACCGACCTTCACGTTCTCATAATTGCTTAAATAAACTATTGCTTTCTTTGCCTCAAAATTTGAAATGTTCGCCCCATATCCGTTACCACGATAACACATTTCCAAGCACGCGCCTAACGCGAAATCGATATCCCTCCGTGTTGGCTGTTTGCTCAGCGCAAAAAACCGAAAAATGAGGTTCTTCCTGCGGAAATGTGGAAAAATTTAATGTGGTGAGGCGATGCCGCTTCATATGGAATTGTACACTTCGATACGCGACAGATTCTTTTCCCGTAAGTGTTTCTTTGCTGTCACCTTCTTGGGTTGGGTTTTTAATTCGGTGGTGTGTGTTTACTTGTTTTGATTCCGGTTTTCTCTTTGAGATGAAGAAGATGGTACAGCCTCCTCTTCAGCCTTGGATCGCGAAACCGAGCCTGGGGACACCCACGCACCCAGCGAGGATCGCGTGATCTTCATCAACAGGGCACAGCCGCCGGTACCAAAATTCGTAAACAACAGCATTTCCACTGCTAAGTATAGGTGAGACCCAATGTCATATTCCGTAACATTGTTTTTACGCCCCTACTTTCAGTGTTGTGCGTTTCATACCTTTATTCCTATTTGAACAGTTTAGACGATGGGCGAACATATTTTTTCTTATGATCGCCCTGTTGCAACAGATACCAGACGTATCACCGACTGGACGTTACACCACACTAGTGCCTCTTATTTCTATTCTTTCGGTCTCGGCTATCAAAGAAATCATCGAAGATATAGTAAGTACGCCCCTATTAAAAATAGACACGACGTAGTTTGTTTTTTTTTCTTTCAAGAAAAGACATAGAGCCGATGATGAGACGAACCATAGAAAAGTTGAAGTTCTGCGTGGGGATAATTGGATTAACGTGAGGTGGATGGATGTTATCGTTGGGGACATAGTCAAAGTTCTTAACAATACGTTTTTCCCGGCAGATCTAGTTCTGCTATCCTCGAGGTATTGATATTGATGTTACGCTACTTCGTACGATTGATAGATGTTAATCAAAAGGAAGTTATGATGGAGGGTTTGAGAAATCGATTGAATGATATTTTAGTGACGTCTGAGCAATTTCGTGCCACTTTTAATAAAACTGATCAATCCATTTATTCCATTAAGATGTCCTTGCATTAGCACTTTGAAAAAGGACAGATTAGATCGATATGTACATTAGTTTTAGGGTTGATAATAAACAAAATCGTAAAAAAAATCACAGTTCGTGCGAAGTAGTGGACTATCACCAATCGCCAATTATTATAATCAAATGTTTCTAGTGAGCCCCAGGGGATGAGTTTTATCGAAACGGCAAACTTGGACGGCGAAACAAATCTGAAAATCCGACAGGGGCTTACAAGCACATCAAAACTGACCACCATCAGCGACCTTCGCAACCTTTTTGGCACAATAGAATGTGAGCCTCCCAACAGGCACTTGTATGACTTCAATGGAGTCCTCAAGGAAACCAACAAGATGTAAATTATTACCATTGGTTATCAACTTGTCCTCATTAACACTCTTGCAGAGCACAAGCCCTGGGTCCCGACCAAGTACTGCTAAGGGGCGCCATGTTGCGGAACACTTCCTGGGTGTTCGGCATTGTCATCTACACTGGTCACGAGACTAAACTCATGAAGAATTCAACAGCAGCTCCCCTCAAAAGGTCCAGTGTGGACAAACTTACAAACGTCCAAATATTGTTGTTATTCGGTATTCTGTTCATCATGTGTTTAGTGAGTGCTGTGTTTAATTTAATTTGGAATAACAACAATAAAGGTGCCCAGACATACATAGATTCTGGAGGTGAGTCTTACATTCTGTTTATTTTAAATACTACAATGCGTTCTCAGGTCAGTCAAATGAAAACTTTGCCTACAACCTTCTGACGTTTCTGATTTTATTCAACAATCTCATCCCGATATCGCTTCAAGTAACCCTAGAAGTGGTGCGATTCATCCAGGCCATCTTTATCAGCATGGACATCAAGATGTACCACGCCGAAACCGACACTCCTGCGATGGCCAGAACGTCAAATCTGAATGAAGAACTAGGTCAAGTCAAATACATATTTTCGGATAAAACCGGCACCCTCACGCGGAACGTAATGGAGTTCAAACGCTGCGCTATAGGCCACGACGTCTACGACGCCACCGCCGAGAACTTCAATGACGCCATGATAATACAACACTTACGAAACGATCATAAAAACGCACCACTTATCAAAGAACTTCTCGTTTTATTATCAGTATGTCACACAGTCATCCCTGAGAAAATGTCAGATGGCAGCATAGTCTACCATGCAGCTTCCCCAGACGAGCGGGCACTGGTCTATGGGGCTTCACGGTTCGGGTACGTCTTCAAAAGCCGAACTCCTAGTTTCGTCGAAATCGATGCTTTAGGCGAGACAGAACGCTATGAGATCCTCTCCGTCCTAGAGTTCTCCTCGGCGAGGAAACGCATGTCGGTCATCGTTAAAGACCCCAGTGGTAAAATAAAACTTCTTTGCAAAGGTGCAGACACTGTCATTTACGAACGCTTAGACAGCTCGGGGAAGGAAAACAGCGATGTTTTGCTTCAACATTTAGAGAACTTTGCCACCGAGGGTCTGAGGACGCTGTGTTGCGGCGTTGTCGAGTTGAAGAAGCCGGAATATGACGACTGGAAGCAGCTGTACCACAAAGCAACTATTTCGCTGCAACATCGCGAAGAAAAAATCGAAGAAGCGGCGAATTTGATAGAACGTAAATTGAAGTTGATAGGGGCCACAGCGATCGAGGACAAATTACAAGAAGGTGTGCCCGAAACAATAGCGACCCTGTTGAGCGCGAATATCAATATTTGGGTTTTAACGGGGGACAAGCAAGAAACGGCCATCAATATCGGGTATTCGTGCAGGCTGTTATCGCATGGCATGCAGCACATCATTCTGAATCAGGACGGCCTAGACGTGAGTAGTTCCTTTCAATCAATGATGTGTTCCTTAAATTGTTGTTTCTATTATTCATTAGGCATTGAACACGAAATACCAATTTTACAATGTTGTTTCACTGTATTATCAGACCTTTTATATACGATTTATATTTGGACTATTTACTATTTTTATCTATAATGCTTTGTACACTATAAATTTAATAATTAATAAGAATATAAAATATGTCTCTATTCTGATACAATTGGTTCAAATATTTAATTATTTTTAGACAATATGTGTGCTTTTTTGTCAGTTTGTGTTTTTTTTTGTGTTGGGTAATCTATGCAAAGCTTATTGGATGATGAATAATAATTTATGGAGACGTTGTATGTTACATTTTTACACAAACTATTTACATTTTCAGAGCACCCGGGAGTCCATATTACGAGAAAATTCACAGTTGGGAGACAATCTGAACAAACAGAACGAAATCGCCCTCGTTATCGACGGTAAGACCCTAAAATACGCCCTCAGCTGCGAGCTGCGAAAGGACTTCCTTCAGTTGTGCATAGCCTGCAAAGTTGTGATTTGTTGTCGAGTTTCGCCAATGCAAAAGGCGGAGGTCGTCGAGTACGTAACTAAATACACCAAGACAGTGACTTTGGCGATCGGAGATGGCGCCAACGACGTAGCTATGATCCAGAAAGCTCACGTGGGGGTGGGCATTTCGGGAGCTGAAGGTCTCCAAGCTGCTTGTGCATCTGATTATAGTATAGCACAATTTAGGTTTCTCTTACGATTGTTGTTGGTGCACGGAGCCTGGAACTACTCCAGGATGTGCAAGCTGATCCTTTACAGTTTCTATAAGAACATTTGTCTGTATGTCATCGAGTTATGGTTCGCCATATATTCGGGGTGGTCGGGACAGATCTTGTTTGAGAGGTGGTCAATAGGTTTATATAACGTTTTGTTTACGGCGTTGCCACCCTTAGCGATGGGACTGTTTGATAAGGCTTGCAGTGATGAAGTCATGGTGAAACATCCACAGCTGTATAAACCGTCACAAAGTGGTGAACTCTTCAACGTTAAAGTATTCTGGTTGTGGGTTGTCAATGGAATGATCCACTCAGCCATTCTGTTTTGGCTGCCGTTGATGATGTGTCAATCTGAGATCTTTTGGATGTCGGGCTTTGACGGAGGATATTTGGTTACCGGCAACATCGTATATACGGTAAGACTAATCTTAAGGTTAACTACGAATTACCGGAAGTTTTTAGTACGTTGTGGTAACCGTCTGCCTGAAAGCTGGTCTAGTGACCAATTCGTGGACGTGGTTGACTCACTGCGCCATCTGGGGCTCCATCGGACTCTGGTTTCTATTCATTATTGTCTACAGGTACGTTTCCTTGAGCCCTTTAATTTCGGTGTGTGCGACGTACTATGGATTTCAGTTTCTTCTGGCCCACCCTTTCTTTCGGGAGCGTCATGGCGGGAATGTACTTAATGCTGTTTACCACTGCCGTCTTCTGGTTAGGAATGTTCCTCATACCGGTTATTGCTATAATACCAGACTTTCTCATCAAGGTGTAAGTATTAAGTCTTGTCCCCCAAATTCCATGTAATCCCTTCTAGTGCTGTCAAGATGGTCATCCCAAACTGTCGTTTCCGCCGCAACCGCCACTTTCGTCCTCATCCTCGTGTCCGTAGGTCTTTCCCTGCGTAAATTCCCCGATTAATGTTAACTTCCGACTTACTTGGTTCTTATTGAAGGGTTCACGGCACCATCTTCAAGTCGACGACCGACGCCGTCCGCGAAGGTGAAATTCGCAAAACCGGAACTGACGTGTTTAGAGGCGAATCCAAAAATTCGTAAGTATCCAGATGTTGTACAGTGTGCACGTTGCTACTTTTTCGCAGTCACCTGTGTTGGATGACGGGCATCTAGATTTTCATTTTGTGTTTGTGCACGCGAGCACTGGGTTTCTTTGAACAATTACAATTTAATTTGTAGTGTGAGGTGTGGTATTTATTGTTCAAGTCTGTAATAGCGTAGAAGAGTGTTTGTCGGTTAAAAAAGTGAAGCGCATGGAGGTTTTAAGTTGGCTGATGGTTAAATAACTTGAAAGTTGTTTTGAAACTGTCCTACCACCATAAATGGTCATAATTGATGCCGATAAACCATGAAGTTTTTTAATATGAATTTGTAAAGAAAAAATATCTACGTTCAACAGAAACACACGCAGCAACTTGGACTCTTCACTGGATGGAATTTGTTGTTAAAATCTTTATCTTACATTACATGCGTGGGACAATTTCAATACTTAAACCTCTAGCCACGGGATTGTCTTTTGACCTTCTTAGCACTCTTCTACTAGTAGTTTTCTTTTTATGACAGCCCGTTAGTTGGTATCCGCTGGAAACCGAATATGGTGACTCCCTCTGCGCCTTATGAAGCTTGACATTTCGTGTGGATCACACATTCCGTACTAACTCTACGAGACTAAATATCGGACAATTATTGCCATTGTCGTCATTGGAATTGTTCAAAAGACGGACGCACAAAAACGCACAGTTTATTTTCCATTGATTTAGAAATTGTTATTTTTGATACCAAGTATATTATGTGCCTAACTAGCTAGTCTAACTAAAGTATTTTTGTAATTTGTACAAATCTAATGTAACAGTGATGAAAATAAAACCTATATTTTTGATGTTCACTTGTACAGTTATGTTTCATGAGACTCTTATGTGTTGGTAATAACTGGTTGTCTGTTGCAAGAACAATGCATGCTCTGGAACAGTTCGCGATATGTAAGTACTCTTCTGCATGTTATTTCGCACGTAGTTCGCACCCGCTTTTATTAACACTAACGAGCTTGAGTGTTTTGCCATAAGCTGTAAGTAGGCCAGAAGCGTTAGTTGAAATGGTTGCAGACTTTCGGAGACTGCCCGTTTGCTGAAGAACGTGTTCACGCGACGCACCCCACGGATTGACTTGGAGGTAGAAATGTCACGTGAGTATCACACCGTCACCTTCGCGAGCTTCTCACAGATCCACCAAATTACACTTTTATAATTTATTGGCTACAATGTAGAAATGGCTAGGCCTGGGTGGCACCGGGTGATTTTAATGTGTGTTGTTGTTAGATGGGTTCGCTTTTTCGCAAGAAGAAGGCGGTGCGGTGTCCCAGACCGCTGTGATCAGAGCTTACGACACCAATATTCCCAAACCAGACGGGATGTAACTCCAGGCTCCGACACAGCCAAAACGTATGCTTTTATAGCTTGTAAGTGGTTACTAAATGGTGAAGCATACATAAGGGAATGGAGGCTTGCTTCTCACTGCGTAACCGAGCTTTATGTTGTGCCAAAAGATGGAGCGAGCTTATGTATGTTTCACTGGTTCTTTTACAAAAGTGTCAAATTATTACAATCACACAGTAGGTGGGATAAGTTAGTTTTCAGTCACGTGCCTTTCAGAATTTACTTTTAGTGATACTAAATATAACACTTCACTGAAGAGACTTGATTTTTAGTAAGTACCTACCAAAAGTCTGTACAGATTGACATATTTTCTGCAATTTTTTTCTACGAATTTCTACTAGGCTCGATATTAGACCGAATTTTCTCTTTATACATATTTTTACTGTTTACGTTGTTGAGGATGGTCTTCACCGACGGACTCGATCAGTATGAAAACGTAAAGTCGTCCAGTCCGCCCGTGAAGTATAAATACTTATTAATAGTTACTGTTGTGATTCAGAATATTAATGTCAGTTAACCGATTTCAATTTTACCGGCTTCACGCTTGTTGGTTCAGTAATGATCATTACTGTACCACCAATCAGCCTACGATTCGTTCAAAGGATGTTGAAACTTCATGTTAATGTTATTATCTATAAGCAGTGTAAGCTAGACATATTTTAAAGACGATGTAATAAATGTATATTTATTTAACACAAACAATGAGCTTCTTACTTCCACCTGCTGTTCTTTGACAAGTAGTTGCTATTCTCGCCTTCGTGAAGATGTATCAGGTCTTCGTCGATTAGCAATTCGAAGTCGCCCAAAGCTTCTTGACTTGGAATTTTGTTCCAACGCACATCGGGCAGTCCTGGGGACGGGACCACTATTGAAAAGATGTTATCCATTAATTTGTGCTTCAATATCCGGTCATTGGCGGTGGTCGAAGTCAACGACGGGGAAGCATTGACCTGAAGATCACGCGTTAGCGGAATGCTTACAAATGCGTGGGGATTAAATGCGACGAAAAACCGCAACACTGTGTTTTTCGGCACATTTAAGAATCACCATTTGTCAAAACTCGGATCTACTTCTATCAGCCACGGCTTCAATTTGTTGTCTATGATGATGTCGTATCCGTAACACTCGAAACAATGACGATCGGTAGCAATAACCGGAGCTACCGCTTTTAAGGAATGAATAATCAACCAACTGATTTGGTCAAATAACCTCTCTGTAACCTGTTTCCCTCTTGTACTTTCCAAGTGTAGCCGCAGATTTTGGACGCTTAGTTTACCCCCATGCATTGAATTATACTCGCCCTGAAAAAGAACGTAAGTCTTGGCATAATGGGGACGATATGAGTACCCCATGTTTTTGCACAGAAACGTTGGTCAGATGGACGTACATGTTGTCGAGTTCGGCGACACTCGAGTCATATTTCACCGTACAGAATCTACAGAAACCAAGTCGGAACTGGTACGCTTTTAAAGGACGAAAAGACGTGACTAGAACGTACAAACGGAGATCGAACTTTTTACCACCAATGAGCAGTGGATTGTCTATGTATCTAAGAGACAAGAGTGTTAGTTTTACTTAAAGGAGGCAGTTGGACATACTTTGAAATGACGTAACTTTCTTTAGTGAGCTGCTGTTGGAAGGGGCTTTTCGATTCGCGAGACCACCGCTTCAACTTGGACAACTTATTGATGAGAAAAATACCAGACCCTTGTGACCTCCCACAGGGTTTCATGATCCACGTACTTTGGGGCGCCTTCCTGTACTCTTCCACAAACATGTTGTAATCGGCAGGAAGGACGAAAGTGACCGGAATAAAGTCCAAATGTAGGTATTTGGAATCTCCTCTTTCCGCCAACATATTACCTTCTTTCTCTAAGTCTCGCCTGTACCTCTTGATATTCTTCACCAATAAATCTTTTCGAGATATTTCGTAATGATTCGGAAAATGATTGATTAACCTGAAACCACCCAAATCTCGCATTGCCACCAACAAAACAGTAAATCATACTGGTTATCGTGCATCCTGTATCCACTATCGACACTAAACAAACTTCTGCAGGTTTGCGTCCCCGCCCAGTATATGTTCCAGTCATCTTCGGGGCCCACCTGGGTCCAACCACGTTTTTCGCAATTTGCGACCACAACACTTTTGTCCAAATCAGTGCAAAATGTCACACGCATTGTCACTGTGAATTTACTAATAATGGCAGTACGTTTTTAAGAACTTTATTGATTAAACATATCACTATGGTTATTTACAATTGACCAGTTTTTAGACACTAAACCAACCTGGCATGTTCGGCCGTTCTTTGTTTTTATCGAGGAAGGTTTGAAGACCGGCTTTGGCTTGCCGCAGCGTTTCCTCCTCTTCCTTTTTCGCTTCTTTGTTCTCGGGGAAGAGTTCGGGAAAGACGAATTTTTCATCCTTGGGCTGCAAAAAATATTGTGATACACCCTTAAGGAATAAGTAACGAAGACATGTAATGGCCACTTAACTATATCTTTGCAACCGTATTACACACATTTCTAATTTTAGTATCGTTATGCAAAGGAAAGAAGTAAAAACTGACTGCTGTCGCGCTACGTACATCGAATGTGGAGCTACATTCGTGACATGCAAACGGTCATATTTGAGTTAAACTTCTTTTCGCACAATGTAAGATTTTTTGCACGGGCTAAACCTAATTCGCGTCCGACACGAAAATGCGTAGCGTACAGTAGTATAAGTGGGGGGATATTTTATATTGCGACACGAAAATGTGTGAGTATTTCACATGCGTTCAAAAATAACACAGGTCGACAAAAAAATATTTTTTCTTTGGGTTTCTGTTTTATGCATAAATTTCGACTTATAAAGTTAAACAAGTAGCAGCACATTATTGAAACAAAATTACGGCAAGTTGCATATCATTTGCGCAGTGCACAGTAATGAGTGTTTACTTGTCTATCACAGCTGTAACAACCGGTTTTGAGTCTCACTGAATCAAAAAATGGCGCAAAAACAGTGTAATAATGATGTTGATTCATTCTGTTTTATTTGCGGTGAATTTATCAAAGTAAGAAGCAAAAAGTTTTCTTTGGTAACAAATTTTAAGATTTGTGAAGCTTATGAAGCCTATTTTAACTTACGAATTCGGAATCAAGATAAAAAATGCACGCCTCATTTCTACTGTGTTAACTGCAAAATTACTTTAGAAGGTAAAAAAATAAAATTTTGAACATAGTACTTATTTTCGTAACTTGAACAATAAATGTTCTTATACGGAAGAATGATCAGAATTAATGCCAACTGGCCTGGATTCTAATGACTTTTATTAATTAACAATACCTACAATTTTTTTTTAGTCTTGTTAATTATAATTTTTGAATAAAAGTAACTCAGATGTATAATAAAAATTTGTTTAAAAGTAATTTACAATAATATTCTGAGAAAATGGGTAATTTTCCTTATAATTCGAAATATCGCTCAGGTTTCTACAAAAGCAAACTTTGACCAAAAAAACTATTTTTCCCTTTATTAATTACGTAAGAGAAAGCGAAATTTGACATTTAAAACTCAAACCCAAAAATCGTGTCGACCGGCGTAATTTGTGCAGTTTTATCGGAATAATTTTTGATTAACTCATATCGGCTCTAAACGCATTTTGTGCTGATTTCGCCGAGCATTTTCGCAAAGTAGACTCGGACTTTTGTTCCTTTTAAACTGTGATCTAAATCAAGAAGGTAAATTAATGACAGATGGATTACTTTAATGGGTGTTGAGTGCATGGATGGTGTACCAATCTGATCCTGACAAGTGATGTTAGATAGTTTTCAATAAAAAGTTTCACTTCTGTCGCGCGTGGACTCCACGCACAATTCTTTTTTTTTTTTTTTTTCGTTTTGATCGAATTCAGTTAACGATTTCATTGCAAGCTTTCCCTTTTCAATCTTACGTAAGGTAAAAGCTCAACAATTTGGTATCGGTTTTATATACAATCTGGTTGTCACAACTTACAAGCTTCAAACCTCCAGTCACAATACGACATATTATCAATTTGCCATTTTCTTATTTTTCCTTCGAACGGAGTGGGGTTTTACAAATTATATAAATTATGCTTACGTAATACAAGCTGTTTATAAATGATTCATACTTTCAGTTTGTGCATACAGTAGGCCTTGTACGTCAAAACTCTCCATTTAATTTATTTTCCACAGACAACATGATGTATGAATCATATAAGACTCGATACCTGAATGCTCTGTTTCAAGTTAACACAATAGTGAGATTTACGAATGACATTCAAATGACATAAGAAACCCAGATTATAATTAAGCCTTGACTAAAGACCAGGCCGTAAGGACCAATTTCAGGTGAAATGAAACGTGAAATTGGTCCTTACTGCCTGTGCTTTAGATAAGACGTCTCCATAACAACCGGAGTCATTTAAGATGGTCGCAACTCAACATGAAAGGTTGTTAGACACTGACAGGATGATTCCAATAAATCTAATTTGATTTTCAAGTCCGTTTTTATTAGTTATCAGTAACAATAAGATAAATAAACTGAAAACATCATCTACCGAGATTACATAATCATAAAATGACCATTATCAGGACCAAACTCATCAACCTGAAGTCCCCTCTCTTTTCTATTGTATCTCATAATTATTCCAACCGCAATATGAGTCGCACACTCAAGTTGAATAATGGACATGAGATCCCCACGGTAGGCTTAGGCACATATAAGGTGAGTCCATAATCCCTATTGCTGTCAACTCATAAATCGAGTCCAGTCGCCCCCAGGGGAAGTCCAACGGGCCGTCAAGGACGCCATTTCCTGTGGCTATCGCCACATCGACTGTGCCTGGTTTTATGACAACGAGGCCGAAGTAAGTGAAGGGCTGCACGAAAAAATATCGGACGGTACCATAAAACGAGGTGACATTTTCATCACGAGCAAGGTATAATGTGTCATTGACATAACCTCAAACTAAGGAAAACTTTTAGCTCTGGAACAACTTCCACGCCAAAGACAAAGTCGTGCCTTTACTGAAAGACAGTCTGAAAAAATTGCGACTTGATTATGTGGACCTATATTTAATTCACTGGCCCATGGGCTTTAAAGAAACAGGTCCAACTCTACCAGCTGACTCTTCAGGTTTTAGCGATTTTGATTATTTGGAGACCTGGGAGGGTATGGAAGAGTGTGTGCGGCTGGGTCTGGCAAAAAGTATCGGTCTGTCGAACTTCAACAGCGAACAAGTAGAGCGCGTTCTAAAGAATTGTAAAATAAGACCAGTTGTAAACCAAGTTGAGGTTAACCCAAATATTAATCAGAAGAAACTGATTAAGTTTTGCAAGGATCGCGACATCGTAGTTGTTGGGTTTTGCCCTCTTGGGCGCAGTGGCGGGGTGGGGCGCCCCGGATTTCCGGAACCCACTATTTTCGACCAGAAAGTCATTGAAATTGGGAAAAAATACAACAAGACTGCTGCACAAGTTGTTCTTAATTACTTGGTCACATTGGGGATTTCCGTCATACCGAAATCGGTCACAAAATCGAGAATCGAAGAAAACTTCAATATTTTTGATTTTGAATTGTCCTCAGAAGAGATCACATATTTAGACTCTTGCAACAAAAACCAAAGATGCAGCCCACAAACTGCTTACAAAGATCATAAATATTTCCCATTCAGCATCGAATTTTAGTTCAATAAAAGCTTACCAGAGTCACATAAGCGTACTTGATATCGTCTTCTTTAACAATGTACCCTTTGTGAGTCGGCCTTGTTTTCCCCATTGCTATCCTAGTCCTGACATCGATAACATTAACGTTGTATATTTTTTCGAGGTAGTTCCTTATGTCGTGTTTAGTCATTTCCATGGAGCATGAAAATTGGACGACATTTTGGGGCTGCTCGTGCGTAGGCCGGACGAGTTTAAGCCAGAAGTTTGGCAAGAAGACGCGCAACTGAGGGCCGCCGCGTTGGTAGATCGGATACCTACAACACGGGAATGAACAAAAATGTCGAAATACCTGTGGAGGTTACCATCTCGTCGACATTATCGGGCCAGGGGGCTATAATTTATGTTCTAGACAATTCTAACCTATAAATCGACAAATCAAAATAGAGCCAACTTGGTGGAAAACGTGGTACCAATATACGAGCCAAAGTTACTAGTTATTGCTGTTCAACTTTATCGAGTTAGGAAAACCTGAAATATCTACAATTTAATAATGTTAGCAATTACCTAATTACTCTTAAATTCTCACAAAAATACTTCCCCAAAATTATTTATTGGTAAAAAGCTGTCGAACGGTTTTTGTCATTTCAATACAGGCGGGAAATTTGAAATTACTTCTGCACTGTTGACATTATACTCCAGTTTTGGGAAAAATCGTCTCAACTCACAAATGAAACACTAATCCGACAGAATCGCTTTTATTGAGAATCTTACATAACCAGATTATCCACATCAGGGTTAAATGCTTTGTCAAATAATTTATTCCAATTTTCTCGTAAATGTACCATGGGTTAAAGCAAAGACAATAATCGTAAAACTACAACTACGTTAATTCACTTAACACCCCTCCCATAACGTCAATCAAAATGACACCTTAACGTCAACAAATTCAATTTGGCCAACATCTAACGTCCACAGTCGGATCTAATGACCGAAGATGACTGTAACTGCGAAGCGGACGCCACAAAAGCAAAGTTTAAGCACAAGAAATGCAGAGTTTTCAAATTAATGGACGATCAAATGGACAGAACTGATATATTTATAAGAAGGGGAAATAAATATAGGTAAGATAATTTCATTAAAGCAGTCAAATTAAATCTGTTTCTCAATTGTAGTCTCTGGCGTTACACCCGCAAATATTCATGGTGCTTATACAGCATACTTGGTTTTATAGCATTTTGTACAACTCTTTTTACTGGGATTTTTCTTGGTGCTGGCTGGTGTGGAAAAGACTTGACCACACAGAACAGCGAGGGAGTTTTTTAAACATTTACTTTTATACAAATTTTGTGTCTATATATTGGTTAAGGTGTAAATAAAAAAATGGAATGAGAAGAGGAGTTTGTTTCAATCCAAAAAAAATCAATTACACTTATGTTTAAAATTTAGTAGGTACATCACACTCTTCTCCAACAAAAAACTAAAATTGCATTTCAAATTACAGATTTTTTAACATGGCAAATATTAAAAAAAAAACGACTTGCCACTTTACTTTTCCTCACACCACTCATTCTCTTTGCGCACTTGTTCTTCCTCGGATGCTGTGAAATCGTTCTTGATGTTAAAAGTCTTACGGATCTCCTCAGGTGCCTTTCCCTTGATCATGTTGGCCACAGTCTTGCAGGTGACGTCCAGCAGTCCCTTGATGTCTAAGTAATTCGCTGCCAAAATGAGCTCAAACAAAGTACCCTGGTCAACCTTCAGGAAGTCAGCATCCCAGGAGGAGATGTCGTCGGTTCTTTTTTCTTTGTTCTCGTCGTCTTCAGGTGGCGGAGGATCGTCCTTGTGGTAAGTAGACCAGTGGATCACTTTCTTGAGAATCGCAGAGTTCACATTCGGCAAGGGAACGACCTCTTCTTCTTCGTCATCCATTCCCAGATCTTCCAACATTGTTTTTATAGTCACGGAGCACTTGGCGATTTCCACATCGACTTCGAAAGTCTCCCCATCGGAAGAGCGCAATTTGATATTTGGCATTGTTCAAAAAGTTGGATTTTTAGCTTTTCCAGTTGTTTTTATTCAACGAGTTGACAGAGAAAACGAATAATGGCGGTTGACGGATGACTTGCGCATGCTCACAAATGTCGAAAACACCCGCCAAACTCAAACTGCGATCGAAATTATTTAAAAACAAAAATTGGGTGATAAATCATTGCACAATAATTGCAAAGCTTCGAGAAGACCGCGATGAGGGGGCGGACAATGAAGCAGATGGTTTTCAATTAGAGGACCCCATTCAACACGGCACAATAGAGGTGTTAATCCATTAATCAGCGACCCCGACAATAAAAGAAAATGGAAAACGCGGTTTTGTGGAACTGATTAACATGTAGCCACTATCACTGTCGCGTAAAAGTCCACTTTAGACCCAATAAAACAAACAAATACTACAGAAATTTGTGTGACTAGACGAATTTATATTAGCGTCTACATAAATCAATAATTCATTTTATTGAAATTTTGTCACGTGTAATTAAAATTTATTTCTCAGAACTCGGGGCAAAAAACTGCGAGGTCTTCTGACTCAGAGAACAAAATGATTAAATGGGGTTCTAGACACACTGCTTTGGTCCTTTGTGAGTTCTTTATGATTCATTCGTTCTAACAGTGCCTTGTTCCTTAATTTATTCCTATAGTTTCAGAATTAAATATACTATTCGAAGTAGTACAATTTTGAATTGTTTAGTAAATTCGTATTACCTGTTTAAAATGTATTTAAATCCATATTCACAAAATTTTAAATATTCATTTTCCTAAAAATTACAATAGATAGATCAAAATTATTTTCATTTGCTCTACAGGTATTGTGTAGCTTTTTCTTAACATGTCCAAGTTTTTTTGAGTAGTTAATTACAATAATTTTTGTAGAGACATGTTGACGACTCAAACTATGACAAAAATTATCTGTAATTTACTTCCTCTTCAGTACTCGTTTCAACAATGAATGTGAACAGAATACGAGTCTATGAACTTAAAAAATGAATGATACTCTAGTAAACCCCTCCACGTGACGTAATGTTATAATAAATGGGAACAAATGATTGGAAATCGCCCGCGAGTTCTGTGAAATGCGCAAGACGGCATTTTGGATTTAAAAGAGGTGACGGCGAGAACAAGAATTTGAGTATTATTCCGCTTGCCTTCGAATTCTAGTCTGCAAACTTGTCCGCTCTTCCAAAGAATGATGGTACGTGTGATTTTTCCTAACATTACATCTGCTTCGCCTTTCTAAGTAATGACCCCTCTCGCTTAAAAAAATGTCACGCACAAAATAAAGAATTAAAGCCACATGATGCAATATTTACATAAAACAATCACCCCTTTTTTTCTTTGTAACTTTATACAGTGTATGAGTTCAGGTGTTATCTAATTTTATTGTTGCAGGGCTTTAGAAATATCAAGAGGTGCATTAAAGACCACCAAATAGCCATGTTATTTTTTGCCAGTATTTTCTTCTTAGTGATCCAACAAACAGCATCGGGAACACCCGCCAAAAACTCTAAAATCGTCAACACCATAAACAGGAATTACTGCAGGTAACGTCTTTTCACTTTCATTAATAATTTTTACTGAATTTTGAATTTAGGAATCACATTTTTTCGCCCCGCTGCCGGGGCCAACAAAAACGGGACGTCTCGAGCCACACGGAGGAGTATAGGTAAAAACTATAATCTTAATATTGCGTCATGATAACAGTTTCCTTACAGAATGCCCTTAATAGAAGACATCCCCTCCGTGGAACGTTCCAAAGACTTCACCGCCATCCTATACAGCCCAACCTTGCTGGGTGAACTGCTGCGAAAAGTCATTGACGCCTCCCCCGAATACGACAGCGACTCTACTAGCTACTTGAAATGAGATCTGTCCAACAGTATTAACCAGTATTAGTATTTATTAATTTATTTATTTATTTATTTATTTTGAAACCATTAAAAAACACTATGTAAAAATTTCTTGGAATATTCGTAACTAACAAAAAGCGTTGCCGTGGCAGGTATGGTCCTCACTAACGTCGGGGTCAACCCGTTATACAGCTGCAAAAACCCTTCCCTCTTCCAGATTTCCAATATCACTGTCACCATATTAACATTGCTATTGGTGACTTGAATTCTGGACTTGGCCACATCTACTGGATATGTTAAGGTCCAAAAAGTCAGGCCGCCAGCGGCACCAGCTACCATCGTCTTAAGCAAACCGATATCGTCCTTCGACTGCCCCGGGTGCGCTAATAAATTCCTCGTTCCTGTAAATTCCTATTAAAAAAATCGCAAAACAATGTGACACCTCACCTTCATAGGCCCCAAAAAAGAAAAAGTATCCCGGCATTTCGCGGACCAGAGTGGGCACCAGTCCGTGAAAAAAACCCACAGCGCCCTCGTTTTTCAAAATCTGTCCCGCCAGTTTCATAGGTCCCATTTTTACGACTTTGAGTCCCTGCAATTCCTGCTGTTTTTGTACTTCAAACATTGCTTGTAATTTACATTTTAATAATTCCGTGGGACATATCGCGATGGAAGAAAAAAATGATGCAAGAAATCCCGCCGTTGCATTTTGAAGCGACGAGAGGTGAGCGATGCTTTCAGCTGGGGAAACTTGGAAGACTAATTTTTGGCAAAAACCGTAACAAAGAAAGAGGACTGAATTTTCTGTGATATTTGCGGCTAGAGCCGGCACTGTGCCTGCGTACAGACCGCGATAAACACCGTCCGTGCGCAATGTTTTCAGAAAACAGTCAACCATATTTTTGTACAAGCTTGGAAATGTTTGCATTTTGACCTTAACAGTGTCCAGGGGCTGGCCCACGTAAACCAAAGCGGTCCCACCTACGAGAAATACTTTATTTCATTTCATGAAAGAAAATTAAAAAAATTACCCAGTGAACCGGCCGTGAAGTCGATAATCCCATCTTTCACATGGGTGCTACCACTGTTTTCCGTCATTGCTTTAAGATATCAAATAATTACCAAGTTATAAGAAGTTATTGAATCATGACGAACGATAACGTTGTGGACCAGGAGGTGGAAGACTAGGAATGATACTAGTGATACTGCTGGAAATAGGTTATGTCGAGAAAGGTCCATAATGTGTGTATAACGTTTGCTTGGACGAGCAATATGTTTCAAGGCAATTCCGTGTATTCCTTATGCTCGAAACCATTCCAAACGCTGAAAATGCTAAAAGGCACAATTTAAAATTGGATGACACAAGGGACATCTAGGTAGTCAATGTTGGTACTTGTTAAAATTAATTAAACTGTTTGAGGAGTTTTTACACATCAAATCTTACCCTCGTAGTTGAGTGACCCTTAACATATTAATTTCACAGGACTTAGTAATTTCGTAAGTTCAATAAGAATTAAATTATAATTATGCAGTGACTCTAACTTCATAGTTTTGAACATATGTGTGCCAACTTCATGGTGGTGGTTGACAAGTGAGGTTGACGTGTAAAAAAAGTGACAGGTACATAACATTTTTATTCTTCCAGTTAACATATTGTTTTCAAAATTAGGTAAGTTTTCTTCACTTTATTCAAAATTGGAAACTCACTTCTGTACCCGAAGGTAACAAACATGTGGAAGGGTCCAGATCAGGACCCGGGAGGGGAACCCGACCCAGGGCCGTCCCCAGGTTCCAGTCAAGAACTGTCTGACCTAAAAGACCAATTTGAGCATCAACAAGTCCTAATCGCACAATTGAAGGAGATGATACGCAAAAATGAGCAAAGCAATGTGACTCAAGAAAAAGTTGATGAATATATGAATACACTATCCAAGCGCGGAGGCAAGGCTAAAAAGCAAAAAAAGGGCGATGACTCCAACAAAAAAACACTCGACATTCCGGCCAGCCAAAAAATCCATCTGTTACGCCAGCAGGTTGAGGAGAACAAGGCCAAATTGGCTGAAAGAGGAAAGAGTAAAAAGGGCATCGAAGAGATGGTAACAAATTTAAAAGCTCAGTTAGATGATTCACAACAAATGTTTTCGTTGACGCCACTGAATTTGTCTCTGCAAGATAACAAGACCGAGTATAGTGAAAATTCAACATCTCAGGAACTGTACAATGCCTTGTTAAGTAAAGAAAGACGCATTTCTGACCTGGTTGCTAAGGTCCAGAAGTTGGAAACAAATGTACTTGACTTACAGGAAAATGTTAAAGAGAAAGATTCTGTAATAGATGCTAGAACCAAAGCCATAACTTTGATGACAGAAAATCTGAGCAGGAAGGGAAAGACCACATTGGATGCTCTTGATGACACAAAGGAGCAAATGAGAAAAATGCAGGAAAACTTTGCTTCAATGGAGGTCAACATGAAAGCACGTCAGATGAAGCTACTTGATGACTTGAGACAAAAAAATTATGAGATTGCCGACCTCCAAGAGGTAGTTGCAAGTTTGAACAAAGAAATTACTGAGGTGAAAGAAGGTAAACAACAGGAAGTACCAGAAATATCCAGTGAGGAATTAGAGACCCTGAAGTCTGAAAATTCAAGATTATCAGTGGCCATAAGTGAAAGAGACAGTAAAATTGCAGAATTGGAGAAACATATAAGTGAAGAAGCGGAAAATGAAGAACTGAGTAAACTGAAAAAACAACTAGAAGAAAGTAATAAAAACATGATAAAAGTAAAGGCTCAACACAAATCTAAAATAAAGGAACTCAACAAGAAAATAGAAGCGTTTAAAAAAGTCAGCGATGCAAATGCGGAAATCGTGAAATTGGAAACCGAAAACGGGCGTCTCAATCAGAAAGTCGCCGAACTGGAAGAAGAGAAAGGAAGTCTTCAACTGAAATTAGTCGACTCTGAGTCCACCAAAGGTAGGGTTTTTTAAAAACCCCCAAATGTTTTGTAATTCCAAAGTTGCAGGTTCTGAACCAGAACAGAAAAGCGAATTGGACGAAAAAATCGAGGACCTGGACCGACAGCTGGAAGAAAAGGACAAAATCATATCATTTTTGGAAGCTGGTTAGTAGACTTTTATGATATAAACAATTTGGAGTACGGCACTGTGCGCGATATATAATAATTAATATATAAATAAGTATTCGCGTCACATTTCTAAAGTTATCTGGGATGACATTAAACAGGATTAATCTCACTTCTGAACCGCTAAATAACAATTGACATTAAATTTACAATTACATAATTCACAAAGCTGTTTGAAGTAAAAAAATTCATAAAAATCTAATTGGAATCTTTCAAGGGAAAAAAAATCTTTAAGTAAAGCGAATCCCTAAAAGCCCTGTTATTTTAATGTGAATTACTCCGTACAACTTCCTCTGTTTTTCGCTTTCCAGAAATCTCTCGTTCGCGAACCAAAATCGAAACGTTGTCCGAAAAACTGACGAACCTTTCCCACTTGGAGCACGCCCAAGTCACCTCCGAGATGGCGTCGATTCAGTTTGAAGAGCAACTGGAAGCTGTCGAAAACGAAAAGAAACAATTGGCGATCGAAAACGAGAACCTAATCAAAGCAAACGAGCAGCTGTTGGAGACAATTGAGCAGCTCAAAAATGAGAAACAGGACATGTCTACGAAACTCGATCACTACATCCAAGAGAACATGGAGTTGATCGACAAGCTTGAAAAACTCAGCGCCGAGAAGGTGTCGTCGGCCGAAAGCATCGAAATCGTAGAGGGTCTCACTCAACAGGAGAAGTTGGAGTTGGCGGCGTATCAGAAGAACTTGGATCTAGTATCAGGACAGCTGAAAGCTAGTGAAGAGAATTTGCCCCAAGCCGATTTAAACGAAAGCGTGAACGAACTTACGGAGGAGACTTCGGAATTGTTGCAAAGAATTGATTTGTTTACTGTCGAGAGGAGAGAAGTTATGGACAAGATGGAACAGCTGAAACAGGAGAATCTTAACTTGGGTTTAAAGGTTAAAGAAATAGAAAACAATAGGGACGTTTTAGCGGAAACGTACGAACAACTGCAAAGTGAAAAAGAAGCACTTGATGTGAGAGTTGAGGCCATTGAAGCTGAGAATTCCACTCTGAAAGAAACGTATGAACAACTCCAAAGTGAAAAAGAAGCGCTTGATGTGAGAATTGAGGCCATTGAAACTGAGAATTCCACCCTGAAAGAACACCAGCAGAGCGAACCAGATGTGAACAAAATCGAGGAACTAACAGACGAAATCGTGAAATACAAAAACATGATTGACGAGAAACACGCTGAGCTCGAAAACCTTAACGAATTCGTTGAAGGCTTCAAAGCGCAATTAGAAGAACGAACTAGGGAGAATGCTGAACTCAACAACAACATAATAGATTTAAATCGAACTCTCGCTGACTTGGAGAATGACAACAAGTCCCTTCAAATAAAAATCAGCCAGTTAGAAGAACACAAAAATAATCTCGACGAGTTGCTCAGTAAAAATCAAGAAGAGTTAGAAGCGGTCAGTAACGCGGAATGGGAAAGCCGCCGACTCCTCGAAAGTAAAGAAAATGAAATTACCAAGCTCATGAAAGAAAGAGACAACACCGAAAGCGTCATTCTAGATCTTCAAAAGACAATCAAAGAGAAAGACGAAAACTTCCACAAAATCACATCAGGCTTCAAAGAGAAATACCTAAACCTACAGAAACAATTGGAAGACAATTCTGGCAACCTCCAGAACATAACTGCTCCCCTGGAAACAAAAATAAATGAACTAACGTTGAAAAACAAAGAGCAACTAGAGAAGATGAAGAAGATCGCCGCGAATCTGAAGAAGAAAACTCAAGCGTATCAAGAACTCGAGGAGCGATTGAAGGAAACACAGAATCGGCACGAAGTCGAACTCAAGACCTCTCTTCAACAGCTCCAGGACTTGGAGTCTGAAGTGTCGCGGTTACAACAGCAATTTGACAACAAGTGCGAGGAAATGAGAGTTCTGGAAGACAAAAACGTAGATCTCCAAAATGTGATCACTGATCTGAACGTGAAAGTTGACAAGAGCAAAGAAGTGAGTCTGCAGCAAGAGCTGCTCCTCACCAAGGAAAATCTAGGAAGCGTTGAAAGTTCCCTTCAAGCGAAAATACAAGAGTTGGAAATGATAATTGAAACACAAGAGAGTGAACTTAGTAGGACCAAAGAACGTTGTAGCAGATTGGAAGAGGGTATATCGTTCGTGGAAGAGCGTAGACTGAGTTTGGAACGACGGGCCAACGAATTGGGTGCTCAGTTAGAAGAGAAAGCCGTGACGTGCGAAGAAATGAGCCGCAGTGAAGACTTCCTCGAACACCGGCTAGCAGCTTTGACTGCTCACGATGAGGCCATAGAGAAGAAGTTAGAAGAGGCAGTTACGGAAAACCAGGACTTGAGCCAACAGAATCAAAAACTGAATGAAAATAATGAAAAGTTGAAGAATAAGTTGGAGGAGTATAGAGAGAAGCTGCAAGGACTTGAAGGTCAACAAACCGTTGTAGAAGATTTGGAAATGCGAAATGACGACTTAACTAAGAAAATGCATAATTTAGAGAATGATCTAAAGACGCTGCAGAATGAATACGAGAAGCTGGTAGAAGAGAGTAGGAATGATCTGGAAAGAGTCCACTCTGATTGGCAATCACAGTTCGATGAGGTTTTGACAGAACGAACCGATTTAATGGTCAAATGTGAAAAGTTCGAGGAGGAACTGAAAGAAATCGTCGATAAAGAAGACGGATTTAACAATGAGTTAGTTGACTACAAGCTGAAGTTAGAAAATAGCGAAATGGAAATTAACGATTATGAAAAGCAGATACAAGAGTTGACACAGGAACGAGACGAGATTGTCACTTTGAAACAAGAGATTGCTGCAAAGGATGAGGCAATACAGAGCTACGAGCATAGAATACAAACTTTGTCGGCAGATATTGGGGAGTTGAAGCAGACGATCACTGAAAAGGAAGACACCATACGCACTTACGAGGAACATAAACTGGACTTGGCGAACCAATTGCAAGCCCAGAAGCCCCAAAAAGAGGGTCCGCCAAATACCCTAGCTTCATTTTTCGACAACGTAAGTCGCGAAGACTGTCCCCCCGTATCGCAAGAACCAGCCGTACCAACGTTTGTCTGGTCTGGACAAAATGACGATCCTTTCGATTTTGTCCAACCGACCAAAGTAGCAACACAGGAAGCGGCGCCACCCACCGCAAATACAGAACAGGAGTTGCAGGATAAGATTAAAACTTTAGAATTCATGTTGTACAATGTGGAAAAAGAAAAGGAAGAAGCTCTCACTCAGTGTCAGCAGCTCACAAACGAGCTCACACGTTTAATTTACGATAGTCAGATGCAGTCTTCCAGGAGTATAGAATCTCAGATTGTACAAGATCAAGATGTAAGAGATGATGCATCTGAACTCAGAGAACTAGAATTCGCACAAACGAAACCTCCTGTTGTGTCTTCTACGGAAAGTGGACCCGTTGTGGAGGAAGTGATCCAGCCCAAAGAGGCTTATCTGTGTTTTGGTGACTCAAACCAGTCGCAAATTGAGTCTCAAGTTTTGACATCGGCTGATATTGCGGACACACCCGAGACTAGACAAGTTCTCAAGAATCTAGAATTCGAGGAAACTAAGCCCGCGGTAGCATCCTCCGACAAGCCGGTCGTTGAAGAACCCTGTGGTTCCCGGGAAGCATATGTTTGTTATAACACTTTCGGAGAGAACGACGACGGATGGGGTTGGGGTCCCGAAGAGGCCAAACTAGAAGAAGAACACGTCCAAAAAGGCGATCTTGAAGAACTGACTAAACGAATTCGCGTCTTGGAAATGGAACGAGAGAACCACCTCGAAGAGATTCGCCAGTTACAAGTAAAGTCAGGCAAACTCATTAAAAAATTGAAAGAATTTAAAGCGAAGAACGAAGAACTATCTCAGAGAAAGAAATCGGAAGGGGACTTCTTCAATTTGGATGACGCCATTCAAGAGGAATTGAAGCTGCAGATCCAACAAGTGGAGAAAAAATTAAAAGAGACATCTAATGAATTAGAGAAGGAAAAACACGAGAAAACCGCTATTCTGAAGAGAATCGACGTTTTGACATCCGCCAATGAAAGAATGGTCGAGATGAAAGAGAAACAAGATGTCGAATTGTTAGTTTGGCAACAAAACTGTAGAGATTTGAATGCAAAACTCGGACAATTGGAATGGGGAGACGACGGATTTGGCGCAACAGAAGAGCAATCCAGTCCGAAAAAACACCAAGACGGTGCCGAAAATGTCGATGTTTTGAAGAAGAAAATCGAACAGCTGAATGAAACGATCAAAGACTTGACTCTAGATAACGAAGAGTTGCAAGCCTTCCTCGAAGAGCAACGAAACTTGAGGTTGCAAGCTGAGAAATCGTCAGTACAAGTGGATTTTTCAGAAGAAAAACAATTGCTTGAAAAAGACCGCGATTCTCTCAGTAACCAGTTGCAGTCCACCACAGAAGAAAAGAGGCAACTTCAGGATCAAGTCAATGAGTTGATTCAGAAAAATTCGGAACTACTTGAGAAATTCCACGTTTTAGAACAGCACAACGCCGAACTTGACAGTGTTAGGGCGAGCAAGGAAGAGACAATTGCGCAACTAGAGGCAAGAATTGCTCAGGCCGAAGAAGAGCGACTTCAACTAATGGGACAAATTCAACAAAGTACTCTTAGAATTGAGTCAGAAGGGGAAAAAGAAATATTGCTACAACAACTACAGGAAAAGCATCAATCTGAAAGCGATCAACTCTTGAAAGACCTGCAAGAGAAGTCCATTCAAATCAACCAGTTAAAAGAATCGATCACCTCCATTGAAAAAGAGAAGGAAGTACTTTTTAAAGAGCTCCAAGAAAAGAACGCCCAACAAGAGTCGATGGATGCCCAAACCGCGTCTTTGCGCCAAGAACTTGCCGATCAAATTAAAAAGGCCGAAGAACTTCTCCAAGAGAAGCAGACATTGGCTGACACAATTTCGGCGAAGGATACAGAAATTGTCACGTTGTCAGCCACAATGGAGCAGATGACCCAGGAATGGCAGATGAGAATCGACCAACGAGGCAGCGACGTCGCCGAAAGTTGGAAGCTGCATCTAGAAGCTCGAGAAACTGAGTTTGGCCAGGTGGAGCAACTTTTGCGGAAAGAAATCAACGAGTTGGAGGAAAAGACGAATGCTCTGGTCAACGAGAATAATGAGCTGCGGAAGAACGTCGATGCTGAAATCAGAAACGAGGTGGATCGCATTGCTGCTCTGCAGCAACAGATAAACGATCGGCAACAGTACATTAATGACTTGACTAGGGCGCTCCAGGAAAAACAGAGCGAGTTGGAGAGAGTGCAGGAGGAGCTGCAGGCCGCTAAAAAAGTCTCGGACGACCAACAAGAAATTGTGAAAGCTGTCTTTAGCGTGGTACAGAATTATTCCGAAGATGTTGTTGAGCAGACCCCGGAGTCTATAACGAAAGTTTTTAGTAACAAAGAAGCTCTAATCGGGGAACTAAGGGTGGAAATAGAAGGGGGTAAAGCCAAACTCGCGGAACTGCAAGCAGAAGTGTCTCGAAAGGTACAGGAAATAGAAAATTTAAATTCGCTACTCAATGAACGCAATGATCGCATCGCCACGCTCACGAGCCAAATTGAGCAAGTTCAGCACTTAAAAGAGTATGAACATGAAAATATCGAAAACCTACAACAGAATCTTTTGGAGTACCAACAAGTTAACGCCACCATCAGCACTCAGCTACAAGTACAGAGCACGCAGTTAGAGGCCAAGGAAAAAGAGATTGCCATTTTGAGAAAATCACTTGAGGATAAAGAACGGGAACATAACTACGCCCTTGAAAGTCTTTCTCAAGAATACAGAGCGTCAGTAAATGAACGATCACAAGAAATTGAGACGCTCCAGAAGCGGTTGACCGACAGCGAGAACCACTACGAGGAGCTACTCCAAAGCAAAGAAAATGATCTCGAGGGCGCTCGCTTCGAATTGAGAAACCAATCGGACGTTGTGGGTGCGAAAGACAAGGACATAGAAAACCTTACCATGCAACTCCAAAGCAAGACAGAAGAATGCACGAACTTGCAGCAGAAAATCGACGAACACACGAAAGAATTAACAGAATTGAGAGCAATAATCGAAGAACAAGTGATGAAGATCGAAGAACTGAAGACGGAACTCTACCAAAAGAGCAACGATTACGATTCGTTGATTGCCGAAATGGACATCAGTCGGACCAGTGTGAAAGAAAGCGAAACTGTTCCTCGTAGGAAAGTGGAAGAAAGTGACGACTTGACAGAACCGGTCAGCAGAGCGGAGCTGGACTTGGCACTTTACATGCTCCATCAAAGAGACGTTCGCTGCGAAGAACTGACGGTAGAGTTGACGCAGTTGCTCGAAGAAAGAGACACTCTCCAATTGAGGTTATCGAACGTTCTTAGAGAGAAAGAGGAAATCGGGAGGAAAATGCAAGAGGGGGTTGAGGGGGCACCGAGTCCGTCCGGGTCAGGAACACAATCGATGGTTCCAACCGAGTTGGCGCAGGAGGCTTTGGATCCATTGACTACAAAGTAAGTATGTCGTAGTGTTCAAAAGGATTTGTGGAGGAAGGTAGTTTATTAATATGATACAGCTATTGCGGTTAACAAAGTCACCAAATAAATTACTTTCCAGGTTGTCCGAGCTGAAAACGGTAGGTTATAAAAGAGACAAGACAATCCTAGACGAACAGGATCAACGTCGCATGCAGCAACTCTCCATAATGCAACAACACAGAGATGCCGCTTCCAAACTGCCGCCAGAGGCCGCTGCACGACTAGTAGACGCCAGCTACACCCTATGTGAGTTTATATAAAATTCTGTTATATTTAGTCTCATGTGCTTTTTTTTAGCTCGCGATGTGCAAAGTCCGTCGAAGGTGTTGTTGAACTGGTTGTGGGGCAGGAGTACGCCAAAAGTAAATAACATATAGTTTAAAATGTGCCTAAAATATTTTTAATGTGTCGCCTGTAGTGTGATAAGGATTAAATGATTGTTGTACAAAACTTTTGTAAAATTTGTAACATAAAATGTCCGCATTTATTGTATAAATAATTAAAATGTGCTTTAAGCAATAAACTATTTATAGTACCTGATTTGAGTCATAAAAAGTCAACAGTGTGATTTATGGTTACTTACGCTATTTTTGCTCAACAATATTACATAACGTTATCGGTCAGGAATATATTATTACATAATTTACTGAGAACAAAATAAATTGTTTAACTTTGAAGATGACAACAAAGCCAAAATTTGCATAGCAATTAGGTGACAAGTTACGCCACACTTCCCCGTTTTTCATAGACAATAATCAAATACTCAAGTCAAGTATCGACACTCACTTTATTACCGCTATCTTATCACCCACCCTTATTAAATTACAATTAATTAAATTCGCACTCTACAGAGGAGTTTGATAAACAGCATCGATCAATTCGTTTTCGCCAACATTTTAATATATCTAAATGTTTACTCCGTGCTGTTTACTCACTACAAAGTAAGTAGCTAAATTGATCAATCTCTTCACTGAAATCAGTACAGTGTAAACCGAAGCTGGATAAAAATATATCCGCCATAAATGCGTTATCAGTAGACGCAACCGGATCTTCTTTTTTTCAACACTCGATTCCCATAAACATGACGTGTTGTGTAAATTGTAACCTCGATTATGTTTTTTACCGAAAGTGATGATCAAAGATGAAACTTTATAATTATAAACACATTTAATACTAAAACTGTCTCTTTTTTTGATATAGACTTTGTAAAATAAAGTGATATAGTCAAAGTTTACAGATAATGTACGAATCAAGGGGGAAAAACCCGTTTCAGGAGCCCTCTTGTAGTCTGGGGCCCACACACATTATTTCTGTAGGTGAGCTGCAACAAGATATTTTTATGGTTTATAATTTCAAGGATGTGGTCTTCTGATACGGGAAGTCTCATAGTTGTAATTTATAATAAGAATGGCAGTTTTTCACTTTATTGATCTATTATTTTATATATAGTTGGAGAGAATGTATACAATGGAAACTCATTTTAAAATTCACGCCTTTTTTTGCTGCCCTTTTTCCCACGTGGTTCGAAATTCATAAGAAATCTCGGTTTCGAACCTCCGCTAATTAATTACCAATTAGCTCGAGATCCAATTAAGAGATAACGACTATCGGAAGTCATTACACAAAGCCTTTCGTAGTTGATTAGCCCGTGTTGACTGCGTGACGTCACGGTGGCCCATAAATTATGTGCTTATTTATTTGTAATACGCTCCTGCGTTTTTCGCTTTCAAAAGGGGAGGGGGCTGTCATACGTCAATCAAGTGTGCTGTGTTCGTCCGTCAGTTTGGTGCGCCTCTTGTCAACTTTCTAATAGGAACACATGTTTGAATTTTTTGCGACAACCCCAGTGCAACTTCGTCCTCCGTGTTTGTCGAAATAATTATGAAAATTAGCAACGAATCTCTGAAAATCGCAAGACAAACATCGGTGTTGACAGAGCGGTAATGTTTGACTTGGATTATAAACATGTATCTCCTCATCACAAGGGTGTACTCCAACATATGCATTTGAAATGGTGAACTCAATGTAAACACGCGAAGCCGGCAACGTCTTATCTGATGGTGTTTGTTACAGAATCCCCCAGTGAGATAAAGATGTGTTCATAAGAAACACGGTTTTTGCCGTTTTTCGCAATGACCTCTGACAAGAGACCCTCGTCGGTGAGCCTTAGATCCGAGGTGGAGCACCCATCAGATGACGACAACGCCCAACTGTCTCTTGACCCCAGCCTGCAGGTGTACCTGGCACAGGTAGCGCAGCAGAGCGGCTGTTGGGGGCGCTTCTTCCCCATTCCGTTTGAACGCGCGGCCCAAAAGTCCTGGTGGGACCCCACATTCGACTCTGAAATACTTGAAGAGCAATACAAGAAGAGCTCAAATCCACACAGCAGATTCAAATTCAGGTAGGAAAACCACAGACCGCCGTATAAGTAACCACGACAACAGCGCTGCTGTAACAGTGTGGCCAAACTTCATCCAAAGTTGACGTGATTTGAGTTCAAAACGTTTTATTTGATACATAATTCGTTCAAATCTAATTAAAATATTTAAAACAGTGTCAACAGACCTTTAAGAAAAGTACAGGGTGATTCAGCCAAGATGTACAATCAAATAACAGACAAATAAATCTAGATTTATCTAATTAATCTACATTTATCTTTCCATATCAAATTAATGAGCACAAATGAAAATAATATGTTTAGCCATCTGCTCCAGAGGCACTTTCATTTGTTAATTTTCAGATTGTTTCTTCAGCATACAGACTTTAACATTTGTTCCATTTTTTGCAGGTCCGCCATTTGGTACATGATGCTGATCGTGTCGTCGTGGTTCGTCTATTTCTTATTGACGGGCGTCATTTCCAAAGCTCACTATTGGCCTTTGCTGGTGTTTTTTATACTGTTTGTATATCTGGGTCTGAGCCTCTTAATGACCTATGCTGACATCTATCATCATCACATGTTGCTCGTATCGTTGCTCGTGGCGCTCGTTTTGTGCACTATAAGTCTGTCGTTTGTTGTACTGATGCCTGTGAAGACTCAAGTGAAGACTTCCAACGTTTACGTACCTTCAGATATGAGTCCCGTGGGCCACTTCTCCATCTGCATTGAAATCCTGATGGTCATTTATACTCTCATACCTTTGAAACTCTACATGAGCATCGTTATAGGAATTTTTTACTCTTCCACTTTTGAAATCATAACTTTATGCCTTCAAAACCAACCTTTTGACGCTGCCACGATAACGGTGAGGTTTCTGTCGCACATTTGCATCCATTTGATCGGTCTTCATATTCTTATAATGACGAACGTCCGTATGAGGAACACCTTCATGAAAGTGGGTCAAAGCCTTCTAGTCAGACGCCAGCTCGAATCTGAAAAAAGACTCAAAGAAAACATGATTCATTCCCTCATGCCGGCCAGCGTCGCCGAATGGCTCCTAACAGAAGAGGAGACTTTCACAAGAAGTGACCAACGTAACTCAGACCCCGAGACCAACGATATTCGCTCACTTTTCCGCCCTTTTAATATGAACCGCGTGGAGAACGTTAGCATTCTTTTTGCAGACATAGTTGGCTTCACGAAGATGGCAAGTAAGAAGAGCGCCGAAGAACTAGTGGAAATTCTCAACAACCTATTTCAAAGATTCGACCATCTTTGTAAACTCCACAATTGTGAGAAGATTTCAACTTTAGGAGATTGCTATTACTGTATTTCTGGATGTCCTGAACCGCGACCCGACCACGCTAAATGCTGTGTCGAAATGGGGCTCAGTATGATCCAAGCCATTAAACAATTCGACCAAGAGAAGAACGAGGGAGTGAATATGCGCGTCGGGGTGCACACGGGGACAGTTCTTTGCGGAATTGTGGGAACAAGAAGATTTAAATTTGACGTTTGGAGCAACGACGTCACGCTGGCCAACATCATGGAGTCCACAGGGAGACCAGGGATGGTCCACATTTCGGAGGCGACGCGCGAGTTCCTACAGGACTCGTACGTTTTCGATGAAGGGGATGCGATACAAGGTTCGTATAATTTACTTGGAAATACATGTATAGATGCATAAACGGTTTTGAATGGTGCATTTTTTGAAGAAGAAATGCAAGAATAACAAAAGTAATCAAATATAATCAAAATATAATGATAAATTCATATTGTAACGATCGAGGAGACTGTGAATGACTAGAACTTCTTCTGGGATTGTCTTCTAGAAAATTTGAACCCGTAAAGAACAGTATATGTGTCTGTACAGAAATTTTATACCTTTATGAAAATCAGCTGAGGTGCCCAGAGCTTTCAACATGTCTAGCTGCTGAAAACTCCGTTCACCGCAGCTGAATCACCCCATATTTCCTAATAACTCTTATTTTAGACAAAGGAATAAGGACATTTTTCATCCTGGGCCGTTGCGGCGACCGAACACCCTCTTACAGCGGCAGTTTCCGAGCGGAAGGTAGGCAAAAGTACACGAACTCGCTTCAATTGTTCGTTTCTCCTCCAACATCTTCACCTTCAATGTCTCCACAGTCGAGGCCACGAGTGCTATCTTGCGACACCACGCATATGAAAGTCGCGCACAACCCTAATATGCTATCGCCAGACGTTTGCAAGATAAAAGCGAGCAGTTTACCGAGCATTCTCGACTCTGAAAACGAACAAGATGGCGATACATGCAAAGAAACTCCAGACTGTGATAATGTAAAAACGCCAACATCGACCGCTAGTTCGGGTAAATATACGGTCAAATTAAAAAGCTGGAAGATGCCGAAGTTTCTTCGTAAAAACGAAGGGAAGTCGGATCTCGATGTGGATCAACAAGTGCCATCGAATTCTGAAGATAAGATTTCCACTTCCGGTGGTTACCAACAAGTGCCGACTATTATAGAAACTTCCAATATTTCTAACGGGAAGAAGAAAGAGTCTTTTATTAGTGTGACTGACGTCGATGACGACAAACGGAGCAGTATTTTCTTGGACGATCCGAAAGATACGATAGACGTTAAGTCTTATATCAGCCAATCGCGCAGCGACGTCGGGCAGTTTGACTACTCTCCAGCTGACTTAAGTCAGTTTATGAGAACCGGAAGTTACAGATCTCAGTATAATAAGTCTCCAAACGAGTTTTCTTTTCTGCAAAGAGCGGGCAGTAATCGGTCTAGGAGAGGTCGTTCGCCTCATTTTGAAATTGTTCCTGGGGAAAGGGCTAGAAGCGCCACTGTTGCTGCAGGAAATCTCGAACGGCCTAAAATGTCATTGGAAGTTCCGGGCAGAATAACCAATATTGCTGTTTTGGATGACCACTTTGCCGCTCAGTCGGTCTATAGCAGGAAAGATTCTGGGATCAAAAGCAACAGTCGTCGGAGCAGCGTGCAGCAGGTAGTCTGAAAATAATAAATGTCAATAAATTCAATATCGAATTTCAGCTGGATTCTACTCTTCCGAACTCCGACATGTTGCACCACCGCGTCTCAGGTTATTACACATCTAGCCAAAGCAGCGTCAACTCCCCGCAGTACCAAATGCCGCCCATGTTCCTGGGTAACTCTATCCAGAAATTGCGAAAACAATCAGATCGTCAATTAATTAAGTGCGTTCAAGAAAATTCCAAGTCGAGAGGTTCCTATTTTATTAAACCGCCACTGCAGAGATTGACGTTGTTGTTTAAAGATGCACAGATGGAGGCGGACTACCGCGCCAACGTTCACTCTTTGTTTGAACAACCAGACGCTATTTTGACTTTAGCCAATGCCAAATTTAACACTTATTTCGACGTTTGCGTGTCGAGTCTAGTCTTCGTCATCGTCTCGATCTCTTTGTGGTTGTTGTATGGTCATACAACTCTTTGGTTGGTGATGTCAGCGTTGTTCATCGCCTTTCAAGCAGTTGGGTGGGCGTTGTGTTCAAAACAAGTAGTCGAATGTTTGGATCGACTCTTGATGTGCGTATCTCGTTTTTATCGTTGGAATATGTTTGGAGCAGTCTTGGTGAGTTTGCCTTTGGTCACGGTTTTGATCAACTTCTGCTCCAAAGTGTTTACAACGACGGAAACGTCAAATTACTTGTACACTTACCTGTTGTTCGTCGGAGTAATACATTTTACTAACTTTACACAACTGAACTCTTGGATGAAGAACTGCTTGGCCATCGTAATATGTGCGCTCATTTTCATTCCATTGTTTTTAAAGGGCACCTGCTCAAACTTCTTTGTGGAGAAGGCAGAAAGGACTGAGGTTAATCCAGTCGTCGCAGTTGTTGAAAGTTACGATACCAATAAAACTGAATCTAACGGATTTGATGAGATTCTCCAACACTACAGCCTGTTTTACAAATACGAAATCTTAATGGATCTCTTTTTGTTATTGGTCTTAGTTTGTTTACTCAACCGGGAGTTTGAGAAAGCTTACCGGATAAGTTTCCACGCCAATTACGTTTCCAACCGGGACAAATTAAACGTGCAAAATTTGAAAACACAAGCAGATTATCTTATTTATAACATAGTACCTGAACATGTTGCCGAACAGCTGAAGAGAAACGCTAAATACTCTGAGAATTTCAAAGACGTTGGTATTATTTTCGCCAGTGTTGTGAATTTCCACGACATGTACGATGAGAGTTACTTGGGAGGCAAAGAATACCTCAGAGTGCTCAACGAGCTCATCGCCGATTTTGACGAATTGCTCGACCGTCCAGAATTCGAATGTGTTGATAAAATCAAGACGATCGGCAGCACTTTTATGGCCGCGAGTGGTCTCAACTCGGAAAGACGCTCTAATCAGGAGGACCCCAACGAACATTTGTACATTTTAATGGACTTCGCTCTAGAAATGCAAAATGTGATCAGCGACTTCAATCGCGACTTGTTGGAGTTCAATTTAATCCTTCGCATCGGTTATAACTTCGGCGATGTAACGGCCGCAGTAATCGGTAACACCAAATTGTACTACGACATCTGGGGCGACGCGGTAAACATAGCCTCTCGCATGGACTCGACAGGTGTTAACGAACGTATCCAGATCGGTGAACACTGTCTCCCAGTTCTCCAAAAACGGTACATTTTCAGCCCCCGCGGTTCCGTCTATGTCAAGGGCAAAGATAATATGAACGTATACCTTCTAGACAGAAAGAAAAGCCCCGATGAAGTAGAAGCTTAAGAACCGTTTTTGTTGTTTCATTGTGCCTGCAAAGTTGCATTCCATAGCTGCTTTTAGCTAAGAGTGACCAAAAGTGTAGCCTTAATCGCTCACCACAACTAGGTGTTTGTCATTTTAACCAAAGAGTAGTGCCGTGACCGCGGGATCGTCGGAATAAGAATTGTGAGTCAATGCATTCGGCGATCAAACAAGAATGCAGTTCGCTGTTTCTCTGCGGTACGACACTGCCATGAATTTTTCCTTTGCATTTTATACAGTTTGGTTGATCTAAGATGCCGCCCCTGACAATTCAAACGTCAACCCAACATACATGAAAATATGAGATATCAGTAAGTGATTTTTAATTGACGGCAGCTATGGTCACTCAGTTAAAAACCCCTTTATTCTAATAAAGTAAAAAATAGTTCAGGCTGCTAATGCTCATTGTCAGGTCGCATCTTAGCTGAATCACCCTGTAGACTGTTGGACCCCAGGGCCGTCGCTTGTCCGTTTTAATTACCAAAGAGTGGACAGGATGGTTCTTGTCCAAATTCTGTTACCGTGGAGGTGAAGCGCCTCCGTTTCCAATTTTCGAGACAGGTTTTTGGAGATTTTTAACAGGAACTTGAATCAACTGTGATAATATACTTCTCAATTAGTGATTTAGCATTAGAATGGCCCTAATTGATTTGTAGCATTGAAGTACGCAAGAGAGGACAAACACCTAATTATATTTCTTGCCAACAAGTACAAATCCGATTTATAAAATTCCGTAAGGTGTGCGGACGTATTTTATACTTATTATTTTATATACAGTAATTTTATACAGTTAAAAATTTGGATTTATACCAAAGAGAGGAATTTTATCGCATTATGCTTGGCAGATTTCTTCTTGTCTTTACCTCATTAGAAATTTGACCAATTGAGGACCATGTAAAAATTATTGTGATTGGTTTTCTTTTTGTAGTTGTGCGAGTTTTCGGCTAGTCGGGATGGTTTTATGATTTATTATTTTTAATAAAACCGGCGACTAGGGGAAAACAGTAGCCATATAATGTGGAAAATTGTATATGATATTACACGGTAGCTTTAAAAAGTAACTAGCTTATTTGTTAGTGGAGTTCCTAACATTGTTTTCTTTTTTTTTAGAGAAATGTATTACCGTAAGCGGTATTTACGTTTATATTTCGTTATATTTAACGTAATTGTTTTTAATTTAAAAATGTATTTATTTATTGAGTTGTGTACATAGTTTAAAGTTTTAATTATTTAACTACCCCTGTAAGTGCCTTCTCTCATTTAAACTGTCCGTATGATATTTGTTTAATTCGTAACAAATTTTAATAGATATGTTTGTGCACCGTCCTATCATGTATAATACTGATATTATATTCCAATAAAACGAGCTATAATTAAGACATTCTGTTAGAGATTCTGGAGGTGTAAACATAACCTCACTAAAATATTTAAAAATATACGAAATGACTTTAAATGTGAAAGGAATAATTTTTTCTTACATTTCGCCTCATTTTAATACAATAACAATTCAATAATTATGAATAGTGATTTTTAAAATAATAATTTTGAGTTCGTTTGTATTTCCCTCAATGGCCGGTGATGGCGCCAGTGTGTTTCCGCTCCCTGTCCCACTGTTGTCAGTTTTCGTTGTGTTGATGTGTTTTAAGTGAAATAAAACGAAGGCAAATGCACTCAGATAGGATTTGCCCGCGATAATTCGTCCGTTGCCACACGTTGATTAAAAAACAACAGCTTACGCTCTCATATTTTCCCCAAAATAGCATCTTCTCTGTTGTGTAAAAGCAGAAAATCATTGACCTTGAAACGTCGTGTCAACACCATCAGGGACGACTTCCGGTCGCGCGAAATTTCAATGTATGGCGATGGAAAATGCGGAGACCACACCGGAGCTCTTGGAGAATGTGGTCATTAACGACGTCCCTGCACCCCAATACATGATACAGAGGCTCCCCGAAAATTCCCAGCTACTGGGGACCGAATTGTTGCAGCACCACAATGGGTTAGTGGTGGATTTAGCCGGGACGGATTTCATTCCTGTGACCTACCCCTCGGAGGCTCTCTTACCGCAGGATTTAACTGAGGAGGACAGGAATTTGGCGGCGGCTCTGGTTGCCGTGCAATTAAGTCAGCATCAAAAGCAGCAGCAGATGCACGAGGCTGGATTGCCTACGTTGGTAGCAAATACGGGTCTAGGTAAGTAACTTTGAGGTTCAAAACTTACCTGATGTATGAATCGTTATTATAAACACTTATAATTTCTAATCTGTTTTCAGATAATAAGATTTTAGAAGAGCAACAACTGATTCTGACTGACAAAGAAGCGAGTATTAACAACGGTTACTTACATATTGTGGGTTCTGAAAACATATATGTAGAAAAGCACCCCAAGATCGTCAACAATCGTTACGTGAATGTAACACAAAACTTCAGCAACGCGGAAAAATCGGAAGATGAGAAAAGAGGTTCTGATGGGGACCACAAAGCCTCCAGGAAAAGCTTGCCCCACAAAAAGCGCATTTCCCGCAAACTCAAGAGCAAACAAAACCCCACCAAAATCCAGTGCAATCTTTGTGAACAAACCTTTCACTCAAACGACGACTTTGCTCAACACGAAATATTATGCCAAACTACGATTACGCCGGTCCACAACACGGCGTTCTCGTGTCAGATCTGCAACGCAACTTTCCAAGATCAGCTTCGATTTTTTGAGCACTTGAAATCACATTATGAACCGGCGAACAATCCGGCGCCTCCACAGTCCGAGAAAATCGAAGCTGATAACGAGAAAGACAATATTTTTACAACACTCCTCAATTTGACATGTATTCAGTGCAATAAGACATTCCGGCGACAAAAGGCCTTTGAATCGCACATGAGGGAAGTTCACCAGAAAGAGGAAATGAACGAATTCAGCGAGACCGAGGATTTGATGGAGGGAATCAATGTCGTTGTGGATCATGAGAACAACTCTGATAATGACTCAAAGGCTTGGTACCGCGAAGACGAACTTCACCAAACAGAAGAAGACCTAAAAGAACTAGAAGCTGAAGAACATGTCTGCCTCATCTGCAAACAACCCTTTCCTCTACGAGCCATCCTGCTGCAGCATCTAGTAACTTGTCGGGCAGACACGGGCAACACAGGTACGTCTCCACACTCTGACCAACTTCCGCTAATCCAAAGTTTAGAACCCACAGCGCCCTCCCTCGTGAAGAAGAAAAACAAGAAAAAAGGCTCCATGCACTGTAGAGAGTGCGATCGAGTTTTTACCCATCGCAATTCGCTCATATACCATATGCGGAGCCACAGCGGAATTCGCCCCCACCAGTGCGAGCAGTGCGGTAAAAGCTTTTTCGCCTCCAGTGCTCTCAAGGTCCACTTACGACTACATTCCGGGGATAAGCCTTATCATTGCCAGGATTGCGGGAAGAATTTCCGTCAATGGGGTGATCTCAAGTACCACATGACGTCGTTGCACTCCAATGAGAAGCAGTTCCAGTGTGAATACTGTGGAAAGGACTTTGCTAGGAAGTATTCTTTAATAGTTCACAGGAGGATCCATACAGGGGAGAAGAACTACAAGTGTGAGTTCTGTGGGAAGACGTTCAGGGCGTCGTCGTATTTGCAGAATCATCGACGGATTCATACAGGTTTTCTTACCACTTATGTATTTTTTTTAACCTGATGGGTGTATTTGCAGGAGAGAAACCCCACGAGTGTGGCGTCTGTGGTAAACCGTTTAGAGTCAGGTCGGACATGAAGCGCCACCAGAAGACTCATTCAAAACGTTTATGCTCGGGAAAGCCCCTAAGGTTTACCGGCCCGGTGCAATCTGATAGTAAAATAATCAAATCCGAAACTGCTAGCAACTTGTCTGAAGATGTTTATGAATTGAACGTGAACGTAGAAGAGTCAGAAAATCCGGCGTCGGGGCACATTTTAGGCTACGAACACGACCAACTGGAGACTGTTAGGGACGCTGGCACTTTGTACGTTATGATTAGTTAATTTTTAAATTTTTTTAACTTTTTGTTTTATTGGTTTGTTATTTGTTTTTCGTTTGTTTCAAGGTATCAAGGACATCAGTTATTTTTAGTTAGTTATGCTACTGATGTTCCTATCAGAAGCGTGGACTCGTCCTCAGCGTGGATTCAAACCGGTTCTTGATCTCTTACTTTCCTGCGTTTCACGTTAATTTATAAGTTTATAAAGAACGTATTTTAATAAATTATTTATACGAATTTGTGTTTCATTTTATTATTAGATTGTTAATTAGCATGTGGAAGTTCGGGTTCGGGCCAATGACACCGAAGCATAACCTCATTTCTCCCCAAGACCTATTTTTAGAAGCGCAGGCGTTCTTCCTGCATCCCGAGTGAGAAAATCAATAAATTCCAGATCGCACCTTTCGAGAATACAACGATGGTGCATTCAAATCAGTAAATACATCGGAATTGTTGGGTATTTGGAGTAAGTACCATGTAAAGGTATCCCTAAAGTTTCCCATTTTTAGGCATGAATTGGTGCCGTCAGTGATAACCTTGGTGATTGTACGCAGAAAAACAGGATGGGGGTCAAAGTAAAAGAAAAAAATTATCAATTAAAGTTGATAGAAAATGTGTACAACCAAATTCCCGCATTCACTGATGTCTTCACAGAAGAAACCTTTTATATGACTGTGGTAGCAATAGTGATAAGCACGATAGTCGTGGTCTTTGTTTTATCTCGTTATATTACTATTAAACCTGTAGATTGATGTGTTATGGATATAATTGATAAGCCGTGGTAGGAAAATTTTAGATGAATGTTAAATGAAATGTTGTTTATCTATAATGTTGTAAAAATATGAGATCCGTGTTAAATATCTGTTTATTATATATTTCCAGTTAACAGGTTTTTATTTGCCCTAATTTTTAAAATAAAAATGGTCATCCAAAATAAAAAAAAGTGTACTTAATTATTATTATGTTACGATTCTAGAAAACGTCTGAATAATGACATCATAATTATATTAAACGTTTCTCGATTAGCCTAATTAAAATAAAAAAAAAATGAGGTAGGGTTGTTCGCGAGCAGTACGGCGTTAATAAACCTGGGTACATCAAAAAGTCAGAATAGTTATAAAACAGTCTTCTAAAAGTAACGGAAGACAAGAAATTTAACGAATAGATGACACAAAAACCAAACGGTATACAACCAACACATAAAGTACAATTTTTGTACAATTTTGGATATAAAACTAGCGATTTTTTCAATTGATCATTGTCAAAGTACCGAGTGGAGGTTGGTATACTGTCCTACTGACAAAATGAGCTAAAAAGCAGTATCTTCACATTTCGTGGAAAATGAGTTGACTATTGTTGCGGTACATCAGGGATTAAAAGTTGGAATTGTATTACCTTTCACAACATTTTTATCGCTGCTAGTTCCCCTCATCGATCCAAGTTCAAACTCTGAAATGTGTGCAGTATTTGTTGACGGGGTGTCGACTCAGGTTGCGTTTTAGGGCGGCCGTGATTTTCTTTTCCTTGTGACGCGCTCGATGAGTTCATCGTACACATTTTCACTCAACTTTTCATTTTCCACTTGAAATTATGGATTATATCCCACTTCTGAATCTGTTACGGTGTGGCTATTTTAATCAAACACTATCTGTTACGGTGTGGCTTTTAATCAAACACTGCATAACTACGAACACGTCTTTATTGTTCGGACCTTTGAACAGAACTGAGACTCAAAACCTTTTTAATTGCTCCAACAAGAAATAAGTTACATCATATTCAAACAAAGAGCTGCGATTTCCGCAGACTCTGACTCATTTAGAAACCCCACAAAAACTCGGAATGCTTAAAATTTTTAAAAGGCGTTATGTCGTTTGCATTAAGTGCCTAACATCTAGCAACTACTAATAAGCAAAAAAGCAGTAAAAACCAAATGGGAAATAAATTAAATAACAGTATTTGTCCAACAATTGCATATTTTAGGTGTTTTTTACGTTGGTTTTGATTTTAGTCAGCCAAAACCAGCGTAATAAAAAACACCTAAAATTGCAACTGTTACAAATTTAATATCTTTTCAAGATTCTTTTTTGTTGAAAAAATACAAACTGTTGGACAAAACGTTGTATATCACACGTGACCGAAATGCTACTGTAATCTCGTGAGATGATGTGTATTCAAAAATCTCACTCGCAGACAATGAAGCATTTCTGTCACTTGTAATATAATCTACTATTATTTATGGCACGCCGTTTTACTATTTAATAGACAAATATTTTTTCGAAAAAAAAAAAAAAATTCTTTTCGATTTAAAACTAAATTAATGTTTTGGATGATTTCTTTTATGTACCTACATAATAAAAACGCAATACTTTCATGTTGTTACATAAAATTAAATTATCATACATAGGAAGAGACAACGAGTGAGCAACAAAATTCGTGATCGCAGTTGGCTAAACGTATATCGGTTCTTTTACTTTACTGTTTACAATTCACATTACTCGATGACTTTTTACACAATCGTATCGATCAAGAATCGACTCAAAATTTTGGATTCAGAGGCTCCTACGATCACGAATTTTGTTGCTCACTCGTTACAATAATGGATGAATTATAATCATGCCGTAACATAATTATAATTAATTAATATTTTTCTGTTAAAATATTGATAATATTTTTATTGTTTTGGCACATAATAATAATACATAACTTTTTAATTATAAGTAGATAAAAGTCATTATTTCTCTAAAAATATACTATAATTGAAAATAATAAAATTATGCCAGTACAAAATAATAAATCAGTTAATTTTATTTGAAACAAATCACAATTTTTTTTATGGTTTACCATAATAAAATTCCATTAAATTTTTGTAAAGGTGACATCATAATGATAATTTGAAATTGATTTTTGCCACACGATAAGTAAAATTCATAAAATTATTATTGTGTATCATTATAATGAATTAAAAGGATAGCGAATTTCAGTTTTTAACCGACTTCAAAAAAGGAGGAGGTTATCAATTCGGTTGTATGTTTTTTTTTTTTTTTTTAATGTTTGTTACCGCAGAACTCCGTCATTTATAAACCGATTTGTAAAATTCTTCTTTTATTTGAAAGAGTATACTTGCAGATTGGTCCCATTGTCACCATTTCAGGATCTGATGAGGGGATCTCATGGAAATCGAGAAAAATCCTCAAATTTTCGCTCCCTTTAATTAACCGACTTCATGTATGTTCACCGATTTCTTCGTCAATTGTGGACCGATTTACAAAATTCTTCTTTTATTTGAAAGGGTATACTCTAAAGATAGTTACATTGTTAAAAAATCAGGATCTGATCAGGGAATCCCATGGAAATCGAGAAAAATCGTCAAATTTTCGCTCCCTTTTATTAACCGACTTCATGTATGTTCACCGATTTCTTCGTCAATTGTGGACCGATTTACAAAATTCTTCTTTTATTTGAAAGGGTATACTCTAAAGATGGTTACATTGTTAAAAAATCAGGATCTGATCAGGGAATCCCATGGAAATCGAGAAAAATCCTCAAATTTTCGCTCCCTTTAATTAACCGACTTCATGTATGTTCACCGATTTCTTCGTCAATTGTGGACTGATTTACAAAATTCTTCTTTTATTTGAAAGAGTATACTCTAAAGGTGGTTACATTGTTAGAAAATCAGGATCTGATCAGGGAATCCCATGGAAATCTAGAGAAATCCTCAAATTTTCGCTCCCTCTTTAACAGACTTATCATGTATGTTTACCGATTTCTTTGTCAATTGTGGACCGATTTACAAAATTCTTCTTTTATTTGAAAGGGCATACTCTAAAGGTGGCTACACTGTTAAAAAATCCAGGATCTGATTAGGGAATCTCATGGAAATCCAGAAAAAACCTCAAATTCTCGCTCCCTTTTTAACCGACTTATCATGTATGTTCACCGATTTCTTTGTCAGTTGTGGACCGATTTACAAAATTCTTCTTCTATTTGAAAGGGTATACTCTTGACGTGATTCCATTGTCAAAAAATCAGGATCTGATCAGGGAATCCCATGGAAATCGAGAAAAATCCCCATATTTTTTCTTCAGTTTATGTATATAATTATGTTCATACCGGTTTCTTCGTCAACTTTATTGAGGACCTCAATATTGGAGAAGCGTCTTTACTAGGTATCACTAACTTATCACTTAAAATTGTAAAAAAATTTGCTTTTAAAAAAAAGAGAGCCGACTTCAAAAAGTGAAAAATAATTGAATACATGTATTATTACATGTACTACCCAATGATCTGTCTGAAGTCGGTGCTAAGCCAAATAGGTAGTAGATAGATAGGCTGCCTACTCCAGCCACATCGAAGGTCTCCCGGCGAACGCACCGGAATGCGTGAGCGTGGGTGGGGGGCTCGTGCTGAGCAAAACACCCCAAACGGCAGACGTCGTTGACGGCCGTCTCGAATGATATCGAATTTTGTATGCGTTATAACGTTGTTGATATTTTTGTATAATTACAATATGTTACAAATTTGTAACCTATTTGGCTTGGCACCGACTTCAGACAGGTCATTGGGTAGTACATGTAATAATACATGTATTCAATTATTTTTCACTTTTTGAAGTCGGTTCTCTTTTTTTTTAAAAGCAAATTTTGTAGTTACATAATTATAATTTGAAATATCCGTCTTGAAAATAAATAAAATCATTATGACGATTTAACATTAGTTTCCTATTTATTAACAAATAATAAATTAATGTTATTTCTGTACATAATTTCAATTTTAACATTTTTATTATGTACATAATTTTAATTCAAACATTTCTATTATGTACATAATTTTAATTCGAAATTTTTATTATGTACATAATTTTAATTCGAAATTTTTATTATGTAAATAATTTTTATTCGAAATTTTCATTATGTACATAATTTTAATTCTGAATTTCTATTACATACATAATTTTAATCGAGACATTTTTATTATGTACATAAACTTAATTCTGGATTTCTATTATGTTCATAATTTTAATTCAATGATTATTTAATTATGTTAGTGCATAATAATTAGTTTGAATAAAATTTATGTATTAACATAAAACTAATTCATTCTATTTCAATTATGTTCCACATACAAATAAATCATTTAAAATTCATTTCTTTAATATTATGATAATTTTTGTCGGTGATTAAATAGTAAAACATAACAAAATATAATAATAATAATAATAATAATAACAAAAATCAGAGTCTTTTTTGGAAAGGGTTGCAAAAGCTAAATATTACTAAAAATAAAATTAATGAAATACCTGCTGAGTTATCAAATCCTAATGAAGTAAACAAATATTTTTTATCAATTTTCTCTAATAGTGTTCCAGATGCTGATGTAATTAATCAATATTTAAATAATAAACACAGCGATAACATCTTATTCAATATACATCTTATCTCAGAGCAAGACATTCTTAAGATTATTATGAATCTTAAATCTAATTCACAAGGTGTCGACCAAATTTCACTTCACATGCTGCGGTTCTGCCTACCTACAATTCTACCACATATCACTCACATTATTAACGAGTGCATACTCAAATCTTACTTTCCGTCTGAGTGGAAAATTAGTCTAATTCGTCCTCTTCCTAAAATTACCCAACCATCGTCTTTTGCCGATCTGAGACCTATCAGTATACTCCCAACACTTTCAAAAGTTTTCGAGCGAGCAATGTACCAACAGATAAGCGATTATGTTACCAAAAACAGCATACTACCCTCTCATCAGTCGGGCTTTAGAAAATGTCACAGTACCACTACAGCGCTTCTGCACCACCAAAATTCTATCATATATGGATAATAATAGCCCCTCCATACTTGTACTTCTTGACTTTTCTAAAGCTTTTGATAAAATAAATCATGACATATTATGTGCAAAATTATCCTATTATGGCTTCAGCAAGCAGGCACTATGTATGGTACGCTCCTATCTCTACCAAAGGCAACAAGTAGTCGTTATTAATAATTCTGCATCGGATCTAAGTTACATATCTTCGGGTGTTCCTCAAGGAAGTGTACTTGGTCCGTTGCTATATATACTGTACACTGCAGACATAGCATCTGTTGTCAGGCATTCCGACATACAGACTTATGCTGACGATACCCAGATTATTTTTAAACTCAGGTCTCCAGATGTTGCTGACGATATTAGCTTATTAGAATCCGATCTTGCGTCTATACAATCTTACGCCAGAAATCACAATCTATTAATAAATGCTGATAAAACAAAGGCAATTATATTTGCACCAAGAACAAGACGTGAATCACTGAAACATTCTTTTTCATTTACCATAAATAATAATGTAATTCACTTCGTAGATTGTGCAAAAAACCTAGGTTTATATTATGACGAACTATACTTCGGTTCCGTGATCATGTAGGTCATTTATTAAAATCCTGCTTTTTTAAGCTAAAGTTGTTGTATGTCAACAGGCACATACTAAACTTTAAATTCCGCAAGAAATTGTGTCAAACTTATTCCCAATCATTACATATTGCATAACAGTATACTATCCATGCCTTGACGCCTTATCCAAACAGAAACTTCAAAAAGTGCAAAATAACTGTTGCCGCTATGTTCTGGGTTTAAGAAAATTTGACCATGTTTCTGAACATATTCATTCGTTGGGTTGGTTGCGTATTGAATCTCTATGGAAATACCACCTTCTCACACTTGTTCACCGTATCCTCCAAAATAATTTACCACACTATTTGCGCGATCAGCTTAAGCCCGTTTCGTCGATACACTCCAGAAATACTCGATGGAACAGCTTGTATTTAGTTCCACAACATAGGACTGCTCGCTTTAAGATGTCGTTTATTTATACCTATTTATACCTTTATATCCTATAGCGTTGTTAGAAAAAATACTTTGCATACCTTGCAGTCTTTCTCCAGTTTCTGCTTTCAATAATTGTAATAATAAATTGTATTTATTTCTAAACGACGAGCTTTGTCAAATTTCAGGAAACGTTCTTTTTTTTGCATCCGGCTTCTTCCTTTTAATGTCTTCCTTGATGGATTTTTCATATACCTTCTTCGTTTTACTGCCCCTTTTTTAGTGAATTCAACATTATTTCGGTTTATATTATTAGTTTCTCGAAGTCTTTCCCGCAAGTTAGCCAAACTCAAAATCTGAAGCACTGTTACTATAATCAGCTAATTTTATCTCAGACATTGGACTTTTCGGAGAAGTAAATCGCAAATTTGGAACTGAGTTTTAATTGACAGCTAATTTGAGGTATTTGTTTTCAATTGTTTTCCACAGCATGCCAAAGATCGAAGAAGCGCAAGGATACACTGATTAGTAAGTGGAAATCGTCGACTCGATTTGCATAAATAAGTCCTTTTTCAAAAAGAAAAACACCCCTTTTGTGAAATAAAAACTACTTAATGTCATCGTGCCAAAGAGCGGATTTTTGTTCGAGCGACAAAATGTCACTCATTTGATCCAATTTAGGATTAATTAAATCAACATGTGCCATAAAGTAAAAAAACTTCTGATTGGTGCAGCAACTTTCTTCCGATTGGTCCCAGCCACGCAAAGCAAACAAATCACGTGCGCGCCTGCGCACTCGACACTTTCCAGCTGACTTGACAGCTTAAAATGTGACACGAGTCGCCAAAATATCGCCAAATAAATAAACAATTAAACATAATGGGGGTTACCCGAGTGATATTATTTTTACTCATTGTTGTATCGTATCAACTTTTGGTAGCACGTGCAAGTGCGTTGGGGTCAAACCAAACAGCTGCTCTTCCAACCAGCAATGTGGCATCTGAGGGTGGCTCTATTTCTCTTCCTCCCGTTTCCAACAGGACCATCGATCAAGGACGCGAACATATGATCCCTGTGGAGCACCCCCTGCCGCATCCATCATCGCCAATTGCGATAATCAGTGAACATATGACTAAAGTGAACCACTCCGCCAACATAACGAAGCTCCCTTCGTTCGAAGTGGGGCAAAAAAACGACAATAAGACTAGTGTGCCGAAAAAAGACGCTGTACTAACAGAGGAACACGCCGCTGTTAAAGCCAAAACGACAAGTACAACAACCACCACTGATATACCTCATAAGCCGATCATCACCTTTGGGGAGGATGAAGAACGCCTGCCTAATACTAAGTCACAACTGAGAGACCCCAAGACACAGGGAATGAGTTTAGAGTCTGCCACCGGAAAAAGCAACAAAACTAACTATGTTGTGCCTATTGTTGCTGTTATTCTGTCAGTTCCACTGGTGGCTATTATTTTTTCCGTCTTGTATAAGCGCGGGGCGGACTGGTGGCAGCATAGGCATTATAGAAGGATGGACTTCCTTATTGAAGGAATGTACAATAATTGACTGTTTTCCAAAGAGTTATTCAACGCGCCTGCTTTAAATTATACTCTTATATCTTATCGTAGCTATAAAAACCTCTTGTGCCTTAAAGATGCAATAAGTTTGTGATAATCTCAGATAATAATTTGTTGACTCTATGTATTTTTATATGATAATAAAGCGTGTTTGACATTGAACTTTATTATTTTGACTAAACTAATTAATAATAACACCTGATATTAAAAAACAAGCCTATAGTATCAAAGCTGACTTGAGCAATTAAATGTGTAGCTAACGTAATCCATGTAATTTATAGAAAATAAATCGAAATAGGTATACTGAATCGACAAAATACACGTAAAAATATAATAATTGAAATATATTGAGTCTTTATAAATTATTCATACATCATGTTACCTCTGGAGAACAAAATTACATGTATGGGTGGGCAGTTTTTACGTACAAGACTTGTGTAAAGTTATGGAATGTATAGAAAAAAATAAACAAAAGAGAGGGGCTATATTAAAAAAAAAACGGCATAAATAATATAAAGGCAAAACATACTGAACATATAAACAGAGAAACAACCTAAGATTGAGAAACAAAAGTGAGTGGTGGGAGAGAAAATTAATTCAAAATAAAAAACAGAAAAATTCCTCACCGATCCGTAGGCAGTGTTTCCCGTATTACTTGTCTCATTTTCATTCCTTCCTCTTCAATAACACCACGTGGAATGCAAGGTGTTACAAAATGATTTTCATCTAGTCGCCTATGATTTTTCCATGGAAAAGAAAAATGATGTTTTAGCAAAATAGTTATTCTACGGGCGCGCGGCACACTTACCGCGGTTGCTGGCACCATCCTCGTTTAAAGGGTTTAGAGTAATCATTCCGATTATGGGGCCTCGGACTCGCATGAGTCCCGAATCTACCTTAAATTTAATTAATTGACGTTAATCATTTGACATGCAAAAGATTTCAAAGTTAACTAGATGAAAATCCTTTTGAAACACCCCGCTGTAGCAGTTGTATTAATTTCTCAGTTGTATGCAGAGTTGCCTAAACAAGATTAGGGATGTTGTCTCAAAAACGGTTTGTGGACACTAATACTTTACACATTAATGAATAATTTGCTTAATATAAATTCGCCTGAACACCATGATTGGTTTATGACCGATCTGTTTTCTATTTTATTTTATATTTTTAAACTTTGGAATTGTGGGTTGCATAAGTCCCAACAGCTGATATAACAACGGCGGTCTGAAAATTGCGATAATTTCGAGTTTGAGTGATGTCTGAAAAATACGTTTTAGTGGAACATTCCAGCGCAATCAACAAAATCATTTCCAGCACTTTTCAGACAACTCACCGAATAAAAGTACTTTGAGGTTAGGTCGTACGTCGCTCTAAATTTAATTTTTCCAGTTCACTGCCTTCGATGTTTCCACAAAGTACATCATATTTGGGGCCAACAGCGGTGGAATTTATATTTTCAATCGCGAACCATGCCAATTCCTTAAGCTAATACCTGGCACTGTAAGGTTCACCTATTGAAGATGTCTTAAACACACGTAATTTTAGCATGGCCCTGCAACTCTGGTTCATATTTCACCTAACCAAGAAGACCTTGCCATTGCAACTTCCACGGGCGTTGTCGTAGTTTTAGAGCAATGTTTGAACTCGGATTTCCAGTCCCAAGTTTTTACAGAGCACGAGGGACAGACTGTTACTGCCATGAAGTGGAATGGGGACGACTTGTATTGTGGCGACTCCACGGGCCACGTTTCTGTGATTACGCTCAAGAATTTCTTGGTAAAATTGTATAGTAAACAGTCGCGAGTATGTGATTAATTTGGGACGTCAATATCGCACTTTACCCCTTTGAAGGTGTATTTTGGGTTGCATAACACATTTGGGTTAAGGCACATCGCTCAACTAAAAGATATCGGCTTCAATGTTCCTTAAATTAAATAGATGAAATTCCGACATTAATTGACGCCCAAATTTCTCCTCCGCGACTGTCCTCGCCGCCCCAACATTCAATAAGTCAGTTTGTAGACGATGTTCCAAACACCAGTGGCGTCCCTGATGCACTTGGATTCCCAAATCGTCCAAATGGACGCCCATTCGAAATTTTTACTAATTTCGACGCAGACTCGGACGGTGTTGTGCGACACGGAAACGGAAAGATACCGGCAAGTAGGGAAAAAAATGCGCGATGGCCCTTTCGGTGCCTGTTTTCTTAACCGAAACCCTTCCGATAACGTCGAACGGGCCTCCAGCCGAGTTTGGGGCGTTTTTAAGACTTTGGCCGACCACGAACAGTTACCCGTGTTTGAAAACGAAGATGTTAAGATTTATTGCGCACGACCGGGCGTTAGATTATGGCAAGCCGATTTCCGAACCAACGTGGTGGTGACCCACCAATTTAGATCGTCGTTGTCCCAAGAACAAAGCGAGATCATTCAGTGGAACGAGGGCGATAACTTGAAAATCAGATCGTTTGAGGGTGGGGGCGTAGGGGAGAACTTCAGCTTCTCTAGGATTTATTCTTGTGTTGGAAAATTTATTTTAACGTTTAATGAAGACGGTTTTTATATTTTTGAGCCGTCCGAGAGTGTCTTATTACATTGGAGTAACCACATTAGCAATATAAAAGATTTGAAAATAGTCGGTGCGTTTCTGTATGTTTGGCACAACGACTTGGAAGTTAGCGTCTTGTCGTTGATGAGTATTGAAGAGTTGATCATAAGGAGTTTGTTTTTAAAGAAATACAAGCTTTCCGGCGGTTTGTGTGTCAAGTTTTATGACGATGTTCAAAGTTTACTAGACACTTCGAAAAAGATCCATTTAATATCGATACTAGAAACCGAGTTGGAGGATTTTGAAACGAAAGACAAATTGAAGCCCATTTTCGAAAGGCTAAGACAGTACGCGAAAGCGCCAAGTTTAGAGAAATTGGGGAACGGCGTTGTGACTGTAAATGCATTTCCGTTGCTGCCAGAGTCCGTCCAGAATTTTAAAAACGACACAGAAAAAGACTTAATGAAGGAATCAATCAGTATTGTATTGCAACAATTTAAAATAAATAAGACACATAAAAATACCGAAACGACCGATTTTGTCAACTTGGTGGAATCATTGCAAGCGGACTCTTTCTACGATCTTATCGTTAAATTTCAAGCCGAGACTGCACATGAGGAGACCGATTCTTGGTGTAAAGAAGTGTTCCTAAAGCATTTAAAGACAGTGACCCTGCCCTCGACTGTTCTAGACTACGCTTGTACCTCATTTTTACAAATTAATTCTCGCACTGATTTGGTATGTAAGTGCGACTTTCCCCTGCCCCAAGCACGTAAAGCCCCCGCTAAATATTTTGACCTGGGCTGTCAGCTGATGAAACAATCCAATCTCCATGCCTGTTTCTTAAAAAAAGTACCTGCAATGCATCGATTCCACCTAAAAGAAATTGACCAGAACAGCATTGAAGTCAGTCTTCCCCTCATGATTCAGTTTGGAGACTTGGAAGTACTCGAATTTCATTCCGATAAAATGACCGTCGATATTTGGGACGAATCAATCCCATGGTTGTTGAAGCTGAAATCGGGACAGTGCTTAAATTGCGGATCAACAGTTGAGCCCACCGGTTCTCTAGAATGGACAGATTTTGCCCTATTGATGGTTCAGTCGATTAATCCGGTCAATGCCATCAAGTTGTTGAAACGTTACGCGAAACTGATTCCAAAGGGGGAACTAGATTCGTTTTTCTATCAGTATTGTATCTTCTCTTCGGTCGTAAGTACGAAAAATAGCACGTTGACGGAAAGTTTGAGGAACGAAAACGTGCAACAAGAGGTTGGTTCAAGTGCGAGGTGTGGTAATTAAATAATGGCTTTGTTTTTAGTTTAACAGCAATATCGTTGGATTTTTGCGCCAAAAGTATTTACGTGGGGGTGACTATTATGATCCAGTTTGTCATAAATCCTCAGAAGTCTGTGATCACTGCCAAATGCCTTTAAGAAATCCGATCCTAGAGGAAGTGAAGAGGTTATCGTGTGGACACAAGTACCACGTCGTGTGTTTTTTACGTAATGACAAGTGTTGTTTGGTTTGTGTACCACTTTTGTAGTTTATTAATAAATTTACCAAAAACGGCTTTTGAGTTTTTTTTATGATATTAAATTTGACTATTTAGTATTAGAAATGGCAAAAATTGGCTCTCTTTTACTTTATTAAATTAATGTATACCGGCGCATCCACCATTTTTGAACGTTTATATATTTCTATTTGACGCTATTATATTAAACACTCTCCAATTCATCACTAATTAAGCAGACAGTCGAAGGAAAATGTTTAAAATGATTTAGGAGCTGTAGTGGTGGGACATCTGCATAGATTAAATATCGACAACTATTCATCTCGGCACATTGTAACACACGGAAGTTTGTTTAGAATAAAAGACATCTTTGCATTAAGAGAATACATTATATATTTTGACATTTGAAAGGGAACAGATCCATAATGTTGCTGTGGTCTGTTCAAGATAACATAGTGAATACACATCTGATTAGCTATAAGCATGAGTGAAATGGTCAACCATCTCACTATCACACATATTTGTTAAAATCTTAAAACACCAAATCTTGATAACGACTGAACATCAATAAATGTCTTTAAGTATAATTGTCAATTAATGTTTTATCCATTACGAATCCGAGATTCCAACTTCTTGGTAATGATACATATGAATCGAATCATATCCGATGTAAGTCCCATCAAAACTGTTGATGGTGTTTAATGAGGTATTTTTAAGTCGCGCACTGATTTTACCTTGCCGTGTTATCCCACGGGAAACGCTTGATATAAACCGTATTTGCATCAAACGTTCCGAAGAGTGGTCAACAAGACATTAGAAAATCAATAGGGCCTACTACTCGACTTAACAACACCATGTCTAGTCAAATTTGATATGTATTTTAAGCTCTCAGTAATCGAAGAGTCATAAACTAAAAACCGGGTCAGTCGACGCTTCGGCCACCAAGAGATACACTTCGCAACATGTCAAAATTTAGTGTTTGTAACATGGCCAAGATACGCCATTGTGTACAAGAGAATGTTGAGTCCTCAGTTCTTTAACAGTATGGGGCCTTCTCAGGGTTAAAAAACACTATTCAAACACTTAAAGCGATTATCTAATTAATTATTTCTAAGTGCTTTCAAAAAAATGACGAGTTCATCGAATTAATCTTCAGCCTGTTTCGTTGCCGCGTCGGTTTTTTCGAGATCAGACGGTCCTTTACGTGGCGGCAGCTTCTTCGGCCAGCACTGGAAAAGCTGACGCCACTGGTAAGTCTTTGGGAGCTGGTGAAGTTTAGAATACCACGTTGTTGCCCTTCTTTGCGGCCACTGGCAGCCGTTCCCCGCTGAGAAACGGGTTCTCACGCACGCTCTACGAATCAAAGTTGAAACAGAAATTTAGACCGGGAATTACACTAACCGTTTCGTAACCGTGAAACTTCTTAGCAACCAAATTCTTGTGTTGAAGGCCCGGGTTCATCTGAAACAAGCGACTCTACATTTGTTCGTCAAAATCGAATTGAAGAAACCTGCATGGTGTGCTGTAAAAATTTGTTGAATTCGAGATCGTTGAAGGAGTCTAGAGAGTCGTCCATGGAGTCGCTGGAGTTTGGGTTCGGGCATTCGAACATGTGTTCAGTGTCACACATACAGTCTTGGGCGCCTTGGTATCTTCTGCTGTAAGAAGCGGTGTTTTCGAAGTTTTCAATGCATTCTTGTTCGGCTAGAAAAATATCGTCGAGTTAGGAGGCGAATAAGATTATTAAAAAAAAAAAAACGGAATTATCGTCCGTCTATCTTTGCCTCCTCATCCTCAGTTTCCTCGTCATCATTGCACTCAGGTATTTGATGCTGTCAAACTGCTGTAGCTTTTTTCATCGTAGATACATTTTTTGTTTTTAATTCTCATTGCTTAAAATCATTTGCTTTTTTTATACGTGTATGTTCAAGTGGCCAAGGCTCTCACTGAATATTTTCAGATTTCGTTGGCTTCATAGATAGGTTTAGTACGAGTAGGTTCAAAAATGTTGAAAAATTCCCGGAGGAAATCAGTGGGAAAAATAGTATTTTTGAGGTTTAAGTTAAAAAAAAAAACACCGAGATTTGAAGAAATCGCATCGAAATTCGAAGCTGAGGACGGAATCCGAATATTTTAGTTACTTTTTGGGTTTTCGAAAAATTAATTTTTACAGATTTGCAACACATGGAAAGAAATGAGAGCTAAGTCCGATGGTGAAGACCGGATCCGAATATTTTAGTTACTTTTTGGGGTTATGAAGTTTTCCCACTTTATGCATATTCTTGTGTGTGTAAAATCAAAAACTAATGTCGTTAAAGTTCTATTGTCAAATCTGAATTATTTACGAATTTATAAGTGTCGTATACAAATTTCGTCTCGGGATGTTGACATCGTTCACCTTTAAAAATTGTCAAATCGTAATCCCACTTATCCAGTGTACCATTATGACACATTTCACTCATTTTTGTGTATGTAAAATAAAAAATTAACGTTGTCAAAGTTTTATTGTCAAACCTGAATTATTTACGAATTTATACAAATTTCGTCTCGCTTTATCGAAATCGTTCATCTTTAAAAATTGTCACATCCTAATCCCACTTATCCAGTGTACCATTATGACACATTTCACTCATTTTTGTGTATGTAAAATAAAAAATTAACGTTGTCAAAGTTTTATTGTCAAACCTGAATTATTTACGAATTTATCCAAATTTCGACTCGCTATATCGAAATCGTTCATGATTAAAATTTGTCAAAACCTAATCCCACTTATCCAGTGTACCATTATGACACTTTTTACTCATTTTTGTGTATCTAGAATAAAAAATTAACGTTGTCAAAGTGCTATTGTCAAACCTGAATTATTTACGAATTTATCCAAATTTCGTCTCGCGATATCGAAATCGTAAATTTTTAAAAATTGTCAAAACCTAATCCCACTTCTCCAGTGTACCATTACGACACTTTTTACTAATTTTTGTGTATGTAAAATAAAAAATTAACGTTGTCAAAGTTTTATTGTCAAACCTGAATTATTTACGAATTTATCCAAATTTCGACTCGCTATATCGAAATCGTTCATGATTAAAATTTGTCAAAACCTAATCCCACTTATCCAGTGTACCATTATGACACTTTTACTCATTTTTGTGTATCTAGAATAAAAAATTAACGTTGTCAAAGTGCTATTGTCAAACCTGAATTATTTACGAATCTATCCAAATTTCGTCTCGCTATATCGAAATCGTTCATATTTAAAAATTGTCAAAACCTAATCCCACTTATCCAGTGTACCATTATGACACTTTTTACTCATTTTTGTGTATGTAAAATACAAAATTAACGTTGTCAAAGTTGTATTGTCAAACCTGAATTATTTACGAATTTATTCAAATTTCGTCTCGCGATATGGAAATACTTCATCTTTAAAAATTGTCAAATACTAATCCCACTTATCCAGTGTACCATTATGACACATTTCACTCATTTTTGTGTATGTAAAATAAAAAATTAACGTTGTCAAAGTTCTATTGACAAACCTGAATTATTTACGAATTTATACAAATTTCGTCTCGCTATATCGAAATCGTTCATCTTTAAAAATTGTCAAATCGTAATCCCACTTATCCAGTGTACCATTATGACACTTTTTACTCATTTTTGTATATGTAAAATAAAAAAGATTAACGTTGTCAAAGTTCTATTGTCAAACCTGAATTATTTACGAATTTATCCAAATTTCGTCTCGCTATTTCGAAATCGTTCATATTTAAAAATTGTCACAACCTAATCCCACTTATCCAGTGTACCATTATGACACTTTTTACTCATTTTTGTGTATGCAAAATAAAAAATTAACGTTGTCAAAGTTTTATTGTCAAACCTAAATTATTTACGAATTTATCCAAATTTCGTCTCGCTATATCGAAATCGTTCATATTTAAAAATTGTCAAAACCTAATCCCACTTATCCAGTGTACCATTATGACACTTTTTACTCATTTTTGTGTATGTAAAATAAAAAACTAACGGTGTCAAAGTTCTATTGTCAAACCTGAATTATTTACGAATTTATTCAAATTTCGTCTCGCGATATGGAAATACTCCATCTTTAAAAATTGTCAAATCCTAATCCCACTTATCCAGTGTACCATTATGACACATTTCACTCATTTTTGCGTATGTAAAATAAAAAATTAACGTTGTCAAAGCTTTATTGTCCAACCTGAATTATTTACGAATTTATCCAAATTTCGTCTCGCTATTTCGAAATCGTTCATATTTAAAAATTGTCACAACCTAATCCCACTTATCCAGTGTACCATTATGACACTTTTTACTCATTTTTGTGTATGTAAAATAAAAAACTAACGGTGTCAAAGTTCTATTGTCAAACCTGAATTATTTACGAATTTATTCAAATTTCGTCTCGCGATATGGAAATACTTCATCTTTAAAAATTCTCAAATCCTAATCCCACTTATCCAGTGTACCATTATGACACATTTCACTCATTTTTGTGTATGTAAAATAAAAAATTAACGTTGTCAAAGTTCTATTGTCAAACCTGAATTATTTAAGAATTTATCCAAATTTCGTTTCGCTATATCGAAATCGTTCATCTTTAAAAATTGTTAAAACCTAATCCCAGTTATCCAGTGTACCATTATGACACTTTTTACTCATTTTTTTGTATGTAAAATAAAAAATTAACGTTGTCAAGGCTCTGTTGTCAAACCTGAATTATTTACGAATTTATCCAAATTTCGTTTCGCGATATCGAAATCGTTAATTTTTAAAAATTGTCAAAACCTAATCCCACTTATCCAGTGTACCATTACGACACTTTTTACTATTTTTTGTGTATGTAAAATAAAAAATTAACGTTGTCAAATTTCTATTGCCAAACCTGAATTATTTACGAATTTATCCAAATTTCGACTCGCTATATCGAAATCGTTCATGATTAAAATTTGTCAAAACCTAATCCCACTTATCCAGTGTACCATTATGACACTTTTTACTCATTTTTGTGTATCTAGAATAAAAAATTAACGTTGTCAAAGTGCTATTGTCAAACCTGAATTATTTACGAATTTATCCAAATTTCGTCTCGCTATATCGAAATCGTTCATATTTAAAAATTGTCAAAACCTAATCCCACTGATCCACTGTACCATTATGACACTTTTTACTAGTTTTTGTGTATGTAAAATAAAAAATTAACGTTGTCAAATTTCTATTGCCAAACCTGAATTATTTACGAATTTATCCAAATTTCGTCTCGCTATATCGAAATCGTTCATATTTAAAAATTATCAAAGCCTAATCCCACTTATCCAGAGTAGCATTATGACCCTTTTTACTCATTTTTGTGTATGTAAAATAAAAAATTAACGTTGTCAAAGCTCTATTGTCAAACCTGAATTATTTACGAATTTATCCAAATTTCGTCTCGCTATTTCGAAATCGTTCATATTTAAAAATTGTCACAACCTATTCCCACTTATCCAGTGTACCATTATGACACTTTTTACTCATTTTTGTGTATGCAAAATAAAAAATTAACGTTGTCAAAGTTCTATTGTCAAAACTGAATTATTTACGAATTTATTCAAATTTCGTCTCACTATATCGAAATCGTTCATATTTAAAAATTGTCAAAACCCAATCCCACTTATCCAGTGTACCATTATGACACTTTTTACTCATTTTTGTGTATGCAAAATAAAAAATTAACGTTGTCAAAGTTCTATTGTCAAAACTGAATTATTTACGAATTTATTCAAATTTCGTCTCACTATATCGAAATCGTTCATATTTAAAAATTGTCAAAACCTAATCCCACTTATCCAGTGTACCATTATGACACTTTTTACTCATTTTTGTGTATCTAGAATAAAAAATTAACGTTGTCAAAGTGCTATTGTCAAACCTGAATTGTTTACGAATTTATCCAAATTTCGTCTCGCGATATCGAAATCGTTCATATTTAAAAATTGTCACAACCTATTCCCACTTATCCAGTGTACCATTATGACACTTTTTACTCATTTTTGTGTATGCAAAATAAAAAATTAACGTTGTCAAAGTTCTATTGTCAAAACTGAATTATTTACGAATTTATCCAAATTTCGTCTCGCTATATCGAAATCGTTCATCTTTAAAAATTGTCAAATCGTAATCCCACTTATCCAGTGTACCATTATGACACATTTCACTCATTTTTGTGTATGTAAAATAAAAAATTAACGTTGTCAAAGTTCTATTGTCAAACCTGAATTATTTACGAATTTATACAAATTTCGTCTCGCTTTATCGAAATCGTTCATCTTTAAAAATTGTCACATCGTAATCCCACTTATCCAGTGTACCATTATGACACATTTCACTCATTTTTGTGTATGTAAAATAAAAAATTAACGTTGTCAAAGTTCTATTGTCAAACCTGAATTATTTACGAATTTATACAAATTTCGTCTCGCTATATCGAAATCGTTCATCTTTAAAAATTGTCAAATCGTAATCCCACTTATCCAGTATACCATTATGACACTTTTTACTCATTTTTGTGTATGTAAAATAAAAAATTAACGTTGGCAAAGTTCTATTGTCAAAACTGAATTATTTACGAATTTATCCAAATTTCGTCCCGCGATATCGAAATCGTTAATTTTTAAAAATTGTCAAAACTTAATCCCACTTATCCAGTGTACCACTATAACACTTTTTAGACATTCTTGTGTATGTAAAATAAAAAATTAACGTTGGCAAAGTTCTATTGTCAAACCTGAATTATTTACGAATTTATTCAAATTTCGTCTCGCTATATCGAAATCGTTCATCTTTAAAAATTGTCAAATCGTAATCCCACTTATCCAGTGTACCATTATGACACTTTTTACTCATTTTTGTGTATGTAAAATAAAAAATTAACGTTGGCAAAGTTCTATTGTCAAAACTGAATTATTTACGAATTTATCCAAATTTCGTCCCGCGATATCGAAATCGTTCATCTTTAAAAATTGTCAAATCGTAATCCCACTTATCCAGTGTACCATTATGACACTTTTTACTCATTTTTGTGTATGTAAAATAAAAAATTAACGTTGGCAAAGTTCTATTGTCAAACCTGAATTATTTACGAATTTATTCAAATTTCGTCTCGCTATTTCGAAATCCTTCATATTTAAAAATTTTCAAGACCTAATCCCACTTATCCAGGGTACCATTATGACACTTTTCACTCATTTTTGTGTATGTAAAATAAAAAATTAAGGTTGTCAAAGTTCTATTGTCAAACCTGAATTATTTAAGAATTTATCCAAATTTCGACTCGCTATATCGAAATCGTTCATCTTTAAAAATTGTCAAATCGTAATCCCACTTATCCAGTGTACCATTATGACACTTTTCACTCATTTTTGTGTATGTAAAATAAAAAATTAACGTTGTCAAAGTTCTATGGTCAAACCTGAATTATTTACGAATTTATCCAAATTTCGTCTCGCTATATCGAAATCGTTCATGATTAAAATTTGTCAAAACCTAATCCCACTTATCCAGTGTACCATTATGACACTTTTTACTTATTTTTGTGTATCTAGAATACAAAATTAACGTTGTCAAAGTGCTATTGTCAAACCTGAATTATTTACGAATTTATCCAAATTTCGTCTCGCTATATCGAAATCGTTCATATTTAAAAATTGTCAAAACCTAATCCCACTGATCCAGTGTACCATTATGACACTTTTTACTCATTTTGGTGTATGTGAAATAAAAAATTAACGTTATCAAATTTCTATTGCCAAACCTGAATTATTTACGAATTTATCCAAATTTCGTCTCGCTATATCGAAATCGTTCATATTTAAAAATTGTCAAAGCCTAATCCCACTTATCCAGAGTACCATTATGACACTTTTTACTCATTTTTGTGTATGTAAAATAAAAAATTAACGTTGTCAAAACTCTATTGTCAAACCTGAATTATTTACAAATTTATCCAAATTTCGTCTCGCTATATCGAAATCGTTCATATTTAAAAATTGTCAAAACCTAATCCCACTGATCCAGTGTACCATTATGACACTTTTTACTCATTTTGGTGTATGTGAAATAAAAAATTAACGGTGTCAAAGTTCTATTGTCAAACTTGAATTATTTACGAATTTATCCAAATTTCCTGTCTCTATATCGAAATCGTTCATCTTCAAAAATTGTCAAAACCTCTTCCCACTTATCCCATGTACCATTCTATTACACTTTTTACTCATATTTGTGTATGTAAAATAAAAAAAAATACGTTGTCAAAGTTCTATTGTCAAACCTGAATTATTTACGAATTTATTCAAATTTCGTCTCACTATATCGAAATCGTTCATATTTAAAAATTGTCAAAACCTAATCCCACTTATCCAGTGTACCATTATGACACTTTTTACTCATTTTTGTGTATCTAGAATAAAAAATTAACGTTGTCAAAGTGCTATTGTCAAACCTGAATTGTTTACGAATTTATCCAAATTTCGTCTCGCGATATCGAAATCGTTCATATTTAAAAATTGTCACAACCTATTCCCACTTATCCAGTGTACCATTATGACACTTTTTACTCATTTTTGTGTATGCAAAATAAAAAATTAACGTTGTCAAAGTTCTATTGTCAAAACTGAATTATTTACGAATTTATCCAAATTTCGTCTCGCTATATCGAAATCGTTCATATTTAAAAATTGTCAAAACCTAATCCCACTTATCCAGTGTACCATTATGACACTTTTTACTCATTTTTGTGTATGTAAAATAAAAAACTAACGGTGTCAAAGTTCTATTGTCAAACCTGAATTATTTACGAATTTATTCAAATTTCGTCTCGCGATATGGAAATACTCCATCTTTAAAAATTGTCAAATCCTAATCCCACTTATCCAGTGTACCATTATGACACATTTCACTCATTTTTGCGTATGTAAAATAAAAAATTAACGTTGTCAAAGCTTTATTGTCCAACCTGAATTATTTACGAATTTATCCAAATTTCGTCTCGCTATTTCGAAATCGTTCATATTTAAAAATTGTCACAACCTAATCCCACTTATCCAGTGTACCATTATGACACTTTTTACTCATTTTTGTGTATGTAAAATAAAAAACTAACGGTGTCAAAGTTCTATTGTCAAACCTGAATTATTTACGAATTTATTCAAATTTCGTCTCGCGATATGGAAATACTTCATCTTTAAAAATTCTCAAATCCTAATCCCACTTATCCAGTGTACCATTATGACACATTTCACTCATTTTTGTGTATGTAAAATAAAAAATTAACGTTGTCAAAGTTCTATTGTCAAACCTGAATTATTTAAGAATTTATCCAAATTTCGTTTCGCTATATCGAAATCGTTCATCTTTAAAAATTGTTAAAACCTAATCCCAGTTATCCAGTGTACCATTATGACACTTTTTACTCATTTTTTTGTATGTAAAATAAAAAATTAACGTTGTCAAGGCTCTGTTGTCAAACCTGAATTATTTACGAATTTATTCAAATTTCGTCTCACTATATCGAAATCGTTCATATTTAAAAATTGTCAAAACCCAATCCCACTTATCCAGTGTACCATTATGACACTTTTTACTCATTTTTGTGTATGCAAAATAAAAAATTAACGTTGTCAAAGTTCTATTGTCAAAACTGAATTATTTACGAATTTATTCAAATTTCGTCTCACTATATCGAAATCGTTCATATTTAAAAATTGTCAAAACCTAATCCCACTTATCCAGTGTACCATTATGACACTTTTTACTCATTTTTGTGTATCTAGAATAAAAAATTAACGTTGTCAAAGTGCTATTGTCAAACCTGAATTGTTTACGAATTTATCCAAATTTCGTTTCGCTATATCGAAATCGTTCATCTTTAAAAATTGTTAAAACCTAATCCCAGTTATCCAGTGTACCATTATGACACTTTTTACTCATTTTTTTGTATGTAAAATAAAAAATTAACGTTGTCAAGGCTCTGTTGTCAAACCTGAATTATTTACGAATTTATCCAAATTTCGTCTCGCTTTATCGAAATCGTTCATCTTTAAAAATTGTCACATCGTAATCCCACTTATCCAGTGTACCACTATGACACATTTCACTCATTTTTGTGTATGTAAAATAAAAAATTAACGTTGTCAAAGTTCTATTGTCAAACCTGAATTATTTACGAATTTATACAAATTTCGTCTCGCTATATCGAAATCGTTCATCTTTAAAAATTGTCAAATCGTAATCCCACTTATCCAGTGTACCATTATGACACTTTTTACTCATTTTTGTGTATGTAAAATAAAAAATTAACGTTGGCAAAGTTCTATTGTCAAAACTGAATTATTTACGAATTTATCCAAATTTCGTCCCGCGATATCGAAATCGTTAATTTTTAAAAATTGTCAAAACTTAATCCCACTTATCCAGTGTACCACTATAACACTTTTTAGACATTCTTGTGTATGTAAAATAAAAAATTAACGTTGGCAAAGTTCTATTGTCAAACCTGAATTATTTACGAATTTATTCAAATTTCGTCTCGCTATATCGAAATCGTTCATCTTTAAAAATTGTCAAATCGTAATCCCACTTATCCAGTGTACCATTATGACACTTTTTACTCATTTTTGTGTATGTAAAATAAAAAATTAACGTTGGCAAAGTTCTATTGTCAAAACTGAATTATTTACGAATTTATCCAAATTTCGTCCCGCGATATCGAAATCGTTCATCTTTAAAAATTGTCAAATCGTAATCCCACTTATCCAGTGTACCATTATGACACTTTTTACTCATTTTTGTGTATGTAAAATAAAAAATTAACGTTGGCAAAGTTCTATTGTCAAACCTGAATTATTTACGAATTTATTCAAATTTCGTCTCGCTATTTCGAAATCCTTCATATTTAAAAATTTTCAAGACCTAATCCCACTTATCCAGGGTACCATTATGACACTTTTCACTCATTTTTGTGTATGTAAAATAAAAAATTAAGGTTGTCAAAGTTCTATTGTCAAACCTGAATTATTTAAGAATTTATCCAAATTTCGACTCGCTATATCGAAATCGTTCATCTTTAAAAATTGTCAAATCGTAATCCCACTTATCCAGTGTACCATTATGACACTTTTCACTCATTTTTGTGTATGTAAAATAAAAAATTAACGTTGTCAAAGTTCTATGGTCAAACCTGAATTATTTACGAATTTATCCAAATTTCGTCTCGCTATATCGAAATCGTTCATGATTAAAATTTGTCAAAACCTAATCCCACTTATCCAGTGTACCATTATGACACTTTTTACTTATTTTTGTGTATCTAGAATACAAAATTAATGTTGTCAAAGTGCTATTGTCAAACCTGAATTATTTACGAATTTATCCAAATTTCGTCTCGCGATATCGAAATCGTTGGTTTTTAAAAATTGTCAAAACCTAATCCCACTTATCCAGAACACCATTATGACACTTTTTACTCATTTTTGTGTATGTAAAATAAAAAATTAACGTTATCAAATTTCTATTGCCAAACCTGAATTATTTACGAATTTATCCAAATTTCGTCTCGCTATATCGAAATCGTTCATATTTAAAAATTGTCAAAGCCTAATCCCACTTATCCAGAGTACCATTATGACACTTTTTACTCATTTTTGTGTATGTAAAATAAAAAATTAACGTTGTCAAAGCTCTATTGTCAAACCTGAATTATTTACAAATTTATCCAAATTTCGTCTCGCTATATCGAAATCGTTCATCTTTAAAAATTGTCAAATCGTAATCCCACTTATCCAGTGTACCATTATGACACTTTTTACTCATTTTTGTATATGTAAAATAAAAAAGATTAACGTTGTCAAAGTTCTATTGTCAAACCTGAATTATTTACGAATTTATCCAAATTTCGTCTCGCTATTTCGAAATCGTTCATATTTAAAAATTGTCACAACCTAATCCCACTTATCCAGTGTACCATTATGACACTTTTTACTCATTTTTGTGTATGTAAAATAAAAAATTAACGTTGGCAAAGTTCTATTGTCAAAACTGAATTATTTACGAATTTATCCAAATTTCGTCCCGCGATATCGAAATCGTTCATCTTTAAAAATTGTCAAATCGTAATCCCACTTATCCAGTGTACCATTATGACACATTTCACTCATTTTTGTGTATGTAAAATAAAAAATTAACGTTGTCAAAGTTCTATTGTCAAACCTGAATTATTTACGAATTTATACAAATTTCGTCTCGCTTTATCGAAATCGTTCATATTTAAAAATTGCCACAACCTATTCCCACTTATCCAGTGTACCATTACGACACTTTTTACTAATTTTTGTGTATGTAAAATAAAAAATTAACGTTGTCAAATTTCTATTGCCAAACCTGAATTATTTACGAATTTATCCAAATTTCGACTCGCTATATCGAAATCGTTCATGATTAAAATTTGTCAAAACCTAATCCCACTTATCCAGTGTACCATTATGACACTTTTTACTCATTTTTGTGTATCTAGAATAAAAAATTAACGTTGTCAAAGTGCTATTGTCAAACCTGAATTATTTACGAATTTATCCAAATTTCGTCTCGCTATATCGAAATCGTTCATATTTAAAAATTGTCAAAACCTAATCCCACTGATCCACTGTACCATTATGACACTTTTTACTAGTTTTTGTGTATGTAAAATAAAAAATTAACGTTGTCAAATTTCTATTGCCAAACCTGAATTATTTACGAATTTATCCAAATTTCGTCTCGCTATATCGAAATCGTTCATATTTAAAAATTATCAAAGCCTAATCCCACTTATCCAGAGTAGCATTATGACCCTTTTTACTCATTTTTGTGTATGTAAAATAAAAAATTAACGTTGTCAAAGCTCTATTGTCAAACCTGAATTATTTACGAATTTATCCAAATTTCGTCTCGCTATTTCGAAATCGTTCATATTTAAAAATTGTCACAACCTATTCCCACTTATCCAGTGTACCATTATGACACTTTTTACTCATTTTTGTGTATGCAAAATAAAAAATTAACGTTGTCAAAGTGCTATTGTCAAACCTGAATTATTTACGAATTTATCCAAATTTCGTCTCACTATATCGAAATCGTTCATATTTAAAAATTGTCAAAACCCAATCCCACTTATCCAGTGTACCATTATGACACTTTTTACTCATTTTTGTGTATGCAAAATAAAAAATTAACGTTGTCAAAGTTCTATTGTCAAAACTGAATTATTTACGAATTTATTCAAATTTCGTCTCACTATATCGAAATCGTTCATATTTAAAAATTGTCAAAACCTAATCCCACTTATCCAGTGTACCATTATGACACTTTTTACTCATTTTTGTGTATCTAGAATAAAAAATTAACGTTGTCAAAGTGCTATTGTCAAACCTGAATTGTTTACGAATTTATCCAAATTTCGTCTCGCGATATCGAAATCGTTCATATTTAAAAATTGCCACAACCTATTCCCACTTATCCAGTGTACCATTATGACACTTTTTACTCATTTTTGTGTATGCAAAATAAAAAATTAACGTTGTCAAAGTTCTATTGTCAAAACTGAATTATTTACGAATTTATCCAAATTTCGTCTCGCTATATCGAAATCGTTCATCTTTAAAAATTGTCAAATCGTAATCCCACTTATCCAGTGTACCATTATGACACATTTCACTCATTTTTGTGTATGTAAAATAAAAAATTAACGTTGTCAAAGTTCTATTGTCAAACCTGAATTATTTACGAATTTATACAAATTTCGTCTCGCTTTATCGAAATCGTTCATCTTTAAAAATTGTCACATCGTAATCCCACTTATCCAGTGTACCATTATGACACATTTCACTCATTTTTGTGTATGTAAAATAAAGAATTAACGTTGTCAAAGTTCTATTGTCAAACCTGAATTATTTACGAATTTATACAAATTTCGTCTCGCTATATCGAAATCGTTCATCTTTAAAAATTGTCAAATCGTAATCCCACTTATCCAGTGTACCATTATGACACTTTTTACTCATTTTTGTGTATCTAGAATAAAAAATTAACGTTGTCAAAGTGCTATTGTCAAACCTGAATTATTTACGAATTTATCCAAATTTCGTCTCGCTATATCGAAATCGTTCATATTTAAAAATTGTCAAAACCTAATCCCACTGATCCACTGTACCATTATGACACTTTTTACTAGTTTTTGTGTATGTAAAATAAAAAATTAACGTTGTCAAATTTCTATTGCCAAACCTGAATTATTTACGAATTTATCCAAATTTCGTCTCGCTATATCGAAATCGTTCATATTTAAAAATTATCAAAGCCTAATCCCACTTATCCAGAGTAGCATTATGACCCTTTTTACTCATTTTTGTGTATGTAAAATAAAAAATTAACGTTGTCAAAGCTCTATTGTCAAACCTGAATTATTTACGAATTTATCCAAATTTCGTCTCGCTATTTCGAAATCGTTCATATTTAAAAATTGTCACAACCTATTCCCACTTATCCAGTGTACCATTATGACACTTTTTACTCATTTTTGTGTATGCAAAATAAAAAATTAACGTTGTCAAAGTGCTATTGTCAAACCTGAATTATTTACGAATTTATCCAAATTTCGTCTCACTATATCGAAATCGTTCATATTTAAAAATTGTCAAAACCCAATCCCACTTATCCAGTGTACCATTATGACACTTTTTACTCATTTTTGTGTATGCAAAATAAAAAATTAACGTTGTCAAAGTTCTATTGTCAAAACTGAATTATTTACGAATTTATTCAAATTTCGTCTCACTATATCGAAATCGTTCATATTTAAAAATTGTCAAAACCTAATCCCACTTATCCAGTGTACCATTATGACACTTTTTACTCATTTTTGTGTATGCAAAATAAAAAATTAACGTTGTCAAAGTTCTATTGTCAAAACTGAATTATTTACGAATTTATCCAAATTTCGTCTCGCTATATCGAAATCGTTCATCTTTAAAAATTGTCAAATCGTAATCCCACTTATCCAGTGTACCATTATGACACATTTCACTCATTTTTGTGTATGTAAAATAAAAAATTAACGTTGTCAAAGTTCTATTGTCAAACCTGAATTATTTACGAATTTATACAAATTTCGTCTCGCTTTATCGAAATCGTTCATCTTTAAAAATTGTCACATCGTAATCCCACTTATCCAGTGTACCATTATGACACATTTCACTCATTTTTGTGTATGTAAAATAAAAAATTAACGTTGTCAAAGTTCTATTGTCAAACCTGAATTATTTACGAATTTATACAAATTTCGTCTCGCTATATCGAAATCGTTCATCTTTAAAAATTGTCAAATCGTAATCCCACTTATCCAGTGTACCATTATGACACTTTTTACTCATTTTTGTGTATGTAAACTAAAAAATTAACGTTGGCAAAGTTCTATTGTCAAAACTGAATTATTTACGAATTTATCCAAATTTCGTCCCGCGATATCGAAATCGTTAATTTTTAAAAATTGTCAAAACTTAATCCCACTTATCCAGTGTACCACTATAACACTTTTTAGACATTCTTGTGTATGTAAAATAAAAAATTAACGTTGGCAAAGTTCTATTGTCAAACCTGAATTATTTACGAATTTATTCAAATTTCGTCTCGCTATATCGAAATCGTTCATCTTTAAAAATTGTCAAATCGTAATCCCACTTATCCAGTGTACCATTATGACACTTTTTACTCATTTTTGTGTATGTAAAATAAAAAATTAACGTTGGCAAAGTTCTATTGTCAAAACTGAATTATTTACGAATTTATCCAAATTTCGTCCCGCGATATCGAAATCGTTCATCTTTAAAAATTGTCAAATCGTAATCCCACTTATCCAGTGTACCATTATGACACTTTTTACTCATTTTTGTGTATGTAAAATAAAAAATTAACGTTGGCAAAGTTCTATTGTCAAACCTGAATTATTTACGAATTTATTCAAATTTCGTCTCGCTATTTCGAAATCCTTCATATTTAAAAATTTTCAAGACCTAATCCCACTTATCCAGGGTACCATTATGACACTTTTCACTCATTTTTGTGTATGTAAAATAAAAAATTAAGGTTGTCAAAGTTCTATTGTCAAACCTGAATTATTTAAGAATTTATCCAAATTTCGACTCGCTATATCGAAATCGTTCATCTTTAAAAATTGTCAAATCGTAATCCCACTTATCCAGTGTACCATTATGACACTTTTCACTCATTTTTGTGTATGTAAAATAAAAAATTAACGTTGTCAAAGTTCTATGGTCAAACCTGAATTATTTACGAATTTATCCAAATTTCGTCTCGCTATATCGAAATCGTTCATGATTAAAATTTGTCAAAACCTAATCCCACTTATCCAGTGTACCATTATGACACTTTTTACTTATTTTTGTGTATCTAGAATACAAAATTAATGTTGTCAAAGTGCTATTGTCAAACCTGAATTATTTACGAATTTATCCAAATTTCGTCTCGCGATATCGAAATCGTTGGTTTTTAAAAATTGTCAAAACCTAATCCCACTTATCCAGAACACCATTATGACACTTTTTACTCATTTTTGTGTATGTAAAATAAAAAATTAACGTTATCAAATTTCTATTGCCAAACCTGAATTATTTACGAATTTATCCAAATTTCGTCTCGCTATATCGAAATCGTTCATATTTAAAAATTGTCAAAGCCTAATCCCACTTATCCAGAGTACCATTATGACACTTTTTACTCATTTTTGTGTATGTAAAATAAAAAATTAACGTTGTCAAAGCTCTATTGTCAAACCTGAATTATTTACAAATTTATCCAAATTTCGTCTCGCTATATCGAAATCGTTCATATTTAAAAATTGTCAAAACCTAATCCCACTGATCCAGTGTACCATTATGACACTTTTTACTCATTTTGGTGTATGTGAAATAAAAAATTAACGGTGTCAAAGTTCTATTGTCAAACTTGAATTATTTACGAATTTATCCAAATTTCCTGTCTCTATATCGAAATCGTTCATCTTCAAAAATTGTCAAAACCTCTTCCCACTTATCCCATGTACCATTCTATTACACTTTTTACTCATATTTGTGTATGTAAAATAAAAAAAAATACGTTGTCAAAGTTCTATTGTCAAACCTGAATTTATCCAAATTTAGTCTCGTTATAACGAAATCGTTAGTTTTTAAAAATTGTCAAAACCTAATCCCACTTATCCAGAGTACCATTATGACACTTTTTACTCATTTTTGTGTATGTAAAATAAAAAATTAACGTTGTCAAAGCTCTATTGTCAAACCTGAATTATTTACGAATTTATCCAAATTTCGTCTCACTATATCGAAATCGTTCATATTTAAAAATTGTCAAAACCCAATCCCACTTATCCAGTGTACCATTATGACACTTTTTACTCATTTTTGTGTATGCAAAATAAAAAATTAACGTTGTCAAAGTTCTATTGTCAAAACTGAATTATTTACGAATTTATTCAAATTTCGTCTCACTATATCGAAATCGTTCATATTTAAAAATTGTCAAAACCTAATCCCACTTATCCAGTGTACCATTATGACACTTTTTACTAATTTTTGTGTATCTAGAATAAAAAATTAACGTTGTCAAAGTGCTATTGTCAAACCTGAATTGTTTACGAATTTATCCAAATTTCGTCTCGCGATATCGAAATCGTTCATATTTAAAAATTGTCACAACCTATTCCCACTTATCCAGTGTACCATTATGACACTTTTTACTCATTTTTGTGTATGCAAAATAAAAAATTAACGTTGTCAAAGTTCTATTGTCAAAACTGAATTATTTACGAATTTATCCAAATTTCGTCTCGCTATATCGAAATCGTTCATCTTTAAAAATTGTCAAATCGTAATCCCACTTATCCAGTGTACCATTATGACACATTTCACTCATTTTTGTGTATGTAAAATAAAAAATTAACGTTGTCAAAGTTCTATTGTCAAACCTGAATTATTTACGAATTTATACAAATTTCGTCTCGCTTTATCGAAATCGTTCATCTTTAAAAATTGTCACATCGTAATCCCACTTATCCAGTGTACCATTATGACACATTTCACTCATTTTTGTGTATGTAAAATAAAAAATTAACGTTGTCAAAGTTCTATTGTCAAACCTGAATTATTTACGAATTTATACAAATTTCGTCTCGCTATATCGAAATCGTTCATCTTTAAAAATTGTCAAATCGTAATCCCACTTATCCAGTGTACCATTATGACACTTTTTACTCATTTTTGTGTATGTAAAATAAAAAATTAACGTTGGCAAAGTTCTATTGTCAAAACTGAATTATTTACGAATTTATCCAAATTTCGTCTCACTATATCGAAATCGTTCATATTTAAAAATTGCCAAAACCCAATCCCACTTATCCAGTGTACCATTATGACACTTTTTACTCATTTTTGTGTATGCAAAATAAAAAATTAACGTTGTCAAAGTTCTATTGTCAAAACTGAATTATTTACGAATTTATTCAAATTTCGTCTCACTATATCGAAATCGTTCATATTTAAAAATTGTCAAAACCTAATCCCACTTATCCAGTGTACCATTATGACACTTTTTACTCATTTTTGTGTATCTAGAATAAAAAATTAACGTTGTCAAAGTGCTATTGTCAAACCTGAATTGTTTACGAATTTATCCAAATTTCGTCTCGCGATATCGAAATCGTTCATATTTAAAAATTGTCACAACCTATTCCCACTTATCCAGTGTACCATTATGACACTTTTTACTCATTTTTGTGTATCTAGAATAAAAAATTAACGTTGTCAAAGTGCTATTGTCAAACCTGAATTGTTTACGAATTTATCCAAATTTCGTCTCGCGATATCGAAATCGTTCATATTTAAAAATTGTCACAACCTATTCCCACTTATCCAGTGTACCATTATGACACTTTTTACTCATTTTTGTGTATGCAAAATAAAAAATTAACGTTGTCAAAGTTCTATTGTCAAAACTGAATTATTTACGAATTTATCCAAATTTCGTCTCGCTATATCGAAATCGTTCATCTTTAAAAATTGTCAAATCGTAATCCCACTTATCCAGTGTACCATTATGACACATTTCACTCATTTTTGTGTATGTAAAATAAAAAATTAACGTTGTCAAAGTTCTATTGTCAAACCTGAATTATTTACGAATTTATACAAATTTCGTCTCGCTTTATCGAAATCGTTCATCTTTAAAAATTGTCACATCGTAATCCCACTTATCCAGTGTACCACTATGACACATTTCACTCATTTTTGTGTATGTAAAATAAAAAATTAACGTTGTCAAAGTTCTATTGTCAAACCTGAATTATTTACGAATTTATACAAATTTCGTCTCGCTATATCGAAATCGTTCATCTTTAAAAATTGTCAAATCGTAATCCCACTTATCCAGTGTACCATTATGACACTTTTTACTCATTTTTGTGTATGTAAAATAAAAAATTAACGTTGGCAAAGTTCTATTGTCAAAACTGAATTATTTACGAATTTATCCAAATTTCGTCCCGCGATATCGAAATCGTTAATTTTTAAAAATTGTCAAAACTTAATCCCACTTATCCAGTGTACCACTATAACACTTTTTAGACATTCTTGTGTATGTAAAATAAAAAATTAACGTTGGCAAAGTTCTATTGTCAAACCTGAATTATTTACGAATTTATTCAAATTTCGTCTCGCTATATCGAAATCGTTCATCTTTAAAAATTGTCAAATCGTAATCCCACTTATCCAGAGTACCATTATGACACTTTTTACTCATTTTTGTGTATGTAAAATAAAAAATTAACGTTGTCAAAGCTCTATTGTCAAACCTGAATTATTTACAAATTTATCCAAATTTCGTCTCGCTATATCGAAATCGTTCATATTTAAAAATTGTCAAAACCTAATCCCACTGATCCAGTGTACCATTATGACACTTTTTACTCATTTTGGTGTATGTGAAATAAAAAATTAACGGTGTCAAAGTTCTATTGTCAAACTTGAATTATTTACGAATTTATCCAAATTTCCTGTCTCTATATCGAAATCGTTCATCTTCAAAAATTGTCAAAACCTCTTCCCACTTATCCCATGTACCATTCTATTACACTTTTTACTCATATTTGTGTATGTAAAATAAAAAAAAATACGTTGTCAAAGTTCTATTGTCAAACCTGAATTTATCCAAATTTAGTCTCGTTATAACGAAATCGTTAGTTTTTAAAAATTGTCAAAACCTAATCCCACTTATCCAGAGTACCATTATGACACTTTTTACTCATTTTTGTGTATGTAAAATAAAAAATTAACGTTGTCAAAGCTCTATTGTCAAACCTGAATTATTTACGAATTTATCCAAATTTCGTCTCACTATATCGAAATCGTTCATATTTAAAAATTGTCAAAACCCAATCCCACTTATCCAGTGTACCATTATGACACTTTTTACTCATTTTTGTGTATGCAAAATAAAAAATTAACGTTGTCAAAGTTCTATTGTCAAAACTGAATTATTTACGAATTTATTCAAATTTCGTCTCACTATATCGAAATCGTTCATATTTAAAAATTGTCAAAACCTAATCCCACTTATCCAGTGTACCATTATGACACTTTTTACTCATTTTTGTGTATCTAGAATAAAAAATTAACGTTGTCAAAGTGCTATTGTCAAACCTGAATTGTTTACGAATTTATCCAAATTTCGTCTCGCGATATCGAAATCGTTCATATTTAAAAATTGTCACAACCTATTCCCACTTATCCAGTGTACCATTATGACACTTTTTACTCATTTTTGTGTATGCAAAATAAAAAATTAACGTTGTCAAAGTTCTATTGTCAAAACTGAATTATTTACGAATTTATCCAAATTTCGTCTCGCTATATCGAAATCGTTCATCTTTAAAAATTGTCAAATCGTAATCCCACTTATCCAGTGTACCATTATGACACATTTCACTCATTTTTGTGTATGTAAAATAAAAAATTAACGTTGTCAAAGTTCTATTGTCAAACCTGAATTATTTACGAATTTATACAAATTTCGTCTCGCTTTATCGAAATCGTTCATCTTTAAAAATTGTCACATCGTAATCCCACTTATCCAGTGTACCATTATGACACATTTCACTCATTTTTGTGTATGTAAAATAAAAAATTAACGTTGTCAAAGTTCTATTGTCAAACCTGAATTATTTACGAATTTATACAAATTTCGTCTCGCTATATCGAAATCGTTCATCTTTAAAAATTGTCAAATCGTAATCCCACTTATCCAGTGTACCATTATGACACTTTTTACTCATTTTTGTGTATGTAAAATAAAAAATTAACGTTGGCAAAGTTCTATTGTCAAAACTGAATTATTTACGAATTTATCCAAATTTCGTCTCACTATATCGAAATCGTTCATATTTAAAAATTGTCAAAACCCAATCCCACTTATCCAGTGTACCATTATGACACTTTTTACTCATTTTTGTGTATGCAAAATAAAAAATTAACGTTGTCAAAGTTCTATTGTCAAAACTGAATTATTTACGAATTTATTCAAATTTCGTCTCACTATATCGAAATCGTTCATATTTAAAAATTGTCAAAACCTAATCCCACTTATCCAGTGTACCATTATGACACTTTTTACTCATTTTTGTGTATCTAGAATAAAAAATTAACGTTGTCAAAGTGCTATTGTCAAACCTGAATTGTTTACGAATTTATCCAAATTTCGTCTCGCGATATCGAAATCGTTCATATTTAAAAATTGTCACAACCTATTCCCACTTATCCAGTGTACCATTATGACACTTTTTACTCATTTTTGTGTATCTAGAATAAAAAATTAACGTTGTCAAAGTGCTATTGTCAAACCTGAATTGTTTACGAATTTATCCAAATTTCGTCTCGCGATATCGAAATCGTTCATATTTAAAAATTGTCACAACCTATTCCCACTTATCCAGTGTACCATTATGACACTTTTTACTCATTTTTGTGTATGCAAAATAAAAAATTAACGTTGTCAAAGTTCTATTGTCAAAACTGAATTATTTACGAATTTATCCAAATTTCGTCTCGCTATATCGAAATCGTTCATCTTTAAAAATTGTCAAATCGTAATCCCACTTATCCAGTGTACCATTATGACACATTTCACTCATTTTTGTGTATGTAAAATAAAAAATTAACGTTGTCAAAGTTCTATTGTCAAACCTGAATTATTTACGAATTTATACAAATTTCGTCTCGCTTTATCGAAATCGTTCATCTTTAAAAATTGTCACATCGTAATCCCACTTATCCAGTGTACCACTATGACACATTTCACTCATTTTTGTGTATGTAAAATAAAAAATTAACGTTGTCAAAGTTCTATTGTCAAACCTGAATTATTTACGAATTTATACAAATTTCGTCTCGCTATATCGAAATCGTTCATCTTTAAAAATTGTCAAATCGTAATCCCACTTATCCAGTGTACCATTATGACACTTTTTACTCATTTTTGTGTATGTAAAATAAAAAATTAACGTTGGCAAAGTTCTATTGTCAAAACTGAATTATTTACGAATTTATCCAAATTTCGTCCCGCGATATCGAAATCGTTAATTTTTAAAAATTGTCAAAACTTAATCCCACTTATCCAGTGTACCACTATAACACTTTTTAGACATTCTTGTGTATGTAAAATAAAAAATTAACGTTGGCAAAGTTCTATTGTCAAACCTGAATTATTTACGAATTTATTCAAATTTCGTCTCGCTATATCGAAATCGTTCATCTTTAAAAATTGTCAAATCGTAATCCCACTTATCCAGAGTACCATTATGACACTTTTTACTCATTTTTGTGTATGTAAAATAAAAAATTAACGTTGTCAAAGCTCTATTGTCAAACCTGAATTATTTACAAATTTATCCAAATTTCGTCTCGCTATATCGAAATCGTTCATATTTAAAAATTGTCAAAACCTAATCCCACTGATCCAGTGTACCATTATGACACTTTTTACTCATTTTGGTGTATGTGAAATAAAAAATTAACGGTGTCAAAGTTCTATTGTCAAACTTGAATTATTTACGAATTTATCCAAATTTCCTGTCTCTATATCGAAATCGTTCATCTTCAAAAATTGTCAAAACCTCTTCCCACTTATCCCATGTACCATTCTATTACACTTTTTACTCATATTTGTGTATGTAAAATAAAAAAAAATACGTTGTCAAAGTTCTATTGTCAAACCTGAATTTATCCAAATTTAGTCTCGTTATAACGAAATCGTTAGTTTTTAAAAATTGTCAAAACCTAATCCCACTTATCCAGAGTACCATTATGACACTTTTTACTCATTTTTGTGTATGTAAAATAAAAAATTAACGTTGTCAAAGCTCTATTGTCAAACCTGAATTATTTACGAATTTATCCAAATTTCGTCTCACTATATCGAAATCGTTCATATTTAAAAATTGTCAAAACCCAATCCCACTTATCCAGTGTACCATTATGACACTTTTTACTCATTTTTGTGTATGCAAAATAAAAAATTAACGTTGTCAAAGTTCTATTGTCAAAACTGAATTATTTACGAATTTATTCAAATTTCGTCTCACTATATCGAAATCGTTCATATTTAAAAATTGTCAAAACCTAATCCCACTTATCCAGTGTACCATTATGACACTTTTTACTCATTTTTGTGTATCTAGAATAAAAAATTAACGTTGTCAAAGTGCTATTGTCAAACCTGAATTGTTTACGAATTTATCCAAATTTCGTCTCGCGATATCGAAATCGTTCATATTTAAAAATTGTCACAACCTATTCCCACTTATCCAGTGTACCATTATGACACTTTTTACTCATTTTTGTGTATGCAAAATAAAAAATTAACGTTGTCAAAGTTCTATTGTCAAAACTGAATTATTTACGAATTTATCCAAATTTCGTCTCGCTATATCGAAATCGTTCATCTTTAAAAATTGTCAAATCGTAATCCCACTTATCCAGTGTACCATTATGACACATTTCACTCATTTTTGTGTATGTAAAATAAAAAATTAACGTTGTCAAAGTTCTATTGTCAAACCTGAATTATTTACGAATTTATACAAATTTCGTCTCGCTTTATCGAAATCGTTCATCTTTAAAAATTGTCACATCGTAATCCCACTTATCCAGTGTACCATTATGACACATTTCACTCATTTTTGTGTATGTAAAATAAAAAATTAACGTTGTCAAAGTTCTATTGTCAAACCTGAATTATTTACGAATTTATACAAATTTCGTCTCGCTATATCGAAATCGTTCATCTTTAAAAATTGTCAAATCGTAATCCCACTTATCCAGTGTACCATTATGACACTTTTTACTCATTTTTGTGTATGTAAAATAAAAAATTAACGTTGGCAAAGTTCTATTGTCAAAACTGAATTATTTACGAATTTATCCAAATTTCGTCTCACTATATCGAAATCGTTCATATTTAAAAATTGTCAAAACCCAATCCCACTTATCCAGTGTACCATTATGACACTTTTTACTCATTTTTGTGTATGCAAAATAAAAAATTAACGTTGTCAAAGTTCTATTGTCAAAACTGAATTATTTACGAATTTATTCAAATTTCGTCTCACTATATCGAAATCGTTCATATTTAAAAATTGTCAAAACCTAATCCCACTTATCCAGTGTACCATTATGACACTTTTTACTCATTTTTGTGTATCTAGAATAAAAAATTAACGTTGTCAAAGTGCTATTGTCAAACCTGAATTGTTTACGAATTTATCCAAATTTCGTCTCGCGATATCGAAATCGTTCATATTTAAAAATTGTCACAACCTATTCCCACTTATCCAGTGTACCATTATGACACTTTTTACTCATTTTTGTGTATCTAGAATAAAAAATTAACGTTGTCAAAGTGCTATTGTCAAACCTGAATTGTTTACGAATTTATCCAAATTTCGTCTCGCGATATCGAAATCGTTCATATTTAAAAATTGTCACAACCTATTCCCACTTATCCAGTGTACCATTATGACACTTTTTACTCATTTTTGTGTATGCAAAATAAAAAATTAACGTTGTCAAAGTTCTATTGTCAAAACTGAATTATTTACGAATTTATCCAAATTTCGTCTCGCTATATCGAAATCGTTCATCTTTAAAAATTGTCAAATCGTAATCCCACTTATCCAGTGTACCATTATGACACATTTCACTCATTTTTGTGTATGTAAAATAAAAAATTAACGTTGTCAAAGTTCTATTGTCAAACCTGAATTATTTACGAATTTATACAAATTTCGTCTCGCTTTATCGAAATCGTTCATCTTTAAAAATTGTCACATCGTAATCCCACTTATCCAGTGTACCACTATGACACATTTCACTCATTTTTGTGTATGTAAAATAAAAAATTAACGTTGTCAAAGTTCTATTGTCAAACCTGAATTATTTACGAATTTATACAAATTTCGTCTCGCTATATCGAAATCGTTCATCTTTAAAAATTGTCAAATCGTAATCCCACTTATCCAGTGTACCATTATGACACTTTTTACTCATTTTTGTGTATGTAAAATAAAAAATTAACGTTGGCAAAGTTCTATTGTCAAAACTGAATTATTTACGAATTTATCCAAATTTCGTCCCGCGATATCGAAATCGTTAATTTTTAAAAATTGTCAAAACTTAATCCCACTTATCCAGTGTACCACTATAACACTTTTTAGACATTCTTGTGTATGTAAAATAAAAAATTAACGTTGGCAAAGTTCTATTGTCAAACCTGAATTATTTACGAATTTATTCAAATTTCGTCTCGCTATATCGAAATCGTTCATCTTTAAAAATTGTCAAATCGTAATCCCACTTATCCAGTGTACCATTATGACACTTTTTACTCATTTTTGTGTATGTAAAATAAAAAATTAACGTTGGCAAAGTTCTATTGTCAAAACTGAATTATTTACGAATTTATCCAAATTTCGTCCCGCGATATCGAAATCGTTCATCTTTAAAAATTGTCAAATCGTAATCCCACTTATCCAGTGTACCATTATGACACTTTTTACTCATTTTTGTGTATGTAAAATAAAAAATTAACGTTGGCAAAGTTCTATTGTCAAACCTGAATTATTTACGAATTTATTCAAATTTCGTCTCGCTATTTCGAAATCCTTCATATTTAAAAATTTTCAAGACCTAATCCCACTTATCCAGGGTACCATTATGACACTTTTCACTCATTTTTGTGTATGTAAAATAAAAAATTAAGGTTGTCAAAGTTCTATTGTCAAACCTGAATTATTTAAGAATTTATCCAAATTTCGACTCGCTATATCGAAATCGTTCATCTTTAAAAATTGTCAAATCGTAATCCCACTTATCCAGTGTACCATTATGACACTTTTCACTCATTTTTGTGTATGTAAAATAAAAAATTAACGTTGTCAAAGTTCTATGGTCAAACCTGAATTATTTACGAATTTATCCAAATTTCGTCTCGCTATATCGAAATCGTTCATGATTAAAATTTGTCAAAACCTAATCCCACTTATCCAGTGTACCATTATGACACTTTTTACTTATTTTTGTGTATCTAGAATACAAAATTAATGTTGTCAAAGTGCTATTGTCAAACCTGAATTATTTACGAATTTATCCAAATTTCGTCTCGCGATATCGAAATCGTTGGTTTTTAAAAATTGTCAAAACCTAATCCCACTTATCCAGAACACCATTATGACACTTTTTACTCATTTTTGTGTATGTAAAATAAAAAATTAACGTTATCAAATTTCTATTGCCAAACCTGAATTATTTACGAATTTATCCAAATTTCGTCTCGCTATATCGAAATCGTTCATATTTAAAAATTGTCAAAGCCTAATCCCACTTATCCAGAGTACCATTATGACACTTTTTACTCATTTTTGTGTATGTAAAATAAAAAATTAACGTTGTCAAAGCTCTATTGTCAAACCTGAATTATTTACAAATTTATCCAAATTTCGTCTCGCTATATCGAAATCGTTCATATTTAAAAATTGTCAAAACCTAATCCCACTGATCCAGTGTACCATTATGACACTTTTTACTCATTTTGGTGTATGTAAAATAAAAAAAAATACGTTGTCAAAGTTCTATTGTCAAACCTGAATTTATCCAAATTTAGTCTCGTTATAACGAAATCGTTAGTTTTTAAAAATTGTCAAAACCTAATCCCACTTATCCAGAGTACCATTATGACACTTTTTACTCATTTTTGTGTATGTAAAATAAAAAATTAACGTTGTCAAAGCTCTATTGTCAAACCTGAATTATTTAGGAATTTATCCAAATTTCGTCTCGCTATATCGAAATCGTTCATATTTAAAAATTGTCAAAACCTAATCCTACTTATCCAATGTAGTTACCATTATGACACTTTTTACTTATTCTTGTGTATTTAGAATAAAAAAATATAATCGCGTAAAAATGTTATTTGGAAACCAGACGAATTTCCAAGTGTCGAATCCAAATCTCGTCTCCCCATTCGCTTCTCCGGAATAACAATGATTTTGCAAATTTTGATTTTTGGAGTTAATTATGGCATTTCGAAAAAAATGTGTATTTTTCCAGTGGAACAAAGACGTAATGTTAGAACATTTAGCGACCGCTAGAAAAATTGATTTAAAAAAAAAAAAACAGAAAAAATGTCTTGAAAAATATAGTTTTTGGGCTTTTTTGTTATATTTTTGGCCTACTTCTGGATTTCAAAAATCATAAAACATTAATTATTTATTTTCGTATAGCTTTTAAGTATTCGATAAATAGGAAGAAATTACGGTTAAATCCAATGCGGAAGACCGAATCCGAATATTATATTAACTTTTTAGTTAATAATTAGTTCATAGTTTTTGTTTGACCTCTTGGAGTTTCGACACACGTAGGTACTAACTTTTGAAAGAATGCTCGTATACGTGTGAGATTACGATTGACTTAGGGTACTACTTAGACTAAGGAAGTCTCAAAATGTATCAAAATGTCAAAAAAGATTATAGAAAAGTTTTAGAAAAATTTGCGTTTTTGAGCTTTTTTGAGTTTTATCTTGGAACATTTCTGGACTTCATAAATCATAAAACATTCAATCTTCTTCCTATAACTTTGAAGTTTTAGTCACATAGGAACAAATGACGATTAAATCCGATTATGGAGACCGAATCCAAAAATTTTATTTACTTTTTGATTTATGAAGCTTCAAATACAAAAAAATGGATTTTCAGCTCGTAGATCTGCTATTACGACAAACTTAGACCGAGGACTGTCTGGCTTCTACTAAGTTTTAAGAGTTTCAAGCTGGTAATATCCATAATTATTTACATGTTGTCGTATTCGTACCTGTATACCCAACAGGACAAGGATTGGGAGGATTGCAGTACGCAGGCAAAGTGGAATCCGACTTCACCTCCTGGATGTTCTTGAAGGTACCCTGAGGATGCAACCTCTGTTTTCCTTCTCCAGCGCCCCCCGACATTAACTGGCTCCCGTAGAGACTGGAGTGTTCCAAAAACTCCTGATCTCTAATGCTTGGATGAACACTGGGCTCATCCAGAGAATCGTAATCTAAAGGAAACATGGGCTCCTCCTCCACATCGCGACCAAGAGACCGCACTCCTAAGGGCAGACGATTTTCCGGAAAATCCATATATGCAAGATCGGACCAGTCTTTGTTCATTCGGTTAGCCATTTGCCGGAGGAAAATCCCGGAGAAAAAAATATCCTAAAAGGACACTATTTATAGTGTTCCGCGGGAGTGGAAAACGTGCTTACTCTTCCAGTCGGAGTATGGGCGAAAGCAGCGGCTGCACTCCACAGTATTATCGCCAAAATCATGGCGATAAAATTATAGGTGTTCTGAAACAAAATCGCCGATTGCTGTATCAAGAGATTTACCCAATCAACTACTATGTCACTTAAATATTTTTGGCGATACGTGGTTTCATGAATGTGAACTACTTCTGAATGAACCACCTGTTTAAGCGATCAATGAAACCAAGACGAGTAGAATTCGTTATCTTTGTTTGTCATGCCGAAAAGCCGCTTTTCACACAGAAACTAAATTTTTGGTATACTACTCGAAAATTACATTAAATTGTGATGTGTCCCATACGCGATCTGTTGTTCAAAAAGCATAGAAACGCCCCTAAGATTTTCTGGCCACAAAGAGAAAATTTTACACAATATTTTAGAACGGTATAGGAGAATAAATAAAAACATTTGTTTATACACTCACCCGTCACAAGTCGAAGTACACGAGCTTCGGGAATGTAGGCTATGTGAATCAATGACGCCTTTGCGCAGAGTAAGTACGTCATTGGGGGGCGTCCGGACGGCGACGTCAATTCGGATTACTTCGGGGAAATCGATCATAATTTAATCATTCCTGATTGCAACGATTTTAGAAATGCTTTTAATTAAAGGCGACAACAGAACAGGCACATGCGGGCAAAATAAAGCGTGACGTCAGAAAAACTCACAGGGTGATTGGAAACGTCAAATAATCCGATATTAAAGCGCACAAGAGTGTATTTCATTTTTATGGTCTTTATTGCATTATATCCGTAATTCTAATTTGATTTGAAATTTTGCTGTGTGGGTGCAATGGAAATTTAGCTTAGGGTCACATTGCCGTAAACGAGATATTTTTTTTACTCGTTAGAGGAAAGTTTGATATATTTACTTAATTAGTCATCACATGAAATGTCCACATGAGAAATTTACTCTCGAGAGCGGTTCTCTGATGTCTGAGTGTGCTTATCTAATTTTCTATAAAAAAAATATGTAGCTCTAAAATATCACATATCGCCCAAATTAAAGTTTGTAAATTCATTTGTTATTTAAAATAGTTTTTGATGCAACAAGTGTAAAAAGTTACTGTTTATTGCACGCGACATAAGAAGACAATTTCCAATTTCTATAATCCATTTCCGTTTTTCGTAAAAATACATGCGAGGTAAACACAAAACGGGAATAGTGATGAATTATATTTTAAGAAAGAATAAAGGTGATGGCGAAATTCAATAATATAATGGTTAAAAAATAACTACAAAACACAAACCAAAATCCAAGAAGAATATTGATACATAATCCTCAGACCAGAAAATGAGAACTTTGAGAATAAGCAAATAAAAAAATATGAGACGGATAAAAAAATTGGACAAGTGTAAGAGGAAGTTGGAGACACTTTGCGGGATGGAATAAGACGAGAAATAGATATGGAGAAATAAGTGATGGGTATAATAAAAATGAACCCTACAAAATTGACCTGGAGACCTTTTATAATAAAAATGCAGAAGAGAACAGGGAAAATAATAAAATAATAATTTAATTAATAACACAGAGAATAAAAATAATAATTTGGTCTATTTGGGTACCTAATTGAACAAGTAAAATTTTACAATGGGTTTATCTTAAATAGATACAGTTTTACTAAATTGACGAAGCTGTAATTTTATTTATTAGTTGAGAGTACATGGTTATACCGGTATATCGTATAAAATTGACTTTTATTAGTTCAAACTTGGCGCTTTTTTTGAACGTTGGTATTATTTAGTCCAACACATCTTTTTGGGTTCTTTAGGAATAAGTTTTCTCAGCAAAAATAATTCCACGGATTAATGTTTTTTGTTCTACAAAACAGTGTAGTTTTACTGTATTTGCTACGATTTTTGTATTTTTTTTTTTAATTCAAATTTTGCACTCTTCGCAAAGTCCCTAGAAATTGGCGCCATTATTGTTCACTTGTCAATTCTTTTGTGAATCTCGTTGCAGCCGGTTTTCATCAAAATTTCTCGTATTTTATCTTCTGCCAAAGACAATGGCTGAAGAATTAGATAACAGCGGCGCGAGTGAACAGAATAACGACGATTCTGAAGTCGTAACGCTGACTTTGAACGATGTTTTGGAGCTGGAAGACGAGATGATCCAAGACGCAGCTGCTGTTTTGGGGGCTGCCAACGACAAGACGTGCTCCTATAATGACGTATGTTATTCGTGGGTTGTGATTTAGAAGTACAATGTGTATTTTAGGGTTATATGAAGAGACAAGCGTTGTATTCGTGTCTGACCTGCATTCCCGAAGCCAAAGACGACCCCGAGAAGGGCGCTGGAATATGTTTGGCTTGCAGTTACCATTGCCATGATGGGCACGAACTCGTCGAGTTGTACACGAAACGGAATTTTCGGTGTGATTGTGGTAACGCTAAATTTAATGAAGTTAAATGCAACCTGTGTCCCACTAAAACTGAAACGAATGATTTGAATCAGTACAACCAAAATTTTAGTGGGATATACTGTGTGTGCCACAGGCCTTATCCAGATCCAGAAGATCCTCTTCCTGATGAGATGATACAATGTATTATTTGTGAAGACTGGTATCATTCTAGACATTTGGGAGTTGAAGTTCCTGCTGGCCCTTTTGCAGAGATGATATGTGGTTCTTGTTTAGGCAAACATGAGTTTTTGTTACATTATGATGGATCCAAGATTGAGAATGCAGGAGAGGGGGTTTGCAAGAAACCTGTGACAAAGTCTGAGTATATCGGGGCCAAATTTTGTCAGGACATTACTTGGAGGAATGATTTGTGTACTTGTGAAGACTGTCTAGAAATGTACAAACAAGAGGGTGTGATGTTTTTGATTGATTCGGATGACCCAGTTCATTTGTATGAAGAAAAGGGAAAAGCTAAAGCAAGGGAAGTGGTGGAAACTCATGATAGGAATTTCATGAATTCTTTGGACAGAGTGCAGTTAGTTGAAGCAATTGCTGGGTATAATGATTTGAAGGAAAACCTTGCTGAATATCTAAAGAAATTTGTTGAAAATAAAAAGGTAGTGAGAGAGGAAGACATCAAAGAGTTCTTTGATGGTATGATGGCCAGAAAGAAACAAAAAGTGTCAGTTCCACATTTCTGTCGTTAAAATTATTGGTGGCCTAAGCTTAGATTGGGGTGTAAGTGTTTTTTATTAAGAAATTGTTTAGGGTCCACACATAAATAAATCACAGGCAATAAATTGTAATTTTATTTCCCTTTATAAAAGTCCTCAATTGGTGGAAATAACCCATTAAGGAAAAAGGGAACATCCATACATTTAACACCAGTCCCAAAGTAAAAAAATCCATGTCTGGGCGTTTTCAAAAAATGATAAAATAGCATTCCTGGCCAATATAATGATTTTAGAATCACTGCTTCCTCACTTGCTGTTAGAGTGATCACCCAACATCCCTCCGGCACATCCACATCTAAAGGATCCAAAAAATCCATAGCATAATTATAGTCATCTCTAGTCAATAAATTTGTATTCCATTTTTGTGTAGGTGCTCTATAATGCAAAAAGCATTTAAATTCTCGCGCCTCCACCATATTTAATCCTTCAAACGCTAAATTGTGTACAATCACTCCATCTGCTCTCTTATACAACGCACCCCTTGGTACCACAGCCGCCTCATTGTTGATTAAGTAAACCGTCGCCGACAACCTGTCTTCTTCTTTAAGTTTTTTAACCATTGGCTCTTGTAAAGGTTCTCCAAATTGGTTTTCATCTTTTTCTAACAACACATCCAAAACTAAAGCCGGGTCTCCTTGGAACATAACAGTACACAAGGGGGTAAGCTTCTTCGCGTATTCACTTGCTAACGGTAATAAACCCCAATCGACGCAGTTCGTGCTGTAGTAATATACTTGGTCGTGTAAAGCATCCGTTCTGTAACCAAACGATATATAATAGTCGTTGTCAGTACCGCGGATTCGCCCCCAGAAGAAAATTCTGCGGAAGTGGTTTTCATTCTGGAGGATCAAGAGAGCATTGTGGAGGACTATGCCTTCTTCGGCTGTAAGCACGTGACCGGTTTGTTCTGAGAGGTTCAGGGAATCGAGAACTTCATTCAGGTTCATTTGTAACTTTGACAAGCGGCACGTTCGCATGGAAACAAACGGCGTTTGAAAAGGAAATGGATTCTTCAAAAATGAAGGGTAGCTATTATACAGGGTCTTAATAAATGATTCGTCCATCCTGGAGGCTTCGAACGTCAAATTCTCAATCTAACTACATGTTATGAAGACCCGATATAGATCAGAGGAAATAAAAAAAAACGTTAAAAGAGAAAGATAAAAACAAGTAAATAAAATATGTGCTTTGAAAATGGAAATAAAAGATAGATGTGAGAATAAGAAATGGCTAATATATGGGATAGCAGCAAACACTATAATAAGGGCCAAGATTAAAATAAACGGAAAAGTGAGATTCACAACAAGAAGGGATAACAGGAACCAGTCATTTTTTATGGCTTCTTATACATTTATCAATAATTCAACACAATGACTAGAAGCTTATTTGTCCGCCCTGTCCAGCACGATACTCATCGATTGACTAAAATGGTCGAGAAATAACACCATTTATTGATTTCTTTTTCCTTTAAAAAGTAGAACACCTTCGTGTTGAGTCCAATTTGGTTGTCATTCCAATACCATTTGTCAATCGGTCAGTTGTAGATGCGGGGACAACCATTTTTTGACTTAAAAATTTTGAAATTGGACTGAACACGAGAGTAAGTTGTATTTTTAAAAAGAAAAACAAATATTCAAAAAATGCTTGTTATTTCTCAACTATTTAGTCAGTCGATGAGTATAGCGGACAGGGCGATTGAAATTTCCACCAAAATGTATATAGTCCAGGCAATGGAGGGTTTTTGATCGCAAAAGGTCGAACAGAAATAAAATTTGGTGGGATGGTAGACATAGGTCTCCTGATAGTACACCTGAGTTTGTGAGGTGTGAAGACTGTGCAGCGCGACGCTCTTCGGAAAATAGCGCCGTTGTTGTAAGTGCTATCGAATAAAAGTTATGTAGAGAACAAAATTGTGCATAATTTTGGTTCTATTCATTTTTCGTTTGCGACCAAAAGTTTCCGTTTTACGGGGCGCCACATTTGGGGGTTGATTTGCAAATTTGAACAAAATCAAGTTTTCAGCGCGGATTACAACCAAGATCGACTTCAAATAATTCTGTAATATTTTTTTTCTGAAAGAGCAATGTTTTCCGAGTTTGTGGATGTCCCATTTGATGGATTGGGTTGTATATTACGAAAGATATGATTTTTTTAAATGTGCCTCTCCCTACTCCAAAATAGGTTCAAAGTTGAAAAATTCTTACGTTTATCGCTTATAACTCGAAAACTATGTGTCCTACGTAAACAATCATTAGAACAAAAATTAAAGCTGATCAAATTTACTACAAAAATAACTCCCTAAAAAGGTACTAGATTGAATCGTTATCGAGATATGTGCCAATGAAAATCTAGTCCAAGCAAATTACACTTTTTAGAAGAAATAATTTATAAGGTTTAGAAATTTTGGTTATCAACTCCCAGTACGCACCCAAATAAAAATCCGAAGAGTTCCCACTCCCCCGGGGGAAGCTTCATCCACTTCTGCCCAAAAAGCCGCCCCCGTACGTGACGTCATGAAGGCTTTCTGCCTTTTTCTCGTAAACGGTAACTCCGATGAAAAAATGTTTTAGGACCTATGTTCTCCATAAAATTCTGCATAAAAATGCTCTTATGAAGTTTTTGGCTATCTCCCACCCACCGCTCATCAATTTTTGTTTGGGTGCCTGCTGGGAGTTCATAACCAAAATTTCAAAACTTTATATACTACTTCTTCTAAAAAGTCCAGGCAATTGGTACAAAAAAGGGGGTTTTATTCGCAAAAGGTTGGACAGAAATGAAATTTGGTGAGATGGTAAACATCCACAAACTCGGAAAGCAAAAAAAAAAAAATTACAGAATTATTTGAAGTCGATCTTCGTTGAATCCGCGCTGAAAATTTGATTTTGTTGGAATTTGGCGCCCCGTAAAACGGAAACTGTTGGTCGCAAACAAAAAATGAATAAAACCAAAATTATGCACAATTTTATTCTCTACATATTTTATTTGAACTTTTTTTCGATAGCACTTACAACAACGGCGCTATTTTCCGAAAAGCGTCGCGGTGCAGAGTCTTTACCCCCCCACCCCTCGAGCGGCAAGCTCCCGAGGTCGCAAGCTCAGGTGTACTATCAGAGACCTATTATGTCTACCAGCCCACCGAATTTCATTTCTGTCCGACCTTTTGCGATCAAAACCCCCTTTTTTGTACCCATTGCCTGGACTAATACTCAAATTTATATTTTTGATGAATGGTTGACAAACTGATTCGGAATGACAACCATTTTCGTATTGTATAGTCTGTTGGTGGTGCTGGTGGTACCCTTATCAGTATCACAAAACACATAAGATGATATTATAATACATATATTAAATAACATGGCCAATTGTTGGCCAATTCTGGCATGGCGTTATCCCAAACTTCTAGGATACAAATTACAAGATGGGTTAACTTCTTTTTGGAATGGGGTAATTATTCAGGTTTTCACGTGTAGCAGGTAACTCAGTATCAATAAAGGACAGGCGAGGCTCGTGCAGGTCAGTACTACCGTTCCGTTTATCTCCTTCTAGGAAACCCCTAATTAATTCAATGGCTTTTGTCGTTGCTGCAGGTAGGGTAATATAACTGAGATCACTTTACCCTCTACAATTAGGGAGATTTCTACTACTAGGAAAAAGGAATAGTACCTAAACCCAAAGAACACCTAGAATTTTCTATGTAATTATTTTAATTTTAAAAACAAATTGATTAACTATTTATTAATTCTTATGTGAGAGAACACCAAATCTACATTATAAAGAAAGGAGACCACAATGCTTTATTCATACCGAAATTCATTTCCGATATATAAATAGTCACTGGGTGCCAGCTTATCAATACTGATATTATGTAATTCCCTCGGTTATGTGTCCGAGCATTTATGTAGTCGATTTCACATATAAATTTGCCAATATGCAAATATTGTTGTTTGGGTTTAAGTGATAAATAATGTCCATAATTCAGTTAAAAACGTTTAATTGTAAAGCGAGTGGCGGTGTAGAACAATAGTAATTTTCGGACAATATTGGGATGTTTAAAGCATAACTACTGTAGTTGACAAACGTGTAAATTAAATTTGGATAAACACGATTCATTCCTTGCTTTAATTATTACGCCACTGTTTTTTCGATGTCAGATTGAAATGTTACGCCACTGTTTTTTCGATGTCAGATTGAAATGTTACGCCACTGTTTTTTTTGTATTTAGGGAAAAATAATTTTTTCGTTGTTAAATTTACACTGAAAGGTAGGAGAGGTCTGGATAAGTGAATAGGTCAATTTAACAAAAACAAACGTTTCCAGTGTTCCTTATTATTAAATTTCCGCAGGTTTTATTGAATTTTAAATCTCTATCCCAAGGACAGATGGCGCTGCATCGCAGCGAACTTACGGCAAAGTTCTGTGTTACCCACCGCGAATTGAGTTGACATTTTGTGAGACTCACCAGCGCAACGTAGGTGAATGTTGTGAAATATTTTTATTTTTTGCCCGAATTTTCCGTTCTTTCTTCCTGTAAATATAAGTTTGTGTTAAATCGGAGTGTAAGTGATGATGGAGATGTGAAAACAATCGATCAAGGTAGGGTTTGCAAAAAGTTCTTTTGTCAAGTGCTAAAGCGCCGTCCCCGCAACAATTCGATTGTTAATTTGCGTCTAAAACATTATCCGTTGACCTCTTCCATGTGCTTTCCTGTTCAACGCTCATTTTACCCACTTCGGAATCATCCCATCGTACGATCACCGCCCGATTTTTTTGACAAATATGATTTTTACAGGAAAAACTGGAGCTCGAGCCCCCACGGGTGCCGCAAACTTGTCAAAGGTCAGCTGAAAGGTATGTGTATTTTTCACGGACCCCCTCGTGCAGAACCTTTCCAAACAGCTGATCATCGGCTCCTTCATTGTTCTCCTGACATTTCCAGAACCCATTCTCACGGCAACGTAACGTGTAAAATTCTTTGTTTAAATCCATTAAACTTAACGTCATTCTGTCTGTTCATGTGCCTGAAATCAAGACAAGAATTCGCGGACAAAGGGCGTGAGTATCGCATTAGAATTTCAGACGTTGTACCGGTACGCAATTCGCAGCCCGTTTGTCAAGTTTATTTTAGTGGGCAATGACCCTCGCCCAAAATTTCTTTCCTAATACCCACAACACGAGATGGGAAGTGCACACGATTGTTGGCAGCTTTCGCGGCGATATTTTTATGCGTTTTGTAATGCCGAATTTGGTAATTTGGAAACGAGGCACGTGCCTTTAGCATACGAACCTGAAATGCACCGCAACGAGACCTCTGAGTAGAACAGTTTGACCATTTTCTTGTTTGCTGAAAAATTGGGTTAGCCATTATCACGGTTTGTAACGAACAGTTTTGTTTATTGAAACCAAACATGACATTGCATCACGTGTTATCAAACAAAGTCGGAAAGAAACGGTATTGTCTGATTATGAGAGGATTTGGCGAGTCTTGTTGTGTCTCGCTTGCATGTTTTGTTTTTGGTATGGCAGTGTTACCTGCAGTTTTAAGAATAATTTTGAAAATTGATGTCATTATGTAAGTTTTCATTTATACAGGGTCTTCATATATCCTGTAGGCTTTAAACGTCAAAACTACAGGTACATTTTATTTTCCAGGGCCAACATGATGACGTATGAATCATTCATGAAGACCCGATTTATTGTTAATAACAAAATGTTAATCTTAAACTTTTTAAATGTAAATGACCAAATTCTCACTAATGTCAGCTTTCACACTGATGTACTAAAATTTGGAAATCCGAATGACCTCTGAAACGGTTCACGTCTTTTAGCACACAAAGTTCTTCAAGTGAACCATGAAACGAGCGAAACGAGAGCTTCAAGTAGGACAGTTGTCAGCTACAAAATACAGTGTGATCATTTGATTTTGGATTATGGAGTGAGCGCAAGTTGATTTAATTTTTGGACATTCCAACAAAATCAAATGATCACTGTACAACAACATGCAGTGAGTTGTTTTATTGTCGGTATCAGTGACAGGAGATAACTATTGAGAGCGCCAATTCTATGGGGAACAACTATTCAACGCCGATTTGACTGTATTGTGTATCTTGTGTTGGCGTGCCTTTAAATAAGAAAATTTGTAATTTACTAATAATTTATAGTCGCCCGTCACGAAAAATGAATTTTAATTTGTAACATAACGACCCGTCAAGCTCGTCAAACTTCAGTTGTTTATTTACACTCGACATGAGTTTGCGAAACCATTCGGTGCGTGATACAGGTTTTGTCAACACAGATGTCGTATGGCTAGTATTTACTTTTTTGTACAAGATAAACTTTGTTGAAAAATGGTGTTAACACATATTCCAAAGAAACACTGAATTAACTGCACATTTTAATTAACTCGTAGAGTGGCACGACAGTCGATGATCAAAAGTCCCGTTAGCCAACTGTAAATACGTCTTGAAGATGTCGAAAAAAGCGACCAGAGACAATCGCGGATCCATCTGAATCTTGTTTGTTTTCAACCCGCTGTAAATGTATAGATATGTAATTTTTATCATCCCAGCGTCGCGATTTTCGTGAGTCACCTCCTATCTCTGGGTGAAAATCGGCATTCTTGGCTCACTAAATCCCATACTTATAAATAAAATCCTCAGTTGGCTCGTTGATTCCGTCCCAGAAACTAGTGATAATCGCAATTAAATTTTTAATTAACGGAAATGAATCCGTCGCCACTTTCTCGGAGATAACTTTCACTCCTTCCGACCGTTACATAAACGATTTTCCTATGATTTTTATGGTTCAGACACGCAAGACCATCGATTTGTTGTCGTGGACAATCATGTATTCCATACACAAGGTGAAATATCGATTCGTGCCCACGATATTTCTGTCATCTTTTTGTTAGCAGAACTATGGACATAATGGATGCATTAATGGTGGTAGACATTAGTCTGTCCAACATTCAATTATTCATGACAGAAAAATCGTAAAAGTATTGAATCGGAATCCAAGTTGCGAGCAGTGAGTCTCGGATTTTCCTTTGGTTTTGTGTATGGGTGTGAGTTCGCAAAAAAAGTAGACGCGGCACTCCTACATGATTTGCATGGTTTCTTTGAGATATTAGGATGCTTGGAAAACTTTTTTGCGTCCAAGCTTCACCTTGAGGTTAATAAATTTCGATCCGAACGAAAGAGGCAATCTTAATCATAACTAACTATTCATAATCACTAAGCAACTTTTCTTTGTAAGGCTTAAAATAAAATAGATTGTATTGCATTCGCGATATGTGAACGGCGAATATTAAACAAACCACAGCTTCAATAAAGCAGTGGAATATCCTCGAATGCGCCTGAACGCGGACAGTAGTTTGATCAGCAGCGAGAAAACTTGAATGACGGAACAATTCAGTCAAACAATGTATTTTTAGGTTCGGTGCAGGGTTTGTCGGCTTTACGCCCATGACCAGGGTTTTCGTGGAATGACTCATTTTCATGAGAATTGGTTTGGTGACATAGGGAGATTGAAAACTAAATTAGTCATTTTTTAAACAATTTTTCCCATTACATATTATGAAGTTTGTATCGCAAAATTTGTCACATGCGGACGTTGTTGCCAAAATCGTTATTCAAAATTGCAATAATAAAACATTTCAAGGTAGTGTTCATAAACAAACGGTTTTCATCAGTGGCAACCCAATTTCAGTTGATTGACTATTAACCTGACAAGTCATGTGACAAAAACAGATTAAGCAAGGAATTTCAAAACACGACTTGGTGATTTTTGAAATACCTGTGACCCTGAAAGTGCACTGGTTGATACTTCATCTGCCATTTATAACCATGGAATGGCTTTTTCATGTGACTATTACCTTTATACAATGGCCTATTTGTAGGTCTTACTATAATTAGAATTGTTTGTTTCTTCGACCTTAACAAGACTCTAAATTGTATGTGCATATCCTTAACAAAAAATTGATCATATATTTATTTCGCTAATGTTCTTGAAAATGATTCAGCGGCTACCTGTAATTTATTCCGTTCTTTAGGAAATGCATTTCATTGTGAACAGTTCAAGCACGCACACTTTGCATTAATCGCAAAGGTGAAATTGTTGAAAAATGTTGTCATTTAAATGTACTTTCATTTGTTAGAATAGTCGGGTAGTTACATGAACGTTACAATTAATTTATAATTCCGGTATTCTTTATGTAATTAAGCATTGACGACTCGGAGGAAAATTTTGTAGGCGAATTATGCATTCAAATTCCCACTAGACATCACCCCTACTAAAGGAAAAACAAATAAATGGTACTCCAGGGGTTTCACGACCACCGTGTAAAATCACCAAGAACGGGTCGCTTACGATATTCTGAAAAGGACTTTTTGCACGACCAACCTTGTCATTCTGGGTCGCAATACTGCTTGAACATTGAAAAGCGTTGTAAAAATGATTTATGTGTAACCTTCACGTTTTCGCCTGTGCCTGTACTGTTCGAAGCTAGACATTTTTAACGTCACTCGCGATATTCTTCATGTGTTCTATTCTGTTCGATTTCAGATGGCAGATCCTGATCCTGAGACGTTGCTGGAATGGCTGAACAGTGGACTTGGCGACGAACGGGACATGCAACTCATCGCCCTGGAGCAGCTATGCATGCTGCTGTTGATGTCGGATAATGTAGATCGCTGCTTCGAGAGGTAAATTAGCTGTTCAAATACACTGGGCACAACAATTATAGCACCACTCTAGATTTTAAATGAAACACCGTTACCCCAAATTTCAATATTATTTCAAAAAATAAAGTTGAGTTATTTATAGTCATTTTTTCATCGATCTCATTAAACTTAAAACGTCCAATATACAGAGTGTCGCACTTCAAATGTTATGTACAATTCCCAAAAATGTCCGCAGATCGTGATAAATTCTTTCTGAACCGATTATATTTTATGACTCGTTCAAATCGTATGGTTTGTATGGTTGTTAAACATCAGTTGTTAATCATAGATTTATACAGTTCTGTTCAGATTAGAGTCTCGATGGCATCCGTATATCACAGAATAAGAGCTTTTATATTTCTGGGGGTTATTTTTTTAAGGCAGCATATTGCATTTCATATATTTTTTATCTCGTATTTATATCATAGAAAGTGAGCAGAAATTACCAGAGTGGAGCAATCACACGTGGATCTGGTTCGCTTACTACGACCATGTAACCCAATTAAATCCTGATATTTCTCACGGTTTTGCTTTTCGCAGTTGCCCACCGCGCACCTTCCTGCCAGCCCTGTGTCGCATATTCCTGGACGAGCAAGCCCCCGAAAACGTCCTCGAGGTGACAGCGCGCGCCATCACCTACTACCTGGACGTCTCGGCGGAATGCACGCGCCGGATCGTCGCGATCGAAGGTGCGGTGCGCGCCATCTGTAATCGTCTCGTGTTAGCAGAGCTGTCCTCCCGCACCAGCAAGGATTTAGCGGAGCAATGCGTCAAGGTGCTCGAGCTCATTTGTACGCGCGAAGCCGGTTCCGTCTTCGACGCCGGAGGCTTAAGCGCCATACTGCCGTTCATCAGAGACAATGGGAACCGCGTCCACAAGGACACTCTTCATTCGGCGATGGCCGTGGTGTCTAGATTGTGCACCAAGATGGAACCGGCGGACTCGCAGCTACCGACGTGCGTTCAAGCGTTGAGCACGCTCCTTAGACATGAGGATTCGCACGTGGCCGACGGAGCGTTGAGATGTTTTGCCTCGGTTGCCGACAGGTTCACGAGGAGAGGGGTGGATCCAGCACCGTTGGCGCAGCACGGTAAGATCAAAGGAGATCCTGATTAGGAAGTAGGCTGGATTTTTTGGTTGCAAATGTCGAGATTGTGTTGTCCAAATATCTTGTACTACTTAAATGAAGCAATTAGTCAATTACCTAACTAGAATCTGTGATTACTGCTATTGGGAAAGTTTGACTACAATTAACTAAACCAGAAATGTGATTAGGTTGACAAATTGTAAGTAAGGATTTTGTAAAGCAATAAACACTTGCGAAATTTGAGCACAGCAAAGTATCATCATCACATGCAATTGCATTATTCTTACCTATCAAACTTTTTCAAAATTTTGATGAAGCCACAGCGATGATCATGCAACCGACACGAACAGACAACAGGGGCGTGTGCGTAAACAGGGTTGTATTATCCCTGTATTGTGACGCGTCAAACTGACCAAGAAGTAGTTCATGTTTTAAATTTTTTATCATAGGTTTGGTAAACGAATTGCTCAGTCGCCTTTCGAACGCCGCCGGCCCTTCGGTGGCCGCAGGAACCCAGAGCACACCCGGAAAGGCATCCTCTACAACGAACGCCACTGCCACAGCCCCAGACGCCAAGGCCACGGCTGCGTCGGTATCAACAATCATAAGTCTACTGTCGACTTTATGTCGAGGATCTCCGGCTATAACACACGTAAGATTCGAATTAACGGACAAACTTGTCGCAAATTTTAATTTAAAATATTCTGACAAGAAAAATCAGACAACGCCACCTACTTGCGGTCCTCAAATATCTCAACTAACAATTTACAGGATCTCCTACGCTCAGAGTTGCCCGACGCGATCGAAAAGTCCCTCAAAGGAGACGAACGCTGCGCCCTCGACTCGATGCGATTGGTGGATCTCCTTTTGGTGCTATTATTCGAAGGACGTCGTGCTCTAGGAAAATCCGGTGGTGCCACTGCTTCCGGCCAACTTTTACCGAGAATAAGACGCATGGATCCCGCAGCTGAGAAGTCTCATCGTCAGCTTATAGATTGCATCAGGTCGAAAGACACTGATGCTCTGATCGAGGCCATCGAATCGGGAGGTGTAGAAGTCAATTTTATGGACGACGTCGGACAGACGTTGCTGAACTGGGCGTCAGCTTTCGGTACTCAAGAAATGGTGGAGTATTTATGTGATAGAGGGGCTGATGTTAACAAGGGCCAGAGAAGTTCGTCCCTGCATTATGCAGCCTGTTTTGGTCGACCTGCCATCGCTAAAGTTCTCTTGCGTCACGGAGCAAATCCGGATCTTCGCGACGAAGACGGCAAAACGCCGTTGGACAAAGCACGGGAACGCGCAGACGAAGGGCACAGAGAAGTCGCAGCGATTTTGCAATCGCCAGGAGAATGGATGATACCAATAGACAAAGAAAGGAGTAGAAAGTCCGAATCGGACAACGAAGAGAATATAGAGCCGCGTGGCGACCCTGAAATGGCACCTATTTATTTAAAAAGACTCTTACCGGTGTTTTGTACGACATTTCAGTTGACGATGCTCGCGTCTGTTCGTAAGGCTAGTTTAGGATTAATTAAAAAAATGATCCACTATATTATACCTAGTTTCTTGGAGGAATTATGCAACAATGAATCTAGTCCCAATTTTGGAACGCAGCTTGTTGAAGTGATCGCAACTGTTTTAGATAATGAGGTAAGTGGAAGTTGATGTTGGCGGGAGCGTTGTGGTGTGATCGAGGAGAAGGTGGTTTCATAGCGGTGCATTTTACAGATGACTTTTTGCTGGCCCAGCACACATAACACGACCACAGCACCCTTCACTTTATTTGTACGCAAGATGCGTGCTTTGGTGTATGATAGACGTGTTATTCCATATTCTTCTCCGGTCAGTTCTGTTTTCTCAGCCTACTAACCAACAGTTCCTTGACCTTTTTTTTCTTAAATAATCTGGTTTATTGCGCGTCTAATGTACTGAATTGTCTAAAATCTGTCAAACGTTCATTTTAAAAACCAGTTTGTATGAAATAGTTGTTAAGTCGTTTTAGAAATGAACGTTCACATTGTGAGGTCTTACGATTCCTGGACGTAAACTGGGGAGGTCGGATGAAAATTAATACTGATAAAAAAATCAAGTTCTTGGCTAAGCTTCGTTACATTCTTGGATCAAACGCATAGTTGCGTCCAGTGAAACTTACAGCTCCTCCTTGTTCACGCCAGACATAGCATGTACGCCTTTAGCAATTCGTTTTGCGTCCTGGGCCGTGGGTCTCGAGTTCATTTTGTATAAACACAATTGATGCCGTAATTTTCGTAAATAACTTCAATGGACTCGAGAATTGCCGCCCTATACTACGTGTTTCATACTAGAAAATCCTCGTTCTTGTAGGATGACGAAGACGGTCATCTGATCGTGCTATCCATCATTCAAGATTTGATGGTCAAGTGTCAAGACATCTTCTTAGACCATTTTGCGCGCCTCGGAATTTTTTCGAAAGTTCAGGGGTTGTCAGGCCCCCCAGAAGTACAAGAAAACGAAGATAACGAACATAGTACTGAAGGTAAGTCAGCAGTTTCATTTGTTGAACCGTGTTCTAATCTTTTCAATAGAAGTTACCGAACAAAGTCAGACGGAAGATGCCAAAGAAGTGTTACCTGGTAAAGCCTACCATTGGCGAGATTGGTCAATATGCCGCGGTAGAGATTGTTTATATATTTGGTCGGACGCTGCCGCTCTTGAGCTATCTAATGGTTCTAATGGTTGGTTTCGATTCATCTTGGATGGGAAGTTGGCGACAATGTATTCCAGTGGATCTCCCGAAGGTGGCGCTGATACTTCTGGTAAGAAATTACTCTAAACAATTTTTGGTAATGTTGCACTGATGAAACAGACAGCATGAAGTTGTTTTTCAAAGATATTTTTGGGTGGTCCACTTGATAAGCTTGAATTTAGTCTTTTTGAGAACATCATAGCGGCTTCTAGAACTCCCATTTTGAGTGCATTCATCTACACGTTCACGTTTACGTTTGATTTACAGTCCCGCTTTTCATTGTACATTATTTGATCTAGTTTTATCATGTATTTGCTAATATTGCATTGTTAATATTGCTGAGTGGTAACACAAGTGATTGTTGATTTGTTTGTCTTCAATAGGCAAGGGACGAGCCGCAGACACACTCACAACCGAAGGTAAGACGGCTTCACTTTAATAAGAAAACTGTAAAGAAAATATAAAAATCGCATATTAGATGCTTACTGCTTCGCCTTTTCTTTGACACTTTTTGTTATTTTATCTCTTTGATTTGCAATCATCAATTAGTTATTTTCTCAATCATAATAGTCTTGCGTTAGAATTTCCATAACTGCTTTTGCATCTTTGCTCATATTCAGAGTGTCACTGTTCAATGCGCTAACTTTCGACATTCAGTACTAACTGTCAATTTAAAACTTCAGAAAATCGAGGCGAGTTCTTGGAAAAATTGCAACGGGCTAGAGCGGCCGTGCGAAGCAACGTCAACTCTATACCGATTTTATCCAAGCCAGGACCTATGCGTTTGGTAGTCGGTAACTGGTCGTTGACATCTAGGAAAGAAGCTGAAATCCATGTACACAATTCAGATGGACAACATCAAACAACTATTCTAAGAGAAGACCTTCCAGGATTTATATTTGAGTCAAATAGGGGTACCAAGCACTCCTTTACTGCTGAAACTAGTCTAGGTAGGTTTTTCGGTCGTATAAGTCTAAATCTACATGCTAGACTGGATAAGAATAATTTTGTGACTAATAGTTTACCTATAAAAAAAGAAAGAATATGTCGTTATTTCGGTTATTCAAATTTATTCCTGCGTCAACCGTTGTCTGAATTATCGTGCTCAAACTTAAAATGTTATTTGCAAAAGCATCAGTACAATTCAAAACACAACTTTTATGACAGCTTGGAATTTTTTTTTACCTCACTCTGACGCAGATAGAATTTGAAATCGGATCTGCCAATGTAGAATCAATAAAATATAATCAATAACTTTTTACTATACCATTTCTTTTATATATCTATAAAATCACCACTGAATTTGTCCACAGGTCCCGAATTTTCTGCCGGCTGGACCAATAAAAAGGGCAAACGCCTCCGTTCAAAAACGGAAGCGACTAAAATGAAAGTCAAATATCTCGCTCACTCTATATACGAACAGTACTTCCGTGCGGCGCAAGCTCAACCCAGAGGCGTCGTAGCAAAACTGGGCAATATAGTTGCCCAAATCGAACGCGCATGTCAGAAACAGTGCTCTTACGGAAACAATAGAGAAGGAGGAAATTCATGGAAGGAAATATTGAGGAACGCCTTAGATGATTTAACACAAATCCTTGAAGACGACGGGGTCGTCAGCGCCTACGAGTTGCACAGTTCTGGTCTGATTCAAGCACTCCTGTCTCTTCTGTCTACCAGCTATTGGGATCAAGGACTAAAATCAAACAAGATCAACAAGTACCAAAAGCAGCGAGTACAAGTGTTTAAGCAGTGCTTTAAAAGTCGTATTAACGAAGAAAAAAATTCCATACACATCTTGGTGCATAAATTGGTATCTGTGCTCGAAAGCATCGAAAAACTACCGATTTATCTGTATGACACTCCGGCTTCTGGTTATGGCTTGCAGATACTAACGAGGCGACTGAGATTCCGATTGGAAAAAGCGCCGGGAGAAAGCTCCCTGATCGATAGAACCGGACGTGGCTTGAAGATGGAGCCTCTGAGTACTGTAGCTCAACTGGAGCGGTACTTGTTGAAGATGGTCGCCAAGCAATGGTATGACTACGATCGCAGTACCTTCCAATTCTTGAAGAAACTCCGTGAAAGCAAATATCAAACGTTTAAACACAGTTACGACTTCGACGAAAACGGCATCATATACTTCATCGGCACCAACGGCAAAACGAGCTCCGAGTGGGTCAATCCAGCCCAATACGGCCTAGTAACCGTTACCAGTTCCGATGGACGCAATTTGCCCTACGGTCGTGTAGAAGACATCCTCTCACGTGATTCATCAGCGCTCAATTGTCACACTAACGATGACAAAAAATCTTGGTTTAGTATCGATTTGGGTCTTTACGTCATTCCAAACGCCTATACTCTTCGTCATGCTCGAGGCTACGGTCGTTCCGCTTTACGTAATTGGTACTTCCAAATGTCACGTGATGGTATTACGTGGACCACATTGTATACGCACACAGACGACACGTCCTTGAACGATCCTGGTTCTACTAGCAGTTGGCCCATCGAAACACCATCTGATGAGTATCAAGGGTGGCGACATGTCCGCATCCAGCAAGCGGGTAAAAACGCATCCGGCCAAACCCATTATCTTAGCCTCTCTGGATTTGAGATTTACGGCCAAGTGACCGGTGTTTGTGAAGATCTGGGTAAAGCTGCTAAAGAAGCTGAAGCGCATTTACGCAAACAGAGGCGGCTCTTGAAGACACAGTTGCTCAAACATATGACCGTAGGTGCACGAGTAGTTCGAGGAATCGATTGGAAGTGGCGGGGACAGGACGGAAATCCTCCTGGTGAAGGTACGGTGACTGGAGAACTTCACAGTGGTTGGATAGATGTCACTTGGGACCATGGAGGTTCCAATTCATACAGGATGGGGGCTGAAGGAAAGTACGATTTGAAATTAGCACCAGGGTTTGACGTAGAAGCTGCCACATCATCTAAAATTACATCTACAACCAAAACTAAAGACACTAAAGATAAGCAGAGCGTTCTAACTAGTCGTAAGAGCAGTTCCACACCGAGCCTGCCCGAAGCAACGGACGTCAAGACTTCAGTGGCTTCGACCGAGCAAGCTGCTTCAGCAGACAATCTGGCGGCTAAACAAGCAGCTGAAACAATTGCCGAAAGTGTGTTGAATGTCGCCAGAAACGAGGCGTTGGTGGCAGTAACATCGGAATCTCAAGCGGCTAGTAACGATTCGGAATTATCTGTAGTTGTTCATCCGTTACGTGACCCTCACCATGACTTAAGTACCATAAATAATTCAAGCGATCTAGCTACAATAGTCGAAAGTCTCGCACTATCCGATACTAAACCTAGCAATATGACAAGAAGGCAGAATTCAGACGACCGACCCAACACTTCCGAGAAAACTTCAATGGTAACTAGCAATTCAACTTCTAATTTGACAAAAGGTTCTCACTCAAACCGTTCAAAGATCAACAACAGTCAAGTGGCAGCAGCAGCAGCTCAAACTTTCGTCGAAGCCGTGGAAGCGTTAGATAAGCTACGCGAAGGTTCGGACATGTTACGTAACAACACGAATAATTTTCTCTCTGGTGAGTTACTCCAAACGGCTCTCAACTTGGGCCAGGGCAGTCAGCAGTCAATAAGCTCTCTAAATACAGGCGTGCGAATCGCGGTATCCGGTAACGCGGAGGCAGACGAAGACAAACCGGTGAGAAGAAAACCCGAAGAGAGTACAACCTGCACCGAAAAAGATGAAGTGACAAATTCAAATAACGCTAGAAATAGTAGTAATAACACCATAGTTGTGACGAATCCGATGAGCGTTAGCGTACCAAATTTGACCTCGACGGAATCGAACAGTCAGATCGAACCGACCTCGGCCGCAGGCCTTCTAGAGACATTCGCGGCTTTAGCGCGACGAAGAACACTCGATTCCGTTACTACAACCAACGCATCCAACGCCAACACGAACAATTCGGGAACTATCGCAAATTCAAACGCACAAAATAATCAGAATTCGGGTTCGTTGTTCCCGAGAGGACCCAATTCCGTGTCCAGTTTGGTACGTTTAGCCTTGTCGAGTAATTTCCCGGGGGGTTTACTCAGTACTGCTCAGAGTTATCCCAGTTTATCATCTAGCAATACTACAGCTGCGCAGCAAGGAGGAATATCCACAACCGCAGGCACAGTACAAGGTCTCAGTCAAGCTTTGACAATGAGCTTGACATCCACTAGTAGCGACAGTGAACAAGTTTCACTTGAGGACTTTTTAGAATCGTGTCGTGCTCCGACGCTTCTCGCAGAATTGGATGACGACGAAGAAATGGGCGACGAAGATGACAACGACGATGATGAGAACGAAGACGACGCAGACTACGATGAAGTCATGGTGTCGAGGAACTTACTGTCCTTCATGGAAGACGAAGGCTTCGAAGCTGCATCGAGACCCAGTAAGAGACGGTCGTGGGATGACGAGTACGTCCTGAAACGGCAGTTCTCCGCATTGATACCGGCCTTCGATCCCCGGCCCGGAAGGACGAATGTCAATCAGACAACAGGTGAGATGCAAATTCTTCTTTGTGCATGATGCACCAAGTGGGTTTGTTTTGTAGATTTGGAAGTTCCACCGCCAGGACAAGAAGAGAATAGTTCTTATTTGGAGCACGAACTTCTTCCACAGCCCAAGTTGATGTTGGTGTTGAGAGGGCCCAACATGCCGGGAGTTGCAGATGTTGAAGTGGAATTGAATGATCAGTCATGGACTATCTTTAGGGCTGTGCAGGAACTGATGCAGTTGACGGAATTCGGATCAAAACAGGAGAAACTGCGCAGGATATGGGAGCCTACATACATGTAAGGATTTTGTAATCAACAATTTTGATAGAGGAATCTCAAGCTGGACAGGCTAAAAGTCTGTTTTATATATAGCAGGCCGTGGATATTTCTATCCATCTTCATGTAATCTAACCTCAAAACCACGTTTTCTAAACAATTGATTCAGATAGAATTTAAGTAATAATTCATGTAAAATGATGTTAATCCGACACTTATACGACTCTTTTTTTTCCCAGAATTGCATACCGTGAGCTGAAAGAAGACGGCACCTACGACTCAGAGGAAGGTCGTGCAACACCCGTAGTCATGTACTCTCGAAGCGGCAGCAGCTCCGTGGCAGGAACCACTCTTTCTCCCAGCACCCCGGTCCCTGGAACCCCATCGGTGTCCAACTGTACCGTCGAAGACGTTCTACAACTGCTTCGCCACCTCTTCGTTATAACCACTACCAAAGAAATGGATTGGAACGCGCTTGATAACAACATGGAGATCACCCCCGATCAATATACTAGCAAGAAAATCACGAACAAGCTGTTGCAGCAAATCCAGGATCCTTTAGTACTCTCTAGTGCTAGTTTACCGGCATGGTGCGAAGAATTGAACCATTCTTGTCCATTCCTGTTCCCATTTGAGACTAGGCATTTATATTTCAATTGCACCGCGTTTGGGGCGTCGCGGAGTATAGTCTGGTTGCAAACTCAGCGTGATGTTACAATGGAGAGACAAAGAACAACTGGTTTGTCGCCAAGAAGGGATGAGCCGCATGAATTTAGAGTGGGTCGTTTGAAACACGAGAGGGTTAAAGTTCCTAGGGGTGAAGAAATCCTGAGTTGGGCGATGCAAGTGATGAAGGTGCATTCAGATAGGAAGAGTATCTTAGAAGTTGAATTTTTGGGTGAGGAGGGAACAGGTCTAGGACCAACGTTGGAGTTTTACGCTTTGGTGGCAGCGGAGTTGCAACGCAGGGATTTAGCCATGTGGATCTGCGATGACGATGCAATCGACATGCAGGAAACTGTAGACCTGGGAGAGGGTGTTAAACCCCCGGGGTATTACGTTAGACGTGCTTCAGGACTGTTCCCGGCACCGCTGCCACAAAATTCAGAAGTCTGTGATAAAGCAGTCAAGTATTTCTGGTTCTTAGGGGTGTTCCTGGCGAAAGTTTTGCAAGACAATCGTTTGGTGGACTTGCCTTTATCTCAAAGCTTTTTGAAGTTGATGTGTCATGGAGAAATACAGAACACTGTAAATGAAAGGATCGGTTTCGCAGGAGTGAAAAAGTCTAGCGAGGACGATATCATGTCATCAAGTTTGATCTCGGAAGAAAGTGAGAAGGAATTGGAGCTGGATCCTCCAAAAATTATAGTAGAGGACAAGAAGCCTTGGTATTACAACATCCTTAACGAGGACGATCTACATGACATCGATTACATCCGTTCAAACTTCATGAAACAAATTCGGGAGTTAGTGAAACAGAAGCATAAGATCATGCAGGATCACAATCTGTCAACAGAAACGAGGACACATCAAATCCAAAACTTGTGTCTTAATCACGCGTCTGGGCCTGTCTTACTGGAAGATCTGGCTTTGACGTTTACATACTCCCCCAGTTCTAGTTCATTTGGATTTTCGGCTGTGGAATTAGTGCAAAATGGTGCTGATATAGAAGTCAACATAGAGAACATAGAAGAATACGCAGAGCTGACGACGTCGTTCTGTCTAGAAAAAGGTGTATCAAGACAGTTGGAAGCTTTCCACAAAGGTTTCTGCACCGTTTTCCCCATGGAAAAATTGGCCGCTTTTAGTCCTGAAGAGATGAGGATTATGTTATGTGGAGACCAGAATCCCCAGTGGTCGCGGGAGGATCTCATCAACTACACTGAACCCAAGTTAGGTTACACAAAAGATAGGTATGAAAAAAATGTCGAATTTTAAGAAAACCTTTATCTAAACTGTTATTTATTTTCAGCCCCGGCTTCTTGCGCTTCGTCAACGTCCTCGTGGAAATGTCGCCTGAAGAGCGCAAAGCGTTCCTGCAATTCACCACCGGTTGCAGTTCTTTACCTCCGGGAGGTTTAGCAAATCTTTACCCGCGGCTCACCATTGTAAGAAAAGTTGACGCTGGAGAGGGTTCATATCCTTCCGTCAATACCTGTGTCCATTACCTGAAGCTACCTGATTATCCCACTGAGGAAATTTTACGACAGAGACTTTTAGCAGCTACTAAAGAAAAAGGATTCCATTTGAATTAGAAAATTCACTAATTAAATTTGTACCTTTTAAATTAATGTTTTCATTTTAGGGTAAAAGTATAAAGAGATCTAAAAAAGAGTACTGAGACTTTTTGTATTGTTTGTATTGATTCTGATATTTTAATAGCAAATATCAATTTGTACACTTATAATGTACACTATTTTTCAGCGACACTTGTTAATGAAGCTGCTAGTGCATATTTAGTGAGAAAACAAATAGAGAATTTATGACCAAATTTAAGGATTGCGTGATTTTTTATTTATTATGTGATTTCAATCATTTGCAATATTATCTGAATAATTTAATTATTAGTGCAAAAAGCACTTGGGTATTTATGGTTTAGAGTAATTTCTTTTTTGCTTAATACTTGCAGCGTAACTTACTGTAGAAAATGTCTGTATGTATTGATGTTAAATTTAATGTTATTACTCCTAATAAACTACTTTAAATTCTACATTGTTTTATATAGTCCAAACTGCGTTTGTGCCAAAAACAGAATCATTGAAACACTGTATATACAATTTATGTTAAATATTTACAATAATGTACAAAACTTTTTCGGCACTTCGTAATGTTCGTACAGGTTTATAAATGTTTCCTACATCCAATGCGCTTTGAACGTCAAAATTTTCCAGCTAACCACATGCAACATATAGATAGGCCACACCTTTCTGGACCCATATCGAATTTTCATATACAGAGCGAACATAAAGTTCCGCACAAAATTCATAATTTAGTTATGTAATGTTCTTGCGAGAAACGCTCGAACGGGTCGATTTTTGTTTTCAAATTGCAATTTTTTTGACATAAAATTTTTGATCTGTTTTTGAACTATGACACCGTCATCAATTTTTTTAAATGGCAACCCCCAACTTTTTTTGGGGTTTTAGATGCACTTTTCAAGTCTCTATTCAACAAGAGTAAAAAAGTGATACCTTGCATCCCTTTTTTTTTGTATCCGTAAGGCCTTCATTTTGAGGAATCGATTTTAATACTAAAAAATGTAATACAAGCAGAGACGAAAAAGTTACGACTCCAAAAGAGAAAAAGACCTGTAAGTAGCACCCGCTACAATTATTAAGGGCCAAACTAAGTGTTAACGTCGCAATGGAACCGAATGGAACGCACCCAGAACCGCCCTCGACACGTACGACCCATTGAGAGAAGGAAGGCGACGGAGAGACATTCGAGCCCGAGGCGTGAACCCAAGAACATCGGAAGATCGTGCTAATTGTATTAATCAATCATATTCTTGTAACTTCGAGCAGTATTTTAATAAATTGTATTCCAAAGTTAACATCAAAAGTGGGATAGTGACCTAAGTGCCTAGTGGCCGTGTTGGTGGGTTTATTTTAGGCTTTTAGAGCTGGAAGCTTCTGTAATAATTCTTCCTGACTGTTTGAAAAACGAAAATCAAGGTCGAGCAGTCGCCCTGCCGAACGACATCGGAAAAGGGATGAAAGGGCTGAAAAACAACTTCCAAGAGGTCGTGGTCGCAAGACCACGGGGATGGCAGACATGGGGGCAATAATTTTATTGTCGCCGGAATAAATAAACTAGTTGTTAAGAATCCAGACGTACTGTAAGTACCAAACTTTCGTTACTAATAATAGTCGCGTCGCGGAATTCAATCCTCTGGAAAACGACATGGGGGAATGGATTCATTCCATTGATGAGTATGTGGTACTTATAATTGAGACGACAAAGTAAATGCGCATTTGGCTGGTATCGAAATCTATCGTCGCATTTGTTTTCGTGGAAAGGACTGGCGTAATAATGCAAAGTCGAGGTTTGAGAGAATATAGAGGTTGAATTCAAGGGTTTGTCGTAAAACATTGATCGGTAATAAATCATCCCGGTAGGGACAGATTTTGAAGATGAGTAGGTACGTTTTATTCAATGCAAACAACAATTTTGGTATAGGTAATTGGTATAGGTAACAAGCAAAACCAGAGCAATAAAAGATCCAAATAGTACGCAGTTTGAAATCCGTGACGGAAATTATGTCATGTCTTGAAGTTATGTTTATACATAAGCTCGAACCCTCGAACGTTTCTAAACAATGTGGGAAAGAAAATAGTATTGATGTTCGTCTTTTCGAAGAATCGTAAAATAGGTAGAATCGTAAAATAGGTACTTCAGAAGGTTGACAAACGCACGCAGTCAAAACAATATCTTGCACGAATTTAGATTGATTGGTATTTATTAACAGGGGCATCATCAATAATTTCGACACATTGATTTGAAAGGTGGTTATCTTAAATTAGGTAAATGCTATGTCAAGCGAGGCACTCATACACTTTGTATCCGTTCACAAATAGATATCTCGAAAATTAAGATTGATATTTGAAGTGGCTAGGGTAGGGGAGATCCGATGCAAATGGAACACATTTGAATTAGAAAAGACACATTGGTCAGCGGTGTTAAGTAGCACATCTATATTAATTGGAGGATCTATTAATGCAGTTTTTGGACAGTAAGCAGTAGGAAGTATAAATGTAGTTTGGAAACGCGGTGTAAAGGACTGAGTGAGCTACAGTTTGAGGTGCCTGGATTTGTTAATAGTTAAGGGGTAGAAAAGTGCCCTTTGGTCAGGTCAGTGTTTCTAGTTGATCGTAATGTAATCTTTGTTGTAAAATTACATAAAGGCTTGGATGACGATAAATTAGGGCGAAAATAATAATAATAATAATAAAACCGCGCAGTCAGGCATAGAATGCAAATATATCTGGAGAGTGCATTATTGGTGGTGCGCTGAATAAAAAGTATTCCATTTAATGACAAAAATATGTTCGAGAAATATCATTTAATAAAATATTAGTCTTGTAAACTAAAAAGATACCTTCAAATAAATAAATCGTTACAAATTTCAAGATAAAGAAAGATTCATCTTCGATCTCCAAAATGATTTTGTAGTAAATTAATATTAAATGATTTAAAATTTGGATAAGCCTATTGCCAGTCAAACTAATAGACAATACCAAATGGTAAGCTGGAGTGTAAAATAAGCGTTGAGTCGGTCTATCAAAAATTTAATTATATGTGGTAAGATGTTATATTACAACAGTTGATATCATTGTAGGTCGCCTATAAGGTGTAGATGTATTGAATAGTTGAAGTTGTAGTTGTAGAATTGTGTGGGAATCAAGTAGAAATTGCAACAACTAGTGAGTTTAGTTTGGAAAATTCCTGAATCATAATTATGATGGGTGGCTCTTTGAAGGCCTGGATCATGACAGGTTTTGAGGTCATGAAAATTCTTTAATGACTGTTGTGTAAAGGGCAATATGACATGATATTGTCTAAAATCGAAAGTCTTATAAAATTAAATTGGTGATGAATGAGATCTGAATTTAATAAATGTTCAGTTAGAATTAAATGGAACAATTAATCAGGTCATTGGCGCAACACCGAGTCTGTTTACAGAGTGCATTAATAAGCGACGGAGATGATGCTACCAAAGTCGATAAAGTACTGTCAACATTGGGTGACTTCAAAATAAAACCAAAGTATCCTTTAAAAATTCGCATCAAAATTGAGGATGTCGACTAAGAGATCGGTTTGTTTTGGTTGTTGTTGAAAGATGTGTAACTTTTAACTTTTATGGGGGTAACTTTTTGGCATGGAAAGGAAGCTCATGAGTATGCCAGTAAGGAGTGGTAGTAAGGTTGAGTAACTGCTTGACTTGGGTATACCTTAGTCAGTTATTGGTCTCGGTACACCCGATCTTGGTATACTTTAGCGCGGTATTGGTCTGGGTGCAGGTGGAATAGTTATCAGATCTTGGTATACCTTGGACAGGTATTGATCTGAAGCTTACCTGGTAGTGCATTATGTCAAGTTTACTAATAAATATCAGTATTGTGTTTAAGATATATTATTGCGGTTAAGTTCAATGTTAATATCTTCGTTCTGTTCTTTTTTTTTATATTTTGTGTATTGTGTTTAATGTTTGTTTTTTTTTATCATATTTCTCTTATTGTGTATTAATGATATTTTTTTATCCCTTTAGTATGATTCGTTCTATCTTGTCACGACGATGGGTGCAGATAACAGCGATTATGAGTGGGACCTTAACCTTATCAATATTCAATTGGGGTTGAACGGTGATGTGACAGACGTTGTCGATGTTACTAAGGTACGACAAGAAATGGTGTGTCGTATGGAACGTTATCAGACGCAACCGAAACAACGGTTTGATTAGCATCGAAGTCAAAGTCGTAAGTTGCTGCCCAACTGGACGGGACCTTTTAGGGTGGCTGTTGTATTGGGGAAGGACCGGCCTGAAGTCCAGGACATACCGGGGGCCACCAGAAGTAGAATACCTTACACCCGTGTTAGTGACGTGGAAAATATGCGTCCTTGGATACGCTTTGGGGAATAAAGCGGAAGGTGGTAAGGGTAGGTAGGTGGAGGTGAAAGTCGTGCAGGTGGAATTTGCCTGGAATTTCCCGACTCTCCCTTGATACCACCTTGGTGGAAAGGGGTACTAGACAGGTAGGTGGAGGTCAGAGTCGTGCGGGTGGAATTTGCCTGGAATTTCCCGACTCTCCCTTGATACCACCTTGGATAGCCCGTCTAGGTACGAGGCCGATTCACGTCAAGTGGAATTTTGCTTTGACTCGATCGGCCACCCTTTGGTATAATTGCGCAGGGGCCCCAACATGTTAAATTAGTCTTAAATTATCTAGTTAGTTAGTTATGGTTATGTTCCTCCTTGCGCTATTGGGTTATTTCGCCTTTTTATTTCTTTCTCTCGTCGGGGCGGATGTGTATTTTTTTTTGCAGTATTTGTTTGTGTTTAGTAGACACGGAGACCTTTCTAGACTGTCTACAGCTTCCACTACAGTGCTGGGAGGCTGTATCCGGCCGTACTAAGTGAGGACACTTCATGGTCAGGAAAGGCCGTGTTAACGTCGCAATGGAACCGAATGGAACGCACCCAGAACCGCCCTCGACACGTACGACCCATTGAGAGAAGGAAGGCGACGGAGAGACATTCGAGCCCGAGGCGTGAACCCAAGAACATCGGAAGATCGTGCTAATTGTATTAATCAATCATATTCTTGTAACTTCGAGCAGTATTTTAATAAATTGTATTCCAAAGTTAACATAAGATTAATCAAGAATTTCTCATGTTAAAAAAACCAAATATCTACATTAATTCAGAGAATATTTTGAAAAAAAAAAATAAAATTAATATTTACCACCCTGTATCTTAAAAATAAAGACCTTGCGGACCTGTGATTATATAAACTTTTTATCTTAAAAAAGGAATCGTCCTCTGAAATATTAGACATTAAAACCAGCCTGTACATAAAAAAGTAAATGTTTCTATGTTCCACAAACGCTCCTACACTCGTCAACCGATCGTTATGAAATTTTGAGGTAACATAACTATCTCTGTCGTGTTACCCCCCATTTTAGTAAAAAAATATATAAGTTCAAACCGGGCGAAATTTGAATATAGTCAGATAAAAATGTTACAGTAATAGTCACTGATGAGTGTTGCTGGAGTCAATTTGGAAAGTCCATGTTTCTCACGTTGCCAGTTATGTTGTTTGCAGCAGAGTGGAAACACCGAAAAACTTATGTATACGCTAAATTTTTGGTTTTCCAAAAATATTGTTTACCCGACTGCTCTAGAATAAGGGAAAAAGGCTCCTACACCGGTCAAAGGATCGATATGAAATTTGACCACAAATGAAATAATATTCGTCAAGAGGAGTGTGTAACATGCACGTAATGCCACCCGGATCGCTCCATTGTTTACCCATTGTGGTTTACATGTTCGTTGCACCGGTCAAATCGGATATGAGATGTGTTTTATTTTATTTTTGGTGCGTGCAACGCGCGCTGGGGGCTTACCTTAATTTCGAATAACCATTAAATAATTCCGATGTATCGGCTGCTGTCCACGGTACACTTCACCACTTTACGAACTACATTATTTATCACTTAAACACTAACAATTAGTATATATTATAAACAAAGTAGATTTTCGGCAAGTTTATGTATGAAACCAACCACGCGAAGGTTCGGACACAACTGAGGAAATTATAAAGCCGGGTTGATATATAAGTTGGACCGGAAGTAAAAACTAATGTCATAACTTCATAAACATCGCAAATTTTAGTTCGTCTAATGGATTCAAATAAAAGTGGAGATTTTTTTGCTTTCAAGTTGGCGGCTTGTCATTTATAATTGCAAGGTTATGTTTGTGTAGGCTAAATTTAAATGTACACTGGCTTGATCAGTCTGTATAGTTATTGCATTCCCGGGCAATTTGTGAATAGGGACTTGTTCGTCTCGAAAGCGGTAAATTGGTAAATATACAGCAATGTTATTCGCATTTTGTCACCTAATTGATATCCTTTGCGTAATGATAATAAAATGTCGCTTTTTTTGAGTAAATAACTCCAACGAAATCTTTGTGTACATCAAAATTCATTTCCAATGTTCTAATGTAACAGTTTTTTTTGAAACTTTTTGCAACTACTTCGAGTCACTTATCACCCGCCACTTTGTAATTTCCTCACTTGTATCCGAGACTCCGCGTTGTTGCTTTCACATAAATAAACTTGCTAAAAATTTATATATAACTAATAATAATTGTGCTTCAGTGATAAGTTTTAATAATGTAGTTCGCAAACGTTTAAATTAAAAGTGAGTGTGGTGTAATGTGCCAAGGAACAGCTTTAATTCCGATGCAGCGGACTGGATTAAAGGTTAGTCGATTTTATTTTATTTAAAACATTGTAATTGTTTATAAATATTTTGTTTAGATAGGAAATACGAATACGAATAGTTCTTTGTTTGACAGTTACAATCAGGGGGTTTATTTATTTTTTTCAACCGACAAGGTGTTACAAAATTATTTTCATCTAGTCGCCTCTGCATTTTACATGTAAAATAAAAAATGCCGCTTTATAGTTACAATCCGACGAAGAATCCTCTGTAGCCGTGTTTTCCGGCCCTAGCCAGGTATACCATGACAAAGAAGTGTACTCGTTTCGATTGCGGGGCCTCGGATGGGTCCCGTATCTTCCTTGAATTAATTTAATTAAATGACATTTGACACCAGTGCGTTATTGACAGAATTAGCAAATGCAAAAAGAATAGAGCGGCATAGAAAAATGTACATGTAAAATATTCCAAAGTTAACTAGATTAAAATCATTTTGTAAAAATTAAGTTAAAATTTAGAAGAAAAAAAAGTTGTTTTTTTTTAACTATAGCTCCTTAAATCGATCCATAAATTGAAGTGTTTTATAGCTTTTAAAAGTACTGATGATACATAGATTTAATAAACTTATCAAAATTATTTTTGATTGCAGTCGTTTCGGATCTTTGAAGAAGATGACATCGCAGAAGCCATGACGTTCCCGGATCTGGATTAAAGGGTAAAATACTAAATTTATAAATTTTTATTATTTTTTACTTATTTCGCGTTTTTATTACAGTTAGTTCGTAAAAGAAGACGATGGAAACGTTGGAACTAAATGGGTGAGTGTGGGCTCCATTCATCTGTTTAAAATTTTGTTTAGTTCCATGTTGTGGTCTTTGTTAGGTTCGTATACTCATGCATACAAAACTTTCGCTTTGTATGTACATATTTCATACTGTCATGGTTTAATTTTCAAGATATTAATTTTTTAAAATTGTTAATTTTTTCTGTGTTTTTATTTTCCATTTTCTCCTTGTTATTTATTAGAGATAAAGATTCTAAAATTCTGTCCTGTTCCTCTTTATTTTTATTTTTTATTTACCTTGATAGGTTTCGAGTTCAGTTTAGATCCTCTCGTACCCCTAAACGACTCAGGGGGACGTAGCCCCAAATATAAGTAGATTTTGTGGCTCTTTCGATTGGCGTCTTCATAAACGTCCTATCTTCACTTCACCATCTACAATGAAGAGCTGATGTCTAAGATCAGTTAGAAATTCTACTTCTGAATCTAGCTGTTCTCTAGTTCTAAATGCAATATTTTGAAAATTTTCCAATTGCTTCTTCTAATTGTTAGTCTGGATTTTTGAAGATGTTTCTAACTTAGCATAAAAAGGAAAGGCCATGATGCTCGTTTACAGCATATGAACCTAACAAAGAAAACAGTATAGAACAAAAAGCGGCAATTTACTTAGCGTAAAATCCAGAATAAAAATTAATAAAACCCCGTGCAAAAAGTGAGTGTGAAAACAAAAAATTAAAGTGTTTAGTAAGTATGGTAGAAAGAAAAGGAAACCAGAAAATTTACCAGCAGGTAAGTAATATTTTCTATAATGTATGAAAACTTTTTAAAATTTTATTTGAGAAATAATTTAGAGGATCTTGTGATATTGTTACTAACAATTTTTTATTACTTAAAAAATTCTCTATAGCACTAGAGCTTGAACCAAAAACATGCAAAATTGAATTGTAAACTTTTCACGACGAACTCGATGCTTGCGAAGAAGAAACATTAGACACAACCAACTTTTTGAAACATCAGTTAAAAAAAATGGGATATCTTCTATCAAACGCGGAGAGCTCTGGACTGAGGGCGTGCAGGCTTGGTGCGGTCGGTTGTAGGACCTGTTTCCAATGGATTTAATGTGAATAATCGTTTAACTAGACGGGTGTTCAAATGAAAATATATTTGGAGTAGGCGTTGGATGACATTTTGCTGTGCCATCAGGTTAGGCAGGACTTACGATAATGTGCATCATGGCCTCCTCCAGATATATTTTCAGTTCAAGACCTTTTACTATTAACTTTTTGTTTACCTCTATCTCGCTGTCTAGATCTATTGGAGATGTTGAACAGTCAGAAGTTGAATGAGAGAAAGGGGAAAAAATTTGAACAACTGAAAATTAATTAAATTAAATTTAAAACGAGACAGGAAAACAAAAAAATCGCAAAGGATGAAAAATAGATAAATTTGAATATTGAAGAACACAGCGACTGAATCTCAATAAACATGGAAAACAAAAATCCTAAATTAGAATTAATAAACAAGAAAATCGACAAATCTACACAACTAAAGTGTATGTATAACTATGAAACTAGAGAAAAGAAGAATTACAAAACTAAAAAATAATTATTTTTTTTAGTTGACACCACTTGATGTGCAGCTCCAACTTGACGTTTCTTTTACAATTTCAAGGTCGTACGATTAACCCGTTTTTAACAGTTCTTTTGAGTAAGGATACGAGATGGAAACAATAATTTAAGCGCTTATAAACAATTTAATAATCTCATAAAGCAAATACAAAGCTATATAAAAGTATGCAACAGTCTAAAATAACATATCCACCTCAACTTACATCAACATGACGGGAACAAGAACGAATTAATGTAGTATTAAACTATATCTAACATAAATAAATAGCAAAGAAACATTTTCTCTTGCCTATAATTAACTTTATAACTATAAGATATTCGTAGATGACTTGGTCTTCATACACTTTTATTTTATGATAGACATTTCCATTCAATGAGTGTAAAGTTACATGTAACATTTACATCAAACATTAGTACGGTTTTACTCACGTTTCTTCCATTTTGAAGAAACAAATAAACTACATTAAACATTATCAATAAGTGTACAAACAAGATTTACATCATCAGTCTATGACTGATTTTCTGTAACAGTCGATAATTTATAGTTTTTTGCTTATAATATTTATTGGCAAATAGAAATTGCGTGCTCACTCTTACTACAGCATCACATAAAGACAACACAGTCACTAAATTATGTTTCAGTAGTAATAAGTATAAAATTATATGTTGTAAGATATTACTCGAATTTTTTAATAAATTCTTATCTTCTAGATATTAAGAGCCATAGAACGCTTATTGAACTGAACGAAATAAAACGAAAGCAAATCATAAAATGGTTTAATATTCCTTACGTTAAATAAAAATCGCATGTAATACATAAAGAAATAGAGTTGCATTGATAAAATTTATGTATTACAATACAACAATAAATAAACAGGGTGTATATACAAAAAGTATATTTTGGTTGAATGAATAATTTCAGGATGGAATTTAAGGAATAATAGATAACTTTGAATAATTATGACACAAATGTGGCATCATTCAATTATTTAGCGTAACAGTTACTGTTCTTTCTTCTCTTCTACTGCTTTCTTGCCAATGGGGATGGCCGCCTTAACCCTGCGTTAAAACCACTTGAAATACGGTTACAATTTGCTGTGACTACTTACTTTGACGTAATGTCGGCTAACTTAGTCCTCACGATTTCCAAGTTGGCATCGATTTGCGTTTTGTTAGCTTCATACACTTTGGGCAGAGTGAACAGGGCCACCCACGCTGCAACACAATTATTACCATCTTCATTCAACGTACACACTAGATTTATACCTATGATGATGAGAGTCATTCCATTGAACCAAGACCCCAAGTATGTGAGCGTCCATAAGAGCACGCCGAATTTGATCGAGTCCACCAGGTCTTCGACCAGGAAAAGTCTTCGCAACTCGACGACAGCTGCGTTGATGTGGGCCACCGCGACTTCGGACACTTCTTTGACCTTTTCTTGAGGGAGGGACACGTCCAGCTCCAAGAAGTCTCTGAAATATTCGGCGATCAGTACGATGAATTTGGAAATATTCTTACATCTGTTGCAAACAAATTTAGAATGACTCAACCCGTTTCTATGGGATATCACAGTTCACAGTTCGATTATATTAGATAATTTTTGTTTATTTTCGTCCCTATTACACCATCTGTCTATGAAGACAAGAATGTCGACTTTAAAAATGAAACAGTTATTTAAGGAATGACATGTTACTCACTTGAAAGGATGTCCATCTCCGGTTTTCTGCACTGCTTGAACTATATTCTTGTAAATTCGGAAGGAAATCGTTCCCGTAAGGCCCAACAGCGACAAGTACGCCACCACACTGATGAGTGAGAAGTATGTGAGTGCCAGAAGGACAACGAGGATTCCTCCGAAGACAGGTCCGGACTTCTTGGGGTCCCGCCAGTAGATCAGGCTCTCCACTACAAGAAAAACAGTATTTTTGAGGAAACACCAAAGAAACGATTTACTTCTGCGTTGACCGAGTCACCAGCGGACGACTCACTGTCAACGTTACGCAAACAAGACAAAAATAGTTCAGGAATAATGGGACGTTCGGTTTTCTATTTGATTAACGCGTCACATCTCAGGAGATGACTCACGGCAGGTAGAGGAAGGTCAGCAGGAAAACGAGGTTAGCATCGAATTTCCGAAGATTGTATTTCGATTCGAGGAAGTAGAGCGCCAAGTGCACATTTCACAACGGAGGCGGTAGACGGTGAAGAGGTATCCGAAAAATGATTCCTATAATCATGCCAGATTGGATTACTGGATTATTTACGCCGTGCACAACGCGAGGTCATTGCTAGGAAACACCTTGCAGCGTTTCGACGCTTTCGGTTCCCATCTTCACTGCTTCCGGTACAAGCCACAATCAGCGCAGACGACGATGTATGATTCTGACACATTATTTTCCCCTTACTTACTGCCTGCGGGATAACATCAAGTAGGCAATGACGTTTCGTTCTTTGTCAAGTTAGATGGAAGGCGGTCAAGCATTTTAGGAAATATCTTTAGGAATTCACTTTAATTGACTGCACATCTTGTACAAGCACCCAAAATTGCTTTTGTGTGGCATTAGAGACTGTGCTTTCGCAGTATGGATGACTTCGGTTCTTCGGGCATATTTTTGTGTTACATTTGTTCCACAAGCTAAATCAATTATGGGGGTATCCAGTGCGATCATGAACAGTCAGGCTTTACGGGATGTCACGGAACAATTTGTCCGATTTGATGTATTTAATATTTCCATTATTATTATTGTAATGTAATAATAAATTACTGGCCTACAGGATAGTCAAATATTATAACGGCTGTACAATGTTGCCTGTGGAAAACAAAATTTACGTGTCGTTAGACGGGAAACTTTTAAGTTCAAAGTTTAGTGGAATCATTAAGGGTCGAAAAATCAATAGTCGAAGTAGTCGAGCACACAAAATAACGTGATCTCTTTGCTAGTAGAGGAAAATAATCCAAATTTCCCTTCACAAACGAAGCCGGAAATCTATGTGGCCACAGAACAAAATGTGACTACCGCGTTGGAAACTTGCTTCCATACACAATGAACGAATGTTTGTGGGCATGGCAAATAATAATGCCTTCAATGACAGATCGTGATGCGCTTGTCGACTTATTCTATTATATTTAATTTATTTTCTCTATGACTACATTCTAGGTTTAGGTTATACAATATGGAGTAGACAATCTTAATTTTAAATTTTAACTTCAAAATCGTCAGAAAGGATACTTCAATCGATATTTATTTAATATTTAGCCATAACTTTTTACGAGCAGTGTATTTCCCCCATGACGTCCCACCTTACTGCATAGGCAAAAAACCTATTTTTAAACCGCCTAAATTTAAACGCATCCGCTAACGCATACATTTAAGTCGAATACTTTCCACCGTGGTCTTCTCCCGCTTTTATTTTTATTAAATCCCCTCGTACATCAATATTTCAGCAAGTCAAGCCATTCAACGCAACTTTCGCGCATTCCACAGACTTATTGCTCTTTGGAAAAAATCCAATCCAATAAGGATCACTAAAATCCCACATGACCACATTGCCAATAAAAAGAACGGAGTATAAATGCAACAGCCAACAATGCGAAGATCTAAAAAATAAACCACATCCTAAGTGGCGATATCAAGTTTAAACCGGAACATTTAAATTATTTTATTGTCGTTGTATAATAGACGCGGGGATATATTGCACATATGAAGTACATACGTACACTTTAAATAATTGATAACTAATGGGTGTTCAATTAAATAGTTCATCTAGAAGATTTTACGGATGTCTGCATTAAAATCGAGCATTTGACATTTGGCATTTTTTGTACAAAGATACGGTATGAAAATTTACGCCGCTGTAGGAACCACATAAATAATTATTGTTTAGTCATAAACACCTTATTTAAAATGATTTAGGATACAGCGAAAAAGAACTAATCAAATTAACTAAACGGAAATGACATTTGAAGTTCGTATGAAACAAACCGCGGACATACGTTTCTATCGCTATCTCCTTGTGACAATTTTACTTTCTTTCCAAAATTCAAAACAGATACTGTATACAGTAAACCACAATTTTTTAATGACCTCATTTTGAACTGACCAGCTCGTGAAATTATCGAGTGATATTTACAAATTTCTAATCTAGCCAGCTGTGACTCTTATTGCGGGATAGCTGCCTAGATTAAAAATTTAATCAGCAGTACAGCTTAATTAATATTTCCTAGATTTAGGTTCACCACTGAATAAATCAAAGCGATTGCAAATATTCGACCGCTTGCAAAAATGTGCTGGACATTGCTGACAGGTTGTAAAACTAATTGGAACTTTATCAACGCATCACTTTTTGCGTTAATGACCACTAAATTTTAAAATTACAAATTGTTGGATTGATATTGACTATAATCGAGTACGCCATTCAATTGATACAGGATCTTCATAAATGGTTCGTACATCCAGTAGACTAACGTCAAAAATCTCATCTAACCACATCTAAATTTAGTTTTCCAGAGACAACATGATGTATGAATCATTTATGCAGACCCGATAGAATCGTATTTTTTTGTTCATTAATTAGGAGTTGTTGAATCGATAAAGATAGAAACAACTCATGCAGCCCATGCGCATTTCAAATAGGTGCGATTTTAGATCGATTTTTGGAACTACATGTCATCAGAGGGGGAATTTTAACGTGCATAGACAACTGGATGTATGACGACCCTATACTACTGAGATAACATTTCATAAAACACTACAATTAATTTTTACTTTAGACAATTACGTAATAAAATTTTTTAATGCTTAACAAATCACGACATGAATACAGTAAACAAAAACTGTCATTGTTGAGATTTCCAAATACGAGTAAGTACAAGGTCAGAATGTTTACTATAATTTCTGAGTCACTCGCCTTGTATCTGCCTTCAAATCAACGCGTCAAAATTGAAATTAGTTACTTTTGGGTCTACTACAAGTCGGGAAAATGCATTTGTCCCATTGTTCAGTAAACATACAGAATTTACAACCTACTCGATGCTATTACTGCTTTCGCGTTATCGGCAACCTGAAACTGGCAGATTCTGTTAACAACCATACGAGCGATTTTACAATGCATCGACATACAGGTGTCTCACAATAAAAGTACCGATCGATCTAGAATATTTTTTCAGCAAGTCGAATTTCAAACGATAGTTCATCGTTTTATTTTCATTAGTTACTTGGAGTGCTTTTTTAATTAAAAAAATTACCAAACAAAAATGTAGAATAAAATGTCAAGACCATATTGAAACATTCAAGCGTGCCACGACAAAGAAATGAATGCCATAATGTGTCAAATGTAAACTTATAGTCGTTGTCAAAACAACCAAAATAAAATGGATTTTTACAAGTACAACTGAAAATAAATTTGGAGGAGGCCATGCATAATTTTTGAATGATGGGTTTATGATCGAACGTTGGGAATTGTCAACGCAAATATATTTTCAGTTGAACACCCGTTATAATCTTGAGCAATTTGCATCTGTCTACCGATAAGGTACACAACTACAAAGTTAAAATATGTATGCAAAATTGATACATGAAAACCAAATTAACAAAATTTATCCTCTTTTAAATTTTTAATCAAGTACATATTCGTTTTGACATTTTCTACTTCATTTTCGATTGTTAATAAGTACAGGGTGTCCATTTTATTTGTTCACGCCTGAAGATTCAGATATGTATAGGCAACATTTTACAGATCACTTTGCGTAAACGATTTATTTTTTAAAGGAAGAACATAGTGAATCTAAAATTAAACTCAAAACATAAAAAAATATATTAAAATGTACAAAATACATGTGTTAGATTACCGTCACTTCCTGTAATTTAATTGCTTTGTCCGGGTTTGGGCCATCTCTAGTATAAATTTTGAACGAAAATTTTAGACGCTTCGTAAGAAAAATACGAGATAAATGAGCACAGTAAATCAGTATCTATGTCAGTAGAAGTGAAACTGATCTCCCTCATACATGTATTTTAGCGATACATATTTTATTTTTTTTGTAAAACCGTCAACATCACTAACATCATCCTGTACAACTTACAAGTCTTGGAAATCCATTTTCGAGTCATAAGAAAAAAAAAACAAAGTCGCTCGAAGTAAATACAGGGTGAATATTTCAGCAATGACAATCTTCTTTTGCGCTATGCCACTTGTCAAGGGATAATTTACATTTCGGCGTTCTCTTTAGTAGTATAAACCGCATTAATCCTCACCCATTCCCTTATCTATATTTCACACTTTACATAAATCCGTTTATAAATAGCAGAAATTCTATATAATCAAAAGTCTTAAGTCATAGAAAGTCTGTATAAGCAGTTTGATATTTTAATATATTTAAGTTTTTAATCCATCAATTAGCAATGCGTAAATAAGTGAAACTAACAGAACAAATATTCTTCATTCAAATATTTTGTTTGCGTATGTATTTTTTTATCTGTCAAAAATTAAACGTCAAAAAATGTTTTAAACATACAGGATCAAATGTTTTCTCAGTCACACTGTATATAGATTTTCTAAGCTTATGTTATTTTTTTTCCTCATTGTCTACACTTTATGAACACATGCCTCCCATTTCTAAAAGTAAAAGTACAGACACAGATTTTTGAAAAAAAAAGTTTTCTAAAGCAACGATTATTCGAATGAATTACATTTTTTTTCTTCCCCTCCCTCAACTTTTATCTCTTGTAAAATATGCTACATATTTCCATTTGGAATAAAGATTTTTGCCACCAGCTGGATGATCAAAAGCTGGACCTTCAAATTTTAAGTAATAAAAAGGTGACGCTTTAATTTTTAATACTTTTTAATTGATATGCCGAAAAATAATTACGTGTTTTAATCTTAAAATTCTAACCATTTTCGCCGAAATTTTCCAAATATTTTGTCATCCAACCGTACTATTGTGGAAACAACAGTCAATGCAAAATCTTCCAACAAAGCAAACCCACCCATACACGTGGCCGATTCGTCCCGCAAAATCCGCACCAAAAGTCAATACCCTCAACTTCGCGAATCTCGCGACATCCACGTCCCATTCTACACCAGGTGCACCTCTTCAAAACAAAACCACAACGCACTTACTGATAACAACATAACCCAACTCTACCATATGCGACACTCGATCAAGTTGTTTTGATTTCTTACCAGGTCCTCGCTCGGGCAGAGGTTCCGAGTTCTGCTGGTACCTGTTCTGTTTCCGAACCATTGTCCTATTTTCAGTCAAAAAATTGGCACACCAGTACTAAAAAAAAACGGACGGAGCACGTAGCGCTTTGGATCCGCAACATGAAAGAAAGAAAAGTCGGAGCGGTACTTCGGTAGTCGTACCCTGACGTATTATGCAAGTTCTGTCTGTTCTCTTCCAACGCATGCCACGGAAAAAGAAAGTAGACACGTCGTGGAGTCGGCGTGTCAGTTTTTTACGATTTCGGGTGAGCCCAGACGGTTGTATCGAATAATTGATCTAATCTAATCAAACGGCGGATTTAGCACTTTTGACTTTATTATACGTACTGAGGGTCACTTGGATCGATGATTAAATTATAACAAACAGAATTACCGATAAGCGCTGTTGGTTTGGGGGAAAAAGAAAGTGTTTGAAAGGAAATAACATGTGGCAATCTATATGTTACGACTAAGAAACGATCTTTTCAGATCTGCATTCCAAAGAATTTATTTGGAGACATTGTTCATTATTTATTGAAGTAGGTATGAACCGAAGCAGCTTACTTGCTCTTCACGAACCACTTTTTTAAATATTGATAATTCGGGCCAAAGTTTAGACTACATTTATCTATTAGTCAGTTATTTATGATGTTAAACACATATTGATTATCAGTGGAGTTGCTTCCACACAGAAATATGTAATAATTAGGTACTTTACGATTAAACCCTAGGCCTCTCTACTTTTATGGTCACCGACAATACTTTTTCACTTACGAAATTTTCATTTCCAATTTGATTATCAAAGTCACTCCAGTTCTTTCTTAGTCTTCATAAATTATCTATACATACAGTAGGCTTTGAACGTCTAAATTCTCATGTAAATTTGTTTTCCATAGGCAACATGATGTAGACATGACCCGATAAGTTCTTTACTAAAAACATTAGTTGATTATATTTATGCAAACTGACTATTTAAATAAGATAACACAATGACATTTTGAATGGCAATGAAGATTATTTTAAACACATGCACATTTTAAAATTTCTTTCGAATTCATAAGTTTTTTTTTGTTTGGTCTATATTAAGCAAAAATGCCTTGACATATCAACATCTTTACTCATACTATACTTGGGTCCGAAGAGACTATGGTATGAAATCTTGAATTGCTGAAATTGGAAACCGTTGAAATCTTAAATAAGTAAATAATTTCAAAAAATTTTTTGCAAAATGAATCGAAAAAGAGAAATCTATTAACAGATAAAAAATCAACAATGTAAATTCATTGGTGTTGTTTGTTATTAATAAATGACAATACAATACTACAATAGTATTCTCACTGTGGGACGCACACTACGTACCCATTGCTACTTTCAATCCAAAAAAATATCAGATAATCAGTACCTGTAAAATCACCCTTGCTGGCTTAAAAGGTTCCCCAGTCCAAGATCTCTGTTAATTAATGTGTGTGATGTCTCATTAATATTCTCTTTTTAAATCTAATTCGTGGTACGCTTAAGAATCCATAATTTTTTTGAAATGCCAACTCATTCAGCCCCAATCTTAAGAAAATGCTGCGCACTCGTTGTATATTCGTCGTTGGGACTGATATATTCGTGGCATTTCAAAAAAAAAACTTCACTTATTATATTATCCTTGAAAATATCTACAGCTAATATTAACCATAATTGGGCGAAAAATACAGAAATACTTGAACAACGTCTTTTCGTAGTAAACTGTATGCGAGCCCACGGTAAGGACAATTTAAAAGTGCCACAGAATGAGGAAACCAATTGTGCCATCCTAAAGTGCGGAAGGGTGAAAAAAAAATTGTTGGGGGCACCCTTGGTGCAGGGAGACCCAAGGGGGCCTCTTAGTACCGAGGGGGCCCACTTGAAACAGGTGAACCCGATGGATCCCCTTCAAAAATATAAAGAAACATTGTAATATTTTAATTTATATACAAGACGATATTCCACCGGTTATATTTTCTCTGGTAGACTGACACCGACGTAAAAGATGTTGATGAGAACGGAATATTCTCAAGCCAGCACAAGTTCACAAAGCATCATTAGTAACTTTTATTTCAATTATAAACTTTTATTGCATTTTGAATAAAAATAATGTTCGTACGAAAATTTAACAAAAAATCCCCAAGATCGGTGCAGTGTTGCCGATAGTGTTTTCGGAAGAAATTGCGACGTTGGTGAGCTTTTAAAATATGTATAAACATTATACTTTACTGGCGAGTCTTACAAGGTTACTTTAAAATGCATTAAACCCCATGATATCATAGCAGACAGTTTCCTGACTTCAGGTGGTAAGTTTAGTATGATGTAACCCCCTTGGGTTAGTCAGCAAAACATGTCAGATAAAGGGGGAAGTGAAAACTGACTGTGTGTAGTCACAGTTTTAATAATGCAGTAATGCATATATTTCTTAGTTTCATATTAATATGTAGCACAAGCCCCACAAGAAATGGACAAATCTTATCAACCGCTGTCTTGGCAAATACAACTGTCCTTGTCGATTAATCACAATAGGGTCTTCCTTCAATAAAGACGGCGCCAATAAATTCCCCTTATCGTATAAATAGCCGCCGATGCAAGCATCGATTTTCCTGTTAGTAACGTATACAACGTAAATAGTTAATAGAAAACGTAAAACAGGCATGCCAGAATTAGTTCGTCCAAGCGACAAAAAATAATAAATTTCGTTTCAGTTTTGTAGGTTAAGCAACACTTCTAAAATTAACCCAGCACTACGAAAATTTTCCAAACTCGGGTGTTAGCAAAAGCCACATATACGTGTTTACAACAAAAAATCGTCTCACGTACTATTGCTTCCGTCCGAACGTCACTTTTCCCAGCACTAGGAAAAAACTTTTGAAAATGCCGAAAAATCAGACACGGTCCAGTCTTCTATAAACCGTTCGATTTTTCCCCTTCGTCACACACACACACAGAGAGTATAAAAACTTTATTGAAAGCGTAACTTACGCTCATCACGACGTAACACTTCGAAGACGCTCATGGCGAAAGAAGGAGCATGCAGCCTTTGGAGGAGAGGTCACCAAGTTGGAACGCGAATAATACGTGGAATCCCGGCCGACAGCGCCGAGTCGGCTGGCACCCTGCCCGAACCGTTGCTAATTTTGTACCAGCTAGCAAAAATGATTCGTAAATATCGCGACGCACGGAAACCCCATAAAAAAACCACCCCAGGACGCGAGGGCTGTAAATAAATAAAACGCACCGAGACAAGACGTGCGACTGCGCCTAATGCACGCGTCCGGATAAAATCGATTTAGTCCTTGTGGAATGACACGTGATTTTTCCCTTCTGCAGGGTGGAAATCGGGAAATTTCATAATGGCGTCTGGTGGTAGGCAACCAACTATACCACGCATGTTTAGATAACAGTGACGATTAAAATAGCAAGTACCATTAAATACGACATTACCTTTGGGATTCAGTCTATCTGGATTGAACCAAGTGTCTGAAAAGAAAAAATTGAGTTAGTCAAGGGTTAAGTTAGATTTGTGCATGGAAATTTACGACTACTTGTGGTGTTAAGTTCAAAAAGCCAAAAACTGTTAAAAGGTTCACATGCATGCTACTAAAACTGAAGGGGAAGACGTTTTACCGTTTTCTCAAGCTCTAAAAATAGTGATCTAGCAGTTATTCACATCTGTGTGAAGCAGGTGCGACAGAGTAAAACAAAGATTATGTTGTTTACAGAAGGATTTATCTTTTTTCGTTGAGATTTTCCACCGGCCTTGAGAAGTAAATGAAATTACATAGCCATACATTAATTTACAATGTCAACGTATCGACAAAAAAGTAAAAATAAACTGAAATATACAGTCTAATATCAATGAGATTTATGACAAATCAAGAAAGAAGATTTAATTACATATAATGTATAGGTATAAACCGCAATTTATATTTGAAGTGTGAATAACATTATTTTTGATTTGTGAAATACATAATGGAGAAAGTGGGATATAACTAAATAGATAAATAGGTATTACCGCATAATTATGTATTTAATTTGGCAGTGTCAAACCTAACCTTTTCTCACTTTGCGTGAACGAATACAAACTTTTCAGGGGCTCGGCTGCCGCCGCTTGCTTCAAAAATTCGCCCTCGTCCCTGAAAAGTGTCTTGACAGCGCACTTGTATCGAAATATACTAGACATTGTACTTAATGACACAGCGTGATTTAATTACTGTATAAACCATATTTGTCTGGATTTATGATAAAACATCAAAATATTTAGAACAATTATTACAGTTAAGAGCTTTTGTCGGTTTTCGTTACATGATTGCACCGCTATTTTGGTTTCAATGCCACTAATTTAGGGGAAACCGGAGCCGCAACGATGTACCGGAGCGGAATGGGAATACGTTTTGTGCTCAACTTCTTTGTGTTACCTGGAAGGACACTTTTAATAGATGTACTAATTAAAAATGAAATTAACATTAGAAGAGGAGGAAGTTTGTACAAAGAAAATAATCTTATCTTTATAAACATAAACATAAAACTCAGGGGGACTTTTCCGGACAAAAACAATTGATTCTCAGTAGGTCAAATTAAAATAAATATCCATATGCGGCCATTGAATTTGTAGGCTTCAAAAAAATGTGTTTTCGCAAAAGTTGTTGCTTTTGATGAGCTGTACTATTGGTTTCAGTCATTGCACACTGCATAAAGGGGAATATCCTTTAGTAGCTCCTTTTATGTCATAATTAAGTTGATAGATATTGGCCGTGCAATTATTTGAGCACGAAGTACCTCTGGAATCTTCTTTGAACTGACGCTCGCTGTAACTGAAAATTGAGGCACGATTGAAGTTCATTGTCCCCCTGCTATACACCGTTGCGAAATTTTGATGAATAAATATTTTCTAATCATTTGTAAGTAAGAATAAATTATATCGTCGCGTTTACTTATAGAATAATCAAATCGTATTATTTATTCGAATCGTCATTATCACCATCATGTTACACTAAACGAAGAGTACAAATTCGATTAAACCACCTTTCCAAAGCTTGTGACATCCACAAGTGGTAAAAGATATTGACTGCATCAAGAAAAAAGCAAATACAATTGAGTCAAAATGCATAATTTATACACTATGATGAAAAAGGTTATTGCAGTCACAGGAGCAGAAGAACACCTATAACAAGTGTTTTATTCCTTGAAACCCCAAACAATCCATGAAAAATTGAAGCGATTTTCACAAACGGAAGGCCAAGATAAAAATTGTTGATATTTGGGTAAGAAAACAGAAAAAAGAAAAGTTCTCAAGCAATTGTCAACGTGTTCGACAAGTGTTAAAACTGATAAAACATAAGGGTTTTACACTTCGCGACAGTGGAATGACATTGATGTCCAAGATTTTTTGTCCGCGACTGTATATATGTACTGGAAATAAGAAAAAACACAACATGTGACTAGAACCAGAAAAAGTAGAACACTAAAAAATTAATATAATAATAATATAATAATATATAATAATCTGAAGATGGACTCTAAGGAACACAAGATTTCTGCATAAAATTCTTCGATTTGAGTTTCCATTTATTTACCATTGAATGCCTATACCGTAAATACTCCCACTCGGGGGTTATCACTGGTGTGTTATTCACCGATATAATAAATAAAATAATGAGAAGAGATAATACGAAATAATACGTGCCGTATGTCTGATAGGGGTCAAATTCTATTTATATTTTTATGTAAATAATGAAAATTCCATAAATCCTTAAATAAATTGAAAGGTCAAAATAATAGTGACTAATTCTCTTTTTAAATATTGTCGAGATTAATGACATGAAAAGTATGCAAGTATGACTTTTGATTACAAGCATCACATTTTAGGAGTCGTAATAAAAATTTAAAAGATTTTTATCTAGTCATGAACAAATATTTAACGCTGTGGGATCTGAACTGGGATTTTTCGTTTTATTGCTCTTTAACTTTTATCACTTCCTACAGATGCTTATATGCTTGCTGATGCTCAGTTTCTGTCATATACATAGTAAATCGTATTTCTTGATAGTCATAGAAAACTAATTGAATTTTTTACGTCACTAAAAAGTAATATCTGCATCAACAGATTCATTAGTTTTTGTTCAAAGTGCAGAAGAAAACGTCAATGCATAGGCGAGATAGGTACAAAAACACCTGTTTTTGTTTCTTGTTTTAGCTCGATGAGTACAGAGCATTGAATTTTACTTCAAAATCTTCACAATTTACCAAGACAATGAAATGAAATTCTTCGGTCCGTGTCCCACTTATATAGGCACCTTTGACCTTGTCTCAAGTAGAATCTACTCATCTTCGATAAGACAAGAATCAAAGTCGAGATTTCACGCCACCAAGCGGTAACGACCCTTATCCACCACAAGTTTGAACTAACAAAAAAGCTCTTCCACCCTATGCCCCCAAAAGCATGGAACACGAAGCCACAAATTCCCTATCATTATTGAACAATAGTGGAACTTGTTCAGCAGCTACAATTAACTATGACTAGCATTCAGCTAAATTGCGACGTCTCCACCTGTTTTTGATAAGATGCATGTGCGTCTCAAACGACGCAACAAAACTACGTAAATCTAAAAGGCAATTCACCCATGCAGACCCACGTACTTGGTGTAAACAAAACGCAAAGAAGTGACCTCTGGCTCCATTTATCGCAGACACCACCCTTGCTCATCTTGCTCGAAACTCCATTTATAACGTCCTCGACGACGTTATTCGCTACGTTCTTTATATCTTCCGTCATCGCGTCTACCAAAAATTCCACAACAAAACGGCACCCCGTACACACTGTTATTTTCCAGAAGCAGGTAGTAGGTCTCTTCTCTCACTCCGACAAAACAACGCAAGTGCTCTACACGACTGACGACGATTAACTGGGCAAGCGTTGCCGTTATCGACCGCTTCGAAGGGGGCCGGAGACTATGCCCCAAGACCAAGGACAGGTTGACCTAGTCAAACGCACCGAGGTGACAACGTGAAACCTGGAAGGGGGCTCATATTCGATATTGCAAGAATTGCACCAATGAAGGAAATTAGAGTGGTACCGTGTGTAGTGCGAGCTCAAAGTACTAATTAAGCATGTATTACATAAGGACGTCATGTGACGTTTAGAAGGATTATGAGTGGACGATTCGAATTTTGCTGCAATCAGAGACCTTGGGATCAATTATAAAAAATCGATCAAATATTAGACGCAGATAAGATAAGACGGGCGGGTTGCTATGACTGGGCAAGTTTAAATATCTTCTTGAACTTGGACCCAATTAGCGACACGCAAATTCAGGTATTGTGCCAACGTAACATTTACAAAGGTTACAATAAAGGATAAAAATGTAAAATTTTATGTTAGTAATTAATTCAGACATTATTGTTAATGATTAATTAAACAATGGGACATAAAATTCAAAATCCGCAGTCATTATAGCGATAATTATTCCCTAACACCAGATGATATTATGATTGATGTTCATCAATATCATGAAGCAAGTAAAGAACGTCGTGACCATAGTTCGATTAGATAGGCCAGTTTTTCATTCATGTTCAAAATAATTAAGAACCCGAATTTATTTTTCTTTTTAGGAGTGAACATATTTAATTAGATGAATGCAATTAACAATTTAGTTAGGTCTAGAAATGATTCCTAAGGGATCTAGAGGATAGAAAGAGTACCTACCACAATGGTGGTTAACATATTTTCAACAATACGCAAAGGTACATTAATAGAGATATATTTTCGTCTCCAATTAAGAAATTCCTTAGTTCTTAAAACGATAAGAAAATAGATTACAAATGGTTGCCAAAAACACGATTATACTGGTCAAGTGAAAAAATATGACGTATTTTGTTCATACAAAGTTCAATAATCATATTTAGACAATTATCACTAACGAAAGTGTTAAATCCATTTTTTTACTGTCTAAGCAGATAAACGTTTGTATTAAACTTGTTTGCAAAATTAATTACAATTTTTCAATAAGGGGGGTCTAATTCATAAATTATAACTTTTTTTGTGTATACACAGTGAAATTTATTATCCTCATAAATTTTTTGGTACACAACAGGGTTTTAAGTTCTTCTACACATCACTCCATAATTTATTGAAGTGAAACTTCTTTACGCTAAATCTAAAACGCTCCACTCGTTTTCGTTACTCTGGAAAAATTATCCCTCAAAAAGTGAATTCAGTGTCATTATTGTTAGTGTATTGTGTGCAGGAAGTGTCGTCAAATGAACCATCTACAAGTAACATTACACTAATGGATCGTTCGATCAACGTACCAAATCGAAGCGCACAGAGAAATTGATTTAAAAAAAACTATAATCCGTTTAGTATAGGAATTTGCTACACCTGTCTGTAAACTTTTACTTCTAACGAGCCTGGCGGCCAAGTACTAATTGTTTTGTGAAAAAGCCTGTATAAAAATATTTTCGTCCGGTAATTAGTACATAAACGGGCTTGAAATACCAGTGTAAAAATTAATCAAGAAACTTATAAGCAGCAGATATGCTGTGGCTTATAATAAATTTTAAAAATTGTATAACTGTTCTATACAGGCTGTCCCTGTAGTTAGTAGTTGAGTATTTTATGTAGATTTGGAAAATATTGAATTCATGTTTTTTTTTTTTTGTAGAAAGAAATCGATAAATGTAGGTCTGGATAGAGAATTGAATAAGCTTTAAAATGATGTATCACACGACCCCCCCCCATGCCATTTAATTTTTTTAAGGGGGTGGCTCCCCTGGCTAAAGTGGTGAGACTTGAAAGTTTGGTACAATTTGGCCCTCCTTGAACAAAATTAACCTGTTCGAGTCTTTCGAAATTGGAATTGTTGGGGTTGTACAAATTTTTGCTGGGACAACCGTTTCCAACAATCCTGTATTTTTTTTCCATAATATTCCGCGACATCTCGCTATTCTGAAGGTAATTAAATTACCGTACATACGCGTTGAAATTCAATTTTCTTGTTTAATTGGTTGCCTAACAAGATTGGAGCGACATCCGTAATTTCATAAAACTATTCATCCTTAAATATTTTGGGGCTTCATATTCAAATCGAACCTTCAATTAACAATCTCTCAAAAATAGACCAATAACTCACCTTCTTTATGACCGCCAATTATAACGGTCACCTTGCTCACTGAATTAAGAAAATGTTTTCGTCCATATCATGCTCATTATTATTACATTATCTCCCATCATCCTATTAAATTTTAATCGATATTAAACGGAAACGACAGATCTGGATTGATTTTAGGTAACAGAACTAAAATATTTAGACAAATCTGCCGCGTTCATGAAGAATAATAATTGTTACACAAATCTGAGAAAAATACAACGTGGTTGGATAAATATTTGCACGGTTGCACATGACGTCATTTCATGGAAAATATCTCTGTTTAAACGCCACAGTAAACAAGTGCAACAATTTCATTGTTGTAAAAATAAGCCAAGTGTGGTCCCAAAAATTACATCAGCAGTTTCGGCACCTGTACCCGATATATTTACACTGTTCGTTTAGAATAATTTCTGATCACTTCACTTTTGTTTTGTAAAGTATGTATACAATTTAATGTAAAATTATAAAGTAATTATTGCCATTCCATGAAATTGTTAAATTGGTGGTTTAATGGTTAAATTTTATTAGCGCATTTACAATCACTTGATTAAAGTAACAGCGTGTTAAAACAGAACATCAAAGTATGTATGTACTTTAGATTTCATGTTTTCATCAAATTACCATTTTAGGCTAGTGAATATTCGATAATATGTACCTCATTTCTAATAGAACATAGCAGATGAGTTTTAGAAGTTCCGGACAGTCCTATGAGGTTCTAAAGTTTACTAATTTAACTACTTTACACTCCCTTGCACATGTGGGTTTCAATCTATTGGAAATGTAGAATTCACATGAATAAATTCTCATACAGGTTATTTAACGGTGATTATTCGAAGAAATATAATTTAACTCTATCTTTTTTTGATATACACAGTGTATTTTCATTCGACAGGATAATACTAAATACTTCCAGCAGGCCGTGGACGTCAAAAATCCCCATCTTATATGTAAATCCACAGATAACATGATGTATGAACCATTGATAAAAACCTGATACAATCTATGGCACTCTTGAATAATGGCCATCATAATCATGTCCTTGATTAGCTAATTTTCAACACAGATGTTCTACATGAAATTATTTTGCAAGAATACATTGGTCATCAAACTAATTGCACAAGAAAATGTCTGCAAGTCTGCGTGGTGTTATGCACAATGCACAATTTGAATCGCATAAAACTTCTCTGATCCAAATTTTTCAATTTATTCTTTGTCAATTTGCTTTGATTAACGTAATTGTTAAATGCCTCCAGTTTTCTGGCAGTTCTTAAAAAAAATCTACATTTCTTGTCATCTTTGAATATTTTGTAGAATTTTGATGTTTTTTCTAGGTAAAATTTGGTTCATTCCACACCTCCCAGCTTCTCTTGCTTCCTCAGTTCTTATCTACTCTGTTTCCCAGTATAATTTTACAATTCCAGTTACCAGTAAGTTTCCAGATGGCTAGTTCCTTAAACACCAGTTTATTACTTACAGATTTCCCAGTTGCACAGTTACTAATTAATTTGTAGATTCTCAGACCCTAATTGCTTAATTCCTCAGGATCTAGTCCTTGCTACCTTACTTTCTAATTATTTACCAATTTCCAATTTTACTATTTTAATTTTTTTTAGTTACTTCGTCAGTTCCTTGGTTTCCTAATTTCTCAATCTTTCACTTCCTATAGTCACTTTTTCCTCGAGTCCTGATTCCTTACTTACTTCCATCATTCCTGAATTCCTGAATACATAATTCCTGAATTGAAAGTGTTTCAATTCCCCGTTCCTGAATTTCCAAATCTAATTTCACAGTTACTAATTGCCCAATTCTTAATGCTTCAAGGTACGAATTCCTAATTTCACAATTTAAAATTCCAATTACCGGTTACTCTATCCTTTAGTTTTTTACTTCCTTACTTTTTATTTCGTTAGTTCCTCAATAAAAAGGCCCAGAAGTAACGGGGAATTTTTAGAATACATCAGACTAAAATACAAAATGTGCAGTAAAGCGTAAATAAATTTCAAGGTAGACAAGAACTGTTTTAAACAAAAAAAATATCTCTGTATTCATTTACATATATTTCATTTTGTCTTATTGTCAATGTGGATGCTCATCTTTGTTTTTTTTTTTTCTTTTATTTTAGACTCCTTGAAAGAAAGAGATTGAAACAAAAACGAATTGATCATAAACCGGAACGAAGGAATTTAATCAGGAGTTGAAAAAACATCAATAAAGGCATGACAATTCCATAATTTTAACTACATCAGCAAGTACACCAAATTTTTAAATTGCAATTCATGTTTTAAAATACGCTTGAGGCGAAACCCCCTAAAACTAATCAATAAATTACTAGGCGAAGTGTGTAACCAAGTCCGTAGAAACTGTGATTGATACAACTGAAATTTCAATAAAGCAAAGTACTTACCTATTACAGAACAGAATAAATGGACAATTCAAACATCACAACGGCAATACCCCACACGGTTAAAATCTTGATACGCCACTGAGTCACTTTTGTGGTATTTCCGGAAGTACAATTTCTTCTTCTTTCAAAACTTGGATATCTAATTCGTTATCTTATTTTTATTTTACATGCATAGTTGATAAATCCCGAAAATGTAGCATTTGACCATCCTGCCATTTGAATTTTTTGAGTTACCCCCTGTTCTGTCAAAATATTTCATGAATTTTTTTCCATACTTTACACTGTATATTCTTTTAGTCTTTGTTACATTATTAACATTCATTATGATGGTCTACAACGATTTTTTGTTAATTTTTCATCCTCTCCCTAGTGTGTATTTGGAATTCATTAAATGTGTCGTGTTTCCAAGATTATATAACTCATAATAAATTGAGCCAATAGCAATTACAGATTTTCCATAGTTACGATGTATACCCTTGACGACAAGGTATATTTATTTCGGTGTTTCGGCTAGCTCCAACAATGAACCATAGGAACGTCAAAAAAAAAGTTCCGGCAAAATTTCGCATGTTTTCGTTACATAATAGTAATGAATCCCACTCGAGCATTGAAAATAATCTGATTAAAGAATCCTCGTCATTGAAATACGTCTCATAACTCGGAAGTTTAATCGATATTTTCTATGCTCTTGTGATATTATTACTGAGACCTACTCTGTTCTAAAACTTTTTTATGATTTTTTGTTTTATTTCTCGTATCATTGTCTTTGCAGAGTTCTATTTCAATTTTTATTTTCACTTTTGCCGTTTATTTCCATTTTTTATTACTGTCTGTTGATGATTACCGACTTCGATTTTGTTTTGATTTTTCAATTTATTAACTTTCAAATTTTGACATTAGGTTTCAACGTTTAATCTTCAAGGAGTTTCAAATTTCTGATTCTTTTTTTTTTCATTGCCCAATTTGTTATGATTTTTGACTAAAAACGATTTCCATCATTCTTAAGTTTCGATTAGTTTCGATTTTAATTTTTTTTAAATCTATTTATAACAATTCTTCTCATGATCCTCCATTCTCGTTATTCTTTATTTCTCATTCCACAGTATTCTTTAATTATTGTCATTTGCATTGAGTTATGACACTGAACCAGTACGTACCAGAATTTATTAAAGAGTTGAATCAGGTTGTTAATTACTTAATTAAAAAAAAAAACACTTGCACTAGATTTATGGAAATATGCATACAAAGTGATCGAAAACGAAATTTGTCAAAGTTGGTCATGAACGAAAAGCCGTTCGTCGTAGTACATATAATAAAATTATTTAAAATATCATCTTGATCCGTGTTAAACTATGATAAGCGGTTTGTCGTGCATGGTCAACTTTGACTCTTTGTATTGTCATACTATGTTAACAATACTTTAATACATACATCCATCCAGTCATAAAACTGATAAAAAAATATGTACGAAGCCCAATGGTCCTAGAAAATTTTATCTTTACTAGTGTTATCTGTTGAACGCAGCTATGGCGTCTAACCAGTATTATGATAAAAGTTATCCAAGACGAAAACTGCCAAAAAGAAATTTCATTTTCAAATCAATTTTTTTTTCTGGAAAAACTTTCCAGACCAAACTTCAATTTTGTTTAATATCGCCAAAGCCCTTGCAAATATGTATTTTCAATTTTATTCTTTCCCCGCCTCTGGTTGTGGAGGTCGTTGGTGAAATTACCATGGACCTACTAGATCCATGGAAATTACGTTTTCTTTGTAACCTAACCTTAAAAAATCTGACAAACAGGAGCACATGTGATTATAGAACACTTTTTTAAACAACTATTTTGTGGATCGATAATGGGGTCGTCCCACAATTTTCAAAAACAGCTGTTCTCGAAACTAGACGGAAAAATATTATACCCCTATTTTTTTGTTTATTCAAATTCATGCGTTTACTAGGTAAAAGAAAATCCCAAACATTTGTCTTATTTGAAACGCGCGCCTTTCTGTAACGTCAACACGGGGAAAAATTCACCAAACAAAATTCAAAGTTACTAGATGGGCAGACAAATGAGAAGCGCACGAACCAATAAGAAGGGTCCCCCGAGATGACGTCACAAGAGGCGGTAAATGTACAGCGTTTGAAAATGTTAGCCGAAATTGCGATTTTTGATACGCTCTGTAATCTCACAAAACAACTTTATCAAACAACAGAACACGTTTTATGGCCTCATGTTATATAGTCTACGAGATGCTATAGGCGAATTCGTCAAATTCAATTGAGGGGGACGAGCCCATTACATATGTATTTTCGTTACTGAATTCGCACCCGCTTTACAGTCTGATTTCATGTTGAGTTGAGTCTTATCTGAAGCCCAACAGGCAGTAAGGACCAATTTCGTGTTTCATTTCACATGAAATTGAGCCTTTAGTTAAGCCGTCTCAATAGCAACCGGCCTTTGAGACCGTCGCAACTCAACATGAAATCGGGCTGTTAAGACTCTTTTTCTACAATCCAAGGTTGGAAGTTGTAGTTATTGTTTACCTGGATGTCTGAATATTACAACCGAAATTGCTAAGTACCTGTACATAAAAACGGTTTGAATCTATCATCTTGTGGCATCACATTGGCAAGCACTTCTTTTAATAACCACATACATACCTACCTATTTTCGTGCATGATTCTCTAGCATGTTAAATGTGAAATTCAGTCGGGTCGATAATAAATTGCAAAGTGTTAAACGCAACGAAATGTGACATCGCCAAGAATAAATGAGCCCCGTTAACACAAATTATAAACAAATTTCTGTGGAAGGTCATGCGTCATGCACCTTTTCAGAACATATCGTGAAACGCACCGATGAATCATCGGCTTCCCCCATTTAGAGGGAATTCTTAATTTTTCGCCCTGCACTCACCTAATCCCATCCTGCAGAAAATCGCCTCGGCGTCGATCACGGCCGCCTTTTTTTTATCTTCTTCCGGTTTCCTGCAGATATCCTTCGCCGGTTCGGGCAACTTCTTGACTGGTTCGGGCGTCTTCTTGACCGGTTCGGGCGTTTTCTGCTTCACCACCTGCACTTTCTCCTCTTTGGGAATACTCGGAGCCACTTCCGGTTCGACGGGGTAGTCCTTCTTGGGAAGTTCGGGCTCGATATCCTCCAGGTCCTTGAATGCCTCACTCTTGAAATCAGTGGAGCTCGACTCCGGCAGTTCCGCCTTTTTCGGGAAGTCCTGATACTTGGAAGGCTTGAAGTCTTCATCCGGTTCGCTGTCAGAGTACCGTTCCAAGAGATCCTCGGTTTTCTTTGGTGGATGAGTCACCTCACGTTCAAAGTCCATGAACGTCTGCGTGGCAGTCTTGTCATCTTTGTTTTTGATTTCGGGGGATTCCTCGTATTTGGTGGGCGCCGCTGGGGTGATGTCTTGGAGGAACTTGTCCAATTTTGAGTCTTCTTTGTGGTCTGGGAAGTTGTCGCCCATTTCTAGTAGATTCGAGTCCATTTTTCGGTCTTTTCTCTCCGACAAAAGCGGGTCGAATGCTTCGAATGTCAGTTCGTGGGGAATTGTGGGGTTGGCTACAGTGGGTTTGTCGTCCCCTTTATTGATTACCCCCAACTCGTCACGTGCGGCCGTGTTCAATCCCGAAAGCAAGTCGGCGCCGTGGTTCAGTGGAGAAATATCGTGCCCCAGGTGCTCGAAGTCATCCAGGGAATCCATCTCGCGGCGAAGACTCCCAACGACGGGCTGCGACTGGCTCTCCTTTAAAGCTTCCTTAACATCCTCCAGTTTCAATTCCCTGTGTTCCATGTTTCTCCTTTCTTAATTATATTCTGCACGAATTTGACAAACACTACGAATTTCACAAACACGACCGGCACAACTATCAAACGTCAGAACTTTCTGTTGTGTTGGTGTGCTATGCTTTTGTTGCAGATGTTCTTTGAGTGGTGGGGGCTCAGGGTGGACTATCATTGGCGTAGAGAGCAAGTGAGAAGCGGGGGTGGTGCACCTCGCACGCCCAGAATGACTGTAATCAAAACAGAGTTTTCATATTTGTTCGTATTAAATTTAAATATAGTCATCACGATTATTCGTACCATCCTTCCAATAATCTGCAATTTGAAATGTTAATAAATCACTATGGGTAATTTTAGCTAAGTTTGATCGATTAGTAATACCTACTTAGGGGAAGGACGGACAAGATGGTATAAGTACAATTAAATAGAATTTAAAAACTTTCTGGTGCACCTTTAAAATCAAGTATAGATGAATGCATGGTCTTACTAAATAATCCAGATATGGGAAACTACACTGAAAAAAATGAATTTGTTGTGACAACAAATTTTAATTTGTAGGAGAAAAATTTGTTGTCATAACTTATTCTTTGTTATCTGAAATGATTTTCTTTTTATTGCTTTGTTAGGAGAACAAAACTTAACAAAAACGTGTGTGTTGCCACAAGTAACATAAATATTTGTTATGTCGAATAAAGCGTTTGTAGTGACAACAAATTCTAGTTTGCTATCATTACAAAAAAAGATGTTGGTGTTGCTGCCCGGTCATCTACACCAATCAGAAGCGTAGCTGCAGAAGATTTCCTGGAATTACTAAAATGGAAAGGGGCCGCTATTGTCTACTTTTCGGTTGTGTATGCAGATTGCATCCATGTGTCAGTATTAAATCGGATCAGGTGGTTGTGTTATTTGTTTTGGGCAGTGTTTTTTTTTAATAACTTGGGTAGGTAGGTATTGTATAGTGCAATAATTAACCTAAAAGGTGATGGAATATGACGCTGTTATTTAAATTTATTTTTAAATTTGCTCCTAGAATTATTTCGGAAGTATAGTTTTGTGAAAATAATTATATGTGAAATTTGAATTAATTTGCATTTCTGGTTTTAAGAAATTAGTTGATATATCACGTTCGGTTTGTCAGGCGATCCCAAGCATATATGCTCGGACGAATGAAATTATCTTGTTCTGCTTCTCGGAAGACATGTTTACTTTTCAATGCAATAACTAAAAGGAAAACTCAATAGTCAGCATAATTACCCGTTTATTTGGAACAATGGCACTTGGCCTGAATATTATACATTTCCAAGAATTTAGATCTTGTACAAAGTAACTTTATTTTATTTGTTTTTTTTTTTAGAAAGTTAAAATTTTTGTTTTTGCAAAACTTTCTAAAATGAACATACTATTTTTATACCCAATGTTCAGGAAAAAAAAACTCACCCTGAAGGTCGCAAAAAATAAGGGGACAGTACCTACTTAAATTGTTTGTTTTTAGATTGTCGAGTGCCAAATTTGTTTTACTGGAAAATGCAGTAGTTGGGCTGTTTCCATCAGAAGTCAAGGTATGTATTTAAATATATTTAAAAAAATTAATAATAATTGCGGAAATTGTAGGAAGTGTATGTTTCACAAAACCTGAGAAGGACAAGTAATAATGGGTGGAGAAAGATCGAAGACTATTTCGAAGATACTATAACAGTCGGAGAAATTTACACACCAATGGACTTATTCCTAAATTCTCCTCACTTCGGAAAAAAGGAGTAATTTGTGCGACTTCAGGTACATAATACATAATAATTATTTAATGCCGAGTTATTATTTTTATTATTTTTTTCTTGTGTAGGTAATATTACAAGTTTATTGACAGAAGAAGAAGATGAATTGTATAGACTCATGGACTGAAGTAATACAAGAATGGCCAAAACACATATAAACAACGATTAAGCTATATAAATATATCTATTTGTGACTACATGAACATATCCCTAGCGTTGAAAACGAAACTAGGTTATAGTTTAGTTAGTAAGTTTATTAATTTTTTTCAGTTTATTTATTTATTTCAATTGAAATTCTTATGTTGCAATGAGAAACAGTCATTAGTTTTTTTTAGTATTTTTTCTTTTGATTTTTTATTAGAATTTTGTTTTTGATTTATTTTGTTTTTATAGGTATGTACTATGTACGTATATACATTTTTTAATGGGGTCGTCCCACAATTTTTAAAAACAGCTTTTCTAGAAACTGGACGAAAAAATATTATACCCCTATGTTTTTGTTTGTTTGAAATCACGCCTTTACTTGGTTGAAAAAAATGCGAAACATTTGGCTTATTTGAAACGCGCGCCTTTTTGTGACGTCAACACGAGACAAAATTCACCAGTCATAACTCAAGTTACTAGACGTGGCGGCTAATGAGAAGCGCACGAACCAATGAGAATGCTCCCCCGAAATTACGTCACAAGAGGCGGTAAATGTACAGCGTTTGAAACTGCTGGCCGAAATTGCGATTTTTGATACGCTCTGTTATCGTAGAAAACAACTTTATGAAACAACAGAATACGTTTTAGGGCTTCATCTTACATAGTCTACGGGATGCTATAGTTGAATTCGTCAAATTCATTTGAGGGGGACGATCCCATTGTTGTTTTTAAATAAATAGCAAATATAATGAGGATATTTTACTAGTGAATCCATCTTCAAAGCTAGTATAAAACTTTTAAGTTATTTATGCAAGAAAATACTAATATCTATTTCTGATGTCAAATATGATTGATATTGTTGCAACAAAGTTGCTGATTTAAAAGAATTAAGACACTGTTTAAGGTAAGTAAGCTCAAACTTAAAAAAGACAAGTCATTTTTTCAAAACTTGTTTTCTTTTTCTAAAATTACGATTGTAAGTGACAACACCAAGTGAGTGATACTTTTAAATTTTTATATACAGTGTAAAGTTTCTTATTTGCTTGTTTTTATTTATTGTTCAATTTTAGTATGAAATAAATTAAAGGAATTTTAGTTTCAGTTTTTCAAGGATTTCATAGATCACGGTGTCTCAATAACGGAGTATTCTGTAAACTAAAAAAATTATTAATACTACAAATTCTGTGTTTGTAGCTGGAAATAATACGTTTGTTAATATAACAAATTCTATGTTTGTTGCTGTTGGTAATAATGTTTGTCGACGCAACAAATTCTGTGTTTGTTGCTGTGAGTAGTATGTATGTTAACGCAACAAATTTAGTGTTTGTAGTTAATAGTAATAGGTTTGTTAACACAACAAATTCTGTGTTTGTTGTTGTTAGTAATATGTTTGTTAACGCAACAAATTTTTGATAACAAATAAAATTTGTTAGGACAACAAACTTTTTTGTTGAGGCTATTTCCACAAACAAAATTTGTTGGGAGTACTAACATGTGAGTTATCGTAACAAATCTTTTTTTTCGGTGTATATATCTAGTACGCTTTGAACGTCATAATTGTCCATCTAACCACAAAGCCACATGTAAATTTTGGCTAATCTATCAAAAAATAAGTGTATGGGAAAGTTTTGAAATTACAGCTGGTTGCAGAAAAAAAACGGATATATTTTGTAAATCTGATTTCAAGAATTGACACAACTTGTCAATTTGAGTTTTGAATTATGAATTGAATCAATGAATCTCGCTTTTTAGAATCTGAAAAAATATATTGTGTATTGCTTTCGTTTCGTTTGCAATCTAGATAATTATGTAATTTTTCTATACATTGTCTGGTGCCGTTCTCTTAAAGAAAAAACTATACAAGGTGCCAGTTTTTGAAAAGAAAGTGATTTCATATCGTATTGCCCAGTAGTAAGTAGTATGTGGTCTGCAACTTTTAGCAATTTTAGATGATTTCCACCCTTCGTAAGTTTTTAAAATGAGAAGGTCTTTTCTAGCATCCGCTAAAATGTAAGGTAGAGAAAAGAGGAAAGGAGAAAAAGAAAACAAGAAACGGGAAAAAGAAAAGAATGAAGAAGAGATAAGAATGGTATTCTATAATGTGGCAGGGGTAAAAAACAAGGACGAAGAATTCTGGGAATATATCGAAACATTCGATGTAATAGTTCTAACAGAAACATGGCTGATGCAAGAAAAAGAAAATACGTCTGGAAGAACAGTTTCGCAAAAAAAGAACACAAGAAAGGAAGACCAAGAGGAGGAATCCTAACAAGAGTGAGAAAGGGGTTAGAAGACGAAGAAGATCAAAGAGAGAACGAGCAGAATAAACGAGGGATAGAAGAGGAAAGTTTGATAGAAAGAAAGATGGGGATAGACAAAGAAAAATACAGAGTACTAACGATATACAGCACATAGAGAAAATATAGAGAAGAAGATAGAAGGTAAAGAAAGTGAATATGTGATAACGGGAGGTGACTTCAACGCAAGAGTGGGAGAAAGGGGGCCAGGGAAACCTGGCAGGAAGAAAGAGAAGAGAGGGTAGCAATAAAGAAATAAAGAAGGGGATGAGGAATAAGAAGGCGTTCAATAAGATAGAGCACATGGCAGTATACAGCGGAGAACAGAATCAGATCACATTCCAGTAGGGATAAGATTGGAAGGAAGAGAAAAGAGACAGGGTAAAAATAGTACGGGAGAGCTGGACAGAAGAAAGCATTGAAGAATATAGAGAGAACTTAAGAAGGACAACAGGAAATATTTCAAGCAAGTTTTTCAAATATTTTTTTTTTTACATTTATCCGCTCCTTATTTTTATTTTCAGTCGTTCAAAACATCACATTGACGGAGAAAATCTTAGTAATAAAAACTTAGATATAAAGCGGTGGGTTTCTTATTTGCTTCTTTGCTTCACTAGTTTTTTGTTAATTTTTTTTATGAATACCAATATAAAGTTGGTCATAGACAGTGACGGGTATAAGTTTTCCAATAAGCTGTTTCTCGGAAACTAACAACTTTTGAAAAAAATGTTATTTGAAAAAGTTGCTCAAATTTACGAGTTCTATCACCCCCTAAAATATTGGTATCTTACAGCTCCTACTTCAATTTTTAACAATCCTTCAAATCTCCACCAAATTGCTCAAGAACCACGTTGATCAACTTTAATGTTTGAAAGCAGCTTGATTTTCGAAAAAACTCTTGGACTTTTCCAAACACGCTATAGATTCCTGATTTATAGTTTATTTACAGAAGAATGCTTCAACGCTACCAGTACAAATAACATTGATTTGGGTAAGCTATAAAGTTGTTAATATTTGCAGTACAACTTCATTATGTTATAAGTACAGGTTTTCTTACAACATTCGTCAACAATTCCAGGTGTTCGTCGAAATCGAATAGGCACAAATGGTTCTTTTTGAATGAAGGGAAAATCTAGTTGGTTGTCCTCTTCATTGTCGGTCGAAAGCATGTCATCGTATTCACCATAAAACAAGTTGTTTACTAAAAGGGTGTAGATTGAATCAATCGAGTTAAATAGCACAACTACTTATGGAATAAATATTTTTCTGGACCAAAATAAATTAAGATCTTTTATGTCCCATATTCACTTACAACATTATTGGGATAGATCGATTTTATTTCCATATGTCGTTTTCAGAATAAATGTCTTACCTGACTTCTTCGAGGTGAAGGGTATATCCCTTTACAGACCGTAGCCATAGTGTTTACTAGATTGTTACCACAAAACGTTCCTCGCTTGTGCATAAAAAGCGCGGTACTAGGAATGGACCATACATAAATCACATTCAGTACAAAGGCCAACAATATCACGCGTTTATCCATCTAAAATTATAACAAAAAATTAAGAACCTGATTAAGCTTTGGTGAAGCTTCTCTCCTTACTGGCCCTTTTATAATAGGGCCGGTCTATGGGGTGCCAATGTTGCGGAGGAGGAGTCCAGACTTCGCTCAAAATTATGTAAATTCAGGTTACTTTTACTTCCCCTTTTGCGCACATGAACGCACCATTATGTTAATAAGAAATTTAAATTATGTTTGCGTGCCCCGGTTGCAATTTTTGAATTAGTGGAGAATTAATTTTTAGAAAAATCGTCAGTTGGTAGGGTTTCGGTTGGCACTAACGCTCTAACGTGAATGTCACATTTTAATTTAATTGTTGTATAAAAGGGGAGAAATAGAAAATTTAAATGCCCAAATGATAATAATAATCATTTATTTCATTGACACTTTTCTAGTGATATATTTATTACCTCCATGGTTGTCGATTAGATTTCCTGTTATTTGGAAGCTATAATCCCTGACACTCAATTTCCTATGGAGCTGCCACCTTCCATGAGCGTCAAACTTGAACCACTTCTAGTCTAGCCAACCAAATTAAAGATCTGGACTTTCGTGATGACACGTTGCATGAAGGGGAAAATTCGACGGGAATTAATATTCTTAAACGAACGATTCCGAATTTCTGCCAACATGCCTATAATTTGTTATTATTGCTGATTCCTCAAACTTTCTCTTAAATCTTAGGATCCGAAATTTTCAAATTCTCATTGTTTCAATTCAAGAAGTTCAAGCTCTTAAAAGTTTTCAGCTTCCTAGGTTCTTGTGTTCTAAAATCCTTATAGATTTTCAGATTTTACTTTTAGGTTATCAGGTTCAAGTTTTATATTCAGTTTTAATATCACAAGAGCATAGAAAATAATCGATTATACTTCCTAGTCATAACACGTATTCCGACGAAACACCACGACAGCGCAGATGGTCCTTAAAATAATAACTCAAAAAGTAATGTGACTATAGTGCTGTTTCTTGATTATCTTCCAAAGGTGCACAAACCGTTTAAAGGAAAACTCCATGTTTTTGCCTCTGTTTGAGTCTAAAAGATGTACTAAAAACTAGAAAGTTACTCTATAGGACTATATAGCATAATTCGCCTTCAAACTTGAAATATAATTATGATTTTTGTTAACTTAATCAAGAATAACCGCTACCTAACAGTAATTTGAACAGATAATTGTAATCGTTGAAAGGAATGACTAACAACTTTGCATCGAGTTCATTTTTAAAAATGAGTAGACAATTCGTTTGGTCCAGTGGTTCTCATTGCCCGAGCTACCCCTACTTTCTCTTCGATCGATTTTTCCATATCTAGAGAAGGAATCTGCATTCCAAAAACGAAGAACTGGAAATAAACTATGTTGTAATTTTTTTTAATTACATAGTTGTAATTGAAGAAATTTATTGTGCGTGTCAGCTCCGAGGCGCGACTGGAGTTTAAGTGCGATTGTCTTTGAATATACAATAGACAAAGGGGGTAAATAAACGCATCTCTTATATAATACTGAAAGCATGTACGTATATCGGTTGTGTCATAAATCGCGGCCAGCCGTTGTACTCTAGGTTGCTGAGTTTAATCGGTTCGCAAATCTGCAAAAATTATTGCTTAGGCATTAAAAAAAAGACATGAAAGAAAAAGTTTAACCTGTAACCTTCGTTTAATAATAATTGGGATATTTATAAAGCCATTGTTTGAGAAAATTTACTCATAAGCTTAAATATTACAAAAAAATTATAATAAATGGGTAAACACTCTTCCAGCTTCGGATCGCCTTCGCATATTGCCTGGAATTATTTGCAGCATTTCATTCGTTATTGTTGCTGCAGCTATACTATAATTATTATACTACGTACATATTTATAGTCTTTTTTGTGAATTTTGTGAATTCCTTCAAGAAAGAGAAAATGGAAGCAATATTTTAAATAGCATATTAATTTAGGTACAAAACAACTGTTCATTTAAAACTGACGTTTCGCCAATTACCAACTAAAATTTTTACATTTGATTGGTCTGTATCTGGTGAAATTGCATCCTTGGGCAAATATCCTAATAGAAATTGATCCTTACTGCCTGGTTTTTAGTAAGACCATTCCATAGCAACCGGCACTTGCGACCAGTCGCAAATCAACATGAAATAGGGCTGCCATATAGTATAGTAAAAAAATATTGCACTCGTATCTTGTGATGGAAATCCCATGAAACATTTTGTAATCATCAATAAATTAGTCACTTTGATCGGGAAAATGAGCTCTTCTGTACCTTCTTGTATATTTATTTTATTTAATAAAATAACACTGCAGAAATACTAAAGTTAGCACGGTGGCGCCATCTCACCAGAATCTACTACAAATGAAATCGCAACCAAATGAAATTTCCCAATTCGGTGTCTGCGAGACCAGTCATGACTTTTTCAAGATTTTTTTGTCCATTGTTTTATTTAGGTTCTTCTGTTAGTTTATCGAATAAAATTTCCATTGTATGTAAAGTGTCTTTATTTGACCTCTCATTGCGTAACAGCAACGAGGTTATGTTGTTAACTTGTTATTTTCTGCTATTTGTTTAGTTGTGTCTTTCATTTTGAGAAAACGGGGAAATGAGCAAAAATAAATCACGTTTTGCTTTGTAAGTTTATGATATGCACATCCACAGACTGATTTTACAATTTCATAAAGCTTATAAGCCAATTGTGACAATAATAAGATCAAAATGTAACGAACACATCATAAAATCGAAATCTCCAAGCATTGTTATTCCCAATCAATTAATTCATGAATACGTATGGCAAAACTTGAACAAATGGCATTCCAGAACTGCAGTGGTACGTATTTTGAGGCCAACATCAACATGTTATCGTGTGTCTCCCAGATATGTTTCGAAACGGAGAGGTCCTACACCTTCGAACAAGTTTATTATAAAAGTAGAGCTTTGGCGAAAGTACTCCGTCAGAAATTCAGCCTAAACGTAGGAGATACAGTGGCTGTGATACTACCAAATGTTATTGATTTTCCAATAGCTTTTTTAGGAAGCATTCAAGCAGGCCTCGTGGTCACTACCGTGAATCCCTTTTACACAGCAGGTTTGTAGATAACTTGTTCATCAAGACACATTAAAAGTTGTTTCCAGAGGAAATTTCCAATCAGTTGGAAGATTCCGGTTCGAAATTAATTTTCACAGTTAGGGACATTTTAGCTGTTGTCAACACTGCGACTGCAACAATGAAAAGGACCATTTCGACCATCGTTACGGATGCCAACTCTGTAAAACCAAACCTCTCTGTGGTTAATACTAGTGTTCTTTTTTCAGGATTCGTTACCAAATAATTGTGTCAAACTTCACGAACTCTGTGATAGTTATGAGGGGGGTCTTTCGGAGCACAGATGTTACGATGATATTGCTTTGTTGCCATACTCCAGTGGTACCACAGGTTTATCCAAAGGAGTACAACTCACCCACAAAAATGTGGTTTCTAATCTATATCAAATGTCGTCGCCGGATTTTATCGTCAATAGACAAACCGAAGGTAATTTTGATGTACAATTTCGATACACTGAAGTAAAAATTCCAGAGAACTTTCAAGACGTGGTTCCAGTATTTCTACCCCTTTTCCACATATACGGTATGGTGGGAATTTTTCTGAATTTCTTTGCACAAGGTTGCAAATTAATAATGGTGCCAAATTTTGTTGGTCCCCAATTTACAAAATTATTGTATTTGTATCACCCTACATTATTATTTGCAGTACCACCAATTAGTAAGTTTAATTTCCATTAATAAACTCAATAATTGTGCCTTTTAGTTGCGATCCTAAACAATCCTAAAATAAAATTTGAAGACCTAAAGTCAGTCAGAAAAATTATTTCTGCGGCTGCCCCCCTTGGTGTAACATCAGTCGAAAAATTCAGAAGAAAAACCCAAGGTAAAATTAGCCTCCTTCAAATGTACGGAATGACCGAAACATCACCTTTAACGCATATGCAAACCCCAAAACTCCAGAACGGCACCAAGATCGGAGGCAGCGGCTTTCTCATCCCGAACACTGAAGCCAAAATTATTCCTCTAAATGGGGACCATAAAAAAACCTTAGGTGCTAATAAAACGGGCGAGTTGGTGGTTCGCGGTCCTCAGGTTATGAAGGGGTACCACAACAATACATCTGAGGCCTTGTTAGAAAATAATTGGCTGAAAACAGGCGACATCTGTCACTATGACGAAGATGAACACTTTTTTATTACTGGAAGACTTAAAGAACTGATCAAAGTGAAAGGGTTCCAAGTAGCCCCAGCAGAATTGGAGGAAATTTTAAGAAGCCATTCTTTAATTGAAGACGCGGCAGTTGTGGGAATCCCACATTCTGTACAGGGGGAAGCACCCAAAGCATTCATTGTTTTAAAAAGTGGCGCGAATATAAAAGGACAGCAAGTTAAAGAGTTTGTTGCTTCCAAGGTGGCAGGATATAAAAGGCTAGTTGGCGGGGTTGTCGTCATCGACAAAATTCCAAGGAACTTGGCTGGAAAAATTCTTAGAAATCAGTTGAGGAAAATGTAAATAGCAATATTAAATAAACGTTAATTTCCGTCAAGACTCAAGCGTGACCTATAGGACAAATTTTCCATTTGTCCATGATACATAACGTCCCTAATAATCCTATTTGCAATAGATCTCTGCTGCTCAGTCATCTCCCTTAGTTGATGTGCTAAATTATCCGTCACTATATCAAAAATATCTTCGTCTAAACGCTGACCCGAGTCTGTGTGTTCCCCCTCCGACATTACTGAAGAATCCGCCTCCTTTTTTACTTCGATCTCATTCTCGGATTCAGAGGAACTATTTTTACGCCGTAGTTTCCGAGGCTGAAATAAAACATCATCAAAAGTTAACCTCAGGTTCAAGCTTAACCACATTACCGAGTTCAAGCTTCGTTTTCTCTCTGGAGGGTCCTTTGAGTGTGTGTACTGGTCCATCAAGAAGCTCAACATTTCGAAACACCACAGGGTCGGCTTGTAATGTTCTCCATTTTTCTCGCTACTTTGGATTTTTCGATATTCATGTAAAAATTGCCCTCTGACCATAGAAATTTTCTTTCTCACGTCGTCCGCACGGAAGAATTTCCCGGTGGCTGAGATTAAACTCCTTGTTACTTTCCTGAGTGCCTCAACTCGCCGTCTTTTAATTTTATAGGAGGGGTGGGTGGCCGAGTATAGGCATGGGTGGTTTTTGTAGAAATTGATCAGGATGGCGGTTTGTTCTTTTGACCAGAAGGGGCTTTTCTAGTGTCAAAATAATAAATTAAATTTGAGTTAGAGGTAGGTGTTACACAGACTGATCAAGATTTTAAGTTTGAGTTGGCAACTTCACAGTTTATATAAAAATTGGTAGGCCTGTGATTTGCTTGATAGTCACAAATGACGTTTCGCCAACTAAAGGAAAAGAACTACCCCTACTACTTGATGAGTTTAATCTAAAATTTTAAATTAAAACATAAATTACCAGAAATAATAATCTTGATCACTTCATGTTTTTAGTTGGTTGGACCTCTTGAATAAATTGACTTACCAATGCATTTACATGTTCTGATAACACCTGTTCATTTTTATCATCTGTAGTGTTATTTTCGTTGGCTTCTTCCCCCACCGTGAACAACAGTAAATCGTAATACCACAATGAGGGTTTGTGGACAGATTCAGGATCACTGCATTCTTGTTTAGACTGCAAAACTTTTTTCCGCTCTTTACGGAAACACGACCTCATTGACTCTATCCTCGTTTTAACATAATCCTCGTCTGCTTCAGGATAATACTGTCGGGCAATTTCAACTAGAACCTCGTAAGCTCTGGCTCTTTCAAGCCTGTTTCGATACTGGGGGTGATTCTGTTGCCATAACATGGGTTTTTCCTTAAACACCCTCAGTAAATCACGGATGAAAGTTTCGTGATCTGCTAATGCATTCATTCCCATTTCAATGAAATACTCGGCTTCATAGATTCGAATTTCTTGTATTTATAGGTTATGTGAGGTTATTTTGGAAATGTCAAAATTATTTTGGTTCACTGGACGTCCGAGAACTTAAACATTTCAAATTTGATTTTGGGTGAAACATTTTGAAAAGTATGTACTGTAGGTCTTAGAAAATAAAACTTTCGCCATTTCTGAGAATCTTTTGGCAAATATTTTTTTTTTTATAATAATCACGTACTATTTTCGACAACACGACCATGTGTCTACTGTCAAAATGTTAATTGTTGTCAAACATGTCAAATCTGACTTACGTGTTACAAGTGTGCTAATTACCTTTATTTTTAATTACTCTTTAGTTTAATAACCATGTTAATTTGAAACAAACTAAACTTTCAGCAGAATTATGTCGTCTATATTACTGTCTCTACCAGAGCTTTTTACGGCTTACAAGACTTGGGTAAGCCAGAACCCGCACATTGCAAGTGAATGTGAAACTTCTGCCAAATGGATTTCTTATTTCATTGCTGGTGAGTGTTGCATCTGCTTTGTTTTACCTGACCTGACTTTTTTCCAGGAAAGATCAACAGTTCCCATGTGCTCTCAGAACTAATCTATTGTCTCTCAAATTTGCTGGTTCTCTTTAATGATAGAATCATAAACAATGTAAATCAATTACAGCTGCCTGGGTCAGGGGACACAATAAAGTTGTGGCTTACAGTTATTGAATATTGTGAGGTTCTGTTTGAACTGTCTGCTCAGAAGATTTGGGGCAATTTGGGCAAATGGGTGATTGTAACTGGTGTACAGGTTTTCAAGTAGGTTTCTTTCAACAAATTGGTTCTTACATTTAACTCCTTCCTTGTAGATGTTTAGCAAGGATAGCCTTAATTTACAGACATAAAGAGAGCATAATACAAACCCCACCTCTAGCAGTATTGGACAGAAATAAAATGAGTAAACCTGCTTCAAATGATGGTTCAGTTCAGGACATAGCGCAAGCACAGATGGACCATATGACCTTCACTCTGAAGGGCTCAGGACGTGTAATCAGGAGGATTGATGCCTCTCCTCCCATTAGTGTGAGGACATGGAAACCTGTGCAAGTTCAAGGATCATGTGAAAACAATCAAACCATAGAGCAAGCTCTGGCAGGGCGCCAATTGATTGCAGAGACTATTTACATTCTTAAACCCATTATGCATCTAGCATCTCTTGGGTGTTTTGGAGAGAAATCATGGAAGCCGTGGGTGCTGTCTCTAATTTTGGACTTGACAAGGTAACTTGGACTGCTTGTGTACTCATCAAATCAATTTTGTGTAGTTTTCAGCTATACCAATCCTGCAAAAACACCAAAGTTAATTCTTTAACACCAAAGCAAAAGCTACAATTATCAAAAAGGACTCTTCTTCTTCTGATGTATTTATTAAGGTCACCTTTCTATGACAGTTATAGTAAAGACAAATTAAATGCCCTGTTAATGTCATTGAGTAGAAATATACCTCTTGCCAGATTTATTTGTGGACCTTTGATACAATACATACCTTTCTGGCAGGGGAATTACTTCTACATGTGGTCAACATAAAGGTGTAGGTTTTAGACAGGTTTTTCATTCCGTTTTTAGACTTAAGAACAAAGGTGATTTTGTAAATAAAAGGTAATTCGAATGATGTTTTTTTTTATTTTACGGAACGTGTATTGTTGGTTGCAGACTCTAGTTAATTCCTGTCATGGATTCAGATTTTTTATTTTTATCAAATAAACAATTATTTTGTCACAATGTCAGACACATGTAAAATATACAAAAATTCTTATTTGCAAAGTAGATCGAGTTCTGTGAACCCTCGTATTATAAACAGATGCTTGAATCGATGTGTTACCCACCTTAAAAGATTCAGTACCCACCATCCAACTTGTTTTAGGACTGATCTTGCCGACTTCGAACCTCCCTGGTCCCGCTTAACATCAGAGCAGCCCGAAATTCCTACCCCTAACATAGATCTTACCAAAAGGCCTGTAGCCTTTGGGAAATTTGCCTTACCGCAATTAGTTAGTGACAAAATAGTGAAGCACCATAAACACTCTTGTTTCTAGAGAAGAGAAATACACAACAAGGAAGCCGCTGTGGTGGTATCTGCTCTTCTGAGCATCGCTGACTTGATACATGACCCCGAACGAGCGTATGAAGCAATAAATCTTCGAATTCCAGATAGGTAGACCCACCTACGTGTCTAATAATTGCGGCAACGATATTCTAATTTAGATTAGCCGACAAACTTCTAGATGTTCAACCAGCTGTGCGTGAAGGCGCGGCCTTGGTTCTGCTTAATCTGGCAAAATTTGCCGATGGAAAAGAAGCGATTATAAGAAATTGCGATATTATAGATAACTTATTTCTGGGTTTAGGCGATGCTCAAATATCGGTGCGGTTGAAGATTGCAGCTTGTTTTGAAATGATGGCCAGAAGCTGGATAGGTGTAGAAAGATCTGTAATCGTTCTTAATGCTTACTGAAGTTCTTCAGCTGTTGATGTGTTGGTGGAATGCAGTCTGGTAGAAATTCTTCTTGAAATTATCGACAAAGATGAAATAATCGATATTTTGGAATTCCATCTGAACACACTGCACTCGCTTATGTACGACTGTGGGAAGTGTTTGGCTCTCAAAAATAATGGCTTTAAAATTTTTGTAAGATATGTTTTTCACTTGAAGTACAACTTAAACTTAATTTAAAGATGAAATACTTGGATCATCAGCAGCCATCCCTTGTCTGCAAAGCATTGGACTGTCTTGCCATCCTTACCTCCACTAGGAAAGGAAAAAAGCTCGCCATAGAAAAAGATCTGCTAAAAATCTTGAACAGACTCATACACTATGTGGTAATCAAAATGTTCATAATTTCTACCTCACATCATTAATTTCAGGACAGTAAAACGTGCGAAAAGGCCGTTTCTGTTATCATGTTCTGTACAGTAAAAACCAGAGCCAAATTTGTGGCCGCAGAAATGAAGAGTCTAATTCGACGCCTGGTAGCATTGACAACTAATCCACTAAATAAAACCCTTCAGATGTATGCCCTGAAGGTAATAATCAGTAGTAGTAATAGTAGAGGCAAAAGTGATGTTATTTAGGCCCTGACGAATATTTGTGATCATCCTCAAGTGCGAAAGGATGTGATGACACAGCACCTGGAAAGACTGACAAATTTACAAGTGGACCCCAGTAACGAGGTCTATAAGAGTATTCTTTTGCAAAACGTGAATTGGCTGTCTTATAAACTGGACTAAATTTTGTACAGCAGAAAATAAATGATGCAAAAAAAATTTCATTCTCGTTTACTTTGAGATTATACAGATTAAAAAAAAAATACTCCGAATTAATCTAAACCGCCCGTCGTAAATAAACTAAAAAACTGAAAACTGGCCTATTAAACGTGTTTACTTCAACATCCAATGCTATTATTGATGGGGCCGTATTATTATTTAAGTTGAAAATACATACCTGATTTAATTTGGCTGGTGGTCTATTAAATTCTCAGGTAAATCCTTGGGCTGTAAAAATTGGACTTTCTGTACTTGATAGAGATAAAATTGTTGCTCTTTCGGAATTCTCCGAATGGTATAATGCGATATTCCAAACTGATTCGGTGGGCGGTTTTCACAATTTTGTAAAACACAAACACAAGGCACAAGTTAGGCACACGGCGATTTGGGAGGCGATTCGGCGAAATATCCTTGACCTCCGTAAATGAATATAATGTCATTTAATACAATGCAACGAAAGTGCAATACAATAACAAATCATGGATTATTTTGTGTTCCCTTACTTAAAAAATAGAATCTTCAGAACCCCTGTAAATCGTCTGCAAGCACTGGACCAAAGAATTATTGAAGAATGTGCAACTATAAGGCCAGAAATGCTTTTGATAGCAGGGGGACGTATGTCACAAAGGACCAAGATAATTTTTCATATCCGGTACAAATTTTCATTGCATAATTATCTACTATTATTGTAGAAAGGATAAAATACCGTATAATTTCCTACAGCCTTGGGTAAAATGCTTATTTTGTAAATCTATTTCAATAAGTAAATAGCACGCAGGTACCGACTAGTACTAGATTATTTTTTTAATGGTAATGGTTGTAGATACTAATATCTAAGTACATGTTTTTCTTCATGACTTCTCAAATCAAATTTTAAAACCTTGAATAGTCAGACAACAAAGGTAGTATTATTTTTCTGATAATCCTAGTTAGCGTAAAAAGATTACTGTCTTACAAGTGCAACAAATGATAACTGGGCAATACTTTTGATTCATCCTTACGACTTGCAATAATCTAGTTCATCACGATCTGGAAGACCGGGCATGCGTGTGCGCCAACAATGGCAACGCATTTACATTTCTCCCAGTCGTGTTTTGCCTCACTCGTAAACATTGCCATCTGAACCGAACAGCTGATTTTGACAGTGATATTTATAGGATGAAAACGGGGCATTTCAAATAAACAAAACCTTCCATTGCACAAAGTGATTGGCCTTTCATTCATCAGAGTAGAATACCGACTGACCTTCGCATTGAAACCAGAAAATCACAATAGAATGAGTGCTGTGGCACAAGTGGTAAGTTTGATGGAATGTTGATATTTATTGAATGAGAATTTTTTGCTTTGTTTTCTTTGTTTGACTGAATACTTGCGTTTTAAAATTGGAATGGAACAAACAAAAGGAATGACGTTAATGACGTTGTTTTCGGCGGATTTTTTTTTGTTGCTCGATTAATTAGGATATTTGAATATAATATTATGCAACGGAATATGTATAAATAGAATGGATATTCAAATAACGCGTGAAATAATCAATAGGGTCATCACTTCATATTGTAGTAATCATTGATTGGGTCGGCATTTCCACCTACGGAGTATGGAGATTCTCGGAATAATTTAAATGTCCTGTACCGTTATCGTTGTACGGCGTTTTGGAGATATGTACATAATTATTTTGTTTCTATAATAATTGAACAATCATGTTTTTTAACTTGTTTACGAACAGGACACGTTTCTGTGTATCTAATCACAAGAAAAATATTTTTTTAACGTGTAAGCATCTAAGTTTAGAGAAAGAATAATTTTTGATAATTTCACCCATAATTTCACCATGTGGTTGGTGCATGAGTAAACCTTGCCATTTGTATTGTTTGTCAAGGTGTGGAAAGTATTTTTACATTTTTTCTGTGTAGCCCTTCAGAAAGATTCATTTTTTTACCACTCGATTAGGCTATTTTTGGATGGGGAAAACCTTATGAGTTCGCATCACCGACAGATGAAGTGAAAACTTCTATAGACCGTTCGGCGATTTTTGGATGCGTTTGCTTCACCGGTAGCATGCACGCCACGGCTACACTCACGCAGTAGTATTCGTTTTGACATGTCTTTTTTTATAGTCCTTTTTAGAAAGCATTCATATTTACCTCTTCCCGTTAAGGCAGCGTTCGTAAGAAACACATTCGCTCTCCGACCGTTTTTTCGTCGACTTACGTTGCAAAATTGGTCTCGACGAAAAATAATGGTGAATTAATTCGAGGAGTATTTTCCACCACTCACAAGGGTTCGACACACTTTTTTCCCCAATAATAAAAAGTCTCGGTGAATCAGGAACAAGGTGATTATTAAGAGGTTTTTATTTTAAAATTAGAAAATCGTATACGTTTTCATTTCTATCGTGTGGTCATTAGTACACAATTTTTTTTTTCATTACCATTGCTTAAAAATATTTTAACGGCTTACGTTAGATTTTTATTAATTGATATTTTAAAAATTACGCATCATTTTTTTAATTACCTTTAGGCATTCACGCTTCTTTAATCCATTAAGTCGAAAATTCTCGACATTTTGCCCGCTTTCGTAAGGGCCATCTTTAAGCGAAAGATGAGTACAATAACTTAGTATGTGTACCATACCAGAGGTGAAACTCATCTCAACAAAGATGGTGAATGTTTTCCATACCCCAAATTCCCCAAAATCTTTGACGCTAAATTAAGAGGAGGAATCTCTAACTTTTAAAACAGAATTTTGTGTGCCAGCAAAGAGAACATGGAATGAAAACCGAAAAATCATCTAAGAAATCGAAATCTACATGATGTGAAGTTCTGAAATGTTTAGCATACATTTGCTGTGCCTTCTCGAAAATCTCGGCGTGAACGATTTCACCATCAAGATACAATGCACATAGAGACACGATATACAGGGAAATGATGCCCCGCTATGAAACATACTCTTAACTATTTAAAAAATATCTGAGACTGCTTACTTTACTGTTTCAATAATTATTTTCGACATTATATATAGGGTGTCCCAACTAAAATTTGTACCCTCCAACAATTCCAATTTCGAAACTCAGAAGAAAACGCTCGAACAGGTCAGTTTTGTTATCAAGGGTGACCAAATTGTACCAAACTTTCAAGTCTTAGATTTCACCCCTTTGGCCAGGGGAGCCACCCCCCTAAAAAAATTAAATGGCATGGGGGGTCGTGTGATACATCATTTTAAAGCTTATTCAATTCTCTATTCAGATCTACATTTTTATCTATTCATTTTTACAAAAATAAGCATGAATTCGAAATTTTCCAAATCTACATAAAATACGTTTCGAAGGGACGTGTTTGAAGAAATACATGAAGAGTCGTTGAGCAATCTGGGAAGATTTCAAATAATATCTTGAAGGGACGAAGGCCACTGGAAAAGACTCGAAAGGATTTGAAATATCTTGAAACGACTTGAAAGACTTATTGAAATATTTTGAAGGGACTTGAGGCGATATGAAATATTTTGAAAGGTCTTGAAGCGATTTGAAGAAACTTGAAGCAATTTAAAGGTACTTTAAATGACGAAATGCGACGTGAAATATGTTAAAAGGACTTGAAATCACTTGAAACGATTTAGCGCGCATTGAAACGACATGGAATGTTTTGTAGAGACTTGGGGCGACTTGAAAAGTTTTGAAAGGAATTGAAGAGACTTGAAATGTCTTGAGGAATCTTAAAGCGAGCTGGGAAGATTTGAAATGTTTTGGATGGAATTGAAGCGAATTGAAAAGACTTGAAATATTTTGAAGGGACTTGACGCGACTTGAAATATTTTGAAAGGTCTTGAAGCGACTTGAAGAAACTTGAAGCAATTTAAAGGAACTTGAAATGTCTTGAAGCGACTTGAAAAGATTTAGCGCGAATTGAAACGACATAAAATGTTTTGAAGAGACTTGGCGCGACTTGAAAAGTTTTGAAAGGAATTGAACAGACTTGAAGCGAATTGAAAAGAATTGAGATATTTTGAAGGGACTTGACGCGACTTGAAATATTTTGAATGGACTTGAACCGACTTGAAGCGATTTGAAATGACTTGAAATGTTGTGAAGCGGCCTGAAATATTCGCGTTTGCATAACCGCGATAATAGTAGGTAATAGTAGATTGTCAAACCTACAGACGAGCTACGAAAAGTCCCACTTTTACTCCTAATAAAACTATTACTACTGTTATCGCGGTTAACTTGTATTTTTTCAAAAAAAAAACTGTTATGCAAGTTATGACTTTTTTCTCTCGTTGAATAGAGAATTAAAAAGTGTATCTAAAACCCAAAAAAATGTTGGGGGGTTGCCATTTCAAAAAATTGATGACGGTGTCATAGTCCAAAACCAGATGACGTCATCATGAAAGTTTTTATGTCAAAAGATGGCAATTTAAAAACAACAAAAACATTACATAACTAAATTATGAATTTCGTGCGGAACTTTATGATCACTCTATATTGTAAACCAGAAGAATGTCGATCAGTCCAAGTGGAGTAAATTTAAATCAAAATTTAAATATATTTAAGTCGAACTCCACAAACTTTAATAAGTGCAAAATTACAATGGGAACATGTTTCGGCAGAACACTACTGCCATCATCAGCCCTAATTTAAGAAGAGATTAATGATACAATTGATAAATTACAGAGGGGTTCTTACCTTAAGTTATGACGTTATTTTGAATTAAATTTTACGTTTTGAAAAGGTTACATGATTTTTAAAAGATTTCGTAAAAACAATATTTTATAAAATGTAAAAATTAAAAATGGATCAAGGAGAATCTGGTAAGTTTGTTTGAGGGGTAAAAATTAGAATAGTGAATTATTATAGTATTCTGTTCGTTTAAACAAGATCTGTTTTCCAGTTTCAAGGCTTTCCTTAATTCCAAAGTCTCAAGAAAATCTAATTTCCGGCCTTTATTGCATTTATGAATCCATTTGGAATTTGATGGTGAAAAACTATGTTTCGTTATTAATGTATGATTGGCGAAAGAAGAAGGTGTTGATTTAGGAGAATCAAGATCTGTGTTGGTATAGATGTGCCTGAAATGTAATACGGCCTGACATGTCGCAAAATATCATAAATTTTAACTCTATATTGTACTACTACTTTTCGTGGTCAGAACTCTATTCCCTTTATTCTTATCTTTTCCTAGATGGTTGCATTATGGAATAAAATTGTAATAAATAATAGTGCTAATACGGATTTTAAAGTGAGATTTCTACAAGCAGCAAATCCATATTTCCCTGCATAGTGAATGCATTACCTCGCTTCTGGATTTTCTTTAGGAAATTCGTATTTACAGAGCTTTGCATAATTATGTTCTACTGTCGGGTCTTCATAAATGATTCATCATGTTGCTTCTGGGAAACATTCAGAGCTTACTGTATGTATTTATTAAGACCTGTAAGTAAACACAGGCTGTCCTGTAAAAAATTGATAGATCCGGCGTTATTCTTTTTTAATAATGCACACTTTTGTGCGTTCTTCTATCTCCAGTAACCAAAGTAACCAGAGTAATCAAAGATTTCCAGGGCTTCGCAGCGTTCCAGAACAGAAATGGTCTATTAGTTTCATAGTAAGAAATGTTTTCATTTTCATGATGTAATAACTAAGATGTGTTTGGGATATTAAAACTTCCGTATTCTGTTTATTTGTACCAATTAATTGACCATCCTAAAATAACGAAATTCCGAAACAGTTTCCGGGACAGAAGTATTTACATATTAGTAAAAAGACACTGCTGTGTTCACCTTGGACTCTCGGCTGCATCGCAGCTCACTTTTCGTCCTTGGTAAACAAATAATATTACTTCATTATAGTTTAGAAGGATATTCACGATCTCAGTTGACAGTAAATTAGCTATATGGTGAAGTGCACTTCTAGGTTGCAGCTTACCTTATTAAAGTTTTTTTGATGAATGGAAAATAATAAAATAGCAAAGCATTTCTTTTTTTCGCGCTGGTTATGTCTTAATCACTAGGAACATTACAAACTAGTTAGTGTCATGGACTTGTTATGATAGGTATATTCAAATATCTTTGCAACAACAAAGTGTACTTAATGATAAAACAGAATTTTTTCTAACTAAAACTTCAAATAATTTTTTTACTTCGATGCCGGCAGCAAACAAAAGAGCAAAAGAGTGTCGTTTATATATTATTGGTCATTACACATTAATTTTTTGTCGTTCGTCTCTGCTTTTTGTTATTTGATCGGTTATCTTCAATGTTATCTGTGTATTGTTGTTTAAAAATAAATTTAGTTTGATTATTATCAATAATTCCTAAATGTTACGTTAATGTTAATTTTACATTTATTCCCACCAAATCTTTAGGTTCTGTTTTTATACACATTTGAGATTCGTCAAATAAAAAAATTATAACTGTAATTTCCATTTTTCTTGATGATAATAAGAACTCTAGATAGTTCCATGTCACGCAGGCTGGAAATCGATCATCCACCTACCTAATTCATCCTTTTTTTTGGTACCGGGCTACATTTTAAATATGTTTGGTGTTATATACAAGTATTTGCACACGTCATAAAAACACATTGAGACAAACCAGAATAGAAGAGGATAAATTTTAGTTTTTTCTTAAATTCAAGCAATGGTAGTGTCTATACCGTATCTGGAAGTTTCTTAAAAAAATTGGGGCTGAATATTTCACCGATTGTGTGTTTGCTGAGTAATGCAAACGCAGTTGCAACTCCATTGTTATAAAAACATTTGTCCATGATATCTTTATCAATGCACCGTTTACAAGCCATTGCTGTATTTCTCTTCGCTTTGTGTAGTTCATTTCCATCGATTTATACTAGGTGCACACTTTCCTACTCTGTAGCGAAAGTCAAGAATAGATTTTACGATCTGTTATTATTAGTGTAAGGAAATTTATAATATAAATATAATGGATCGTTCAAAAATAAAAAGAAATTTCAGTAGTTGCGTGGGTTAAGTTTTGACTTGGTTTACTTTTTTGCTCCAACTGCGCCCACAACAGGAATTAATATTTTAGCATGGAAAAGGTAAGACTTATTTAGAACTTTATCGCTAGTGGTTTATCTAGACTCTCAGAGTGTTGAATAAATTATGCATATTAAGTTAAATGGTCAGGTTTATCTTGGAGTGGGTAGATAACAAAAACGTTTAGATTGAATTTATTTTCATCTTTAGTTCAAAACACTTCACCAAAATAGAATGTCGAAAGTTCAAAGTAGTCTCTTTCATCAATACCCCAAACACTAATGTTTTTCTTTTACAGGTGAAAACTGTGGGTCCCAAGCTCGTCCCGTTTTTCAAGACAGTCGCCATTTACTTTGTAGCTTTCTTGCCATACACAGTCCCATCCATTTTATCGACAATACTAAAATGTTTACCGATTTTGAGCTTAATGTTGTTCGTTCTTCTCCACGGCATGAGTCTTGGAGACGAGTAAGTGCCAACACATTTTTACGACTCAATACTTAGCTCGTTTCAGGTACAAGTACTCCAGAAGAATACTCGTGGGGTTAATTTTCTGTTGTATGGGTGATGCATTTTTGATATGGCCCGGCTATTTCGAATTGGGAATGTTGGCGTTCGCAGTAGGGCATATACACTACATTTTAGCGTTCGGTTTCGAGCCTTTTAATTGGCCCCTAGGACTATGTCTGTACGCCATGAGTGCAATGAGTATGTTGCCAAATAAAGTCGGGATGTTTTTAAGCTTTTAATTGCAGATTTGGCTTATTTGATGCCGGGACTACACGGTATTCTTGTTCCTGGGGTGGCAATTTATACGCTGATTTTGACGACGATGATGTGGAGGGCTATAGCTAGAGTCCAGCTGTTTGAGGTATGTTCAACCTAAAATACACTTTCAGGGGGTTAATGGGAGATTTTTACAGGAATTGTGGACCTGGAGTAAACTCTGCTCTTGCGTAGGTGGAATTCTCTTCGTTTTTTCCGACTTTATTCTAGGGATCGATCGATTCAGGTTCCCCATTGATTACTCGCAGGTATTGAATAAGTTTCCCTCATCCTATTAGGTACTAATTATGAAATTTTAGGCGTTGGTCATGTCGACGTATTATGCAGCTCAGTTTGGTATTGCGCTCAGTATTGTAGATGCCAAACCACAACCGTTACGTCCCCAATAAGGGGCCACGAATTTAGTCAATGTAGCCAATTAGGACTGTAATTTGTATACTTGATGTTTGTGTTCAAGTTGTAGTAGTCTTCCATGTGATACAAAAATTATTAAGATGTTGAGGGGTTTCTGGACTGTGTCAATGGGGACAGAACAATTGACATCTTATGACTGATCCATTGTTTTGCATTCCAGAAAATAGGACAAACAATTTAGTTAAAGCAGAACAGGGAGGTCTCCTTAACATATACATTAAACAGGAAAATGTGCTTTTTGTGAGCTGGCCAGTGAAATAAAATCCACAGTTTGTGAAGCCCATATATCGCACGCGACTTTGTCTAATTTATGTAAACTGACTAAATTTCTCATGTTACCTACTTAGACGGTGGATGTAAGTGTCTTTGGGCGGGTATTTAATAATTAGATATGCAACCCAAAATACGTTTAACATGATAAATGCATTGGCTTGTATAATTAATTATGCTCAATTACTGTTTAGTTTTACAATGCATATTTTACTTAACAGAATGATCTTCTCTACACGACCAATGATTCATTCCTATCGTATTGTAATAATCGCCCTAATCGTTCCTGCCACTTATTGAACATCAAATGAAATGTCAACGACGTCGAGTTCGAAAATTTGAAACACCGGGAAATTAAAACTTTGGCCCTGAAATCAACGCAACCCGTGGAGGAACAAGGCGACCCAAGGTAGCATTGTCGGGAGGACCGCATATTCTATTATGCAGAACAAACACATTAAAGGAATGGGAAAACCGAAACGGTCATCAACTCTTACCGGGATAAGGGTAAAAAAAAACACGAAAATTGGGTCATAAAATAAAAAGATGACAGTTACGTTTTAACGTTTACGTCCCGACGCCACTAGAACACATGGTATAAAACCAGCGGTAAAATTTGAATGATTTAGCTCATATACGAACAGAAAAGCAATCACATTTACGTGTACTTACGGTAAGATTTGGCAGAAATATAAATATAAGAGGTTACTTGTATTTCCTGTTTTCAACCCCTCACAGTGTCGCAAAGTGGACGAATTGATTTTGAAATTGAACACCCTCAACTTTAGACAAAATGAAAAAGTCGTGGTGCGAATAAAATAAGATTTGACAAATTTTAAGAAAATGATTACTGCGGTGAGTTGTGATGGTTCAACGGTCAGAACGGTTGATCTACTCCAACGGTGAATAAAAAAAAGATTAAATTTAGGATCTCTCAGTATGTACAATAAGAACAAAAGTTATCAATATAATTCACACTTTGAGCTCTGATTTGCCTATAATTTGAAATTTGAGCACATTGTATTATTTACATTATCAAAATGTTCTGTGACAATGAATACTTAACTCAGTGGGCATAAATAAAATCAATAAATGGCACAAAATTAGAATTGTAAAAGATGATGTGCATGGGGTATTAGGTCAGATGAGGGCTACTATTGATTTCCTTGTGTATTGTGTATTGCCAGTGACAATAAGGGCACTTACGGACATTCTCCCATTTGTTGTTCTGTCTGATAGGTCTGATTTAGGAGCATGGAGAAATAGGGCACTGGATAACAGTTGCACTTTTTGCATGAGTTTTGACAGTTTTTGATGCCCTCTCACTCATGCAGACTTCCAAGGAATGGAATCGCTATTCCTTCCAATGTGGGTTTTCTAGACAGCTGGAGAAAACATAGCTCACTTTTGTAGTCTTCCTTTAGTTTTATTAATAACTGTAAGTTGCACACTGTATCTGTGATTTTTAATGTACATATATACTTTGTTTCTAAATTGTGTTATTACAAATGTAACATAATACTTAGACTTAAATAAAATAAACCGTTTTTAAACTTATCTAAATACAATATTTTACAAAATACTTGTACTTCACCTAATGTTTGGAACATGGTAGAGATGTGACAAGATATCCACATTGTGTGAAATTTGTTATAAATAAAATATCAAGTAGAAAGTTATCACCAGGTTTCGTCACGTAATAATGACGGTTTACACGTTATAGGGACCTATAGGTATAACATGTTACTCAAAGAACGATCTTATTTTTCAAAAATCCCTTAAAGTAGAATTATCGTAAGTACCCAAGACAATTAAAGATTGGTACCCACAGAGGAGGTTACACATGAAATTAAAGATCGACGGCCAGACTAAATTCTATTTATTCGCACTTTATTAAAATTCGGGGCAGTTTTCGCGCTGTCGCTTCAATTCGTGTACCTCACAGCATTTCCTCTTGGGTCCTCTGAATTTCGTCATCGTTTTACTACCTACATAATTATCAAATATTTTCATTACGACTAGAATCACATTGTAATCTGCAACCGTTTCGTCAAGTGTGAATGCCTTTTGGTAGGAGCATATTTAGAAACAAAGTCATAGTTCTTCGCACGTTTTGAAGGTAACCATGAACATGATGGCATTTAAATTCGTATAGTACAAACAATTCTATCAGAAACTAGACTCAGAAGGGGACCTGCCTGAGTATTGTGAACACTGTGAACTCCTAGAAATACAACTATAGTCTTTGGGCACTGGCGAATTACCTTTTTCTAACAGCACTCCTGCTTCCATTTCGTTCATTTCTTGGGAATTGCTTGAATTTCCACGCTGACGCACCATGTAAGGAGTGTTATTCGGCGACGGCGTATCGCGGCCCTAGAAATTAGTGACAGTAAATAATGGTGGCGCAGAACTCTGTATTCTTTGTTGGTCGGGTAATCAAATGGTGTCAAAGATACAGGGCGTTTCAAAGAAGAACAAGCGGTGGTCAAGTTTTGTTAGATTTTAAAAAAGATGCTTTGCAAACATTGATATTACGTAATATCTTTTCCGAAAAAATATAGAGCTCCAGGTCACTCCGTGTACCACCAAAAAATGAACCGTGTTAGTCAATAAACAATGTCGGTTATTAAACAACACTGCGAGAAATGACGCCAAAATTTCCTGTTAAAATTTATTTCGTCTAGTACCAGAAGACAGTCGTCGAGAGAAGATTAATAACGGATGATCACAGCAGTTACGTTCACACCAACAATGAAAATTTAATACCCCAATCCACAATTATTTATACGCTTTCACTTTCAAAAGTCTTCTCTCCAACTGGGAAAAAAGCAAATATTTTACTGGAGCCGGAAGTAGATGTGGCATTTAACGTTACTTGGTGATGTGTGGGTCAACTCACTTGCTTTGATGGTCCACAACACGTGTTTTGCACGCAGTTCTCGCTGTCCGTGGTTTTCGGACAGTCGAGAACACAGTCCTCTGTTTGATCAGTGTCGGTCACTTCTGGGAAGGCTCTAAAATCTATGAATTCCGGTTGGATTGTCGTCGAGTGGATCCCCTCGTTGTGGAAGAACTCTTTTACTTTTTCCGCGATTTTCATGTATTCTGATAAATTGCGGCACCTGTAAAAAATATTGGTCTCGTGCAAGTAAAGTGATTATTACATAGCAGGTGTGGAAAAAAACGTGGTGCAGCACTCAAAATAATCGCGCACCTGTTTAGGAGAAAATGACATGAAAGAAGGCTGCTTTTATCACATTTAACGATTCAATAAATTTACTTAAGTAACAATGAAACATTTGAACAATCATTATAATCATGATGTTGAGTCACAATGATGGACCAAAACGAAACAGTTTCTTATGGTGTGAATATCCTGAATAATGCAGAATTATTTACGAATGACAACATTTCAAATGGAAAGTTCAAGCAGTTCAATTAACTTGACCGTAGTGTCAACTTACACTCATTTTTTTAGATGTTTGTCGTGGGTTTTCTGAGAATATTCCAAAAGAAATCCTTCTCTCATTCCAAATATAGTTTTAGATCAGTAAAATAAAACTGTTCTGCGGCTGAAGTCGTATGTCAGAGTTGCCGCCGTTGGTGTTGTGGTTTATTATTTATTTTGTTTTACTATTCTTGGTGCACCAATCTAAATATATATCTTTTATGTTAACCTAATTGTATGAATACTCATAAAATTTGAAATATCTGAAATATTACATCATCCACTTCTGAAAGTATTACACGTTATCAAAAACTCAAGTTGTTTAGGAAGCGTACTTCACAAGTTCGCGTTATGTTTTGCGTGGGTCGTCTGAGTAAGAAACTGGCGAACTTGAGGCAAAGAGCAGGTTGATGCGGTCACGCATGAAATCGTTTATTTGAAGTGAAAAATTCTTGCGCCCTTTCTTAACCGTCACGGTGATGCTGGGTCCAGTCGGGAAAAGAAGCGTTCATGGGAAAAAAATAATTCGGTCATTTTTTTCCCCCACCACACAACGCACTTTTATTTCCACACGGTTCCGCGTACTTTTTTTTAATTTTTACATTGATTCTATTACCAATCCAATACATAGTATTCGAATTTCGAGTGACGGGCGATCACTAGTAATCTATAAATCTATTGTTTCAGGTTAATTATGAATGAGTCTTCATAAGCGTAAAGTTTGTAATTTAATAAATAAACTGTCTCAACAAGAATGGGTTCATTTTGGAACAATAATAAATAATTTATGAAGGTCCTGTATGACTAAAGATTGTAAAATAGTTAAGAGTGAATATAGCGATGAATTAAAATTGTACTGCTGAAAATTTTGCGAAGTATCTTAAGACAAAATAGCGCTCGATGACGCAACTATAGATTACAGTAAAATTATTTACAATGAGTAATGATATTGATAATCCATGTGTCACGCGTCATGTTTGATAAAAACAGCATGTATTATATTCATGGTTAGTCGGAAGTCGACTATGAAACTTCACACAGCTATGACATGAAATTATGTTTTAAAAACCGCCTTTGTGAGAGCAGGCTTGAAAGTAAATTCATACAAAACACATATTATTAAAAAATATCCACACTGTACTGAAAGCCTTTTTCTAATCGTGCTTCGCACTCGTTCTGTTTTCGGCGAACATAGACAAAGGAAAGTAATGAGTAAAAATTAAACTTACTTAATATGAGCAGACGCGATGATTCTATCTCCGGCCAACTGCCACACGTGGAACTCGTGAACCCCCACGACCCCATCGACTTTCGCCAGCAGCCTCCTTTGAATGGCGTCGACTTGAATGTGCGTCGGTACAGTTTGCAATAAAATTAACGCGGAATCCCTCAACAGGGGCCACACAGAGTTCATTATTAACAGGACCAGCAGAATACTTAAAGCTGGATCGATGTAGTTCCTGTACTTCCAGGATGTTAACCAGAACACTAAAGCGGATATAATTACGATGACAGAACCTAAAGCGTCCGATAAAACGTGAAGGAACACTCCGCGCATATTCATGTGTCCGGGTGCCGTGAAACTGTGGGCATGTGAAGACTTGTCCGGTGGAGGGCTGGGGTAACTTTCGTCGTTTTCGTTATCGTCAGTCATGGCCAGCTGAGTGAGGCGGTTCCTGCTGTGCGCCAGTCTTCCGTGGGAGTGGCCGTGGCTGCTTCCGTGTTCTGAACAAGGGTAACAGGATTAGCATTTTAGCAAAAGACGAAAATAGGGGATAAGATGTCAACAAAGAGTAGAGAGGCCACTCTCGTCGGAACCTTTGATCTGCGTGAACATAAGTTTTCAAAAAGCTTCTAGAATGTAATGGCAAATTAAATTTTAAAGGTCCATATCATAGTGGTAACTGTATGGTGGAGATAATGGTATTCCCATAAAATGTGCAAGCGAAAGTTGTAATATATCTATAATATATACAATAAATCTAAAAATCGAAAGGTAATAATACAAGTGGTACTTAAATTCTGCTAATCACGTCCGTGCAATTAAATTATTAGTGATGAAAACTTTTTATCAAGTAGATGCTAAGGAAGAAAGTACTACAATTGAAATGAGGCAATAACATTGAGACAATAATAATATTTGTTGCGAAACCAAACTTCTGCAACTTTTTTTTAAATAATCTTGTTTTCAAAACATTACAACATAGAAAATAATGTTGCCTCGGCTCACTGGAAAGTTCGTACATATTCTTTGTATGGAAGCGTTACAGAATAGAATGAATGGGATAAGAAACGTTCTATTAGCAGGTTAGAAGTCACCTCATATGTATTGGGTCTGCATTTGTCTTTTCATTGCCCAATATTTGGCAATTCTTTTCAATTTAAAGCATTAATCTACTCGAAATTCGTACTAGTCTTCTTCTTTAACTTACTAATTTAAAAACAATTTATCAAGAGCTTTAAGCAATATAAATAAAAAATCTAATAGGTCCGTGTACAGTTTGATTTATCTAGCAGGCTGGTAGGCCACGAATGCATGTCGTTGATAGCCCCATTCTTATTTTATGCTTGGAAATTTGACTAATCAAAGACATTCCTCCACGAGACACCAGCCTGCTCGATAAAAAAACAATTACCATGAAACAGAAACAATCCGATAATGTTCACTAAGAGTCCCAAAGCACCAACGATGACCAACAACTGGGGGTCATGTATTGCTTCACTCTCGATGAACCTTTTGCAAGCTTCGACGGTTATGGAGAAACAAAGAGCCACCAGGAAGACGGCATTGACGAGAGCTCCGAGGACTTCGGCACGCGCCCAACCGAACGTGTTCTTGGACCATTTCTTCGGGGACATCTACGGGAATCCTAATGAGCATTTGCACCAAAGATGGGACTCCTTTCTTACCTTGACTGAAACAAAGGCCACCATCAAGGCGGCGACGTCGCTTAGCATGTGGAAACTGTCGGCCACTAATGCCATAGAATTTGTTATGTAGCCTACTACAATTTCGACGAAGAAAAATGCCGTCGTAAGCCATAGCATCGAGAGGAGACGACATTTTTTTCCGGTAAATCTGCCCATTGCTCACTGAAACTGATGAAGGGATTATTAACATCGGGATAAATGACTGATCGCTGATAAGCAGATAGACAAGTGATAACTGATTTGTGTTAGCAAAAACGATCAATTTCATCAGGATTATCGTCAAGATAATATGTAATTATGCCAAACTATTTATTTGTGTGTCTAGTGTTCAGTTTTTTTATAGTATTCACAGTAATAGTTAAATAATTAAAAGTGTAAAAATTAATTAATTAATGTGTATCACGTTTTATTTAATTGGTGTCGTCCTTACTGGAAATTGTTAAGAATTAGGAGTTATTTTATATACCTGTTACTTTTTCGATAACAAAAAACATATTGACTTTGAAATACAAGCCAGAGTGATTTCATTTTGGATGGATACATTATTTCGCGATTTAATTAGAAACTATTAGACGCAATTCCATTAAGAGAACATCAATGGCATTCAAGTAGTCGATAATGAGGACGAGCTCTGTCTTGTCGAACAAAGCATTAGATACCACGAAGGCAACTATTGACAATACATATTCAACTAGGTCCACGCTTCACATGCTGTTTGTGTCTGTACTAAATATCACATCAAATTCAAAAGACGACCTTGACGTACCCAGTAGACAATGATTTTTCAATTCTACTGAAACGCTTTGGGTTTTGTCAGCTTCATTGATAACAAAAACTTCCTGGCGAAATCGAGAAACGTATGAATAAACTTCAAATTATTATTTTTTTATTATTAATGCCTGACTAGTAAAATACAAATTTGACAAAAAGTTGTCAGACAACTCGAAGTGGTTGGAATCGTTTTATAAATTGATTGAAAGGACACAAACATTTTATAGTATTATGCAAATTATTGTGCACCTACTAAAAACGGTGGTAAATATCTCATTTTAGGTAATGCTCATGAAAATGATAATTACAAAACAGAACAGGTCGGCGCGACGGTGTGCTACGTTCACACCGGCACGTTTTCATAAATGTGCATATCAGAAGCAATTTCACCTACCCTTGTGACGACAGCGCTAAATTTCTCTCAACAAATTAAAATATAATACATTTGTAAACCAAGTCAATTTTCACTCCTGAGTTTTAAATACTTGAACGTCAAAGTGTCTGACAGAATGTATTCTCAGAACGTGGAACTGCACATTAATCACCTTACCGATTCTATGCAAGGTTAAATGGAAATTTAATTGCAATATTAGTTGTGGAATTGTAGCTCGTTTATGTGCAATAACATATAAACAGTGGCCTGTAATAAAGTGACCACACTAATTGTGCAAAATACCACATTACGGTGTGCTGTTATCATTTGTTTGACTAGGCTATACGAATGGATTTTGGGACATAATAAATTAAAAAGATTTTATATAAAAGACATGAGAATGTACACGTCTGTTTAAGTAAATGGAATTATAGTACTTAAAGTAAACAATACACGAATGCAGAGCTACAAAAAAACACTATTGCATGTGGTTCTGGTGAATAAACATTATTATAAATGACTTACAAATTATTTGGTTGGACACAGTCGCTCCGTTATTTTATTCGGATTTTTTCTCCCAACTAAAGATCGGCTCCACTGATGCTAACGGTGTCCGAAAATATTACATTTTTCAGTAGAATAAAGTGCACCGCTGATATCTCGTAACTACTGTCTGCGCATTTTCTTTGTAGATTAGGTATTTGTCAACAAGTTGATGTCTGTGGTTCATGCGGTCCCTGTACAGTTATTATCTTTTGTGTTTGCGGTACTTTTTCTTATTCCGCTGGTAGAGATAATACCGAATTTAGAACATTTGATTTTGAAGATGGTATGATACAAACTATACAAAAAAGGTCACGGTTATCTTGGTGAATAAATACTGTTATATTTACAAATCCAGACAAACAACAGCTGGATCGTTTAATTATAATGTAGCATTAAAAATAATCTCGTTTTGGTGAAGACTGTAAATGACTATCTATGAATTTTATTATATCTAGTTGTCTATCGACGTGTAAATACGACAACATGAACGTTCAATGTTCATTAAATAAGCCAAGGTAAGTAAGGTTTTGCACGTTATTACCGAAGACAGTGAAGAACACAGATAAATGCACTCATTATTATTTTATCCAATGCAGTGTTAAAAAGTTACGAAAAGAAAACAGCTGTAAGTATCATTTACGTTCTTCCTTTGTAATAGTTATCAGAATTATTGGCGACATTGACTTCTCCTACAAAGAAGTAACAAGTGACTATTGAAACTTGATAGAAATACATAGATTGGTACCACTGAATAATTGGCATCCCTGCCGTATCTTTTGAGGTTAGGGTAGTCTGATCATTGATGCGACAGGGTCCATTTAAATAAAGAAAATTGCAACAATAGTCACGTGATATATTTTCCCCAAATTTATTTTCAAATATGATATTTTTTGTTCTCTACTTATACATTCAACGAATATTTTTTAGTTTTAGACAATATGACGCCCAAAGAGAGATGATATAATAATAATATATGTCGCAATATTCATTTCTAAATTGTATTGTGGATCATCTGTTCCTCTGTTACTGAACAGGTGAACAAAAGTAAAACTGATCGCATCTGTTATCGCTCCTTTAAAATCTATATATCCTTGTCTTTTCTGATATCGAGCTATCAAGATAATCTGTAATCGAGTCATCCATGAATCCGTAAACGTATGTCGTGCACTTAAATTGCACTTATAAATGTCGAATAATGTGCTAATTGAAAGATAAAGTGGTGGAAATTTTCAAACATGGTTATAAATGCTGAAAATGTTCTCCATTTTGGTCTAAGAGTGCAAATGAGCCCTTCGTCTAACACCTTGAATAACATTTCGTAACATATCTGGATTATTACTTATTTCATTATTTTTTTCGGTGATTTTGAGCCTTAATTCTTGTAAATTATGAAGAGGCGTTCGGTAAATGGATTTTTTAAATAAGGCAACAAAAAAGTCCGCAGGTATAAGGTTACAAGATCTCGGGGGCCAGATATTTTCTGCGTTCCGACTAATAAGTCTGTTATCAAAGAACTCTCGTAACATCGCTATTGTGGTCCTTGCTGAATGTGCTGTAGCTCCATCTTGTTGAAAATAGCCAAGTACCAATTCGTCATCATGAAGTTCGTTAATAAAAGTTTCCAAAATCACTTGATATGTAAGTGCAGTTAGGTTACCTGAAGGAGGAATACATTTTTTTTAGGTTTAAATAACTAGTAATGAATGCTTTGATTGATAATAATGAACCATTGACAATATGCAGCTCTTAATGGAAAATCATCTTGATGCAGTTTTTGTACACATCATGTTAATCGATATGGATATAAAACTACATAAATCTTTTTTAAGTATTGCTTGACATGTGCCATAATATGTTAAGTCCACTTGCTGTGCCAATTGCCGAATTCATATTCTAGGGGCTTCTTCCATTACGTGTTGGACCATCTCAACGTTTTCTGGCGTTCTTTTATCCTTTGATCGACCACTTCCTGGTTTTCTTTCTAAAGTGGATGTTTCTCGAAACTGAGTAACACAACGCTTTAATGTATTGGGAGAAATGAGCATAATCGACGATATTATCGGGAAACTGCTCACGAAATTCTGTCCAAGCATCTTGAACAGAATATTGCCACACGCCGTCTACTTTCTGCCCATTTCGAAAATACGACAACCATAAACGCTTTGTGTTCTAATGAAAATGCCATTTTTAAACAGTGCACAAATGAAGTTCTTAAAAGAACTGATTTTATAGAGTAGAGAGCACAAACGATTAATAAGAAAAGACGGTTAGAACGGATAGCAAAAAAGGAAACACGTGAATTGCAGCGCTGCGGTGAGCGCTGGTATGAACTACGGTATAAAGGCAGTGACATTACCGACACTTTTAAAACCAACTACCATCAAATCGCAATTGCATTGAAATCTAGTGTCTAAAACAATTTAATATTTCATAAAAGCTACAATAGAAATTGTGAGGAAGATGATGGGCACATGTTATATAATTTAAGGCCCATACGAACAGGATGTTTAAATTTTCCCGCCGCTTCAACTCTAGTTTACCCTGCTTCTCGCGCCGCGCTGCCATCGTTCGTGTTGGCCTCTTTTTATCGTTGTCCTAACCGTCTTTTCTTTTTAATCGTTTGTGGTAGAGACTATTTCATTAGACAAAAATAACACAACAACGCAAGCGGCAAGATACTGAGATTTGAGGTTAATTTAATTCTTTAAATTCCTTTGACATTTGATGGCAGTGGTTCAGGTTACACCGAACTGGGATTTCATTTATACACAAGATCTGGCGAAAAATTGATATTAACAATAAAAAAATAGGTTGTGGAGGCTATATTTTTATCGCATCTGTTTAAAAATTTATTTAAATTCTGAATTTTTTGAAAGCTCAAAATTATTTTTTAAACTTCTTGAATGACACGGATTTGAATTCATGGATGACTCGATTATAAATTATCTTGATCGCTCGATCGCCCAGACACTTTTCATCGAGCGGCAGAGATCGTAGAAAAATGATACGATTGTTTTTAAAATTAAATAGTCAGATTTTGAGTAAGAAGCTCCGCAAAAATGTTACTATGCAAATTGAAAACAATCAAAAATGGTGATTGGTCCCAAAATCCAAACAAAAACTAAAATTTGGAATCCCGGGATTTGATTTGCTGGTGGTTTGTCTAGAACAGTGTTTTTCGACCTGTGGGTCGCAACCCCCTTGGGGGTCGCGTAGCCTGTTCAGGGGGTCGCAGTAGCTTAAAAAAATAAAAACCATTATAGCTCTAAATATTATGTTTATTAAACAAAATCGAAAGAAACTATCAAAACTCAAAAAAAAAAAAAAAAAACTGCTGCTGCTACTCAGTTGTACTCAGCTGCTAATCAGCAATTGACTCTGATGAACGCGGCCATTGCTTTTGTTAAATGTTTGAATCTCAATGTGTAGATTCGAAGTAAAATTTTTTGACATTTCATATTCGTTTAGTATTAACGAGTGAGCAATAAAATTCGTGATCGTAGGAGTCTCTGAATCCAAAATTTTGAGTCGATTCTTGATTGACGATTAATGTAAACAGTAAAGTAAAAGAACCGATATACGTTTAGCCAACTGCGACGAATTTTGTTGCTCACTCGTTATATTCAAAATCGATTTTTAAAATGTTATTTCGACTTTTCAGGTTTTTAGAATCTAGTTAATTACAGATTAACTTATTCGTAATTATTCCTAATTCCTTCACATTCATTCTGTCTTTCATTGTACCACTTTCTTCATGCTCAAAATCGTTTTTTCTTATTATCTTATTATTCTTTACTTTATTTTATCTTTTTCTTTATTTCCTAATTCCCCCTTTTATTCCCTCCTTCCGATTTTCCTACTTTATATTTTACAGAAACCTCTAAGATTAAATCTTTTAGGTTTTATATTTCTGCTGCTCATCCAAGTGTAAATTTAACTTCTTAATTTTATTGATCTTTCTCTTATTAATTGAACCTGAACAATGGGAAAAAATAAGATAAAACCTTTAACGCTGTATCTTTCTTAATACTTATTATACTTTGGATTTTTTTGGCCTTCAATTTTTAACAAAAAGTTACGAATCGACTTGTACTTGTTACAAAGTCGCTTCAAATTTTTTCTAGCAATATTTTCCTCATTATTTAGGTATTAAATGTGCTCAATTTTACTACTGTTACAGTAAATTTTAAATAAATCTCTGGGACGTCAAGGTGTAAATTTTCATTTGATTTTTCTAATATTGGATATTTAAATGTTAGCGAACTTTGCCACTCAACTTTTTTATTATCGGGTCTTCACAAATGATTCATACATCATGTTGCCCCTGGAAATAAATAGTAAGAGCATTTTAGCGTTCAGAACCTACTGGATGCATGAATCATTTATGAAGACCCGTAGCAAAACCTACTTGTCATTCTAATAAATAGATCTTTCGATGTCTGACTTGCCATCACACGTACCTAATTAAAATGTAACGGGCAAAGAGTATTCAATGCTAGACATGATACCATCAGCTTATTATGTAACAGAATTTTGGCGAAAACGTCATGTACAACTATTACAAAGTTCTATTATGCAGTCGCTTTGCAGAAATTGGTTTCTCTTTCAGCTGTAAATTACGAACTACATACAGTGAGCGGCAAAAGTATGGAATAAATTAATTAAAAATTAAACAAATTTTTTTCAATTTTTTTTTTGGACGGGTCAGTTTTGGTTTATAAAAATTAATATTTTTATCCCAAATCAAATTTTAAGCAGCCATTTGTTTTCGAGTGATGACGTCATCGATATTTTTTTTAAATAGAAACCCCCTATTTTTTTTCTTGATTCAGATAGCCCTTATAATTGTCTAAACGTCAGTATAAAAATTTTGTTATCTTAGATTTTGTTTAATTTTTAATGAATTTATTCCATACTTTTGCCGCTCACTGTATATGTGTTTTCTGATTACATTTGACAACTGAATGTGAAGTACTCACAACGTAGGTATTCGATTAGATATCTTTTAGATAACCTGTTGAGTGTCTTTTATAACATTTTTAGTGCAACATTGTATAATTGATAAAATTCTTAACAGCTTTTTTTATATTTTACTTTACTATAAATTACTCTACAAAACAGTGTACTACTATTATTCGTAACACTTCAAATTTAATATCTATTCAGTAAGTAAAGTACAAAAAATGCAGCATTTTACCGCTATTCGTAATAATCATTGATTAAACATCGTTAAAAAAAGTCGGTAACAATAAGCATAGAACTATAATCCTTTAAAACCACAGAGATTTATCGTGACGTAAATTTTGCAAGACCTGTTTACCTTCAAGTATTAGTTGGAAAATGATGCATCGGATTTCTTTGCAATTACCTCATGCTTCGAGGAATCACGTGAGTGGAAAATCAAGTAAGATGTAAATATACTAGGAAAAATAATCACTCGATTGATTTCGAAAATTTGATTTTAACCATTTATCCGGATAAACAGTAATAGAGAAAGTCAGATTTGCGGATTAAATGCCGTGTAATATTGTGCGTGGAATACAAAAACTTTCTTTAAGGAAATTTATGTACACATTTCGGTTTTTGTTTGGGCGTCTTTAGAAAATTTAAATCTGCATGTTATGTAATAAAAAATATGTCATTGTCATCCAACTGTTAAATAGTTGTGCAAAATCGACTTTTTTACATTATTTTAATCATTTTTAGAGATTATTACTTAATTAAATGTTCATGCTGCAAGGGTTACAGATAACAAACAAAAATTATTTTCATTACACCTCTGTCGCTCAAAAAAATGTCTTGTTACAAAAGCCGCTGAACTGTATTTCTACAGCGTGATCAAAAACATTGGAAGAATTGTCAATTTCGCCTTGAGGTTTTTGCCTAAAATTTTAATTTTTCGTTGACTTTCAGACCGAGAATTACTGATTATACACTGTTGTATACTGATCAGCAGTTATTTGTTTAAAAACAAAGAGGATATTTGGCACTATTCCAGGTAAAAATTTTGACCTAGCCAGCCATGACTTCTTAAAATTTTACAAACTCACTCTGTATTATTTCGAAAATAAAAGCAGTAACAACTTGAAACATTTAAAGCGCGAATCTATTTGTGCACTCGTTCTCTAGAACCTTCTTTGAATAGTTAACTTGGCTATTGTCGAAAATTTAATAACGGGCCATTGTTCCATCTCTTTGAAAGGTTATGCGGTGCTCTCTAACCACGTTCAAAATCATTACTAAAATATTTGTCTTAGATAACACTCGAAAATTGTTCTGCGAAATGATGACTGAAAATAAAAGGATAAGGAATAGAGGTCAGAATGTCTCACCTATCTTTTTATTTTGTTAATGTTTGTATTTGAGACAATCGATACAAAAGTAGGTTAGTGATAAAATTTGAACTGCTTTGTTTAATAAAATTTTCCAGTGTACCCCAATTTAGCAAGAACAAGAACTGTAGATTAGATTTTACGTAACCTTAGTCTTATAATGCAAACTCACCTGCTTTATTTAAAACTTCTGGATTGAAGACACCATGTTATAAAATTGAGAAGTGTCCAATTTCCATCCAATTTTTAAAAAGATGTGTTGCTCTTCAACACTATAAAGAGTAGATATCACAGCATATTTTTGTTTACTCTAGAATTTCGACGCGAATTTAATAGAATTTTTAATAGACTGTTTAATTAAAAGCACAATGTTTAACTGAAACGCTCAACTTGTTAATTATTTGATACAAAAGCGTACGTCACGATACTAGACTGACAGATCACTTCATAACCGACTACTTGACAGAACAACGGGCGAATGATAATCAAATTCCGGATTAGAAGGAAAACATACAGTGGTAGAGGTAGGCGCTTTTCATTAGTGCTTCTTTAAGAAAAAATATACCACGAGAAAAGCGAAAATCTGGAATTTGCTTGATGCAACAATGGAATTTCTTCTCATACGTTGAATTTTTAACATCAATATATTGATAAATAAAATTATCGCCTGGAATAAATCACAGTCGGCCAACCTTTGCATTGAAACGCACCTTGGTAGTTGCAAGTCACGTGATCATGACAAAATATGGAGTGAAACTGGAAATTCAATATTTCAACCTTTTTTACACAAAAATGAATATTTAGCATGTTTAAACCAGTTTTTACCACAAACGAAATTGAAAACTACCCACAAGTCTTATTCAAGCAGGTGACATTTCATGACAGCATGACATAACCTTAAAATTATATCATGGAACTAAAAACACAGACTGTCTGAATGGTTATTAAGAAAGTAGCTGCCTCTGTGGGGTACATCATACAGTACACCTGCATTGCTCACTGCACATTCGAATATTTAGGAGACCTTGTCCTGGTAATTTAACTGATCATCTGAAAATTCCTAACCTCAATACCCATTTTAGTGTTCAGGACCTTCAATGGAACCGACGATCCGCTCAGATGATCTTCTGTTAACAGAACACGTCAGCCCTAGATGGAATAAAATCTGTAAAGGCAATATTGTCATAGCCAAATGTCCCACAAACCCTAAGCAGAATATATGTAAAAGGGTTGTGGGGATGCCTGGTGATAAAATTAAGATTGGTTTTAATAGTTATCAGATAGTTCCTAGAGGACATGTTTGGTTGGAAGGCGATAATTCTAGTAATTCTTCTGATTCAAGGGATTATGGGCCAGTTCCACAGGGGTTGATTAGAAGTAGGGCATTATGTAAAGTGTGGCCCTTGAGTGATGTAAAACTTTTTCTGTAGTTCAATGAAAGCTCTTTTTGTATATGCAGTAATGAATTTTTATTAATTATTATACTCTTAATTTATTTTAGTATTAAGACACCTCTTAAAATGGGTGACAATGTTATAACTACAACATGTGCGAATGTACCAAAAGAATCATTTAAAAATGTTCAACATTACAGTCGGAAAAATACGAAAATGTTACATGAAATTGCGGCAACCCAAAATACACTTTTGTTGACAGGCGACTACTGGGTGTTCAATTAAGAAGTTCAAATAGACAGTATTTGACATTTGTTGTTTTTTCGACGCCATTATAAGAAAAATATACAGTGAGCGGCAAAAGTATGGAATAAATTCATTAAAAATTAAACAATTTTTTTTTTAATCTTTGGACGGGTCAATTTTGGTTTATAGCACAAATAGAATTCCAAGCTGTCATTTGTTTTCGAGTGATGACATCGTAATTTTTTTTAATAGAAACGCCGTATTTTTTTCTTGATTCAGATAGCCCTTTTAATTGTCTAAACGACAGTATAAAAATTTTGTTATCTTACATAATGAAAGTTTTGAGAAAAAAAAAAAAAAAAAAAATTCTGACAAACAAAAAACAACTCAAAAAATCAAGTAGGTAAATCAAACAGTCAAATGGCACTCTCAGTTTCATTTGTAAATTGTTTTACAAAACGTTTTCAAAAATGGTTCATTTAACAGAAACACAACGTATAGAAATTTTAATTTTGATTGGGTGCGGGGATAAAACTAGAACCCAACAAGAAGTTTGCAATTTGTTCAATGCAAAGTATCCAGATAGACTCATCAGCCAATCTACAGTCAGTAAAATTGAAAATAAATTTAGAAGAACTGGGCATGTTAAAGCGATTAGAAGAACGGGTCGTCTAAAAATTAACGAAGATACGTCCTCGTAGAAAATTTTCCAAATGACAATGATCAGACCTTAGTAAATGATGATTGGTGGTTCCAGCAAGGCGGTGCACCGCCACACTTGAATTACTTGAACAATAATTGGTTTCCTGGGAAGTGGATTGGGAGACGAGGACCGATAGAGTGGCCTGCAAGGTCTCCAGATCTCAGTTTATTAAATTAAAATGTCAAGTTCAGTAGGCACTTTTCCCTCCTAATTACATTTAAATTGATTTAGTACTGCCACTGTTGAATAAATCATCATGAAAAACTACAATAGAAAAATCGAAATGCCACGTACACTATTTTATCTACTACCTTTAATTAAAACTTAATTTCCAAGGAGACCGAAAACGTAAATCTTAACCACCGGTCTGCAGCAATTGGTTAAAAAAATCAGAAACACTTTCCTAGAGGTCCCAAGAGTTCTTATGGACTGTCCAAAACGTAATCCAGTGCTTCCGTGTGGACCTAAGTGACGTTCGGAAAATTTATGTATACATATATTTGAAATTAGAAGAGTAAAAAATAAATAGTTTCAGTGTTGTCGGTGTTCTAAAAAGTTTGGTTTATGCAATGAAACTGTACAATGCTTTTTGTTATGTTGCACAGGAATGTGAATTATGTACTCTTTAGAAAGCTGTAAATGATAAGAAATTAAGTAGGGGAAGGGAAGAATTTGAAGGGAAAAATTATATGTATATTTAAATTATAATTTGCCATTTGATTTGAGAATTTGATACACATGCGCAATGTGAGAGTGTGTTAAGATTACCTTCCCCTCACCTTGTCGCCCCCGGGGTGCATCCACAAACTTCGCGCTGCCAATTTTTTAATGCAAGCACATGGTGTAGAATTCATTCTCCTCATTTTTTCATAACCCGCCTAAAGAAGTATAACTTTAAAAATTGCCTGCAAACGTGCCGATCTACATTTTGGTCAGTTTGGTGCTTCCACAGTTCCACAATATTTTTGCTCAATACATAAAAGAAAAACTAGTTTCAATCTTACAAACACTAAATGGAAGCAAACAAACATACAAAAGCAATACAACACTGCGCGAGGAAATGTGATCCAAAAATCCACTCAGAGTCACTCAGGTGATCAAAAACTGTTGGAGTCTTCAGGGAGAAAAACACTGAGTTGGATGGTTTGCGAGTTCTTGACTTGAGGAGAGTGATCAAAACTATAATGACCTAAAACAGGTAATACTTTTGAACTTCTGCTGTAATGGTCCTATAGCTGAAGATAAGGTAGAAAAATTATTAGACATGGACGAAAACGCATAGTTATATGTATAGCAACGTCAGATTAAATAGTTACAGAGTAGATAATAATAATTAGTACAAAAAGATAAACATACACGTACACAGTCAATCTTAGAAAAACAAGATAAACAAGTACATAAAACAATAATTTATTCACAAATTAAAAAAGCATTGATATGCTCATTAACACTGTAATACGGTTTTTAGTTTTTTTTAAGAGTGGTTCTTTTGTTTATTAGTTTTATATGATTAGGTAAGTTGTATATTTTAATGGCGGCGTACTAGAAATTCTTTTCAAAAAGAGTCGAATGTTGTGGTATCATTAGATCGTTGATGTACTGTTTGTTTTTTATTTTTTTCATTATTAATGTAGTTGTGTCTTCTTCATATTGAAAACGCTTTACACTGTTTTTGTTTTCTATTTTTTTTATGTTTTTTTATTTTTTCATACAGTCTTTTATTCTGATTTCAACGTTATCAAATGCTTAATAGGTTATTTAATATTTAAATTTTACTAATTTGAACTCTACCGCTGTATTACTTTATTTTTTCCTTATGTAACCTATTCAGTATTTGATAACGTTGAAAACAGAATAAAAAACACCATGCGAATGTAAAATAAGAAACATAGGTTGCCATAAAAAAAAATATTGATGAAATTAACCCTACCACTTGCTTTTTAAGTTTTATTTCTAGCGCAAATACTAACGGAGTTACTGAATTTATTCCTTACTTAATTTCCACACTGTATAATTGGAATAATAGTGGTGATAGCAGGATTCCCCCCTGAGGTACTCCGTTGTGTACGACAGATATGATTGAAATTGGTCCTGTTATACCATGTTCAAGTTTGTTTGTTAGTAATGCTCTATTTACTGAGTCAAAAGATTTTCTCAAGTCAAAAAACATTCCCACTGTTTTATATTTCCCATCTAATGCTTGCGCAATAAAGTTTATTGTCTCAACTAAAGCTGTTGTTGTGTTCCTTTAACATTGAGATCATTGCTGATTCACCGACAATAATCTCGTCGATTTTTTAAATTCATAGTGGATGAGTAGTATTTTTTGTGTGCCCTATTGCTTCACAGGAACCGGTTCTTTTCGCCTATTCCGATTCTTGTCTTTCTTCTTCCTCTGTTCTTTGCGTGTGCCTCTCTTCTCTTTCCTTTTCCATTTCTTCAATTGTCTTCTACCCTTCTTTACTGTCAGTCATAATATGTCTATTGTATTTTCTCAGCTCTATGTTCTATGCTCCTTTTAATGTCTTTAGTGCCCTTTATGGTTGATTTCTTTTGTGTTTTTTTTTTGTTTTATCGTCCCATTTTCTTAGTCTCTTTGCTCTTTGTATCTTTGGCTTGTTCACTTTCTTTACTTTGTATTATCTCTTTGGTCTTTTTTGTATCTGTTATATTTTTTATCCCATTTGTCTCTTTAGTGTCTTTTACCTCTTTAGTCCATTAGTCGTCCTTGGTCTTTATTATATGTCTTTTGTTCGGTGTACCTACTGTCCAAAATCTTTAAGGTCATTGTAGTTGGCTTCGTGTCTTCAGTATCCTTTGTTTTGATCTCTAGTCCTTCTGATTGTTTTGGTCTCTTTAGTATCTGTAGTGTCTTCTTTTTAGCATATTTTATTTATTTTGCTTTATTGTCCCCTTATTCTCTTTTTGGATTTACCCGCTTAATGTCGTTGTTATTTATTTCTTCAGTCTTTTTATAAGGTGTTGTATCACTGGTCCCTTTGTTGTTTCTTTTGTTAAATTTCTGAATTTGTCTTTTTCTTGTCGGTTTTATCTATTTATTTTACCTATTTGTCCCTTGAGTCTTTGGTCTTTGTTTCCACAATAATTAGTAGTTTCTTAGGTTTCTTTGTTGTCTTTTGCTTTTTTAGTCTCTATAGTTTCTTTTGTCTTTATAGTTTATGAATTTAAAAAAAAATCTTTTTAGCCACTTTTGCGTTTTTACTTTTCTTTGTCTTTTGGATGTTTATTGATACCACAACGTTTTACAGTTCCTTCGCCCTTCTTTTCAAAAAGTGGGCGTCAGGAAATTTCGCTCGAAGTCGAAATTCCCAGATTAAAGTCGAAATTTCGAGATTTTATTCGAAGTTTTGAGATTAAAGTCGAGATTTTGAGAAGTCGAAATTTCGAGTTTAGAGTCGAAATTTCGAGATTGAAGTTGAAATAAGGAAAAATAAAGTTATATAGTCCTCTCTGCGCCTTCGTACAAAGAAGTATACAAACAAACAAAAATCATTAATAAACACACATGATGAATTTCTAACCAAAAATCAAATTTTCTTGAAGTCTGAAAATCAAAATTGTTAAATATTGAAAGTTTTCGGAGTTATATGAAGATGAAGTTGACAATTCTTCAAAATTCCAAAATGCAAATCTGGCTGTTCTCTCATGCCTCATCAAAAGTCTTCAGAAAATGTATTAATGGCATTTTGTCACGTAAATACGTACGACGGTGTAAGCGTGAGACCAGCCCACTTATTTTTTTTATCTCTAGTGTCTTTTAAGTTACTTTGCTCCTCTGTAATCTCTGGTCATGTTTATCTTTTTGGCCTATTTGATTTATGCAATATATGTTGGTATGTATCTCCTTTATTGTCGAAAGTGGTAAGAAGTTTCAATACTATCAAGACCTAACAAGTATTTATAGCAACTAAAAGAAATGGCTTTCGAAAATAAAAAATAAAAAATGCAGGTTATTTCAAAGCTGTTGCAAATGTCTGTATTTAAGTTTTAGCAGTAAGTACATAAATATACCTATAACACAAATCCTGAATTGTATTGTTAGTTTATAATCAGAATTTTCATTTTATAGCTAGAGAATGCTTGACCTTGTCTGCTGGCTAATAGCAACTCTCAGTGACTATTAATGCCTATACATTATAATACATTATATCGATTAATTCAAAATGAAATGGTGGCTTAGGTTATTTTTTGACCAAAATGTAAATGTTTTCCGTTAAAATTTCAATCTACACTACTAGTTAACATCTAAGCATCATGGAACTGTGCAAAAATTAATGTTAAATTTATATTTTATAACCAAATTGTAGATCAAAGTTTTAGCTATATTAACGGACGCATTTATTTGTTTGCAAGTATACATACAATATAAATTTAAATTAGATCAGTCATTGTTAGGCAGCTTCCTTTAGATAATATATCACTTAACAATTTTATTATGTAATTATCATTTTCAAAATTATACTTTAGAAATCCATGGTATGTACTGGGTACAAAGATTGACGCGATTTTTCAATTCAGAGTTGAACAAACAAGCAATAAATATTAGTTTATGTACATTTTGTTCTTCGATATCCAATTACGTTTAGATATTTCTATGCAATGCAGTTTCATTGAGGACGTAATTCGTTGCGGGTTACAGTGAAAAACAAATGCATGTGTAAGTATTTTATACCAGTTCTGTCTATATCCAAATGTACCATTTCCGAGGGTGACTAATTTTAAACATTATTAATTCCATGCGCACCACTTTATCAACTCGGTGGACACTATCAATAAAAATTACTGGGGGTTATCGTTATTTACAACCACGACAAATCTTAAAACCATTACTTGCAGTTTGATCTGAGAGACAATGCGGTCCGTAACACTTTTCTTCTTCTTAACATCACTGACTTCTTGGAGTCAGCCCGCAAATATTCTTGGATTGTTCCCTTTGCAAGTAAAAAGTCACTTCAATATGTTCGAGAGTCTCTTGAAAAGTCTGGCAGAAAAAGGACACAATGTTGACGTCGCTACTCACTTCGTTTCAAAAGAGGTACCACCAAGGTAAGGTATTGCAGTAAAATTAATTAGATAATTATGTAATTGCATTTTTAAGGTATAACCAACTAAGTTTGGCAGGAAGTACCCCCGACACCACCAACAATCTTTCTATGAGCATTATTGGTAGTTTCACAGACTACGATATGGTCCAGTTTATGACAAGATTCGCAGGAGTTGATGTCTGCAAAGGTACTCTCAACACCCCGGTAATGCAAAATCTCAAAAAGACAAATAAGAAGTATGATTTGGTTATCACTGAGATTTTTGGAAGTGATTGTATGCTGGGATTTGGGTACTTGTTTCAAGTTCCTACCATTTCGGTCATTAGCAGTGTGAGCCTGCCATGGGCGAATGGCCGAATAGGGAACCCTGATAATCCTTCATACATTCCGAATTATTTTATGCCGGCTGCAGCGAAGATGAATTTGTTTGAGAGAGTTGAAAATACGTTTCAGCTAGTTATCTTCAAATTCTTGTAAGGGTTATTAACTTGTTTTTAGTTATGATAACACAGTGCGTTCAAGGTATCACTTTTGGTCTTCCGAGGACTCCAACAAGATCAGTAAGGAGTTCTTTGGGCCAAACCTCCCGAGGCTGGAAGACTTAACTCTCAACACAAGTTTAGTACTAGTCAATAGTCATTTTAGTATCTCTTATTCTAGACCCACAGTTCCTAATTTTATTGAGGTTGGTGGGCTGCATATACGGGAGCCGAAACCTCTAAACGAAGTAAGTTTACACTTGGACGGAAGGAATTTTAACAAGATTTTAGGTTTTCGAGAACATTTTGACTTCAAACACCAAGGGGATCATTCTTTTATCAATGGGGTCGATGATGTTAACCGAGACATTTGATGAGGATAAATTGCAAGGATTGTTTGATGCCTTCGCGGAGCTTCCATACAAAGTTCTGTGGAAAGCCAATCGTGAGAAATTTCCAAAAAGATTGAGGATACCTTCGAATATACACTTCGAAGAATGGATCCCACAATTCGACATCCTTTGTAATAACATTTATTGAGAACTAAAATTATTTCATACAATTTATTTTAGGCCATCCCAATGTCAAATTGTTTGTCTCTCATGGGGGCTTGCTAGGTCATCAAGAAGCTGTCTATTGCGGCGTCCCCCGACTTGGAATTCCACTGTTTGCCGACCAGGTACACAATATCGTTTCGGCCGAAAAAATGGGACTAGCCATTAAAGTTTCCTACCAAGACATAAATAAACAAAAAATTCTTGCGGCAGCTAGAACTTTGCTAGAAAATCCACGGTAATTATGGAAATGATCGAAGACTGACTAAAACTGTGTTATCAATTTCAGTTATAGAGAAAACGCAAAAAGGGTATCTCGACTGTTTAAGGATCGCCCCATGACACCTTTAGAAACTGCAATATATTGGGTGGAATACGTTATCCGACACAGGGGGGCTCCTGATTTGAGGAGTGCTGGAGCTGATTTGCCGTGGTATCAATATTATTTAATCGATGTCGCTGTTATCGTGATTTCTCCAGTTGTCATAGTCGCATATACTGTTCTTGTAGTTTTGAGATTTGTAAGAAAAATATTGTTTGGTAGCCGCAAACCGAAAAGAGAGTAGATAAAACTAATGATAATGTGTTGTGATTATGGATTCTTTTACACATAAGTGGAATTCGGCCGTGAATATGTGATAAAATTGAATTTAACAATTTGAATGAATAGAAACAGCGTCAATTTCTTTTAATAAACTGAATACAACAATGGTTATTCTTTTTTAGCACTTTTCAAATTTGTATGGTACCCATTTACTTCTTCCTACAAAATTATGGTTTTACTTTTGTTTTACATTCCAAAAAAAAACTTGACATTATTTGATGTAAATTGACATGATGAAGCCGCCCGTGTCTAGTTGAAATATTTTCTTTCTGACCCTTTGGACATATTGCCTGTGTGTACTTTAGCCAAAAATAGAACACAACGTAAATAGATAGGTACACACATAGCAGCAAATGAAGTCATCATTCCGGAACGTTCTGGAGACAGAACAGCCAGTGGTGAACAGGAAGTCAGTCAGCGAAGCAAGCGGAGCCAGATAGTTATTGTGAATAATCAGCTGAGCAAATCGTACCTAGTCCACACCAATAATTTTTAATAAAATTTAACTGCGGTAGTGCATGTGTTCTTTGAGTCCACGAACCTGCCCGGCTCATGCAACGTTACACTACAATAGGTTCCAACGCAATTACCGCCTATTAAAATACCATATCTATTAAACTTTATATAATTACGACACCATGTCTTTTTAGGTTAAATAGGTTTTACGGTAATGTACTAGTTAAAATGTCAAGATACTAAATAATAATTCCGATAACATTTAAGTGAATACTTTAACTTTCTGCGACCTATAAAAATTCATTGCTCTATTTATTACCGTTCGCTTTAGGTGCCCAGGAAATTCAGTTTTTCACCCAATTTGAATATGACTACCGGGCTTCACGAGTGCACAACTAAACTTCACTTGTGTATTTATTTTTTCTATGTGAGGAATTTTCCTTCAAACTAATATTTTTAAATGTGCTGGTATCATACTACTTATTAACATCCCAACATCCCTTTCAGGCGGTTTCTGACTTTCTTCTCCAGAACGTTCTAGCATTGATGACTTCATGCAACTTGGTGAAAATCAATTCAGTTTCAAAAAGTAAAATATGTAAGGTGTGGCCGACTTTTACATGTAATTAATACCACATTGCCAACTACGTGCACAAATTCCTTTTTAATAAAGACACTAAAATAATTGTTCCTTAAAACCCATTCGTCTTTACAATTTTCAGTATTAATTTATTTATTGTTTCCGTTTACATGTGAAGTAATACGTTTTTAATTGAACGTTGTTACCCCATAAATTTTAGATTCACGAGGAATAATAATTATAGTACCAGAAAATGCAATATTTTTTAAATGGTTAATTAGGATAAACCTGCTTTATCATCTTTACCTACATCGTTCTTACAATTTCAATTAATAACAGTTTTGGAATGCACGCAACAGGACACTGCTGATATAGATATCATTTGTAAGAATAAAAAGTGAGTAGTCGTCTGTACACCTCGCTCAGATCTTAGATGTCTTCAAAATTTTTGTGATGAGTAATTTATTAGTGAGTTTGTTTATTTTCACCGCTATTGCCTTCACTACCGAGTCCGCTAATATTCTCGGAATATTTCCTGTGCCCGGGAAAAGTCACTACGTGATGTTTGAAGCCCTGATGAAGCGTCTGGCCGAAGAAGGTCACGATGTGGATGTGGTCACACATTTTCTATCGAAAGAAGTGCCACCAAGGTAGTACCTAGTCACATCTTCTACCATACAATTTTGTTGTTTTAGGTACCATCAACTGAGCATCGAAGGCAGTTTACCCATTTTTGTCAACAATTTATCAATTCAAGTCTTCGATGGGTTTACTCATTACGATATAGTCCATTTTATGACCAAAAATTTGGGATCAGATATTTGCGCGGTTACTCTAAACACTTCTGTTTTGCAAAACTTGAAAACAACTAAGAAGAAATACGATTTGGTATTCACGGAAATCTTTGGTTCTGACTGCATGTTGGGCTTTGGACACTTGTTTAAAGTACCAGTTATTTCCATGATTAGTAGTATAGCTGTGCCTTGGGCGGGAGACAGGATTGGAAATCCTGATAATCCTGCGTATATTCCAAATTATTTCAGCTCGTCTTCTGCAAGGATGACTTTGTACGAAAGATTTGAAAATACGATTTGCTTGCTGAAATCCAAGTTTTTGTAAGCACGGCTATAATTAGTTATACGGCTATCAATATAGTATGTTCTCAAAGGTACTATCATCTAAGTTCTGAGTCAGACAGGATAAGTAAGGAATTTTTTGGTGCTGATTTGCCTCCTTTAAAAGAACTAGCCCTAAATACTAGTTTGATCCTAGTCAATAGCCATTTTAGTGTCTCTAATGTCAGACCAACAGTACCCAATTTTGTAGAAGTTGGAGGTATTCATATCAAGGAACCTAAACCGTTATCAAAGGTAAAATCGTATTTATCTAGAGGTCCCATTCAAGTGGATCAAATTTAGTATTTTGAGGATTTGGTTACCAGCAACCCTAAAGGAATAATTTTTCTGACCATGGGATCTATGATTCTGACTGAAACTTTTCATTACGACAAACTTCAAGGAATGTTCGATGCTTTTGCCGAGTTGCCGTATAAAGTACTATGGAAAGCGACACCAGAACGATTTCCTGACGGATTAAAAATACCAAATAATATTCATTTCGAGAAGTGGATGCCCCAAATGGACATTCTATGTACTTAAAACTCTTCGAATCGGTGCAATTCTAAATCATTAATTTCAGGTCACCCCAATGTAAAACTGTTTGTGTCCCATGGGGGTTTGATGGGGAGTCAAGAGGCGATATACTGCGGGGTACCCCGGTTAGGAATCCCACTTTTTGCAGATCAAATCACCAACATACGTTCGGCGGAGAATATGGGAACCGCGGTAAAAGTTGATTACGATGACATTAGCAAAGAAACAATTTTGAGCGCATCTAAACGACTCCTGGAAAACCCATTGTAAGTGGTACTGACACATAGAAACACGTACGAAATAATGTTTACAGGTATAAGACAAATTCTAAACGCATCTCGAAGTACTTCAAAGATCGACCGATGTCGCCTTTGGACACAGCCGTTTACTGGGTTGAATACGTGTTGAGACACAAGGGGGCTCCACAGCTGAGAAGTGTCGGAGCTGATTTGCCGTGGTATCAGTATTACTTACTGGATGTAGGAATTATCGTTCTTCTGATGTTTGCTGCGGTTGGAATTGTTGCAACCATGGCTTTAAGAGTTTTAGTGGAATTTTCTAATGGCAAAAAGAAGACTGATTGAGGTTTGTTAAATCGGTACTTACATCGAAACGAAATTAAATAATTAAATAAATTGTTGGTTGTGAAGTTTTTATTAATATGGGGTACCACTTATTTTATGACCTTTCATCAAATGACACTAATTCTCACGGCAGCTGGAGGTCACAATCAGTTGGTACTGTGAATGGTTTGTCACGTTGACTTTTAATACTAAGTACTAGTAGTACGTAATTTAATAATTTAATGTGTGTATGACTACAAACAGATGTTATCCTGATTATATTTTACTATTATGTATTATAATGCGAATTTAATAAAACAATTAGGAGTACTAACATGTCTTGAAAAATTTCGAAAGACGCAATATGAAATATGTAGAAACAAATCGATAAAACTAGATCTGGATAGAGAATTAAATAAGCTTTAAAATGATGTATCACACGACTCCCCATTCCATTTAAATAAAGGGCGTGACTCCCCTGGCGGCTAAAGGGGTGAGATCTAACAGTTGAAAGTTTGGTACAATTTGGTCTTTCGAATTTGGAATTTTTGGGGGGTACAAATTTTAGTTGGGACACCCGATACTAGTCTTTTTAGTTTATTTTCTTTTATTGTCCTGTTCGTGTTGGTTTTTGCTCTCCTTAGCGTCTATGGTAGCTCTAGTCTTATTGATAGTATTGCGAGGACTACCTGCCAGAGTGTTCACAGCAGATGAAGTCATCATTCCAGAACGTTCTCTAGACGACGGTCGCGCCGAAAGTCGTATTGTGTCGGAACAAGTACCTGCCCGAATGTTCATTTGTTCATTCGAGAACGTTCTACTAACATTGGGAGGGAGACTAGGGCGACTGTAGCGCCGGAAGGATGAGATCATCATTTCAGAACATTCTCAGACAGAGGGAATCGAGAACACTTGGAGGGGGCGAACGACGTGAACAGGAAGAGCAGTGAACAAGAAGTCATCCAGCAAAGAAAGCGGAGGCAAATAGTGACCAAAGTTATTGTCAATAATAATCAGCTGGGAAAATTGTACCCTTTTTTGTAAAAAAAATATAGTTCAAACCGGACGAAATTGAGTACTCTGTCAGATAACAATGTCACAGTGACAGTTTTAGACAGAAAATGTCACTCATCAGTTTTCGTCAAAATCATTTCACAAGGGAGGAATAGTGTAGTGAAGTCGAGGGAGAAGTAGCAAAATTTATTTTGGATGTGTCCATAATTGCTTTCGAAGTGGGCGCAACTTTAAGTTCTTCTTGGATAGCTAACCAAATAAGGAAATAAGGCTAACTAATTTATAACGCTAATTTGCTAATAGTTTTACTTAATTTTTGGGGCGCAGCACTCTTCCGTTTGTTTACTATATCAGAAAATAGTTAAAAATGCAAAAAAAGGAAAACCGGAAAAACAACCAAAAAATCGAGGCAAATGAACGCCAATAGGGCAGCTGGAGAAAATGCTTTTAAGAGATTTTAGATCAAAAGCTGCTGAAACACTTGAACAACAGAGAGCACGACTCGAAAACGGTCGAATCAGATCTTCAACTTCAAGATCTGCTGAAACACCTGAACAACATAGCGTCCATTGAAACGACCATACCAATGGAAAATGTAAGGGGCAGATATGCTCATCCCGCGCATACCAATGGTTCCACCGATATACCTTTCCATTTCAAACGGCTTCAATGTCCAGTGCGTCTTACGATCAACAAAGCCCAAGGACAGTACTGAGATGTGTTTACTACTTTATTTTTGGGGCGTAGTAACGTGCGCCGGGTACCAGCTAGTTTTTAATAAAATTTGGTAATTGCAGTGTAGTGCACGTATTTTTTAAATCCACGAAGCCGGTCGGCTCACGCAATAATGTCTCTTGATTCTGTGTTGTGTCTTAGCATTTTTTGTCTTTTGTGTTTCTCTAGTGTCTTTTTTTGCTTCTTTTATCCTATTTCTTTTTTTGCGTCTTTAGTCTCTTTTGCAACAGTTAACTTTTTTATCCCATTAGTCTTTTTTTGTCCTTTTAATCCACTTAGTCGTCTATGGTTTTGTTTTCTTTTTAACTGACTTCAAAAAAGGAGGAGGTTATCAATTCGGTTGTATGTTTTTTTTTTTAATGTTTGTTACCGCAGAACTCCGTCATTTATAAACCGATTTGTAAAATTCTTCTTTTATTTGAAAGAGTATACTTACAGATTGGTCCCATTGTCACCATTTCAGGATCTGATGAGGGGATCTCATGGTAATCGAGAAAAATCCTCAAATTTTCGCTCCCTCTTTCACAGACTTATCATGTATGTTCACCGATTTCTTCGTCAATTGTGGACCAATTTACAAAATTCTTCTTTTATTTGAGAGGGCATACTCTAAAGGTGGTCACACTGTTAAAAAAATCCAGGATCTGATTAGGGAATCTCATGGAAATCGAGAAAAATGCTCAAATTCTCGCTCCCTTTTTTTAACCGACTTATCATGTATGTTCACCGATTTCTTTGTCAGTTGTGGACCGATTTACAAAATTCTTCTTTTATTTGAAATAATATATTCTTGACGTGGTTCCATTGTCAAAAAATCAGGATCTGATCGGGGAATCCCATGGAAATCGAGAAAAATCCCCATATTTTTTCATCTTTTATGTATATAATTATGTTCATACCGATTTCTTCGTCAACTTTATTGAGGACCTTTAACTTATCACTTAAAATTGTAAAAAAATTGCTTTTAAACAAAAAGAGAACCGACTTCAAAAAGTGAAAAATAATTGAATACATGTATTATTACAGACAGATCATTGGGTAGTACATGTAATAATACATGTATTCAATTATTTTTCACTTTTTGAAGTCGGTTCTCTTTTTTTTTAAAAGCAATTTTTTCGTTTGTTTGGTGTATTTATGTTCTATTGTTTGTATGGTGTTCAGTGTCTTCAGTATCTTTGATTTTCTTGATGTTTCTAGTCGTTCGCTTTGGTCTCCGTAGATTCTTTCTTTTTAGTATGTTTTTTTATTATGTTGCTTTATTGTCTCTTTATTTATTTTGGATTAAGATCCCGTTAATTTCTATGCTGGTTTGGTCGTTTAAATTATTTTTAGTATATCTGGGATCTTATATCCTTTATATTTATTTATTTTCTTTAGTCTCTGTAGTCTCATTGGTCTCTTTGTTATATCTTTCCTAACTTCTCTTTACATATTTGTCTTTTGTCTCTTGTGTTTCTGTTGTTTTCTTTGCCTCTTTTACATCTTGATCTGATAGGTTGTCCCATTGGTCACTTTGGTCCCTTATGTTTTTTTTATATCTCTTCTTGTCTCTTGAGTCTCTTTGTACTCTTTGGTCCTTTTGTTTTATTTTTATATTTTGTCTTTTTTGTTTCTTTTTGTCTTTACTCTGTTTGTCCTCTTCGTCCTCTGTTCTGTTTGTTCTCTTTTGTCTATTTACTCACTTTAGCCTCTTTAGTTTTCTTGGTTTTTTAGGTTTATCTGATCTCTCTAGTCTTTTACATCGTCCCTTTAGTTTTTTAAGTAACTGTGCTTTTTTTGTCTCTCTGGTTTCATTGGTCTCTTTTCTGTTTTTGACTATTAGTATGTTTTATCTGTTGGTATCTATCTCTTTGGTCTATTTTGTCACTTTTTTGTCACTTGATTTTGTTTAATTAATGTTCTTTCTTTTATCTCTTCGATCTCTTTGGTTCTTTTTGTCTCTTTTGCCCTCTTGTCGTTTTTGTGGTTTTGTCCTTTTAGTCTCTTTGTCCTCTTTACTATTTTTTGTGTCGGTTTTGTATCTTTAGTCACTTTAGCCTCCTTAGTTTGCTTTTTTTGGATTCTTTGATCTTTCTAATCTTATATTGCCCCTTTGGTCTCTTTAGTATAGATGGTCTCTCTGGTCTCATTGGTTTATTTGGTCCTTTCAGTCTCTCTTTGGTACTTTTGGGTGTTGAGTCTATCTCCATGTCTTTGATCTCTTTAGTCTCTTTAATCTCTTTAGTTTTTGATTTCCATAGTCCCTTTAGTATCTTTTGGTATTTTAATCTCTTTTATGTCTTTGATCACTTTAATTTTTTTGTTCCCTTTTCTCTGTTTCGTTACTGTAGGCTTCTTTGTCTCTAACAACAATATAAAGAGAATATTTCTTTATAACGACAATTTTATTTTATACCATACAATTCTAGAATGGACATTTTATTTTCTTTTTTTTTGGTACTTTTAGTTTCCTTTGTCATCTTGCCTCTTTTGTTGTTTTGTATATTTTTAGTCTCCTTGTCCTTTACTTTTTTTGGTGTTTTCTATTACCCGTATATTTTTGTCTGTTTTGTGTCTTTAATCACTTTAGCCTCCTTAGTTTCTTTGATCTCTCTGGTCTCACTTGTTTCTTTGGTCCCTCTGGTCTCACTTGTTTCTTTGGTCCCTTTAGCCTCTTATTGGTACTTTTGCCTATTGGGTCTCTCTCAGTCTCTTTGATCTCTTTATTCTCTTTAGTTTCTTAAATTAATTAAATTTAATTCAAAATTACGTCAATGTCATAATTTTTTATATTCTTTAAGGGCTGATGATGGCAGAAGTGTTCTGCCGAAACATGTACCATTTATAATTTTACGCTGATTAAAGTTTGTGGAGTTCGACTTAGATATATTTAAATTTTTTAATTTAATTTAATTTAATTTAATTTTATACCATACAGTTCTAGAATGGACATTTTATTTTCTTTTTCTTTGGTACTTTTTGTTTCCTTTGTCATCTTGCCTCTTCTGTTGTTTTGTATCTTTTTAGTCTCCTTCTCCTCTACTTTTTTTGGGGTTTTCTATTACTCGTATGTTTTTGTCTGTTTTGTTTCTTTAGTCACACAGTTTCTTTGATCTCTCTGGTTTCACTAGGTTTATTTGGTCCCTTTAGCCTCTCTTTGGTACTTTTACCTGTTGGGTGTCTCTCAGTCTCTTTCGTCTCTTTAATCTTTTAGTTTTTGATTTCTTTAGTTCCTTTAGTATCTTTACTATCTTTTGGTATTTTTGTGTTTTTCTTCTCATTTCTTACTTTGGACTTTTTGGTTTCTTTTAGTCTTGCTAAAGTTTGCAACCACTTTAATCTCTTTTGTTTCTTTAATCTCTTTAATTTCTTTTTATTTCTTTCGCCACTGTGGGCTTCTTTGTCTCTAACAACAATATTCAAGAGGAGGAAGATTATGATGATCCAGAATATTTAAAAATTAAAAATAGTGGTAAACAGCAGATAATGGGTTCAGTTATTCGGATTATTCGATAAATCGGATCGAGTGGGTTTTGATTGATCCGGATTAACGAGATACCACTGTATTAAGAAATGATTAGAAGGTACATTTTTATCATTTACATATTCATGATGGTGTTTCAAGTAATAAAATATTTAATTTTATGTTCGATCTGTTTCAAAGTGTAGAATTTGCAAATTTATTATTAAATTAAAATTATTTTTACAAAATTATTTTTAATACTTTTCATACTAATTTAAATGTTTCTTTAATCTACTTATTACGATTGTTAAAATAATAGTACAAATGCATAACTGGTGACTAAAAAGCTACTCAAAAAATATACTCAGTGCTTAACAATGACCTAGTAACAAGACTTGCTCATACAGTTTCATAATTCTTGCCTTACTAATTTTATTCTGAATATTATTAATTATCACCTCGCCTTCATATCTGCAATAGTTGTTTTAACTCCAATTTATATATTTTGTCGTAGCTTCCAACCACAAGATCTCCTACCACTTAAAAAAAACTGATGGTCGTTGTGTATTTTTCCATTTCAAACATTTTGGCTAAAGCCCCACACTTCTAAATTTTGTAAAACCGGTATATCTCCTTGACCTAATGGTTATGGCAAAGAAAGTAGTATAGCCAATGAATGACCAGCAGGAAGGCACAAGAAGAGGAAAGTGCAGTCGTCAACACCGGTACGGTCAGTTCGTGTAGTGTGCAGCAGGAAAAATGGCAAAGTTCCTGCGAAGCCCCCGTGGTATATTCGTTTGGGTCAGTTTACTGTGCATTAATACGTATTTAGGTGAGTTTAGTGTGGAAAACCGACACAAGAAGACTTTCCGGAATTATCGTTGAATGTGAAAGTGAATAATTTGTTCAGTTTGTTGAGTTATTTTGTCAGTGAACCTTAACCACATCCTTTTGTAAACGCAAATCTGTATGCAAAGAATGCCTCGTAAATTCACAGTTATTTTGAACCAGAGGATAAAACGAGTTTTTATTTGTCTTCGGATCTGCATTTTAAATTGCACTTTGAAGGCGCATTCCATGTTGAAAAAACTGCAGCGACAGATTACAATAACTCGCTCCAGACATTTGTGGTTTCACTTTTAATTACACATTTAAAAAAAAAGGCCTTGACAACGTAAGGTTATTATTTTAGTACCATAAAATCGAGGTTAAAGTAGAAAGTAATGATGGCATGTGTTGGATCCTCCGCTTTCGATATTTATTTATGTTTTTTTGCTAGTTTCTACTTCCTTAAGATTTGCCGCAAAATAATATGTCCCTTAAATGTCGTTAGTACCATGCAAGGTTGACTGGTTTATGCCAACAGGAAATGTTTATAACACCAGTCACCAGAAAATTTGTCAGTAAACAAAATGATATGGCGTTTATATCTTAGACTTCCTTGCTGGGTTTTCTGAGGTCGTACTGTAAATTCTGCCGGTGAAAGAACATTTACAATCGGAAGAAGATTTACGTATTATTACGGACGAAATTTAACTTTCATTTGCACTTTCCTGTTTTTTTTTCCAAAGTGTTACATGGTTTGTTAATTATCCACCAAGAAAACGAAAGTAAATTACACGAAAATTTGTGGTTGCGGCCAATAAAAATCATTTTAGCGTTTACGTAATCAAGCGCAGAATTCTGGAAAATCCAATACTTGGATGCGATTTTCTTCTTCTTAAGTAATCGTGCAGTTATGCGACCTAGAATTTGTCGCAGAGAAAAGTATCTAAAACTTCCAAATCTAACAACCTTGGAATTAATTACAAGCGAAAATTTTCTGTTCGTATTTGGTAAAAGTGAACTTGAACTTATGTTTATGAAAGTCGAACTTTTACACCAGTGTAATATGGATCGTACTATACACTTTCCTATTCGAGGTATCAATTGCAGATGAATTTGACCTGAAACAATGACCGCATTTTTACAACATGCCTAAAACAGTAGAAAGCAGATTTTACAGCGAGCACTAAAATACAAATTTAGCAAGTCGTTGGTAGAAATTTTACATGATTTGTCATCTATAGATATTTGCAGTTAAAGGACAGAACGAGAGGCGACCCAAAGAGGAAAAGAAAACTGAAGAGTTCGAGTGTCCGCAAGGAGTTGGCAACGGAAATTTTGCCGATCCGGCAACGTGTCGCAGATTTTATCAGGTCTAACATTTAAATCACAAAGTTACTATCACTTTCAACGACAAATTTTAGTGTGTAGATGGCTACCCATACGTAAACAGATGTCCTTCGGGACTGTTTTTTGACGATATTAGCAAATTTTGCACCTTCAAAAATGAAGCAAGGTGCGGTCCTATTGATCCAAGTGAGTGCGAAAATGATTTAAAAATTCCATGAAAGATGTAAACAGTGTTTTCCAGCCCCGGCCCCCATTACCGAAACCCCTACGGACTTGGCCCTCAAATGCAACACTGGAGAGTGTGATCTTCCGTACTGCTTTTGCTCAAAAGATGGGACAATAGTACCTGGAGGATTAGAACCCGAAGATGTATGTTTTTACTTGAAATTTATAGAGCGCCGATAGGCGGAACTTAATAGTATCTACGTAACTCAAGGTCCTTTGCATAATACAAAATTGATTAATTAAAGCTCTACCGTAAAATTTTAATGGATTATTTTATACATCAAACATATAGACAGGGTGACTTTGAATATGTGTCGCCCCTTAAAACAAAATAGTGAATGAAAAATTTAGGTGATTTTCAAAAACTGTCATTAACATGCAATTTTTAGTATTCTTTGAAAGTTCAACCTTTAAATTCCAGACGCCCCAAATGATCCTCTTAACTTTCGACGGAGCCGTAAACTTGAACAACTACGACCACTACAAAAAAGTCTTCAACAAAAAACGCCAAAATCCAAACGGTTGCGAGATACGAGGCACCTTCTTCATTTCGCACGAATACAGCAACTACCAGATGATCCAAAGTCTGGCCCACGACGGCCACGAAATGGGAACCGAAACCATCTCGTAAGTACAATGTTCTCGGAAGAAATTGCGCTATATTGATCTCTTAAGTTTGCAAATGGGTCTACAAGATAAGGGTTACGAAGAATGGGTCGGCGAAATGATCGGAATGAGAGAAATACTGCGACACTTTTCTAACATTTCGAAGAGCGAAGTCGTGGGAATGAGAGCGCCGTTTTTGAAGCCCGGGCGTAACGCACAGTACAAAGTTCTTGAAGATTTTGGATACATTTACGATAGTTCTATTGGAGTACCTCCTTTGCCGATGCCAGTGTGGCCGTACACTCTTGATTATAAAATTCCACACGAGTGTAAGGCAGGAACTTGTCCCACGAAGTCTTTTCCAGGTCGGTGTTGTTGTTAATAATAAATTATTAGTAACTTAAATGTCTATTCTGAAGGAGTTTGGGAGCTGCCTCTGAACGCTCACTACGTGGAGGGCTACGAGGGCGGTCATTGTCCCTACTTGGACCAATGTGTTTTGCACAACCACGACGCCCAAGAAGTTTTCGAATGGTTACAGGAAGATTTTAGTAGACATTATGAGCAAAACAAAGCGCCATACATGATGCCATTCCACACTAATTGGTTTTCGATTAAAGAACTTGAGCAGGGATTACACAAATTTTTAGATTGGGCAGTGACACTGTAAGTACTCAAAAGCTACATTTTAAAATGAGAAATATTTTGTTCTCTTCACCTCTTTGCCCTTTCCAGCTTAATGTATTTTCTTCAGTAATCTTTCATTCTTCTGAGGTGCTTTTATCTGTCTATTCTTATCATTTCCAGAGCTATTTGATTGCAAATATTCAATTTTAGCTTCTCTTCAGCCTTTTGTGCATTCATTTAATTAATAATATATTCTATTTGTTTTATTAATTCTTTGTGATATTTTGGCCCTTGTCTTGCCATCGTTTCTTATCATGTTTCAGATACTAACATGTCTGTCTTTTTTGTGGTTTTCTTCCATTTTCACAAAACGGCCATCTTGTCACGCCACTGTGGATTTTTATATCCTCGAGACGGCTGAAGTTCTTGAAGGGTCTTGCAGGGCTGAACACTCCTGTAGACTATTTTTATCATTCTCCATAATCTTTAGCAAGATTAAAAATATTGCTGAAGAGTTCCTAAAAAGTCTTGAGAAATTCTAAGGAAGTCATGAGCATTTTTGGAGCATTCTCACAATTCTGAATAGTTTTGCAGTCTTTAAAAAGGGTTAAGGAATTCTGAAGAATCCTAAACAGCACTGAAAGATTCTAAAAAATCTTGCAGAACCGTGAAAAGTGTTGGATCCTCGAAACTCAATAATTTTGAAAAACTCTAAATAACCCCAGAGGATTCTTAAAAGTCCTGAGAAATTCTGAACAATCCGACACGTCGCTGAAAGATCCTATAAAATCCTGCATAACCTTTGTGGTGAGCCTAGGCTCATCCCGCCAAAAATTTGAATTGAAACGTCATGAACGTCAAATTCGAATATTTAAAAACCCGCGATATTTAAATTTGGCCGATTAATCTAGAAAAATAAATTGGAGGAACCTGTTGTGGTTCTTTGAGAAAAAAAAAATAGGTAATACAAAATAAGGTAAAAAATAGACACCAAACCAGTGCAGATTTTTTTAACCTTCATATTTCTCCCAAATGGTTCGGATCCCGATTTATGTTACCGCAACTTTCATATAGCCCATTTCGATTATACAACGACTATATTTGATACCATATATAACAATCTCAGGCCTGACGTATGGTTCGTCACGGGAACGCAAGCCTTAACCTGGATGACCGACCCAAAGACCCTCAAAGAACTGAACAACTACGAAGGATGGAGCTGTAAAAACAAAGCCAACCTGCCTCCGAAGACGTGTAACAACTCCAACAAGTGCGCCCTCAATTTCAAAACGCCGGATCTGAATTTCACTGACACGAGGTACTTGGAGACCTGCAATGATTGTCCGAACCAGTATCCCTGGTTGGGAGACGCAGAAGGATCGGGCATTCCAGGAAAAGACAACTATGTTCCTGATAATGTTCGAAAATAGTACAACACATTCCAAAGCAGTCTTAAATAGGTAATGTCAGTACGATTATTTATGTTAGTGTATTCCAACATAAGATACGTGTAAAAATTTTGTATTGTTGTTTTTAAAAATAATAAATTATTGTTAATCTAACCTGAGAGTTTTTTTATGGACTTATCGCAACTGCTCGCATCTAACGCTAAATTACCAGCTTCCTACCATGCCCATTGTTCTCCCAGTGTCATTGGAAAGTTGGTAGGTAAGCTTAAAATTATTTATACGAAACTAGCGGAAAATAAGGAAGTGGGTGGAAGAAAACAATATTTTACCAACGAACTTTTAGTAATTTTATTACAATAGTCTCTAAAATTGAGCTGATAACAAAATGGCCTATATACAAACAATATATAGCAAACTAGAAGAAAGGGAGATTTCATTTTATAGTTTTGCCTATAGCTTGAAACAGTGATAATTTGCTAATAATAAAATCATTTGATAGAGGTAGTTCATAAGAGCTATAAGCATTGATAGATTTAATAGGAACATGAAATATCGAGGGTTTTCCTCGCAAAACATTTTTATATCTTTACAGATTGCTTCACAAAAATTAACTAAAACACAATAAAATTGAGCAAAAGTTCAAGGTCCCACATATACCTCTTTTAGGAACTGTCATTAGGGGTTTAATTAGTAACAAACGATATTATGTGGTTCAAATCTTGCAAGGTTTTTATGAGCAACAACAACACTTGATGAAATAGGTCCATTATACAGTATAATCAGTCCGATCTTAGCGATAACGAGGATAATTTATGACTAGGGTACATTATGGAGGTAGTATGGTAAGATCCTGTCATAAAAACCCTAAACAATTTAGAAAACTTAAAGAATTCATTAAAAACAGTAAAGTGTAAAGCAGAATGCCTAAACAGGCTCAAGAACACAGCAACATAATATAATGGGTTATTGTTACACCCTCCTCTCTTATTGTGAAAATATCTGTGGTGAATTAAAATCTAATTCAGAACTCATTTGAAGCAGTCATGTATATGTGGTACAGTTAAAGTTCTGAGTGACTAGTAAATCTTGGTCCTTTTTTAATTTCCTTCTTTTTCTTCTTGTTTTTAACTACATTACCTGAAGGTTTGAGCTGAGGCCCTTCTTTCCTGTAAGGATTTACATAGTCAGGACTCCTCTCAACATGATTGAGCTCCTGACTTGCTAAGGACAAGGCTTTAATAGTGCTGCTATCCAAAAGATATCTAACTTGATTGCAAAAGGCAATACCCCACTGCAATAAAACATCCCAGTTATTATTTGTCTTTAATACTGATACTGATATGTCAGGAAAGCGTAAAATTATCTCCGAAAATAGCGCCGTGTTTTCCAAAATATTCGATAAGGCATCTTTGATTCTATCATCTAAGGGAAAGTCAGACACACCAGGGATGTATGGTGAGGCTTCGATTGTCGCTCTGCTGTCCTGAACAATGGTGAATACTTTTTCCGCCATGAGCATGATCATTGAATACTGTTTTTCATAGTTGGAGATCTTCTGGAAGCTCTTGATGGCTTCCAGTTGTTCGGCTCGTTGTCGTCGAAATAATTTCTTGTCTGCGAGGTCGTTAAGGTGGTATGTTTGGGGAATTTTAAAGTAATGAGTCGGGGCAAAGGATACATAAGTGCTCCGCTAGTTCGGACTCACTAGAGTGAACACCGAAAGAAGTAACAAAAAGTGAAATTAAAACAAGCAAGACTCTCATTGTAATTCTACATAACCTTAATTTTAAATTTTAAATGTCCCACAATACAAACACTAGCCATGTCACAAACCATTTATGTAAGAAGTAAAGTACGTGGGAAATGTCATGTTTGTGAACAAATCAAACCCAAACTAGGCTCCGCCCATGTACTTCTCAGCAAATAAATACAGGCAACTGTTTAATTAGTGCAAGTGTCAAAAAAATGGCGACAGGTCCCAAACTCGCTTCTTCTCCACTCGAATTACTCACGAACGATGGATCGCGACCAGCTCCCTACATATACAAATATTGGGGCCCTATCATAGGTGGTACCTTCGGCTTGGTTGCCTCAGTTCTGGCTAATTGGGGCCGTAGAAGGCCGTTGATGAGCGGTGGGTAGCGGACATAACCTCAATGACAGCTTACATAACAAACAAATTCTAGGAGTCCAAGTGCATGCATTAATGACAGTGGCTGGCGCAGCATTGGGGCAACTTGCAGATGACTATAGAGCTGATTACCTTGCAGAAAGAGATGCCGTGTTTAGACATTACATAGAGTTACATCCTGAAGACTTCCCAGCTTTTGGTAAGCTTGTTTAGCAATGTTTAGTTACTGATTAATTTTACGGGTTGTAGACCGGAAGAAGTTCGCAGATGTCATTGAAAAGTGGGTCCCTATTCGATAAAAACTTGCACTTTGTAGTAGGAAGATAAATAAATTGATAATTTATTGTTGTCCAATGTTTTAGGGTCCCTTTTACCCTTGTAAAATGTTGAAGAAAAGAAAATAAGGTAGGTATATACAGTGTGTACACTTGAAACAAAGTCCCGCCCAATTTCAAGTAAACTGTCAAATTTAAACACTAAAAACCCGCGAAATTAAAATACTTGTTTTGTGAATGACAAATTTTAAGATAGGTATGCAATTCGTTTATTAATAATTGTGGGCGAAAATACAAGTATTTAACTCCTAAACTGTATACATTGTAAATAATCAGTTATCTAATATGTGATGTTGTACATTGTTTATTTGTATTGAGAAAAGCCTACAAAATATAACAATACTTATACAATCATTTCCAAACTTCAAAGTTAGACTTCATATAATTCAACATTAACAAACAAAATGGAAGAATCTGATAAATTTACTTTTGGTTAGAAAAATACATGTATCAATAATACCTCTATTTCTACAAAATACGTTAATCAATAAATACATTAGTCACCCTTTAATTCATCACAGACTACAATAATTTAATTTTGCTGTGGTACATGTCGAAAATCCAATTAAAACATTAAATAAAATCACTTAAAACTAGACCTGAATCATGTCAACTAAACTGAAACAGCGTAATGAAAATAATGGAGTTTTTGGCAACATTTCCAAGACAAACTAAGTAAAACGACAGTATAGTAGCGCCCTTTAGTCATCGCTGTAAACCGTTCTGTTTCGCGACTGTAAAATGTCTCATTGAATCTCAATGTTATTGTACCATTTCTCAGTTTCACTATAATACCAAATACAAAAATAAAATTAGCTTTTCAAGCTACTCACTAAATTTATCTTATTCCTAAACAAGAAAGATGATTCTATAAATTGTTTTCCTAGTTTACTTCAAAATCTAGTCAAAAGTAGAACTGTCCTATTGCAAGAGCAAATAATTGATTCAACAATGCAAATCGGCAACGCGATATTCAGTCCAAACCCGATTGCACAACCTGCATAAAAACGTCAACCTCACAGTGCAAATTTCGCGTTAAAACTCGACCACGTCGCCGATTCTGTAGACTTGATTGCACAATCTGCACAAATACGGTGCTAAAAATAACGGGGAGGTAGCGGCAAATACATATTAACCCCAAAAACAGCCTTAATATATGCGCGGTAATCTAACCATTAGAGTCAGTTTAGGCGTGATTGTAGTAAAATTATTGTGAACATAGAGAGAAGAGCTTGGCATCGGCGTCGAAAATAACTTAGAAACAACACTTAATAAAATACACAATAAATACCACAATAAAACATTTAGATGCATAAAATGCATTAACAACCGAAAAATACTAGTTTGTGATCTAATCACGAGAGGAATGTTTAACAATAACCTAACAACTAACTAGAAGAGAACTAACGTGCAAGTAAAATATGAACAAGAACAAGCGTGAAGCAGGAGGGTAGTGCAATCACATAAGTAAATGAGGCATTCAATTAAATGTAAATTAACTGCAATATCTTAATGCTAAAATCGTGTTGAGACTATCTTTATGTTTAATAAATTATGAGAATTATCAGTTCTGTTCAACATAATACTGATTTTTACTTTTATGTGTGCAATTAAAGATCAAATGGCAAGCTGGCAAGCCCCTGACGGTTGTCAGTGGTGGAGAAATTTGCCGCAAGAGGTCTTCATCAGATGTATTCAGGCCTCTAAGTGGAAAAACAATTTCAAGGAACCTGTGATGTACTTGCTTTGTTATTTCTGACACTTGTCATGATGACGCAAAAATGACGTCAAAGATTTTCTGTTCGCGACTGTACAAGTGCATTTTTGCACAATTTTTTAATAGCATAATAATTTTTGTTAAGTTGACAAAGTGACATTAACTTAATATTTTTATTGGAATTAGTTACCGACACGTTTTGCAAATTGTCAAATGACTTTTATCGACGTTTAAAGACAACACTAGTCACGTGTGCGAAAAGGTAAAAATCGGAAAACAACTGACAGTTGAACCTACTGTAACTTTTTCCAAAAGCCGTTATTGCGCCGATCACTCATGTACAGTGGCGCCACAACAAGTGAAGAACGATGTCTCGGTGCCTATACAATATCTAACCTCAAAGTTGGTGGTCAACAGAAATATAAATTTAATCTTCCTTGTAAAATAGAAAAAAAAAAACTCCACATAGAAGATGGTTTGCATTTGAATTAGTGTAAAATTATATGAGATCTCAATGCAAAATGATTACATAAAAAAATGCATAATTTGGGATAAAAATAAAAATCTTATAAAATCGTTGAAATTCATAATAAAACTGAGGTTTTCCAAACGATGGAAAATCGATAAATCAATAAAAAAGTAAAAATCGTTAGTTTTTATCACAAACTAAAAAGACATATTTAGGGTTAACCATAGAATTTCCTAAAAAACATACTTTCAGCAACGCGTTTCGACCGACCACGTTGTCATTATCAAGGCCATAGTACAACAGGGGGTCTTTCGTAAAAAATACGCGGATCACAGCACTTCCTTGCAACTGACAAGAATCTGATGAAAACCTGGCCCAAGCCACTGATGATATTGCATTCAAAACATAATGCCCTGCATTACTACTTAAGTACTGTATCAATATTTTAAAATGAAGCTTTTATTCCCGTCGAGCTCTCTTAGGTCTAATACCACCATCAGAATCACTTTTACCTCTTTTACCCACTTGTACTTGAGATTGCGCTGTTAAATGAAGAGATATTGCGTGAGTATTTAATTTTTCTGCCAGCAGAAGATCTTTGAGTTCTTTCATTTTCTGACTGTGAAGTATGATTGTCGGTCGTTTATTTTCGCACGGTTCTTCCTCTTTCTTCACTTCTGGAACGACTTCTTCCTTTTTCTCTTCGACTTCCTGCTTGGAGGTGCTGGGCTTGCCGTTCTCCTTCTCTATCGGTACCGCATCGTCGCCTCCTAAATATGGCATTTGATAAAGAAAACGCCATGGATATAGTGATATAACGCAAATAAACAACTTGTTATAAAAAAAAACTTTGTATAGCACGTGTGCATGTCGGAAAGCAGTTTTTTTAATGAGAACTCGTTTCTTTGCTTCAAGTTACTATTATAGTTAAAATATAATGTCGAGAATTGCCACGATTTTGCAGTGAAAGTGACAAATTAGAATACAGTAAAATAAATGGCGATGACAGCATGAGACAAAAAAATTAATATTGTCCATGACGTAGTTTAGAGTTGACGCAAATTACAGTACTTTGGGTATTCTTCTTATCTTATCCAATCGTGAAATTAATCAGACAATAAAATAGTACAAAAAAATAAAATAAAATTGTGGTCCCATAACTGATTCATACATCCGGTAGGCATTGAACGTCAAAATTCTCCATCTAACTGCGTGTAAACTTAGTTTTCCACAGGCAACATGATGTAGGAATCATATCAATGTATCTAACTTACCAACAAAAGGGGACCCATCCCCTTGCAACAAGTACTCCGGATTGAGAATCTTCTCGGAGCAAGCGGCGGTCAACGCTTCGATGGTCGGATGAAAATTGGAGGTGGACTGATCATCCTTAAGAGCTCTGGACGTCGGAATATCGTGTTCGCTGGTTCCGTTTTCTTTTTCGTAATTATTGTTGTTGAAGTAACCGCCGTTGGAGCGTCGGTTGGTGTCGTCTTCCGGTTTTCCGCAAACAATGTCGACTTGGGCCCTCACTTCGGCGTCAAATTTCGATATCGTGTTGACCAGAGGCTTCGCCCAGCCGATGTGAAGAACCGGAGTGGCGCTGCCTTCTTCCCATTGGCAAATCCCGTCGTAGAAACGTAGTAAGTTGGCGAAACACGCGGGCTGTTTCAGTATGGTATTCGCGCTGAATCCTGAGCTTTCTACTTTCATTATGTGAGGTATAAGTTCGTTTGCTATTTCTAAGAATTCTTTATAAATTTCTTCGTCGTCCCGGGAATAATTATACCTAGAGAAAAAATAATTTTGCTTTAAATATTATTAAGTATTTAGGCCTTCATGGTAAAAAATCAGTTCAAATAAAAGATAAGATAAAATTCGCACACTTGTCTACTATACTTACATTCTAATAACGTCACTGGCATTCGCCCAGCTCTCAAAAGCTTCTTTGTACATTTTGTTACGGTAAAAGTAACCTCCCTGATAAGTATAAGGATATACATGTTGATTATTGTAATAGGTACGTGCAGACGATATGGCCTCTTCAAACAAAACACTGCATGGCGTCCTGAAATGCTCACTTGAAACAAAAATCCAACTGCCCATTTTTTTCCCTCTTACCTCCCCTCTTTTGGAGCAATTTCTTCCAGATCCCCGAGATTCCCTATGGCCATGGGATACTTACTTAAGTGTCCCAAGTCATATAACAGCCATAACAACTCTTGTTGCAGTAAAGCAACTTCGAATGCATCATGTGTTGCATTTAAAGACGGGTTAATAGCAGAGACTAACGCAGCCACTTCCATGTGCCTCGTACATATCACGGGTTTATTGTTTACGTATAGCCACGACCTTGCCGAAATGCCCTTACCGATTTCTTGTCCTCTTTTGTCTTCATTGCCTGTAAATTTTTATTGTTCTTTTCCGAATTGGCGAAAAGGTGGCTATTTAAGAATTTTATAAATGGGATGCTTAAATATAAAAAAGTCTAGACAGTCACAATAAATAATAATTGTTTTTCTACGAATTGGTGGATCGCTTTTATATAGAATAACCTGAAATGGACATTAGAAAGACATTTAGAAAATATATAAAATGTAATGAGAAGAAAGACGATGGAAAAAAGAATAAAGACAACTAAAAAATTGTAAAAAAGAGTAAGTACGTAGAAAAAAGAAACGAGAAGAAAGACTATGAAAATCAATGAAAAATTACGACACTCTGGAAGTATGTCGAAAATTAAATGTTAAAAACAAAAAAGGACAAGGGGAGTATGATAATATAAAAAATGCCAAATAATAAAAGAAAAGGGACGAATAAAAAGAAAAATATATGAAAAATATATGCATGTATCATTATCTTGTCGTTTGACCTCGAAATTCATATAGAAAAAAATAGAACACGTGTCAGTTTATATCGCCTCAGAAAAACAAAATGCACATGCCAAATAATACTTGACCCTCTATTAATGAATTATTAAAATTTACAGACTGACAGTACTGATACCGGATTAATCCAAAAATGTCATTTTCTGATGCCGAAAAAAAGGTTTTTTTAAGGTTCTTGTAGTCTACTAAACAATTATGATACTCTGTAAAGTTTTTTAATTTGTTAGTTTAGAATTTCTCTATAGAGTACACAGAGTGCAGTCGCGGACAAAAAATCCTGAGACGTCATTTTGAAAATTTTGGCTCATTGTCACTTTGACGTTTGAAGATTTGAAATGTCAAAACTAACAAAATGTGTTTGACACTTGGTGGTAGCGGAATGACTTGACGAAGATTTTCTGTCTGCGACTGGACGATTCTAGAAACGTCTGGATGATCTCGCCACAGAATTATTGAAAAAATATTCCTGTTAAAATAATGAATATCTATTTGGAAATGTTATGTAATTAAAACGTAAAAGAAGTCGTAAATTACAATAATTGATAAAACAAGCAGTCTTTTCTTAATTCAAATGGATGTGTGGTCACATTTGAGATATTGTGCCAGTTTCTTTACTTTAAGTTGTGAGAATCTTTAAAGTCTGACGATGCAATTGATATCTACAATTCATCACACTGCCTAGATAGCAAAATCATATTCAAGAATAGCATCCACCTCACAAAATACCAAAATAGCTTCTCCACCCATACTTTAATTACCTTTTCCATGCCACGTGACTTCCGCGGTCTCAGTGCCCCTTTCGCCAAATACCACCCACGCGTGGTCCTCAGACAGCGCCAAATGTACATCTGAGTAGCCAAGTGCCTGACAGCCAGCGACAACAGCAAAGGCCACTCCAAAACAGTCTAATTTGCTCCCCGTTAAATAACTATAAAGGCTCTGTAGATGAGCCCTGTCTTTGTAATAACTGCGTGTCAGTGAATTCCACACGACGTCCGAGACTTTCTTGACCAGCTCCCTCGTGGCGTACGATTTGAAGCCCTTGTTGGGTTCGACAGCACTTTTCATGATGGTGTGAAACTGACTGTAGAGTGTTTCGATCGTGTGGAATTCCAAAACAGGGAGGCTCGTCGGTTCTACGGGTTCGCACACCTGCAGATCTGCGTTCGACCGGCATGTCAACGAGTTTTCGACAGCACCTGCGACGATGGACAACAAAGCCAGATCGGGCTGGCAAGCGTCTTCTAATTGATTCTTGAAAAGTTGGATTACTGATGTTATGTTCTTAATTGGGAATAATGCCTTGTCTATTTCCCGAAAACCCGCCATGTCGATGCTTTACATTTTATGTCACTTGTTAAATTAAAAAGCCAAGCGGCTGTTACCAACATAAAAACAATTAGTTTAGTTATTTGTTCTGTCGAATGTCAAACATAAATGTCAAATATATTGGGTTTTTGAACTCGGGGGACGAGGAGCGACGAAACTTGCCGAATGATTTCGGTGCAGAGTTGCCGGGAATTTTAAACACTTTTTTTGCAACTGTTTGTAAATAAAAGTAATTGTGCGTGTCAGCTGCGACGCGCGACTGGAGTTTACTCTTTTTGTGCGATTGTCTTGGAATATACAATAGGCAAGGGGGGTAAATAAACGCAGCTTTTATAAGCTTTTATAGCTGAGTTTACATAAATAGTATATTATTTATCTAGAACGAAAATTGAAATTTAAAGTACGATCAAGTTTTTTACGGACGAGGCCGGAATTACTTGTGAGTACACTTTAATGAACTAGATTAAAATAAAAAGGAATATTATATTTTATAAACATGTTTCGTCGCATTTGTTCTTAGAAAACTCATCTTCGGCTCGTTTTAAACTTGAGCACTCCCAAGAACCCGATCTTTTAAATATGAAGTAATAGTTTTCATTAAATGTCCTCGTTTCTTGGATATGTATTGTCAAATTTAATTTTCTTTACATATTTTGCCTAATTTCCAGATAATCCCTTCGGCAACTGAAAAAGATTGCCACACTACCAGATTTCCACGTAGATATCTCCTTCGCGGGAACTTCGATTGTATATTCTATATTTCGGATTAAAGATAGAAAAAACTAGGTGTAGAGACTTTATTTAATATATGCGTATAAACAAAGTAGAACAACAAGAGAAGAACGTGTAACTTAAAAGAAGTTGAAGCAAATAGAAAAAGAACGAGAGAAATAATAGCAAAAGGGTGAAAAAGATAGGGTATCAGGAAATCATAATAGAATGAATAAATAAAAGAAAATAATAAAGAATTAAATTTAAACGTAAGAGATGCAAACAAACAGAGGTATCGAGACAAAAATATTTGAAGAAGTACTTACGAAGCAAAACGTGAAGAGGAAAATAAAGTAAGCGAATGAGAAATTGCAATAAATGTAAAAGAAGAGAAAATAATATACAGGTACGGAGCTAAGAAGTAGCACAGGAGTCTAATGAACTGAAATAGTCGCGTCAATGAAGTCTTTTTCTGGGAATTCCTCAGAAACAGCTCCGATTTTGATGTTTTTTTTTATATTATTTATAATCAGAAACCTTTTGAAGCGGGGATATAACTATTAATATTATTTAAACAATTTGTATGATATTTATCTACAATAAAATAGTTTTGCGTTTTTTTTTTTTAAACAGACTTCAAAACAGGAGGAAGTTATCAATTTGGTTGGTTGTTCTTTTATTTGACAGGGTATAGTCTAGCTTGAGGTAGTTCCATTGTCAAAAAGTCAAGATCTGATCAGGGAATCCCATGGAAATCGAGGGAAATTCTCAAATTCTTTCTTCCTACAAGTATTGATAAACATTTTTTTTTTGTAAACAATGTCTAAAATAAATAATCCACAATTCATAATAATTTTATAATTTACTTTCGTATATTATTTGTAGAATAAGTATTAAAAAACTGACTTAATATAATAAATAGTGTTTAAACAATAAAAAAAATTATTTCAAAAGGTTTCTGATTTTAAATAATATATAAAAACAAACATTAAAAAAAAACATTAAAATCGAAGCTGTTCTTGAGGACTTCCGAAGATTGCCTGTTTTATGTATTTATTGACGCGACTAAAAAGACAAAAAAAAAAATAATATTAATGTATTTTTGACTTTGGTCCGAATCTCTTGAGTTGAGCAGTCTGTGTATAAATAAAATGATTTGCATCCCCAAAGTTTCACCCAATAGAAAAATTCAAATTTACATTATATTCAAAAATTGTCATTTGTTTTAAAAATGCGTGGTTTTGGACCCCAATACAATTTCTGCTAATCTTTATGTTTGACTCCTCCCGATTTGTCAATCTCTTAGGTTCAGTTATTTTAAGATTTTCTTTTTGTCAGAATGTCTCGGTTGTCAGATTTTCAGTTTCTAGCGGGTTCTTTAGTTCTCATGTTCTTAGTTTGTCGACTTTTAGCTTCTCTGGTTCTTAATTGTTTTAGGTTGTGGGCCTTTCACACTTTCAGATACACAAATTCTCAAATTTTTACTTTTTCTTTAATGTATAGAGCTTTCAGGGTCTGAACTTATTAGTGGAGTGCTCGCGGACGGCTAAGTCGCTCAGAAAACGATTCTGTGGGCCTTTCAATTCACAAAGCTGGAATTTTCAGAAATGAGAGCTAATGCCCTAAATACATTACATATGAATTCATCAAGAAATCGTCCTGTGCAAAAAAAATTTCGAGTTTTCGATATAGTGAGTTACCAGATACATGGTTTCATTTTTCTGATATTTTTTCAAAACATTCTTTGTAGCCCTTTGGCCAAAAATAAATGAACAGTTTTTGCAAAAGCATTGAGTTTCCCATCTAGTAGCAACTTTTTTTTTATTTGCCAAGATTCTTATGTTGGTCACGCTGCGGCATGAGTTGTTTCGTCCCTGTTTCTATGGTATTGGTTTTAGCGAGATGGGAAGCAAATTAGTTCGATCATTCACCACGTGTTTATTAAATAAATAAAAAAGTAGATATGCAACCAACAATGTATTTTGGCACATTTCTTAAAAAATATAAATACAAACTTAAAAATATAAATATAAAATAAATTAAAAATTTAAAAACGGTAGGAAAAATTAAAAACATTTCTAGACAATATTTATATTTAATTTACAATATAAATATTGACATCATGATTTGATTTTCTTTATTCTCGTGTTTCTTTTGTTATATTTTGTATTTCTTTATTAATATAGACATAAATAATTGTTTATAATTATGGCACACTTGGCGCCTCATAGTTTATTCTGTTTAATATTTTTGATAATTTTGTGGATGCCAAACATATTAACATTGAAATTTAAATATTGCAAAAGAATAATTTTTATATGCGTTTTTCTTTATAGTCATTGAAAACTTTGGAAGGAATAAGTATATTATATCGAAGTTACTAGCCTTTTTTGGTTGAATAATTTCGATACAGCTCTCAAGAGTTAAATTTGACGAAATTATTTAATAATTATTCTATATAATATGTATAATAATATAGCTATTTGGATTATGAATGGAAAACAATAAACTCTAAGATAGTTCCAGTTTTGCAAACTTTACACCCGTTTCCAGACGTAGCATCATAATTAATGACGCATGTAAGTGTAGAAAGGTAAGCATAGCCGTAATTGTTCATTTCAACTATTACATAACCAATTTTTTTTAGTGCAAAGTTAAATGGTGTAGTTGTAAAAAAAAATTGTATAGGATTTTGTCTATAGGTCCACACACATCAAGAACCGTTATTGAAGAAGAAAATGCTATATTGATAGCGAGTAATTTTTGTTCTTATATGTTTGATTTTGTTTTATTCTTTAATAAAAAAATTGTGATTGTTTTTTTTTAAATTCCTACTGAAAAGAAGAAGTATTACTTAGAGATCTGCAAGTGTGTATTGGCATCCACAAAATTATCAAAAATATTAAACAGAATGAACACGTAAGAATAATTTCGAATATTATTTTTAAAAACCTGCCTGATGCAATTACATCATTCTACATTTATAATTGTTTCTAGTTTATTATTTACGACAAAAATATGAAAGTGGTACTGTAGGAATCACAATAAATGGGGTAATAGTTTTACAAGACAACATTTTTTTGATTTAGGGCTTAGATTTGGATATAACGGGTGAGAAACGGCAAAAATGGCATAAAGTTATTACTTTTCATCGGACGCGGACGTAAAGTCGAGAAAAAAGAGTTTTAAGTTGCTACAAGATGGGAAACTCAATGATTTTGCAAAAACTGTTCATTTATTTTTGGCCAAAGGGCTACAGAGAATGTTTTGAAAAAATATCAGAAAAATCAAACCATGTATCACGTAACTCACTATATCGAAAACTCGCAAATTTTTAATAACTTTTTTTTGCACAGGACGATTTCTTGACGAATTCATATGTAATGTATTTAGGGCATTAGCTTGCATTCCTGAAAATTTTAGCTTTGTGAATTAAAAGGCCCACAGGGTGACACATTTAAGCGAGACTGGCACTCTACTATATTAGATTATTGGGCTTTTCAGAGTACCAGGTTTTCAGATTTTCGTATTTATACATTGCTGTTAGGATTTTGGGTAGATTCCCAAATGTTTAAGTTCTTAAGGTTTTTGGGCTCTCCAATTCTCAAGTCCTTAAGTAATATAATTATTTTGAGTTTGTCAAGTTGTCGGGCTTTTAATTTCCCAGTTTCCTTATGTTTCTGCTTACCCTCAGGGGCTCAGGCTGCATAGCCGGAGTACGGGTGGGGCAAACCCGAGGTGCCCGAGCCATAGATGAGTCTACGCCGCTCATCTGATTAAGACGTTTTTGGCGTAGTGGTGGTGGGCTGCGGTCAAATATTCCGGGGGAACTGGCATCACTGCCTGTTCCGCGAAGAGTAAACCTCTATAAAATAACCATAAGTCAATGTGGAACGGCACATGCCGAGGGCCAAGAGGGTCGTTAAATATGCGAACTCCGGATACCAGGCGACCTCCGGTTTTAATTAGCCTTCCTGTGACCTTTCTTTCCCTTGCTTTTCGTTGGACATTTCTATAGACAACGAGAAAGAAAAGGGGACTCGCCCTTAACAGTGTCAAATAATCTCAATCACCGGTGACCGTCAAGAGCCTATGGAACTGACTGAACAGACAGGCTTGGAATAATATCAGAAAACTTTCCAGACTCACTTCTGACAATGGAGAAGCCATTCAGGAGGCGATTCTAAACAAAATTGTGGACACTGGGAAGAAGGCTGCAATAAACCCCCGTTTTAACTAGATCCACAAAATACCGGGCTGGTTTGGCCTCTCTGAAACATTTTTGACTTTGCAAAAGGGCTGGAGTTTCTGAGAAAGGTTTCAGAGATCTCATGTCCATAGCTCCTTTGGTTTTAATGGTTATTTTTTTTCAGGTTTTTGAGATTCGGATTTATTTGTTTTGTAAATTTTAGAATTTAGAATTTCGGAATTTAGATTTTTAGGGAGCTTCAAGTTTTCAGGATTACCAAGGCTTCACGATCTTAAATTTGTCTAGCTTTGGGGTCGTCCATTAATCACGCGAGGTTTTTTAGATCACATTTAGTTTTCAGGTTCTTTGGTTGACATATTTTTAGGTGTACGGGTTCTCAGTTTAGGAAAGTTTCAATTCAGGTTTTGACGGTTTCATTTTATAAGTTAGATGGATTTTCAGTATCTCATATTTTCCCTGTTTCAGGTTCTCAAATTGTCAGGATTTCAATTTCTAAGCTCTCAAGACCTTAAGTCCTCATATGTCTTCAGAAATTCTCAGTTCTCACAGGTTTTAAGCTTTTAAATTCTCAAGTGTTCAGAGTTTCAGGTTATCTATCTTCCAGGCTCTAGGAATTACAGGTTTTTAAGGATTCCAGATTTTTATTGTTATCTAGCGTACAAGCTCTTCAACTTATAGGTTTTTAGGTTCTAGGTTGTCAGATTCTTGGGCTTTCAGATTTGTAGGTTGCTTGTGAGTGTTTTCAGTTGCACCGCTTTTAGTTCTAATGTTTCCTCGGGTTTGTCTATCTTACACTTTCTTAAGGGTTCAGATTTTCAATTTCCCACCTTATCTGGCTTTAAGATTTTCAGTTTCTCAATTTCTCAGACATTTAGATTGCCAAATTCTCACGTTTTAGGGCTAATATTTTTAAATCAGTTTCTTCTTTTTCTAACGTTCTCAAAAGTTTTGAATTTCTCAGGCTCTTGGGTTCACAAGTTGTCTAGCCAGTCCTTAAATTCTTATAGGTTAACAGACTTTTGGTTTTCTGGTTTTTAGTTCATCCACCTTTCAGGTCCTCGGGTTTTAAAACGCGTATTATAGCACACATTACACACTCATTGTTAGGTAATGTAAATAATCATGTGAATATGCAAGCCTGATATGGTGGTCGCCTCGTTGTCGGCCCAGTTGAATTTTATGATGCTTTTAAGGTTTATGGATGCAAATAGCCGGATTTTCCGACCATCGAGAACTCCGGCCAATTTTGACCATCGGACCCATCGGGAATCCCGACCCTTCCGATCACCGGACGCTTATTGTTCTATCTTGTATAAAAGATGTAATTTTGGTGTTAGAAAATAGTTTTGTAATTTTACGCATGTGCCGAAATTTTAAAACGGGTTTTCAGACTCCAAGTCTTTCAATTTTCGAGTACCCAACTAACACTCAGAGCGTGTAAACAGAATAGATCGGCAAAATTAATAATTTTCAGTTTTTGAGTTACGAAAAACATTTCGGAGTCAAAATGATAAATTTTGAAAGAAAGGTTGTTCGCCAAAAGCTGCGGCAGATTTGGCAAATAGTGTGTAGATACTAAAACATTAAGCAAACGAATGTGAAATCGAGTTTTTAACACGTGTTGTACACTATACTTTTTCTACGATTGCATCAAATACATTATTATTATTTATTTTATAACGTTTTATAATATCTAACGTAATATATTTATTATTAACTACTTATTTAAAATTATAATTTATTGTTATATTGGAACAATTTTCCAATTTAATTCCAGGAGTTTCAATTTTTTAAAATATATTTTCGTCAATGAAAAGCTTGTGGAACGTTTGTCTGACAAGATATTTGAACATGAGGGAAGTTCATTTCCTGCCAAGATCGTTGAATTTTCACTGGCAGGTTCAACTGATGCAACGATTTTATTCGACATTTGTATTTTGTCTTGGATGGAATCGTCCATGTATCCTTAGGCAATAGCACTGGAACGCCAACCTCCATGGCGTCTGAGGGTTAGCAAATCGCCACCTGGGTTTACTAGTAGTGTAGCCGATGACCGGCGAAAGCAATGACCTGTATACTGTCCAAGGTTTGGGAGTTTTACTTCCTATTTTGTTTAGACCCACAACCTGGTTGGTACATTTACCGTTTTTATAATTTATTATTATTTATTTTCTAGGATACTTGGGGGACGAAGATTAGCATATTTTTTCAAAATCTGGTAAAAAGTTTCTCTAACGGTGAATGATCTAGGTATCTTATTTTTCGTGTGTTTTATTGTAATTAACATGGCAGAATTTAAATCCTTCATGTCGTCAACTGTTAATTGGCATAGTCCATTTCTTCTACATGCCCCAGAAAGTCTAATAACAACTAGAAATTAAATAATAATATTATTATCTAGCAGCTTCTAAGACTTCATAATACTAATTTATCTTAAACACCATTAACAAACTATGAATAGGCAACAACATAATTAACCCGATTAGTGCTCAAGACAGTTCGTTCCCGCTCTGCATGGGGTAATATTGCTTTCCGCTCAGTTCCCCACTCTTGACCACCTCAAGCATGCGCGACATATCAACCGCGCTAACATAATTATATGTATATATTTTTTGTTTTTTACAAGCCTACCTTTAACTACTTTTAATCAGTTTTTTTCCCTAAAACACCAAAAACAATTTTTATTACAACTGCCAACGCACGTTTCGCCAACAATGTTGGCATCATCAGGGCGATGAGTAAACTATAGTAAACAGTTAGAGTTATATATATCTCCTTTGAAGTTGAAGGCAATAAGTTTAGTGAGACTTCAGCAGCTTTTTCTGATATTTCACACTCATTTTCATCTTCGTTCATCATATTTTGCACAGTTTTCACGTGTACATTGAAAACAGAATGACAGAATAACATTTTTTTTTTTGGAATCGTCGTTGCAGCACAGCTTACGTGATTTTAAAATTTTGGCGTCTGTTCCGCCAAGAATGTATGCTTGGTTGCCTAAATACACAAAATTAGAGTGTGAAACCTTCTCACACGGTTTTAGCGTGCGTTCTGGATTTATTACACGTTGTGTGAAATAAATAAATTTCAAGTGTAGTTACTGATGTTTTTTTACACACTTTTCATAACAGTCGTAGAAAAATAGTATTTTTAAACTCCAAGTCGAGCAATTGCAAGAAATGGGGGGTCGTGTGATACATTATTTTAAAGCTTATTCAATTCTCTCTTCTGACTCTTTCGAAATTGGAATTGTTGGGGGGTACAAATTTTAGTTGAGTATTTTATGTAGATTTGGAAAATATCGAATTCATGCTTTTTTTTTTGTAGAAAGGAATCGATAAATGTAGATTTGGATAGAGAATTGAATAAGCTTTAAAATGAGGTATTGCACCACCCCCCATGCCAATTAATTTTTTTAAGGGGGTGGCTCCCCTGGCTCAAGGGGTGAGATCTAAGACTTGAAAGTTTGGTAAAATTAGGTCCCCCTTGATAACAAAATTGACCTGTTCGAGCGTTTTCTTCTGAGTCTTTCGAATTTGCAATTGTTGGGGGGTACAAATTTTAGTTGGGACACCCGATAGAATTCTATCATTATCCTGCATTTATATTTACGAATGTATAATCAACTTAGAACATAACATCTCTATCATTCACAATAAGGACATTCACGAATGTCCCACAAGAAATAACTCACATCTGAGGTTACCCAGACTTAGCGTAGCCTAATCCCAAAACTCATATGAATATTTGGGCCGTTTTTTTCTTCAATTCATTGCCTGTGGAGTTAAAAGAGAGATTTGATGATCCATGTTTTGCAAGGTTGTTAAGGAGGGACCTACTGGATAATTATTGTTTTATGACTTGTGTAAATAGTGATTTGTCCAATTTTTGTGCATTGTTCATTTTATTTTTGTTAATTATCATTACCTTTCTGTGACATTTTTTAAATATAAAATTTATATGAGACCCGAAATAAATTTATGTATTTATACAAAATGAAGGAAACAATATAGTTGATAACCAAATCGACAATTCTGAGTTTTGCATTTTGACTGAAACGTTGATTCAAAAATGTTAAGTGTATTTTACTCTTGCGGTTTGACTATTTATTTAAACAGTTCGCACGAATTGTGTCGCCCAGTAGTTTCGACTTCTGACTGACTCAGACGGTTGTTTCGCGTCGTATTTGTGGAAAAGCGGCTTCTCGAACGTTCGCTCGTAGAATTAATCCAGAACGATCTCGGTCGTATGAGTTGGCAATGAAATCATCACGAGTTTCTTGCAGAACAATATTTTTATTTTTACAACTACAATCAAGCATGGCATGCTACTATTCCTTGCAATTTCAACTATAGTTAGATGAAGTCTCCCCTTTTTGGTTGCCATATTACAAATAAATTAATATTTACACAAAAATGTTTTATTGGATGTTTATACATTAAGGCAATAAATAGGTATCTAATCGGTAAAAATTGTAAGTTTATCACAATCGCGTATTATGTAAAACTATTTTTTCTGTCATTTGAAGAATGTCGGAATAATTAAAAGCTATGACTAATGCATGAACACAATGTTTCGCACACATTCGGACTAGAACGTTATTTTTTATGGAAACTTACGTTCTGGATTCCAACCGGGCTAGCTAATACAATAAGTACCTATTAGATTAGATTTAGCTTAAGATAGTTAAAATGTTGAAGTTCATCAAAGATAATTCACGTTCAGTATGTACAGAAATAAATAAAATTGACCGATCTTTTTATTTGTTTTAACCTGCTGTGGGCGAGAACAATTGGTTTGCGTTACATACAAAAGATGACCGAGATAACAGCGATGTGTCATAAAAATCAGTGAAAGTTTGGGTCATAAACGCGAATTATTGTTTGTTAAACCTTACAACCTCCAAATGTGTCACCTGAGAATGACATGTAAAACTTTTTTATTATAAATTATAAAGCTTTATAAACAAACACTGCGTTTGCATTATCTTTTCACAATTTATTTAAAATTAGGGGTTGGAGTATTTACAGATCCCCAAAACAGCGGTGTTTTAGTTTCCTCGTGCATAATGAAAAAGAAAAAAGGAACATCCACTCTCATCGTGAGTCTTCCTCCGTCCCTCGACAAACTAACCGACGTGGAAGCAGCAGCTTCTGTTCCCGATTCTGTGATATCCATGTACACTTTATGAATTACATTATCAGCGTATAATCCCGGATTTTCAAATCTCTCTGCATTATTCTGCGAATTCACGTATTGCCTAATGTTGTCCAAAGTTTCCGAAATCCTGGGGGTTATCTTCCTATCAATTCGCCGTCCGACTTTGTTCCCAAACTTCTTGTACGTGACTTTCTGTTGATCGCTCGTTCCATTAACCAGCTCCTCGCAAGTGTTGACGGTGGTGGTCGGATCAAAAATTTGCGTGCAGTTTACAAGTTCGCGGTTCCTGCTGAAAATAATGACGTCGTTCCCTGCGCTGCTGACTGAGATGGGATTTTCTAGTGAGTGTCCAACAACTGGGTTTTCGGAGCGCGTGACGATGCCGGGAGAGAGAAGAGCCAAGTTTGATTGCGAAGGGTCGAAGAGAGACCTAACTCCCAACAACTCAAGAGTTCTCTTTAGGTCGATCGTGCTGTCAAGGCGCATTTTTGGGAAAAGAATTATGGCTCCCGTATATTTAACGTTATTCACTAGACGTTCTACTTCTGAACGTGTCAGACTAGCTTCCAGTTGCTTGAGTTTGTTTTGGTTTGAGTTATTGGGCACTACGACGTACATAGTGGTCTGATTTCCTTTGTACGGAAAACCTATGATTTCACAGTCTAGGTCGCGGTCTTTGTAGTAGGGAAAAACGCCTCCGTTTGTCATCATTTCGACCATGATGTCACTCTTCGTGTTTCTTCCGTTTGGGTAGAACGGTTTTCTACAAATAAAAAAACGTTACCGCTGTAACAGCTTTGTGAAAAATAAGCGTTACCTTTTAGTCGTGCCGTCAAAGAACGGTTTTTCCCACTCAACTTTGAAGTACATGGCACTCGCTAAGATCACTTTCGTCTCAGCAGAAGGCGGATCCGCTAAAATATCGTTGATTTTGCCTTTTGTCCTCTCGGAGACCCAGGCATTGACGATCTGTTGGGCAGCTACTGGATTGCTTTGGAAATCAACGTTCAAAACTTCGCTGTCGTAAACCGATTCTGCCGTGTTCTTATAGATCTGTCTGATTGGATAGTTGTTTTGAACGAAAATTGCCGTTGCAAAGCTGACTTCCCGCCCATCGTAGCCGGAAGTCGGTTGCAACTTATCCAACAGTCTTCCAAATTGCTCGTGAACCAACTGCGATTTACTTTGGATGTCGATTCCGGTCGCTAGTCCCATGATTGACGAAACTTCCTGAAAAGTCTTCCCGTTCGATCCCAAGAGCACCAACGCCAAAGCGCCTGAAATCAACCGTTGAATAGGTTTTGCCCCATTGCTCGACCAATTACCTGCTATGTTAATCGGCGAATAAACAATACTGTCGTAGCTAGATGAAGACGCGATGAGAGACTTCTGCACATCGAGACTAAGCTGCAGGATTCCAGAGGCTATAATTTTGTCTACATATCGTTCGTAAATTGTGGTTCCTCTCAGTTCTGTTAAATTGACTGGTATGTTTGGGGTTGTCGCGGGCTGGAAACCCCCGGAAAGTTGCATGTATCCGCCGTTATTTTCATCTGGGAAATATAACTGACCGTGTAAAAATGGAATAATTGTTGAAATTACAATTATCTGGTTGCACAACATCTGGAAAAAAGCTGAACTGAAATACTTATTTTTATGATTGACTGATCACTTATATTACTGTGAATAACGGAACAGATTAAATGTAATTTTCATGTTGCGGATGTAGAAATAGCCGCGAGGATGTAATTTTGTGAAACATAAATATGATTTTTATTGTAAAATAAATGATGCTTCAGCTTTTATTGATTTAATTTTAAATGACCTTATGAAAATACCCTTTCTAAATCCTTCCAGAAAATTACGGATAATATAAGAGAAAAGGAAATACATCAAATATTGTATATAAAAAATGTGATAAGAATGCATACAGGGTCGTCATAAATGATTCATCACCCAGTAGGCGTTGAACGTCAAAATTCTCCCCCTAACTAGATGTAAATTTTGTTTTTCACGGGTAACATGTATGAATAATTAATTTATGAATACCAGGTAGAATTCCAATTCTCGTAAAATGATTTTATAACGTCAATTAAAAAAAAGATAATCCGTGACGAACCACCTACTTGTTTATTCCAATCACTTCCCACTGTGGTCCACAGTTTAAAGATTAATTGAAAATACTTATATAAATTTCAAGGAAAGTCAGTCCGCACAGATTTTTCATTCATTCATCCTCGTTTTTATATAAATTAGGATTATTATAGTGATTACATTATATTTTACACCTATCCTTACAGAAAGTAAGACCATTTTTACCTTGACTTGTGTGTTCAACACCAGAAGTCGACGTAACACTTTAAATAAACTATAAACTACTCAGCACATGTTTCCTTTGAGGTCTCGTTATAACACTCGATTCTTACTAGTGTAAACCAAAACAACACCAACACAGCACAACCTGTAATAATCCGATTAGAAATGAATCCATGTGCAACAAGCTGACCTTCCGTCCCCACTTCTGCCTGCCATTTATTCAAACCAGAAGACCCGAACAAGATAGCTATTCGTTATGTGGTACACATCATTTACATAGATTCTTTGACGTTACAAGGAAACAAATTTTTAGAACTGTGCTGTATTTGGGATTTACGTTTTGTTTTCAAGAGATAACAACAGGTCAATGCTAGGGATGTCCAATTACGACTATGTTATTGATGATATTATCTTTTTAAACTGCGCAAATATTGTTTTTAACACGATGGATTCATGTTAAAATTGCGCACAGGTGACCGGTTTCGTCCTCAAAACGTACGAGGTGTGTTGGCAAGGTGTACACATATGTACACATAAATCACAGCATCCGAAAATAAGGTTTCTTACCGGATATGATTTCAATATTATTATATCAAATACAGGGTTTTTATAAATTATTCATACGTCCAGTAGGCTTTGAACGTCAAAATTCTACATATAAGTAAGTCATTTATTAAGACCCGATACTTCTGTTCATGAAATCATTGAAACGCTATTTTATTCATGCTCCATGTCGAGGTTTTTTTACAGAAGGTTTTGAATAAAAAATTTAGTTCCTCTGAATCATTCCAATACCGCAATTGGGACTCGGGGACACTACACGTTAAAAATGTTTGATTTAAATTTTCCCAGAAAAGATTCCAACCTTTACAATCGGCAGTAGAAAGAAGTTTAAACAGGGTTGCTACGAGGTTGCGGCTGAGTGGGATGCAGCACCCTAGTATTATTTTATTTTAGACATTGAAACTTACTTTTTACGTCAATTTCATTGATGTACTGCCAACTTCAACCGGAAGTGACGTCAGAGATCTATGACGGGACCAAAATAGAGATAAATGAAAGGTATGGCTCCTTTTAGGTCTATGTTTATACCTACTTTATGATATATACAATATTTTTCGTCTTATCCTTTGGAAATATCAGCTCTAGGACTATTCGTTATTTCAGTATTTCGATATACACATTTTGCTACTGATTAAAGAAATTATAACTACTAGTGATCTCCCGTCACTCGAAATTCGAGTTGTATGTATTGATTTGGTAATCAAATCAATGTAAAAATTAAAAAAAAGTGAATTCTTTTCTTACATATTACAATTTTTAATTTAGACGGAATAATTTCTTTATATACAATATTTTGCGTAAACACTTGTTGTTCATTGTGTGGTATAAGATGCTGTTCGCTAATTTAGAAACGGAGACCATCGAATGTACGAAACAGAAGACATTACTAGCAGTATTGTGTTGAAAAACCTCTTGAAGTACATGATCAATAACGGCACGTTGTTCATTATTAGCCGTTTCATACATTTGATTAAAAAATAAATTTTCCGCTTCTCGATTGATTTGTTGAGAAAGTCGCAGGTCAGTTAAACGAAAATATTGTGGAATTCGGCAAGAAAAATTATGCGATAAAAGAATTGTATTTTGCACAGCTGCATTCGTCCTCTATTTCACACTCTTGACACCCCGCACCCAAACATCCATCCAGAGGTATAAATGTCTTAATAAGCAGGTCTTAAGTTCCCTACACAACTTGCTCACCAAACCTCAGGGGAGGGGCTAAGATACCTATATTTAGCTACAGTTGTACCAACTTCTCACTTAAAACGATTCACGCAAACCTGTGAAATTTTTTAAAATGGAAAGTAATCTTCACATAGAACTTGTCAATGTCTTTCATTTAAAAAAAAAACAATTATCAAAATCGGTGCAGTACAGACTGTTTTATTTTTCTATTTGATTACTTGACTATCTTGCCATTGTATTATTTTATTGTTTCATTATTACATTATTTCATCATTTCGCCATTTGTTTAATTTATTATTCATAATTTCACAAGTTTTCAGGTTCTGTTCATGGTTGTCGAAAAAGAGGAGAACCTGGCCAATCTGCAAAAAATATTTAAAAACCTTATAATCCAATTGTCTAAATTTAAGATTTAAAGTAAAACCCCCGAAATTCCGATTTTGTAAAAGTTAAAAATTCTAAGATTTAAAAAGTCCCAGATTCTAATATTCAAGGAGTTCTAGACTTTATAAATCCAAAACTTAAAAAATTTGAAAATTCATTTCTAAAGTCGAAATAAAGAAAAAAAAAAAATCACGATGTGAATCAAAGAAACGAAAACTCTTTTAAATTTATGAAATCGGAAAAAAGAAGTACCTGAGACCGCAGAGAGCACAGAGGACCTACAAAAGCTCAACGACTAAGGAGACCAAAGAGACTAAAGACAATAAAGAGAACAAACAGATTAAACAAAGTAAAGGGGGCGTCCATTAATGACGTGAGGACCCCTCCCTCCCCCTTGGTGAGGTTTGGTGATATTTAGTGAACCCCCCTTCCCCCTCACGTGAGATTTATCTCTTACAATTTTTAAATAATTAATTTTCATTTATGTTCATGTATTTTGCTAAATACCACTGAATACCTAAGCGTTAATACTGATGGAATATAAAGGGGAAAAATAATAGCGCGATTAAGGGACAAATTTATTTAAATTACATAACAATAAAAATAGACTAGCTTCCCTAATTGTTTACTTACTCTATGGGCATGGGCGTTCTGTATTGTTCGTTGAAAGATTTTTTAACGCGGCGGGGAATTCCACGAAAAGAGTCTTTCCACGAAAAAATTCGGGGAATCCCATACATAGAAGATATTTAATACTGTCTATACTCGAGATTGCTATTGTAATAAAAAAATTGTTTACGGACAAAATAGAAAACCTTTAAAAAAGTAAAATAATATTCAATGTATTAATGTAAAAAGTTGACGTGAGATTTTCAATGACCCCCTGCTCCCTTTAGATGAGATTTGATGAGATTTTACTGGACCCCTCCCCCCATTTTGAGCTCACGTAATTAATGGACGACCCCAAAGGAACTAAAGGAGCTAAACAGATCCACAGACCGTAGAGACCATAGAATAAAAGGAATTAAGTGACTAGGTGGACCTAAAAAATAAAAAATAAAAAATCTACAAAGAAAAGAGAAATAAAAAGACGACTAAGGAGGCCAAAGAGACTAAAGAGATCAAAGAAGCGAAAGATACAAAAGAGACTAAAGAGACCAAAGAGGCTAAAGAGACCAAGGAGACTACAGAAACTAAACAGACTACAAAAGGAACAAAGAGAGTTGTGCAACTGCAGAACTCTAGATTTATAGAGCTGTAGAATTATGAAACTACGAGTACTAAACTGTGAAATTATGAAACGATGGAGTATGAAAAGATGGAAATATGTAAAGATATAAATATAAAAAAATATAAAACCATGGAGGCATTATAATATCGAGGACCAGTGAAACCATGAAACCGACGAAAGAGACAAATAGTCAAAACGAAAGAGGCCCAATGGACCCAAAAGATAAAAAAAACACAAAAGACATAAACACACCAGGGAAACCGAGGAGACAAAAGAAACGAAGAAGACCAAGGATACAAAACAGACCAAATAGACTACAAAAAGAACATAGTATAAACAAACCAAACGAACTAATGGAGGTATACAAACCCAAAAAAAAAAACTAAATAAATCATGGAGACCATACAACAAAATGAAACAAAATCGACTAGGTCGATCCCACAGACAAAAGAGAAAAATATAAACGGAGAAAAGGAAGAAAACTACCAAAAGAAAATAAGACTAAAGAAACCAAAGGAGCTAAACAGATCCAGGAGTAAATACCAAATAAATCAAGGAGAGTGGACCCAAAGACAAAGCAGAAAAAAAGTTATACTGGAAAAAAAAAAAAAAACTGCAAAAGAAATAAAATAGCTAAAATACACAAAGGAGACCACAGTGACCAAAGAGAGAGGGGAATCAAAGAAACGAAAGAGACTACAAAAAAAAGAGAAATTAACAATATTTGAAAATTTATCAAGTTATAAACTATTATAAACTCTTATGTTAATTTTAGGTCGGCTGGTTTTTTGATATTTCCGTTCTTATCGAAGTTAGGTAGGGATGCGGTAGGTCTGGCACCTGGGAGCGGTTGCGTTCACCTGTGCGCACCCCCTTTGTACAGGTATAAATTGTGAATTTTGAAATCATTTTAAGAAAATTGTTTTTTTCATAATTTGCTGACCTTTTAGCAACATAATTTTATACGTGCCAGACAATTTTGTCGTTGCTAACATCGCGCCAGATCTAAATTTAGTACATAATTAAAAAAATAGAAGTAATAATTTTCAAACCATTTTAGTATAGCTGAAATTTTAATACGATACAGTTGGATAATAATCAAAGAATTTAATATAAATTTGCCAGATGGAAATTCGGTTTTCTATAATTAGAATCCAGATCAATTTAAGTCTCGGGGAGAATAGGGGTGAGCTAGAGGAGTACGGCAACTAATTCGTTGGTTGCGTGAGAGAGATAGCAGCGACAAAGAGGATGCGCACAGGTAACCGCAACCGCTCCCAGGTGCCAGACGTACCCCATCCCGACCTAACTTCGATAAGAAACGAAATATCAAAAAGCCAGCCGACTTAAAATTCTTTCTCGAAAACATTGTGACATTTCATTTTAGCAAGTCTTCCCTATTGACTGATGAAAAATTGTTATGGGAATGTAATCAGAAACCCTCAGGGGCTCAGGCTGCATAGCCGGAGTACGGGTGGGGCGAACCCGAGGTGCCCGAGCCACAGATGAGTCTACGCCGCTCATCTGATCCAAACCGTAAGGTGGTTGGCTGCATCAGAAACCACCACATGACGTAGTGAACCTCTATAAAATAACCTCGAAGTCAAGGTGCAAGAGGGTAATTATGACCAAGAGGGTGTTCTTGGTTGTTAATATGCGATAGCAGCGACCTCAGGGTTAATTAGTCTTCCTGTGGCATGCGGGGATCTACTGCAGGTGACCTTTCTTTCCCTTGCTTCTGGTGGGCCATTTTGTGGACATGGTAATAAACCTCCAACAGTGAAAGGCCGCTTGAAGTGCCTTGTATTGGAGGTTTCTCAAGAAGCCGACAGGCATAGGGCCAATTCAAGAGCCCTGGCTTAATGGGGGCACTTAAAGTGGAAGAAATGCAGTGTAGAGTGCCCAAGAAGAAGGTGTCTTTACCAGGAGAGGAGGTGGATGGGACCGAGGATATGCTATATCCTCAGTGCGAACCAACTTCCTGTGTCTATATATCCTGATGGGTCTACACCAGCATATTCAGGCCTGCCTCGTCCTCTCGGTGGTTAGGTGGGATGGTGACCACGTAGTGGGAGAGAGCTGCGCTGCAGTGACGTTGATGTTTGGTCCTGACTGGCGAGTGGGGGAATCGCGATCCATCGTTTATCAGAGTGGGCTCTGCTCCACGGGTCGGCATGGAGGATTATGGACGTCGGCATCAGGAGCGCGCTATTTCACTCAGTGGCTTAGAGCAAGAACGCCGGTTTCGATACGGAGTATTTTATTTCGGTGTATGTCACTACGGTGTCGGGAAACATTAAAAATTCGGTAACTTCGTTACAAGGGGCTTGACCAGATTGCTCTCTGCCTGACAAGTGTCTTCAAAGCAAGTTACGCACTGGGGTCTTGGAGGGAAGTAAAATTGGTTTTCGTACTAAAAGCGGGCAGAAGAGGCCAAATCGTATCGCCCGAACCGTTCTGTGGACTTACTAAGCCACATAAAACGGCGGAGATCCAAAAGTGGGAAACAAAAACCTGGGACAATACCCTCAGGACAAAGGCAGGTGAAGAAATTCATAGAGTATTTGCTAGGGAAGACTAAAAAGCTTCTTTTTTGTCAAATAACGAAATCAGGCTCATTACGGGGCTATTCAACGGACACTGCCTAGAAAGCCTCGCAGAAACATTTTATAGATTTTAAGCATTTTATGATTGTGATAGTCTTTTTATTAATAATGGTGTTCGCGTTTACATAATATAGTAATTAAATTACCTTGAATTATTTAAGCCCTCAAGCAATATTTTACGTATATAACCAATTAAAGATAATAACCAGCAATCAGTGCCAATTAAATATTGAAAAACGATTAAAAATTTGAACTGTGTTTAAACGAAATATTTGAATATTTCAGTGATAATTACTGTAGTTAACAAACGTTTCGATTAAAAGTTGGTGCCGTGCCGTTATAAAGGCTGGATTGGTGATTATTGAAAACAATTTATTTTGCGGGCTGTTAGTAAAAATATCTTCAGATAGGACATGCGTAATAATACAATTTATGTAAACGCCGATTTATTGTTAAACGAGAACAAAATTTCTTACCGGCACCTTATTTCTTGCAGTTATGATTTAACAGTTTTTTTTGTGACTTGTGTCCTTTCGTCAGTTGTCTTTGAGCGTTTGATATATCCCGTGCAAACGCACTAAAAATTTATTGCCTTATTCGAACTAAATATTTAAGTATTTCAATAATAGTTACTGTAGTTAACAAACGTTTAACTTAAATGTGGGTGCCGAATACGTAGGTACCAGATGGTTATAATAAAATAGGTAAATAAATAAACGAAAACGGAGAAAGGACATACCGAGTATTCAATTACCTTGCGATTTATAGTCGATTTTTAAAACTTTATTTTTAATACGTCGAGTTTGGAATCAATTTACACGTTTTCGGACCTGGGAAGTCCATTTTCACTATCGTTTACCGTTTATTTTACAATTTATAGTCGATTTTTGGATATTTCAAAATTATTTGGTCGATTTATATGTTTTTGGGCCTTGGAAGTCCATCTTCACCGTTTGTTTTCTCCTATCGTTGACCGTTTTGATTGCATGTCTCTCAAAAGTGAAAGAATATTCGTAAAAGAGCAATGAACTTCGCACACTTCTCATATTTAATTGGCAGAAAATATAAAAGACAATCAACATTAATTTAATCTGTTCAAAACAGAAGCTACAAACTCATTTAAACGAATTTGATAAAACCGATACAATTTAATTTTGGGAACTTACATTTAGTGAAACACTAAGGATGCACACAACTAGAAAATCTACAAAAATATAAATATTTAAAATGTAATAGCTATCTTAAGTCATAATATGCTGCATGCTATCATAGACTTGCTCATAAGGATCTTCATCAGGGCTCTCAGGCGTTATACTGAGCACTTCTTCAGGCGACGGATTTTGTGTTCCCACAACAGGCAGTCCCAGGATAACGCGGATATTATCGGTTAGATGTTCAGCTTCTTTGATTTGATGGAAAATACCTTCGGCTTTCACAAGTATCGCTGAGACATCGATTTTTCCACAGAGTTCGTTTATGTGCTATAACCAAACAATTTCGTCATTGTGTGTGAATTCGTCGTAAACAAAACTTACTTTTAATATTTCCGTGAAGCCGTAACCGTTCTCCATCAGTGTTTGCTTTTCGGTTTCTAGTATCGCAACACAGACGAGCAAATGAAAATTATCGCATGGTAGTCCCGTCCACAGAACTTCCCACAATCGCATCACGTCGTCATAACTGAGCTCTCTCTTGAACCAAACCAGCAACCACCGGAAACAGAAAAACATGTTGCCGGAGTCGTGCTTGTCCAAGTAATTGACGAGTTGGGGCTCGATGAACCCTAGCAGAGTGTGGAGGTTTTGGAGTTGTTCTTTCATTCCTGCTTGGTCTATGTCAAAGTTGCTGCTCTGAAATACAGATTGACAAATATGTCCCTAAAGAAGAGTGGGACTACCCTGTATACTTACAATTTTATTCATAAACCCTACAAAGCACCAAAACGTGTCCACTTCGTTTCTGAGAAGATGCAAAATAGGCGACAGTAAATCACTCATTCCTTGCACGTAACCCAAGTCGAAATTATACATGATGTAGGTCATGAGGATATCATAGAGTAGCTGCAAATTGCTATTATTGTCTCCCGCGTAAAATTCTATCGTCCGATCTGTCCGATTGACATCTTTTTCTATCAGGCTCTTGCGTTCCCGATAATCCGAAAAGTTGTCTTCTTGCACTCTGGTCATTCTTTTCCACTGCAGTTTCATGTTGTAATACTCATCGTTTTTGTCACAGAGAAGTTTCTGACGCTCAGATTGCGTGCTATTCCAAGGAAAATAATCCAACAGGTATTTCCACACCTCGTACCGTAAATTAGGTGCGATTCCCTAAACAAACAATTTAGAATAGTTGTGTTGCCGATTTGAAGACTTACCCCTCGGAATATCATTAACTTGAGTTGCTCAACATCCTCCAGTTCACCTTCGTGATTTTGAAGGTTTTTCCATTGTTCCGTGCTCAAAGGGCGACCTCTCGGATAATCTTTGCGTTCGGGGAGTTCGGGAACTTTCGCTATAACTTCATAATCGCCTTGGGAGTGTGTGCTCGCATATTCTGTCAGACTTCTTTGTAGGAGCTCTTTGTGGTAATCGTCCATGTCTCTTTGATCCGGACTTCTGTAAACTGAAATCCACTGTGGAATTTGGGAAACATCGATGTCTTTGATTTGTGTCTATGATCTTGATACCTATTCAATTACGGTCCCATGTAAAATAAAATTGTTGATATACAAGGCTAATTGCCAAATTTTTAGTACTTACTGTCACACGTCATGGATGGATTAATCAGGAGAAATGTTTAAATTTTCGCAATGACATTAGTCGACCATTTTATTTCGCATGGAATTGTACCTTTCAAAAATGTGACAATCTGCAGTTTGGTTCGAAAAAATTGTGAAAAATCTTAAAAGGCAATGCAGTGCCTTATCAACACACAGTTTGACCTCATAAAATTAGAGAAAATGTTGCAACCTCGAGTACAAGTCGCAAATCTGGCGGAAGAATCTCATTATGCATAAAAATTGCCATTTGTTACTTTTAAAGCCGGAACGCAGCTTAATTGACCGCAATAAAGTATAGTCTACAGAAAATGGAGTTTTGGGGTAATCGCAATACCTCTAAAAAGTGGTATAGCATGTGTTATTCGACTCGTCATTCGGCCTCGTGGAATAATTGTTACGTCGCATGCAAAAACACTTGTTCATATTTTATTTCGTTTAATTTTGTCCTTTTATTTTGATCTCTTCTTAGTGTCTTTTTAACCATATTCAATTTTTCATTTCGTACTTTTACGAGTTTTTTTTTGTAATTTTTCTCCATTTGATTTTCCGTTTTCCGTCTTCTTGTTTGCATCACATTTCTTTATTTTTCGTTTTACTTCACTTTATGTCTTCCATTTGACCGTTTAATGTTTTATTCTTTCAATTTTTTTTTATTAGATACATTCTGAACGTCGTCACGTTCTACCTATTATTCTGTAGCGTCATTTGAATTGTCACTTTTAACTCTCTCTTCGACTTCGTCTCCTTTTGACATTTTTTCTTAGTTCTGAGGTACTCAAATCTTTTAGGCTCTCAATTTTTTAGGTTTTCAGGTTTTCTGTCTTTCAGTTTTCAGCTTTATCGTCTTTCAATTTGATGTTTTCAGGTTCTTGGGCTAAAAATTGACAGACTTTCAGTTAAGTCTTAAATTTTTTACTTATTCAGATTCTCAGACGTAGCTGATTAGATTTTCAGGTCCTTCCACTTTCAGGTTATCAGCATTATAAATATTTCAAATTATTTTTATTAGATACATTCTGAACGTCGTCATCTTCTACCTATTCCGTAGCGTCATTTGAATTGTCACTTTTAACTTCCTCTTCGACTTTGTCTCCTTCGGACATTTTTTCTTAGTTCTGAGTTACTCAAATCATTTAGTCTCCATACCTTAGGTTTTCATGTTCTCCAGCTCTCAAGTTCTTTTTATCTAAATTTTTTAGGTTTTCAGGTTTGCTGTCTTTCAGTTTTTCAGCTTTATTGTCTTTCAGTTTGATGTTTTCAGGTTCTTGGGCTAAAAATTGACAGACTTTCAGTTAAGTCTTAAATTTTTTACTTTTTCAGGTTCTTAGACGTAGTTTATTAGATTTTCAGGTCCTTCCACTTTCAGGTTATCAGCATTATAAATATTTCAAATTATTTTTATTAGATACATTCTGAACGTCGTCATCTTCTACCTATTCTGTAGCGTCATTTGAATTGTCACTTTTAACTTCCTCTTCGACTTTGTCTCCTTCGGACATTTTTTCTTAGTTCTGAGTTACTCAAATCTTTTAGTATCCATACCTTAAGTTTTCATGTTCTCCAGCTCTCAGGTTGTTTCTAGACTCTAAATTTTTTAGGTTTTCAGGTTTTGTCTTTCAGTTTTTCAGCTTTATCGTCTTTCAATTTGATGTTTTCAGGTTCTTGGGCTAAAAAATTGACAGACTTTCAGTTGTCTTAAATTTTTTACTTTTTCAGGTTCTCAGATGTAGTTTATTAGATTTTCAGGTTCTTCCACTTTCAGGTTGTCAACATTATAAATACATATGTGCGTGTCGACAATGTTTTTTAAGGACCTGCGGGAGAGGTTTTATTTGGTGTGCATATATACAGAGTGATCATAAAGTTCCGCACCAAATTCATAATTTAGTTATGTACTGTTTTTGCGAAAAACGCTCGAACAGATTGATTGTTGTTTTTAAATCGCCATCTTTTGACATAAAAATTTTGTTGATGACGTCATCTGTTTTTGAACTATGACACCGTCAACCATTTTTTTACACTTCCCTATTCAACAAGAGTAAAAAATTTACACTTTGCATAGCTTTTTTTTTTAAATTACGTTTTACATCAAAAATAAAAATTTTATTCTTTGAAAAAAATTTAAAAATAACAATAAATTTGGAAAACAACGAAAAATGAAAAACCATTTAATAAAACTAGTCTCGCTCGTTCACGTTTCTGACGCTAATGGGCTGCTTTTCACTAAAAACAAAATGCAAATAATAATCAATGAACCTATGAATTTTTTGAAAATGAAAAGTAATCTACTGGTGTATCTTATAAATGTCTTTCACTTAAAAAAGCAATTATAAAAATCGGTGCAGTACACACTGCTTTATTTGTTTCCAATCGATTCATGTTAAACGATTAAATATATAGTGCTGAAATTTGCTATCCGTCAACTATTTGACACATTCCCAGACGTGTTTTAACGCTTTGAACACTTCGGGACTAGTCTGTGCCATTTCACCATAGTATTTTTTCAAGGAATATATATATTTTTTTGGATGTAAACCTTGTAATTTAAAAAAAAAAAGTTATGCAAGGTATCACTTTTTTACTCTTGTTGAATAGAGAATTGAAAAGTGCATTTAAAACACAAAGAAAAGTTGGGGTTGCCATTTAAAAAAATTGATGACATCATCAAAATTCTTATGTCAAAAGATGTCAATTTGAAAACAAAAATCGACCTGTTCGAGCGTTTTCCGCAAAAACATTACATAACTATATTATGAATTTTGTGCGGAACTTTATGTTCACACTATAAAAATGAATCGCCGTTCGTTCAACTCAAAAACGGCTTTACCTGATTTGAATAATTTTCTTTTTGTTTTGTTCGTTATAATACAGGGATGGTTTAAAACTATTTTTCACATGGGCTGGACCGGTTTTTCGGCTCTACAGATTTTTATGTTTTTTTTTTTTTTTGTATATTTGGTAGGTATGAGAATAGGTGGTAAACTATTTTTTACATGGACATGGGGGACCAGGGGTGTTTTCGGTCCAACCGATTTTTATGTTTTATTTTTTTTAATATTTGGTAGGTATGAGAATAGGTCGTACAGTATTTTTCACATGGACATGAGGGCCCAGGAGGGCCCCTTGGGTTTATAACTCAAGGGCTTTTATGATATTTGATTTTTTGGATTTGTCTCTGCCCCGTATAGCAGAATAACTATTAAAACATGGACATGGGGGCCCAGAGGCGGCCTCTTGGGTTTCAACCCTAAAGTTCAGCTGAAAAATCGAAAAATTAAAAATAGGTAATTTTGTATGGAAATCGCTACTTCAGATTACTTTTAATAGATGGCGTTCGTGGTGGAACTATCACATAGAACTATCAGACGATATACAAAACTGAATACGAAGTTCACCGGGTCAGCTAGTATTATACCGTGCGATCATTTAAATTATAAATTAGAGTAGGCTATAAAATTTAAATTATGTTGGCACTACTAACTTTTGACAATTTCATTTAAAATTCGAATTTCAAAGTGACTTTTCAAAAAATGTTTACGATAACCTCAAATCTTACTGTCAGTCAATTTGCAGGCTGGGCCATTGCATAATAAAAAAGCCGCCTATTCTAATTTATAATTTAAATGATCGCACGGTATAAATGCGAAAGTAACTCTGTCTGTCTGTCTGTTATGCTTTCACTGCTAAACCGCTGAACCGATTTTAGTGAAATTTGGTATGGAGAGCTTGAACCTCGAGGAAGTTACTCTACTGTTACCGCTACTGTCTTGTGTCTGTTATTCCGCTTACTTCTCCTAAACCACGCAACGGATTTTGAAACGGTTTTTACTATTGGAAAGAGCGCTAAACGAGGAAGGTTTGACGATTTTTTGACAAAAAAAAAAAAAACTGTTTTCGTACGCTCACATTTTTATTTATTAAGACAAAAGCGAAACTATTTTTTCCAATTCATTAATATTCTTATAATCTCAAGCCGGAACAAGTTCACAATGCACCATTAGTAACTTGGTATTGTTTCTTATTTCTATTATAAACTTTTATTGTATTTTGAATAAAAATAATATTGGGTTTGGAGCATGATAACACTAGCGATCGCCCGTCACTCGAAATTCGAGTGGTATGTATTGGATTGGTAATCGAATCAATGTAAAAATTAAAAAAAAATGTGAATACTTACATGAATAGTGTTGAATAAAGACTGGTTACCATGTTACACATTACAATTTTTAATTTGTTTGGTTTAACTGTAATTTTGAATAAAAAACGGTCTGGATAATAATAATAAGTCAATGTGTGCAGAACTTGCCATAGCAAAAGCTGAATTATATGACCTTATGTTCTCGACGAAATTTTTGCATTTTTGTTTATAATTGTAATCTGTAGATACCTTCGATGAGTGATTGTAGAACCGGAGATGTAGTAAAAGGTGGTAAATGAACCTTTCCTTTGTGACAACATACAGTAAATGCTTCGGCATTTCTGGATGTTATTTCCGAATTAAAATAAAGCGCCGAACAAAATGAACAACTTAATGAAAGTTCACCGAGATTACGTGAATCAACATTTATCGGATTGTTATTCAAGGCCGATTTAAATGAATCAACTATCGTAGTAGTTGTTTGGGACAGTGTCAACTGTTTCTGTTGCAGTAGCGTTCCTACCGAAAACCGCTTCAACATTTTGAGAAATTTCAATTATTTGTCTGGCACGGCGCCTATTTCTACGACGCACCTGTTGTGTTTTTCTCCGTCCGGGAACGCGAGGCATTTTGTTATAACAAATGTTATAGAAAGAAATTAAAGCGCCCAATAAAGTGTAAAAGTTAAATAAAATGTAATTGAATTGAATAATAAACTAAAATGAAAAATTGCAATCGGCACTCCAATCGATGTTAGCCTGAACCCAAAATAATCTAACGTTACAAACGAATGGAACAAAAAGGAAATACAAATTTGTATTGTCAACATCCCGACATATTGTACCGATGTGTACAAATCGAGAATATTTTTCAAAGTTAGCTATGTTCCTACTCTGAACATAATTTACTGCACATCAAAACGCGCAACAAAACTGGCCCAAGTTCTATATTTTGCTCCAGTTAATCAGCTTGTTACTTAAAACGATCCACGCTCATTTAAATCGATGACTGTAATGGACCGCTTTTCCCATAAAATGATTTTCAAATAATTAATGAACCTGTGAAATTTTTGAAAATGGAAAGTAATCTTCGCAAAGAACTTGTCAATGTCTTTCATTTAAAAAACAATTATCAAAATCGGTGCAGTACAGCCTGTTTTATTTGGTCCAAATTGATTCATGTTCAACGATTAAATATATAGATAATGTAACCTCAAAAAACTGAAATGTCAAAAAAAACCTATACCCAAGATCAAGTCGGTACAGTGTTGCTGATAGTATTTTCCGAAGAACTTGCGACGTTAGCGAGTTTTTAAAATACACACCCCACAAAAATTATCGCATCACCTAATTTTTCTTCTTTTATTTCAACAAATGACATCCCACGTCAATGATTTTTACTGGTAATATCGTTCCTACATTTTTAAATCTTACCTGCATAAGACAAGCATACTTCAAGTTATGATAGTTCTTTTTTTGATTTTTGAATATAGCGGTAAACTGCACTGTTTTAAAACTGTAAGTTATAACTTCTTTTGGGGTTCTTGTTTGATTAACGTTGAGATAAACAGAAAAAAACATCAATACGAATGTTAACCAACGAGCTTCCTTGCACCTTTCCTACCAAGAAGCTGTACGGACCATCATGCGATTAGAAGATGCGTTATGTGGCATGTACTCTAGGAGTGCATCCTTCCACTATCAGCAGGACTGCAGCACGTTTTTGGGAAACTGGAGAATATGGTAGAAGGCCGGGACAAGGAAGAAATGAGGTAACTATCCTAAGAGACGATCGTTTTTTGCGGTTAACAGCTCTACCTATTAGACATTGTACGGCGCGAATGCTGCAAAATGAACTTTTAGCAGCCAGAAATTTGTAAATTTCGAAACAGACAGTTAGAAATCATCTACGAGAAGATGATTTGAGGGCTCGGGTGTCTGTACTTTGGCCTCTTCTCGACAGGGTACACCGAGCTTCTCGGTTACAGTTTGCTCGAGAACATGCCCATTGGAATATCGATGATGGCAAAACGTAGTGTTTTCACATGAGTCTCGTTTTTCTTTATATGCATCTGATAAGCGAATTCCAGTGTACAGACGTCCTGGAGAGCGTTACTTTCAGTGCAATTTTCGACCTCATGTTCCATTTGGGGGAAGTTCAATAATGGTTTGGGGAGGAATCTCTGTGGGGGTGACATGGAATTGGTATCGTTACGAAGTGCTTGTATAAATGAGAGACGATATATTGGGGACATTTTGGAGTCTAACGTGGTACCATATGGACCTTTTATCGGGGATAATTTTCTATTCATGCACGATACTGCTAGACCCCACATTTCTAGAATTGTGCAACAATTCATGGAAGAGGTAGATTTGAGGGTATTGCACTAGTCTGTGATAAGCGCCGACCTAAATCCCATTGAGCATGTATGGGACAATCTTCAGCAAGGTTTGTTAAATCAGCAAAGAGCCTTTTTTAGCCTACAAGAACTTGAGGCAGTTCTTATGCAAGAGTGGGAAAATTTACTCAAAATTACATTGTTGACCTTATAACAAGCATGCCCAGAAGAATGGAACCTGTTATACGTGGCAGGGGTGGAAATGCACCATATTAGTTTGAGTGTTAATTTTTGTTTAAGTGATAAAAAATAATTTAATTTCGTCCTTAACAGTTTTTCAAATTTTTTTTTATTGCGTTTTATTTCGACTACTAATATAATTTATATAACGGTGGAATAATAATTTTTTTCAAAGTCGGTTGACAAAAATACTGGTGATGCGATAATTTCTTAATAAACGAAGACTTCTGTCGTAAATAAAATAAAAATTTTAACGATAATTTTTAGCAATTGCGATTTTATTGTTAATATGTGAACTAGTGCAGGATTTCCATTTATTAATGTTGTCATCAATTTATCAATGTCATACATCAAGTGGCCTTTGAATCACAAAATGTATGTACTTTAAATTATTTTCGTTAAAAGCCTACTGGATGTAGGAATTATTATAAAAACTGTACATAAATATTTGATCAATTTGACTTAGCGCAAACAATCGCCGATTGATATTTTTTGTTGAAAACAATAATTAAACCATAAACGGTACAACAAGGACATTATTTCTTTGTTCCTGTATTAACGTGATGTTAAAAACAAACAATTTATGCAATACGTTCCTGACATATAAGTTTTACGTTTCACAATGAATCTAAACATTACAAAAGACGTTATTGAGGATGTTATTATTAATCTCACTACATTTACCGACATTGTAATGTTTCAATTTCTTAAAGCACTTGCTGACAAAGCACACATGTAGACATGCTTCAATTATTCTAAAATGCTTATAAGAATTTTTTTATCTTATCATCCAAGTAAAAGATCTTTTGTATTAAAATGGACCAGGGAAACTAGCTTTCATTAATTCAGTAAATGTTAGACATTTAAACATGTCACTCTATTTTGACATTTATAAATTTTTTTGGCATTTTTGAATTTAGCAAAGATATCAAACGGACTTTGGTCACTCGTTGTAAGTATACCGGAAGCGTCAGCTTTAATCTATTTGAAGTAAGAAAAAAATAAGTTTATTATTTCTGATACGATAATGCAAATGATACAAATGATTTTTATTAAATGATAAAAGTAAATATAAAAACGTTATCAAATGATAAAGTTTTTCTTTTCGAAAAGCGTGAATAAACGAGAGTGGAGGATTAAAGTCAAACAGCCCGATTTCATGTTGTATTGCCTGGTCTTTAGATAAGACGTCTCCACAGCGACCGACGTTAAGACCAGTCGCAACTCAACATGAAATCCGACTGTTGATACTACATTTAATTATAATATGCTGCAATGATCTTGCAAATTACATGTATGAATTAATAATTAATCACTTGTATATTAAGATTAGTGGATGTCATTTAAATATTACAACACAAATACTTTAAGCTGATTTATTCATAACTTTTTTTTAAGATTAAAATATCTTACGACATTCCTGAGTTGTAGATTATTTTTTTAACGCTATTATGTAGTAAAATTATACAACATTGGTTAGCAACAAAAAGAAACCAGATTTTTTAGATCAGTTCATTATCATAATATTTGTATGGTAATGACCTTCATTTCTTGTTTTACTGTAACATAATATTTGACAGTTATTAAAGTATGTTCAGTTGACAACAGTTTATTGCAACATTTTCCTGTTGTTACAATGAATTTAATGTTTCTATAATTGAACATCTTATCTCTTTATTTCTTGTCTAGTAAATGACTCATGCAAGATCATAGACCTGTTTCAAAATAAAGCTATTAACAGCTTTAATGACTCATTGTTAGCTGCACATGCAATCTTACCATAGTCTGTAACTTTGGAGAAAGTCTCAAAGGTTGTCTCATAAGGCCTATCATGGAAATTCTTCACCAAGTTCCAAAAAGTTGAGGGGCTGTCTTGGAAAATATTCAGTTCTGCAAAAGACTTATCTAACTGAGCTGCCTCTGGATTCTCCCCATGAATGACAATAAAAAGATGTCTGTCTCTTTTGGCAGGGATGGTCTTCATCATCCCCCTTAGAACACTAATTAAATGATCACTGTTGCCATGTTGAAAAGTAAAGCAGCATATAGGCTCGGACTTCCCATCAAATAAAGTCAGCTGTCTGCTTTTGTGCGAGACTTTAAAGCTCTTGATGGTAATGAAGTTGATTCTCATGAATTTTGGTTTACTTGTGGAATCCGGGGGCTGACTCTCGCTGAAAGTTCTTGTCCTTTTTTGAACAGTGTTTACCATAGCCCATTCTTGCTCTTGGGCATCCGAATCGAAAGATGAGTCCACTGTTACATCATTGGGTTTCCACTCCAAAAATCTCTTGCAGTTTGAATTTGTGTACTCTGTTATGTACAGTGTTCCCACAAGATTCAAGTAATTTACATAAGTGGCTTGTGCTGATTTCAGCTGCACCCCATCTTGGGAGAACAGCTCCATGCATTCCTCCAGGCAGTCGCCCATTTTCAGAAGCTTTTACTAAAAATCAGATGTAACCATTAGGACGATGAATAAAACGAATCAGTCATCGTCACGTTGTTTTCACGACAATAAAACGGACACTTTCACGAACACAAAATTATTCGAGATCAATTGGTTAGTTATCATTCAAAGAACTGGTAGTAGTTTAAATTCAATTCAAAACGTTTACAATCGTGTTATCACGCTTACGAACGACGAATAAAAAATTAAATAGTCACAAAAACAAACATTTTGGATGCGTTTGACGTTAATGACATTTAAATGACGCTTCTCTGACAGTTGACAGTTAACTGACAGCTGGGAGCGATGGCAAATTTTTACAGACATCTATAACGCCTATCTCGATAGTGAGAACATGTTGTCGTAGATGGCGCACTCGTTATTGTATTAAGTTTTTTATGCTCGAAGGGTCACGGGTGTTCAAACGAATTTGTTCACGAAGTGGGCGGAGAAATTTTCTTTAAAAACGACCACGAATATATAATATTGTTTCTATTGAAATTTAAATATATTTAAGTCAAACTCCACAAACTTTAATAAATTACAATGGGAACATGTTTCGGCAAAACACTACTGCCATCATCAGCCCTTAAAGAATATTTCAAATTATTATTATTATTTCATCGACATTCTTCTGGTTTAATATTGTTTCTGGCGTTTATGACACTTCGAATTGATAAGCTTACTATTATTTCGACTTAGTTTAAGTTATAGAATTGATTTTATTTCCTTAAAAGCGCCAATAAAGTAAATTAAATAATTTAATCGCTTACTTCAGGAACAAAACAAGTTTTGGAATAACCAATAAAAAAAATGACACTTAAGGAGAAAACGATGCGGTAACAGTCATCCTTTCGGATAACGTCATACTGATGAGGTCTCATATATTTCATAATTGTGCTTGATAAATAAAAATAATTTGTAAAAGGTAAGTGATTTGTTATAATTTTTCAAAATGGCAAGCTTGAATTATTATTTTTTTCTACGGGACATATTTGGTGCAAAACTTATTTCCTTAGTGGGACAGCCAGTATTCTAAGAATTTTTGAGCGATTTGGGGGTTAATAAACCTAATTTTTAGGGTGATTTTGCTTGTTTTGAATCTCCCAATTCAGTACCGGCGTTAGTATTATTTTCATGGTAGAAGTATGTTTTTAGAGACTTCGCCGCCATTATTTATAAAAAAAATTAGTATTTAAGGTACAAAGTGCCATGTTTTGCTTATTTTTTTTTAAGCACTAGATGATATTTTTATCTCAAAATATACACTGTGTTTAAAATGAGTCTTAATTTTGAAAAAATGTCTTGACTTGATATTAAGTTTTGTTAATTAGTTTATTTGCTTTTTTAATTAGGTTGACATTTCGTTAATATTATTTGTTGTTTTTCGTCAACTCCATTTTGTGATATTACGTAATTAGTTAATTTGATAATTTATTACTATTGATATTTCTTTAATTAGAATTTTTCATATTTCACTAATTTGAGAGTTTGACAATGTTAATTTTACCTTTTGATATTCCTCTGTTATTTTTTATTAGTTTGATATCGTTCACCTGATTTTTCATAGATCTAAAACTTTGATATTTTGTTAATTTCGTGTTATGATATTTCGTTAATCTTATTTGCTGTTTTCTTCATCAACTTCATTTTGATATTTCGTTAATTTCACGTTTTGATGTTTCGCTAAGATGATATTTCGTTGACTTGATATTAAGTTTTGTTAATTAGTTCATCGGTTTTTTTCATTAGGTTGACATTTCGTTCAACTGTTTTTTCATATTTCGCTATGATATTTCGTTAATATTATTTATTGTTTTTCCGTCAACCCCATTTTGATATTACGTTGACTTGATATTAAGTTTTGTTAATTAGTTAATTTGATAAATTATTACTATTGATATTTCTTTAATTAGAATTTTTCTTATTTCACTAATTTGAGAGTTTGACAATGTTAATTTTACCTTTTGATATTCCTCTGTTATTTTTTATTAGTTTGATATTTCGTTCACCTGATTTTTCATAGATCTAAAACTTTAATATTTCGTTAATTTCGTGTTATGATATTTCGTTAATCTTATTTGCTGTTTTCTTCATCAACTTCATTTTGATATTTCGTTAATTTCACGTTTCGATATTTCGCTAAGATGATATTTCGTTGACTTGATATTAAGTTTTGTTAATTAGTTCATTTGTTTTTTTCATTAGGTTGACATTTCGTTCAACTGTTTTTTCATATTTCGCTATGATATTTCGTTAATATTATTTATTGTTTTTCCGTCAACCCCATTTTGAGATTACGTTGACTTGATATTAAGTTTTGTTAATTAGTTAATTTGATAATTTATTACTATTGATATTTCTTTAATTAGAATTTTTCATATTTCGCTCATTTGAGAGTTTGACAATGTTAATTTTACCTTTTGATATTCCTCTGTTATTTTTGATTAGTTTGATATTTTGTTCACCTGATTATTCATGGATCTAAAACTTTGATATTTCGTTAATTTCGTGTTATGATATTTCGTTAATCTTATTTGCTGTTTTCTTCATCAACTTCATTTTGATATTTCATTAATTTCACGTTTTGATATTTCGCTAAGATGATATTTCGTTGACTTGATATTAAGTTTTGTTAATTAGTTAATTTGATAATTTATTACTATTGATGTTTCTTTAATTATAATTTTTCATATTTCACTAATTTGACAGTTTGACAATGTTAATTTTACCTTTTGATATTCCCACCTACCTATACCTTTTGATTTTTCATACATCTAAAACTTTGATATTTCGCTAATTTCACGTTTTGATATTTCGCTAAGATGATATTTCGTTAATCTTATTGTCTTTCCGACATTTCATTACTCATGTTTCTTTAATTAGAAATTTTCATATTTTACTAATTTGGCAGTTTGACACTTTAAAATTCTAAGATTTCATTAATTTCACGTTTTAATATTAATTTTAATATTTTTGTGTCGACTTCATTTTGATATTCCGTTGACTTGATTCGTTAATTACATAGATATATGTACATATTATTATTTTTGCTATTCCGTTAATTTGTTATATTGTATGCGTTATTGTAATATTCTTTTTCCTTTTTTTTATATTCCCCTGATTTTTCGTTAACATATGATATTTTGTTTGAGTTTGATCTTTCGGAAATGTGATATTTTGACTTTGTTTACATTTGCTATTTTGATATTTGTTGATACATATATTGTTATTTGCAGTTTCGTTAAATATGAAAATTGTTATTGTATTCTTCGTTTTCGTCTACGTCTACGTTTTCGTTATTTATATTCTACTTACAATTTACATCAAAATTGGTAAACCTGTGATTCGGTTGTCAGCCGATGACAAATGGTTGACAGCTACATTTAATTCTACACCAAACAAACATAACCTTGTACTTACAACTGAAATATTAATTAAACCAGAAGAATGTCGATAAATAAAAAAAATTACGTCAACGTCATAATTTTTTATATTCTTTAAGGGCTGATGATGGCAGTAGTGTTCTGCCGAAACATGTTCCATTTGTAATTTTACACTTATTAAAGGTGTTGGAGTTCGACTTAGATAGGACAACCGTTTTTTCGTGCATTGCCAACTTTGACAATTTTCTTGACCTCGCTGTAGAAAATTACATGATGTATAAAATTTTATTATTCTATATTTTTGCGATCTACGAAAATGTTGCAATAATTTTTTGATGGGCGCTGTCTTATATTTTAAGAGGAGTTATCTCCGCAATGATTCACAGAATTAGAATCCATTACGAAAATAATTTCTGTTAAATTAAAAATCGCATTAACAAACAGTTATCGTTTAAAATGTTGACAACCATTTATTGATTTTTTTTTCCTTTAAAAATTATAACTCCCTCTCGTGTTCAATTCAATTTCAAAATTCTTAAGTCAAAAAATGGTTGTCATTCCAAAACCGTTACTCAATCAGTCAATTGTAGATGCGGTGGCAAACCCGCCCACCGCATTTGCATGTGGTGCCATGAACCATATGGCTTTTAGTTCGGCTGTTTGTTGTCTGTTTCAGAGAATCTTTCAGTAGGTAAGTAAGTTCTTGTGAGTTTCTTTTATGTAACTGTTTTTACATTCAGATAGTACAAAATTAACATTTCAGTACTACTACAACTTTTGCTTCAACGTCACAAGGCAGAATAAATTGTGAGGCTACTGGGACCAGAACGGACGAGTATTTAACTTCCAATAGACGCGAATCTTGTGTTTCTTTTAAGTAACTGTAGTGTGTGAACATTAACATTGCAGTAACACCAAATTTTACTTCAACTTCACGAACCATAATAAATTGTGGGGAGTGATTATTAGTAAGTAGACGTATATTTAATTTTTTGTATGTGAATGCTCTGCATAAATGATATTTTACTTACCTTTTTTCTGTAAAAATAAAGATGTATTTGGCGAATTTATTGTTTTTTTTTTACACGTCGAGAAAGGTAGTGTTTCTCACGTAGGCAAATCACATGTATTTCACGTCAAGCGTGACGTCAAGGATCCGTGACTTTTTTCCGTCAAAATGACGTGCGTCTGCTACCTGGGTTCTCTTAGCATGTCGTAAAGGCATTACGCTAATTATCTACTACAAGTTTGTATTCACAGTGAAAACAAAAAACAATAATTGTCTGGATCATTTTTGGTGGTAGATAACTACTTTTAGTCAGTTTTTCCCTAAAACAGCAAAAACATTTTTTTTTATTACAACTGCCAACGCACATTTCGCCAACAATGTTGTTGCCAAAGTTTGTATAGTTGCCTGAAATATATCACACATAAGATGACAATTATTATAAAATCCATTATTGTTTTTGATAAGGGCAATTATTGTACGCACTATAATTATATCTATTGGTGCCGGCCAGTTGGGGAAACCCAGGGTCATAAACCCTTACCTGTCTGGCGAGACCGATGCTCCCATAATCCGAAATTCAACCACCGCAAAGAGCACACTCTCAATCGAAAATCAGGAACAATGTTCCTTTATTCAAATCTTTCTAAAACATTACACAACTCTGTGACACTAACGATGTGACTCAGTTCTGTTCATACCAGACAGATTTGGCGTGTGACCCACACGACGTGCCTCGTTTCTGCGTAGTGACACCGGGTATGTGTCACAAAGTTTTTTTTAATTATCTTTCGAAAGAAGCCGCATAATTTTTTTTTATTATACCGTCGTAATCAGTAAACAAAGTTCAATCAGAATATGAAAAAAAAAAGGAGCAAATGGGACCGATTTTTTTTTCTTAAGGGGCAGCTAACTTGTTAAAAAAATGTCCCATTGGCCGGGTCCAGCGATTTCGAATATCAGCAGGAGTTAGCTGGGGGTCTGGACACTAAGAATTTAATTTTTTTAGATTTTTACACTGTCAGAACCTTAGGTAGGTACTTTGAGATTCTCTTCTCATATATTCCAGGATCTAGGATTCTGTCAAGTTCTCAGATTCTCAAGATTCCAAGTTCTGAGATTCTTATATTCTGAGATATTTCAGGTTGTCAGTTCTCAAATTCTCAGATTTTTAGGTTTTCATATTCGCATATTCTTATATTTTGATTTTCGAGTCAGAGTATCACGGTAAGAAATTGAAGTAGAACCGACTCAATCCACCAAGTAAGAAGTAGCTTGCTAAACACACAGTTTAATTATAATTGTTGTCGAAAATGGGGCTCATTGTTTCGCTCTAACTACATCATATTAAATATAAAAATGTTATGTTATATTATAATGCGAACAATAGTTCGCTTGTTACACAGTTATTAATTTTACGTTCGACGCTGAATAACACGCAAACATTGAAATCCGCCAAAACGCTATGTACGCTCGAAAAATATTGAATCTTTTGTAAAACACACAAATAAAGAAAAATCTAAATGCTACATTTTGAACGAAAAATCTCCATAGAAAGGCGCACAAAAGCCGTCGTCTATTTTATTCAAAGGAGAGAACACGTATTGGTGATTTCTGCGAGTGAATTTATGAAAATGTGGAATTGAAAGAGCGTCCGTCCTTTCAACACATAAACCGGTGAAATAAATTTGCTTTTATACTAAAGTGATTCTATATCAACCTTTGGGAGAGCATATAATATTTTTATGGGGGATTTCTGTGCAAAGAATGTATGATCTATAGATCTATAACATATAAAAGACACATTTTATCGCACGCTATACATATACAGACGCTGATATAATTTTATGTGACATATTATGTATTAAAATCGGTTTTGCGGTGCGGAAAATAGCCTATAAGTACCTCCATATTGTATTCGCACATTTTAACTGTGATGGATTTCCCTTCGCGGTCCACTCCGCGCCATCGAAAAGCCAAACTTCTTTCATATTTGCATTAAAATGTAATCTCTTATACGGAGATGTTGCCAACATGCAAACTTATCTCGTTTGGATGATATACGATACAATCTTCGAACGTTTTATAATAAACTAATCAGGGTGGGACTTGCCGTCTCAATTAAAGTATTCTCCTTTAATATAACGCATTAATTAATTTAAGAAAATTCACCGAATTTTAAAAATATTTATCAAATTATCACTCTAGCAAACATAAGTAATGTATGCGTTCTTATATGGCATATTTCCCCTCTATCTAATTCCGTCAGACCTTCTCTTTTAAATGTAACGGAAAGCAGTTGGAGGATGATCATGTAGACGTGCTATAATAAGGTGTATCCGGCATTTTGCATATTGACTTTGATGTCGGAACCGAAACGCACCACGGCTGCTGGACGCCGATAAGACCAAGTCGCGGGGCTGCAATCGATTAGCCTTATATTTCCTCGCCCGATCACCCCCTTACCGACCGTTTGCATACGAGATTTGTTCGACTATCTTGCCCCCACAATGGGGTCATACACTAGAATGTGTGTGTGCTCGTTCCCTTTTTTTGATAAACTGCTCTACAGAAGTTAAGAAATACTTCTTTAGACTTAGCATAACTTTTATTACTTACTGTTAATTATATCAATTGTTAATCTCAGTCAGTATGTTCCGTCCTTTTTATTTTTAATTGCTTTTACCCGGTTCACTGCGCATATATTTTTTGTTTCTTGTTTTTGTATCCATAATAGGTCGCTGGTTCAAACCCGGCTCGAAGGACCAAAAAAAAGTACGTGCGGAATTTCTTTGAATTGTAATAAAGTTCAAAGCGAGTTAAATTGAAAAGTATAAGATCGGCAAAATCTATAGGCATGCGAAATTATTTATGGCCTTTAACTGTTTTGAAAAGTGTCAATAATCAATGGAATTTCTTGAGGTCTACAAGCCAAATGAGAGCGTTCCAATGGGCATGCAAAATTTGTCGCTCGTTTCTAAAACTGGTAGTTCAACTTTTGGTAATTTCACATGAGATTTGGGAGCGGTAACTGGAGACGGGCGGTTTAGGTGTTTTATTGCCTTTTGTGACTTGAAAATCTATTGTTTTTATTCCCAACAACATGTCATCTTCGGTTTCAAACGCGGCAGAATCTATTAAACCGATAATGTTGTTGCTTTTGTATACATCTGTCAAATGACAGATCATCAGTTACAAAAAAGTTGAGTTTGACAGATCAGTTCCAACAAAGTAGAGTTTGAGAGATGTGAAACTTTACGGCTCCAAAAGAAGCCATAGAATCACCTTTTTCATAATCATCGCCTAAAAAATGCTTTTTTACAAATACAGATGAGCTATGAAAGTCCACTTTTCTCCGAATAAAACATGCAATTTTTTCTTTAAACGTCGGAAATTTGACAGTTTCTTTGATTTGATAAAACTTGCCTGACCACCAGCGGCCATATTTCATTATACCTATTGACGTATACAACGTCACGTTTTTCTGACGTTTGAAGAAAAATACTATTTATATTCACATTTTCAAAAAATTATGACAGATATCAATAGTAAGTAGTGTACAAAGGCGCTGAACGGACATGAATGGAAAAATAACTGAAAACGATTTTTTTCTGGCAATTCCGCCATTTTTCTGGCAATTCTGACTTTTTTCTGGAAATGGAGTAGTGTACAAAATTTTGAAACTTTTTTTTTTATAAATAAAGCTGCCAAAAATAGAGTACTCCTATTTTTTCGTTTTGTTCAAATCATAACAGTTTTCTTGAAATAAATAAAAAACTGTTTCGCGGGCAAATAACTGCGTCATTAGTTTCCGAGTATGGAGGGATTAAGAGTGAAAAGGAAAGAATTACTTATAGAATGAGTGAGAGTGAGAAATGGCAAAACGTACGTCCTCACTTAATTCATATGCCGGCCACTAATGACGTATTTTAAACTAGTACAGTTCTCTCATAAAAAATTTAACGAATTTCAATTCCATTTTTTCACCATAATAGCGCTAAACCATACACTTTTCAATGAAGTTTATGATTATTGTATTTTCCAAAAACTTTATTTTTTAGTATACTACCTCATTCTGACTTTTTTCACCAATTTGGATTATCCACGGAAGTTACCGTCTGTGAAAATTAGTTTTCCCGTGGATCATTGAAATTGGTGCCTCGCACTACGCGCTCGATCCCTTAAAGAAACATACTCCAAAAAGGTCATACGGCGTGCGTAGCGGGATGCACCAATTTCTGTGATCCATTTAAGTTACGGTCTGTGATTTTGTCTGCAGATTTTGTCAAATTCAAAAGTCTAATATACAGTGTGGTCCTGGATGGGGTGCCCATGTGGTGATTTTCTCTATTAAGTTGTTTGGAGAGGAATATTTTTGATCTAGACTGGTTTTGCTTATCTTACAACTGTAGAAAACTAAAACAGTCAAACAAACAAAATTGCCTAGCAATAACCTGAACACAGTGGCAGTGACGGCTGATACCTTATTTCGAGTAAAATAATTAACAAAACAATTTGAACAATCCATGGCGGCTCAAATGAACCCCAGGAATTTTTTCTTGAAATTCTTGGATTACGTGTTGATATGATAGGTCGCCAAGACCGTAACACTGAATTAAAAAAATTCATGCTGAAGACTTAGTAAGTACTCTGATTTTTTTTGACAACAATGAAGTCTCATAAAGTTTCAATGGTATTTTTTAAGCGTTGCTAGGCAGTGTTCGGCTTTAAATACTAGATTTATCAAAAATATTGGGACTTAGACAAAAATTCGATCCTATTCGAGGAAAAAAGACCCCAATTAAAACATAGCGACTATGTTTTGCAATGTTTTATCTTTTTTTTGTAATTTTATAACAAGCAAAACCAGTCAAGACCAAAAATATTCTTCTCCAAAGAACTTACTAGAAAAAATCACCTCATGGGCACCCCATCCAGGGACACATTGTATAAAGATCTCGTGTCACGGTGTTTGTGCCGAAACGGCTCGACCGATTTTTCTGAATTTTTTGTTGTATATTTGGCAGGTATGAGAATAGGTGGTAAACTATTTTTCACATGGACAAGGGGGCTGGACCGATTTTTCGGCTCGACCAATTTTTATGATTTTTTTTTTATATTTGGCAAGTATGTGAATAGGTGGTAAACTCTTTGTCACATGGATATGAGGGCCCAGGGGACCCCCTTGGGCTGAACCAATTTTTATGATTTTTTTTGTATATTCGGTAGGTATGAGAATAGGTGCTAAACTATTTTTAATATGGACACGGGGGCCCAGGGACCTTCCTTGGGTTGGACCAATATTTTGGCTCGACTGATTTTTATGATTTTTTTTTTGTATATTTGGTAGGTATGAGAATATGTGGTAAACTCTTTTTCACATGGACATGGGGGTCCAAGGGGCTCTCTTGGGCTGGACCGATTTTTATGTTTTTTTTTGTATATTTGGTAGGTATGACAATAGGTCGTAAAGTATTTTTTACATGGACATGGGGACCACAGGGCCCCCCTTGGACTGGGCCGATTTTTATGATCTTTTATTTATTGGATTGGTCTCCGCCCCGAATAGCAGAATATTTATTAAAACATGGACGTGGGGGCTCCCTTGGGTTTCATGGGGGCCCCCTTGGGTTTGACCGATATTTATGATCTTTGATTTGTTAGATTTGTCTCCGCCCCGAATAGCAGAATAACTATTAAAACATGGACATGGGGGCCTAGGGGGCCCCTTTGGGTTTGTAACTCAAGAAGGGGTTTCATGATATGTATTTGATTTGTTGGATTTGTCTCCGCTCCGAATAGCAGAATAACTATTAAAACATGGACGTGGGGCCAGGGAGCCCCCTGGGATTTATAACTCAAGAACGGCTTTTATGATTTTTGATTTGTTGGATTTGTCTCCGCCCCGAATAGCAGAATAACTATTAAAACATGTATATGGGGGCCCAAGGGGGGCTCTGAGCCACTGTGTTATTGATTCTCAGGCTGTACAAAGTTCGCCGGGTCAGCTAGTTGCTTTTATAATTTTTGACCAGGAGTTTTTACTTTTGTAGTGTTGGGGTTAGAGGGAACTGATCAAAAGAGTCGGAAAGTTCTTCTTCAGAACAATATGGCGGAGGTCCCTAGTTGCGTCGGCGGGGGATCATAATTCCCGCCCGAAAGTGAGATATGTAGGAATATATCCCGTCCTTTGACACCTGATTGTGCTAATGGCGAATCTTATGGAGGGAAGGCAGCTTCTGAGACCATGCATGGTGCTAGGAGGATTGACAGATGAGCCTTCATATCTCGCTTTTTTTTTCTACCGGGTTTGCACTGGGATGATACACTGGCATGATCGATGTCGAAGAAGTTTGGTAATAAATCTGCAGGCTTTAAATTCGACGCTTTGTATCTTTATGTATGATATTCTTTCCAAACGGCTTCTCTCTCTTGTTCTGGTACTACTAACTAAACTTCTTGAGTACCGGTATAATACGCCTTGGCTCATTAGGTACTTTCACAAGCTGCAGTACCGTTGCCCGGTACAGGCTGTACACTTATTGGAACTTCGGTTGAAATGGTGGAAATTAATGAAAACTTCCTCTACACTAATAACAATTTAATGTACAATAGAGATGAACTGAAGAATTACACTAACAATGTTTGAACAATTGCTCGCGGAGTTTTGTTCCTTGTCCTTGGCTCGCGACCTTGAAACTGCCTCTACTTCAACCACTACCGTGAGAAATTAATTGGCCAAATTGCCCTTAGTATACAATTATTATTCGTTTATTATTATTAATCTTACTGCACTTTATCACGAGGGACGCAGTTTTGGATATACAGGGTTCAGTCTTACTTCTTCCAACCTATGTCTGAAAATCCATTCTATACCCGGTATGTGGGTCCCATTAGTTTCATGACACACTTAGTAGAAAGAAAATTATTTAGAATTATGATCTTCAAAGACGTTTTCATTTCAGCCATGTGGCCTTAAGCACACCCACAATGTTTCTTAGAATGAAGGAGTAAAGAATTTTTCAATTAATTTCAACAAATTAGTTACTCTGTTGTGATGGTTTTCATTCAATTTCTTTGTTTCTTTAAGTGTAATAATGGAAGAAATAATAACGAAATGTTAATTATGACCAAGAAATGTAATTTTCTTCATCCCCCACCCGAAAGTACGGTCTTCCCGGTGCTCTGCTGGGGGATGAAGAAAAATAGTACCTATATGACACCCGGACAGAAAGTTGGATGCTCTGGGGTATGTGACATAAATCCTCTACTTTGGAAATCCAACTTTCTGGCCTTGGATCGTAATCTAAAAAATAATGCACTTAATTAATTGTCCTATTCTTCTTCAGTCGCTCTAATCAGCGCTCGAAGGGTTTTGTGTTCTAAATATTGTTGTACTAACCATATTCCATACGTACTCAATCGGATGCATATCCGGGGAGCTTACTGACTCCACATTTATTTCTTCCAACGCATGTTGGGCCCTTCTCGTGCGGTTTGGTCGAATACTAGGTAATACGTGTTCTTTTATGTTGCTATTGTGTTTTACAAAATTGGCTATGTAGCGACTCTCTTTTGCATTTGCACTTTTGAATGTCCACTACTTGGTCTCATATTCACATTTCCAGTCTTTTAGAATGATCACACTATTCTGATAACAGATTATCTGGTTGTGACAATTGTTACTGAAATTTGGGATGAAGAAGGTCTAGGTAAAGATAGAAAAGATAAGAACGAAACTGAACACATTTTAGTAAAACAAAATTAACAAAAAGCACGTACCTTGGAGCGGCGCATCCACCATTAATGATACTTTATTGCTATAACGACACTGCCCGCGCTGGGTTTGATATTATTTATTTTCGGGTTTCTCCTTCAGTCGGTTTCCTATTAGATTTTCCAAGTTTCTTAGTTCCTTAAGTTTTCGGCCCTTTAGGCTAACGAACTTGCTCAAGTTCCACAAGTTCCTATGCTCCTCAGAAGCCTTCGATTACTCAGGTTCCCATATTTGCAAGTTCGTTAACTTCTCGGCTTCTCAAATGCTCTTTGTTATTTAAAAACTTTATAAATCATTTTTTTTATTCGATATTTTTTTGTCTAATTTGCTTGGACTATAAATTTGGCCTTTATCTTTGATATGCAGTGTTAATCCGTACTACTGAAGATGTTGCTTACAGAATCGGATGTTGCGGTATAACAAGGATCACTTTTTCTTTTTTTAAACGGACATCAATAAAGGAGGAGGTTCTCTATTATTGTATTATATTATAATTATATATTTTTATTTATGTAGGTTCGGGCATAACTTCTTTGTTTATGAACCGATTTTAATTATTCTTTTTGCGTTGCGTTCAGTACAGCTCCAAGGTGGTCCCATTTTAATTTCATTGATATTGGACATAACACTTCGAAGATATAGCAGGAAACTCCTCAAAATCAAATGGAAATGTGATGGGAGAGAGGACACCAAACGGAGACTGCATTGTTATATTTATGACAACCCCAGAATAAAGCAGGTATCAAACTGTGGTCGTGGACGTGATTAGCTGGCGATAACATCATAAATGCAGTGAATAATTTATTTATTGTGTATGTACTGAAACCGAGTCTTTTTGCGTTGTGTTCAGTATAGCCCCAAGATGGTCCCATTTTAATTTCATTGATATTGGACATAATACCCTGTAGTTAGATAATAAACAATAATTTCTTAATTTCATTAAACGGAGCAATAAATAATTACATTTAGCGGAGCAACAAATGAGTATGAAATTGAAAAATTTAATTTTTTACCTTTTTGTTAACTTATGTTACTTTTGTGTTTTTTTAAAGTCGGTTTCCTTTTTTTTAAGTTGATTATTCTGAAAATAGTGTCCCTGTAGTCCTGATTGAGGTGTGTTTCGCTAATCAGAATTTTACCTGTTTCATCTTGCAGGTCGCGGTATTTTGTGTTTATTAGCATAAAAATAATTAGTCTATTTATCATTAGAATTAAGTTTTATTTATTTAAAAAAATATGTAGGTATGAAATAAAAGCATAAAATTTCACTGATTCGAATTGCCCTGGTTTTAATTAATTATCGAGTCTCTACTGTCTAATATATTTCATAATGTAGATCATTGCAATAAAAAAATCAATCCATTTGCGCTATGACGTCGGTTGTTTGCGATAAACCCCATGACGAATTTATTTTTGTTTAGTAAATGGTGGAACAATTTCGATATAGTTTGCAGAATGAAAGGCTGGTGAGATTGTAAACGGAACAGCATCAATCTTATGCCTTACCCTAAAGCTTTTTTACGCGAAGTACACAAATACGAACGATAAATCAATGTGGAAGACCTGTCACTGGTTAGGAAGCCACGCAGTTGTTGTGTTATTTCTCTCTGCATTCGCTCTTTTCTTCTATCCGGAAATAAAACGGCTGCTGGAAGAACTGATTTTTTACTTTTTTTTTCCTTCGGCATTACCTATAAGTGGACATGATGGTGACGTAGCGGCAAAGAGCTTGGACAGGTCCCGTCGAGAAAAACTTTTTTTATTTTATTGACGTTTTTCAAAGTTATTATAATTCAGAAGGAAGGAGTTGCGGGGGGTGGTGGGAGTAGGACCAACGACGCGGGGGTGGAAGGAGGGATACGACATGAACCAGACTCGAAGTAGAATATCAATAATGTGACCGTGCGATTGCCAAGACTCAACATGGCCGCTCTCTCCAGTTCTCTCCTCCTCTCCAGGACTTATATAAGATTCCCAGGATCTCCCAGAACGACCCGACCCGCAGGATTAATGCATTTAGGACTATTATATTACGACCTCGTCGATATTATGGTTATTGCCGGCGAAAAATATGTTCTCCAGTTTCTCGACGCGCCTAATATAGTTATCTCCACCAGCGGCTACTCGTCCTTTACGTCTTGACATTAAAATTTTATGCAAGACCGTGCTAAAAGTTACAGGGAGAGCGATTCTGAGGAAAAAAGTTGGCTTAAAAAATATTGCAATGTAGTATGTAACGCTATTTAAATATACATATATTTAAAATTGACAGTGACTGTCCTGTAAGTACAATAATTATATATATGTATAGGTCAAAATTATATTTCTTTACGGCCGGTTTCACCAACATCGATTAACTTAACGGCATTTAAAACTATAGCAACAATTGTTCCTAACAGATTAAGTTTAACGGAGGTAAGAAAACGAGCCTATAAGAATTCTTTCACACGTGTTATGTAGTATATTTTTTCTACAGGCACCATAAGACATTGTGTTTTGTTGTATTAACTCTCGGACAACTAGTGGGGAAGAAATTGTGACAAATTTTGATGACCACTGCTATTATTCAGAAGGTAAGCAATTTGGAAGAACTATTTTGACCGATCAGTCGGGTACCTAAATAAGGTTTTAAGATGTCCTCAAATTTTTTAGGTTCCTAGGTTCCTTAGAAGTTCTAGACTACTTAGGTTCTCAAATTCATAAAGTTCCTTAGTTTCTCAGGCTTCTCAAATTTTTCTTATTCAACTTGCTAACTTGTAGTAACATCTTGTACCCTAGAACGTACTCTAGGAACCTGGGAAACGCAGGAAATAGTTCATTACGACCCAAATCTAGAAAGTTGTATTTTCTGGCGTGCGTGATATAAATATTATATAATAAGTGATTATCACGAACGCCAGGACATCCAGCTTTCTGGCCGCGTGTCGTATCCGGTCGCGTTTTACGGGCTGCGCTTTTGTGGCCTGTGCGCAGCGACAGAAGTCCCTGTTCCTGGCTGAGAAGACTTTCTGTAACGACTGTAATTCTTACAAGATCCTAATCAATCAAAGGAATTTTTTTTTAGTTAATTGTACTCGTAGTCTAATTTGATTCTGAACTCCTGTAAACACGTGATTGAGATTGGATTTAAAGATATGAAGAAACAACCTACTCTGATGGATTAACATTCCAAGGATCTAAGAGCTTCCTTCCTAAAATATTTAAAACACAAAAAATATATAATGTTCATTCCTGATTCTCAATAAGGAGGAATGAGCATAATTAAAAATTTATTATGCAAACATTTATTAAAAAAAAAAAAACTGCCAAAGTAACTTTACGTAAAACAGGTAATTTTTGCACAACTTGGGGTATAAAAAAATTCTCATTATCGTACTGGAGCAAAAAGTTTTTTGAGAATTTATCTTTTTTACTAGTATTTGTTTTGTTTCTAGCTGCTGCATGTAGCTTAAGTAACAGTAATGTAGGTATCTATATTTTTCAGAAAAGTGATGTCTGTGACGATGGTGAAATGATGTCTGTCACGTGAAATAAACATTTTTTACACTTGTTGCATAAATAACTATTAAGTGGTTGTAATAATCACTTTCATCTACTAAACTTGATTGTACATATTTTGAACCATTTTAGATTGTATTTTTTTTAATTTATGAACCTTTTAAAGCAAATATGAAGCCAAAGCTTTGTAGATGCCCTAGTAATATTTATTTTCGACGAATTTAAAATAGTCCCTTAATTAATTTAGAATCTATTAAATTTTGTTAGTTAGAAACTGATGGTTTAGCCCGAAAAGTGGCTCTAAATAATTTTTTGGAAATCTTATCGAATGTGCGCATCCACCATTGTTGAATCTCGAGCGCTTTCTGTCTAATGTATTTATACTGACGCATCTGTTTCGATTTTTTTTCTCTTCCCCACTTAGTCAGTTATCTCTACTGCATCGAAAGCTATTTACGTATCTAACCTAAATTCAGTGTCTCTTTATGGGAGAGGAATTTACGGTTAGTCAATAGCTATAACATCCGAAATATACACTTGAAAGATTAGATGCGAGGGCGACTCAAACATTACCGGAAATTATTTTTTATAGTCAATTTAGCTGTGGTAGTGTTGATAGCTTTACAACATGTGTGTTGACCCAATTCAGTAGTAAAAAGTTAATGCGACAAATAAAGAAATTTTGGTGAGACTTCGGGCATAGTTCTGGCAGTTAAGAGGTGGTATAAACTCCCTCTTACGAGTTGGACTTATCAAAGAACGCACTTGCATCCTTTTTATCTATAGGACGCCTATTCCTATTGGACGGTTACGTACCATCGTAGTACCATTATTTCTTTATTGTAATTTAAAACAACATCAGCCGAAAATATTGGAATGGATGGCTCTGGTATTGTCATTTTGACGCCTGAAGTAAATTCACACTAAATAAAATTTCACAAAAACAGCTTCTAGATAAATGTGGGTGTTAACTATTCAGTGCTCTCAATAGTACCACCCGCGCTGGTATACAGTTTTCAGTGGATGTTGCGGCGGAATTTATACTCTAAAATAATATAAAAATTATATGTTGTGAGGACACCAGAAAAAGAGTCGCTATCGATTAGTGCCGTGTGAGAACGGCGTAAACATCCAGAGCCCGCATTGAAACCGGGATTCTCTGCGCAGAAATAACAATTGTAGAATCACACAATCGTACAAAAAAGAACAGGAACGTCCAATAGAGCGTCGGTTTGTGCGTCACGGCGCAACGGCGTCCAATCCCACCCCCGGTGGCAATAAGATCCACATTCCGAGAAACTCGAGCTGTGCCGACTGATTTCATTGGTTGTCGGATTCCGCGAATCCCACCAATTTCTCTTATTGTCATTGCACGGGTTGGGCTGTGTAGGTGGGCCAGTTTTATTCCAAATCCAATCCGATAAACTAAATTTACGTCTGCTGCAATTTTACACTAGGCTGAACTGCAACAATCGATGATGCGTTGCGCTAGCAACTTATTCTCACGACTCGCGGGAGTGGACGTTGTTTCAACGTCTTATTGGGACAGGGAGGGACTTCTTGTAGGAGTACATACATTAACGTGCAACTTTCACAACGAGGGACCAAGTAAAAATAATCTGTAACTTCCAATTATTGTCGTGTGCTATCATATTGACCGCAGAATTATCTCGAAAGTGACTCTCATAACGAGGAAGTTCGAGGAAGTTAACTGGTGCATTATAAGGTCCAGTACAACATAACTGAAAATTTGAGTCAAAAATTTTAATAGGGCATACATTTTTTAAACCACCCTAGTGTCGGCGTTCATGAAGTCGACATGACAAAAAAAGGCATACGGTCGAGTCCGAGCAATAAGGTTTAACTTGGCACTTGAGATTGAAGATGATTAGATTTACCTGCCTCAATAACATTATCTCAAAATGACGTCCCTTATTTTGTTTCCAAAATCACCCACGACACAGCACATTAGACGTTGATACGAAACTGTTGTTTTGCACACGTTCACGCAAAACACGCTTCGTCCGTCAACAACACAATGTTAAAAAGTTTCCAATCTCTCATTTTTTTGCACCTTTTATACAATTTTCGGGAAAAGACGCGTGATACGTCTTCGGTTTCGAGGCTCTTTCCGAACTGAGGTCATTTAACTGGGTTGGATAAAAAAAGATGACAGTTTTAGTCTATTATTATGAACTAAATATATGTTGGCGTGCTAACTTTAAAGAATTTTATCAGGGTTACAGGGGCGGAGTAGAAAACCCAAACCAAGAGGGTGACACTCTACTCATCCCAAAGTTTTACCAGATTTTTTTTACATACCCGTTTACAGAGGACCTATAAATGGTGGATGCGCCGTCTTAAGTTGTTGAATAATTTAATAAGAAATCAACAAATACAAAAAAAAACAATATATGAAGGACAAAAAAAGCTCACTTAAACGGAGGAGGTACAAGATATTATTACTCATTACTGGGATGATTTTAACTTTAAAAATTTGTTTGGTTTTGCGATCATGTTTAATTTGTGTCACTGGAAGAGTTCACTGATCAATATAATTGTTGTTAGTAGTCAAATAAAACTTTGTTTTCGGTAAGGTTAAAAGGTAAAACAACTGACTGGTGGTCATCATGGTCATTTTAGTCTTTTCTTTTCATCGCTTGTTACATTGCATATTCAACATGTGTTGTTTTTGCACAGACGAATTTTGTTTCTCTCGTGTTTTTGCTGCATCTCCGCCGTCCTCTTGCGAGCATTCGTTCCGTCATCGAGTTGCAAAAACGTCCAAGTACGGCGCTGTGTGAAAGAGACAAATAAAAGTTGTTCTTGGGCGAGAATAGTAGCACATGAGGAGGGCGGTTGGGCGGCGTTCTGCTCCGGTATCGACCCGCCGCGCCCGGATGAGGACATTACCCGGAGCTCTCAATACTCAGCGCAATGCTACTCGAGTCCCCCCAGTTACCCCCCGAGCTCCGGTTCCTCAAACCTTCTCCACCTCCCATTCTGCGCCATCTACATCTCCAACTGCTGCAGCTCCCACTCGCGCTTATTGTACCTACTCCCGGATTATAACTCTCCATGTATAAGTTTTAGATATTGTTTCTCTCTTGTAACGTTGCCGTGCTTTGCCGCGCCGGAGTTGTCGACGGAACGACGTGAAAAACTTAAACCGCTTTCTTTTATGCTTTTATGAACTGAAATGCTGCCGTTTTATTGCGGGATAGTTTTAGGGCAGGTGGGGCGGATGTCGGCGGTAGGTTTGACGTAGTTTTGGGTTTTGATCTTTACATTTTTATGAGTTGGAGGGAGACGATAAAATTATAAGTTACGTTTTGCAATATGTTAAATATTTTGTATCTTCTTAATTCTTGTGGAAAATAAAAACATAGTTTTGAAAAATATTAATGACAACGTTTTAAAAAGAAAAATATATAAGATATATGTAAATGTTATTGGATTATTGCCATATTTAGCATCTAGGTATGTGCAGACTGCTTTTACTAACTCCACCGTCGAGCTTCGGGCTGCAATTCGCCCTTAGTCGGAAGGTCGCGAAGCTTGCAATTTAATGCAATAAGTAAGTACTGCAAAAATAACCAATGATTTGACTATTTATTATTGTTAGAAAAATATTCATTTTTATTCATCCACTTCTAAAAAGTTGGGTTCCATAACTTTATATTGAGGTATAACAGGAGGTACACATTGTTTGCTGATACCTACTGGTAATATTTTTGTCATTTTGCTGTCCAAACATTTATTATTCGACTTAGTGCCCACTATTTTCAAATTATTCTCAGAAAGTTGAAACTAAAATTAATATAGTACTCAACAAGAAATAATAAATAGCAGAAGTAGCTACAAATGTTTCAAATATATTTCAAAAAATATTTTTATTGAGAGATTTTTGAATACATTTATACTGTTTAGATTTTATTCAAATGTAGAGAAAATATACTTTTGAAATATTTTCTCTATAACAAAAAGTACTGTATTGTCACTTAGACGAATTCAATTTGCCTAGATAAAATAAAAAAAAATTGTTGGCAGCAGCTGAAAAAATTTATTCAAAACGCTTCATCCCTGGTCCTTTACAATGTCTAACATAACAAAACAACTTATGTATTACCTTGAGTTTTATAAAAGACAAAAACGAATTAATAATTTTAGCATCTATTGAGGTATAAACTGAAGAAAGGCTATCAAATAAATGATATAATTAAATAGATTTTATTAAATTAAAGAATAATATAAAAAAAAGAAAATAGAAATATTTTTATTTTATTTATTTTTATTTTTCTAATTTATTATCAATCATGACATCTTAAAAAATGGTAGTCGCTGTTTAAAAAATAAAATATATAATACAGTGTAAACTCTATATAGGGAAATTGAAGGGACCGGGTATTTTTATATAGGGTTTTCGTTATACAGAGACCAAAAGAAACCAATATTATAACACTATGAACCAAACAGACCTTAGTAATTTCTATACGTTTTAAGGAGTTTTTCGTTATATAGGAGTTCGCTATATAGAGTTTACACTGTACTTATAATTATGTACCTGATGTTATACCCAGCTCATTTTATGCAATAAAGTCTCGGGAAATTATTTTTTCGTTTTAACTGTTTACAGCACCAAATTTATAAAAAAAGTATTTTTTTATTATCTAAAATAAATATAAACAATATGCAAAATATATATATAAATATACAAATATTAAGCAAATTAATGTTTCCAATAAAATATAAGTAATGCTATATAACATACATTTTAAAAATATGTATTCTTCAACCATATTTCATTCACATTCTTTTAATATAACTAATATTAAAAAAAGATTCAATATTTTCTAAATATATATTTGCAATATAAATAAATAAATAAACTTGGCTACTGGGGTAGCTGGTAAAAATACTGGTAAAGATATACACAAGCCTGGTGAAGAACCACGAGAAGGAAAATTTGAACATAAATTGTAGAAAACAAGCAACAAGAGAAATAAACTGCAGATTACATAAAGGTAGTAAAAGTGTGGAACAATATAGAAAGTGTGAAAACCAAAATTGGTATTAATCTGGGGGAGCAAAAGAAAGGCAACAGACCAGTCTGTTGTGTTATGTGAGCGTAAAAACTGTGGACACTAAACAAAGAACACAAATTATAGGAGAATATTACGAAGAATATACGGAGGTATTGAAGTAGAATTAAAAGAACAAAGAGAGAATTATGGATATGAAATGTTAAGAAAATGCTGGAAATATAAGTGGTAGTAAAGATAAATAAAAGCCGTCTCAGAAGAAAATGACTAAACGCAGTGAGGGAGGAAGAGAAATTGGAGAAGAAAAGCTAGAACTAAAAATGAATGACGAAAATTGTCAACCAATCCTTAAGGGACAGTATTTCACAAATCCTATAAAAAATGTGAGTGGCTAAGAAAAACTGACTTAAGACCATCCACCAGAAATTACCAATAGAGTGTTTTGCAAGGGTTATTCTTTTTAGCCTGACTAGCTTCTTTAGTTAGTACCACATTTTCCATTTCTCTATGTATTTCTGTTTTGTATGAAATCTATGAACAATGGACCGCTAAATATCTCTGGTACTTCTTTGCCAGTAGGTTTCATTATACAGGTATCTCTTCATTCACTGATCTTCCGCTTCCAATCTAGTTTGGTAGTAGCTTTATATTTACCAAGACTAGAACTTTATACACCGCATTGAGTTGGGCTGTTCCCCAGTATACTTATTACAATCAGTTATATGCCCTTTTTTAAATCTTGTGATGATTAATATTGTCGCTTTGAGAGTTGTATATAGGATGTTTGGCGAGTCAACCACTATTTTGAGTATTTTCAAAATGTTGTTTCCGTTCTATTTGTTTGGAATTACTTTTTAATTTCTTCAAATTAGGTTCTCTTCTTTATCTTTGACAAATGACATATTTTCCTTCTGCCATATTCATATAGCATATAGTTCACATAGTCGAGCTCAAGTCCTTTCCTTTCCTGTCACCCCCTCGTGTCCCTCATTCCTGTCTCTCATCCAGCCATACGACATATTAATCGAAAAAAGCTAGGATGGTTCCAGGCGAGGTGCACCTCAAGTTGGCCCAGCCGGGCCATGTCTCCCCCAGTATCTTTCTGGTCGAGGCGAGAGCCGGACATTCCCGTAGGATATGTTCGATAGTCTCGTCCTCCTCTAAACACGTTGGGTCGTTTACCACCTCCTTACGTGGAGGTGTTTCTTTAGTCTGCAGATGCTCACCAAAAGGCGGAATCTGTCTGTTTTCCATCTAGCACAGTGTCCAGAATGGGTGTCAGTTTTGATCAGTTTTGAGAGGTAGCAGTTGGCCGGTCGGATAGGCGGTTCGGTACCATACGTGGTTCCCGTCGCACCCTGTTGAGCCAGCTTGTCGGCCCTCTCATTCCCCTCTTTACCGTTATGTCCTCGAACCCACATTTTCGTACTTACCAGTAAGCAGTATGACCATGGGGAGAGAACTCCCCCCTGAGGACAGCCACTCTTAACCACCCCTCGAGTAGTTGCGTCCGCTGAGACGTCGCGGTTCTGTAGTGCTCGCCCGACACTATCGAAGGTGGTCTTGTCAAATGCCCCCTCGATGTCAATGAATACTCCCACCACCTCGTGTAGAGCGGACTCCCTCGATTTCCCCGGAGCATATTATGCATGTTGGTTGGGGTGTAATGGTTTGGCCCTTCTCACCCCATTCTTGAAGGTTTGGGAATAAAGCCAACTCTCACCTCCCTCCACGTTTCCGGTTTGTGTGCAAGTGCAATATATGCCCGAAAAATTATCACGAGGTTGTCCAGAATTTCCGATAGTCCCCACTGTAGCAGGGCCAGGAAGATTCCGTCAACGCCCGGTCCTCCAGGAAGGGGGTTTCGGCCATCAGTACAGAGTCCGTATGTGTGGCGTCCTATTTCTTCAAACTACCTATCTGAGCAGCGCTGGTGGTACATTCGAGGTTTCCCCAGAATTTTCTCCATGATGACCTCTGCTTAGAACGAACGTCTTTTTTGTATTGCCGCTGGTATTCTTTAAATTCGTCCCAGTCGGCTGCATTTTTGGTCCTTTTGGCCTTATTGAATAGCTTGCGCAGGTAGGCTCTTCCCCTTTCCAGTTCCTTACACCACCATGTGGTGTTGTGGCCCTGGCGGGTGCCTGATCTCAGCGGACAAGCTTGCTCATAAGACGTCATCAGAGACCTAGTAAGGTCAGTGACTGCCCTCCCCAGTTCTCCGGCCGTCTTAAGATCATTAGAGATATTGAGTCGACCCCTGAGATTTGAAAGGTTTTCTAGAAATAGATCCATGTTAGTTTGTTTTGGGTTCCTGTACGGCTTCGGTAACATCTCTTTTGCTTGTAACGAAAGCGTTATCCATCTGTGGTCTGACATGTCTTGCACAGCCGTCAAGAGCCTATGGAACTGGCTCAACAGCCTGGCCAAAAAGGTGATGACGCACTCCAGTTGGACTAAGGGTTGAAAAAATACCCTCAAGCTTTCAAGATTCACTTCCGACAATAGAGCAATTATTAGAAATCATTCAGGAGGCGATTCTGGACAAAATTACGGAAAAGGGGATGAGGCTGCAATAAAGCCTAGTTTTTACCAGTTCCACAAAAGACCGGGCTGGCTAGTTTAACCTCTCAGAATTTTTTTTGAGTTTGCAAAAGGGCTGGAGTTTTTGAGAAAATAATTACTTAGGGTTTTTGAACAAAAGTTCATGTGGTCAATATTTTGAGAAGCTGAATAGCCCTACGACCCAAGGTAATTGTTTTTTCTAGGATGATTTATGTGAAGTTAGATTTATTTAAAGTTACTAGACGCCCGGACCAATGAGAAACGCTCCTCCGAAATGACGTCACAAGGGGCGGTAAATGTACAGCGTTTGAAAATGCTAGCCGAAGTTGCGATTTTGGTATTCTCACTGTTATCTCACAAATAGTATTATTTCTTTGTAAGGCCGAGAAGTTATACTTTTTGTGCCAAATCTGTAGTTATTTTAGTGTGACGAACGAACACAGTGAGTCCGACATAAAACTACTACAGATGAGGCACAAAGGGTAAGGGTTATAATGATATTGCAAATAGGTGTTTGACTCATACATCACATCATCACTGATGGTTCTATAGCGACAATCCATCGTCGGCAGCAAAAGTTACTTTTCGCTCCGCCCAATTACTTTTAGTGTCGCCGTCGTAGAAGTTAAACTTTAAATATGCCAACTTTGTTTAATAATGACACATTTCTTAATTTAATTCTTTGAGCAAGTTTTGATTTTACAATCACACATTTTCTGGTAAAATCAGATTACGAACAGAAAAGTCTAAATTTGATATCTTATCACAAAACAAAATCTACGACAAATATCTGTTTCTAATGATTTGTGTATAAACCTATATAGCATAAATATGTCTTGCCGTTTAAACTTTTAAACTTAAGTCAATCGCATGATCGCATGACTTGCCTTCGTTGGCTAAACTTCATCTACTTGTCTTAAAGTAAGGTTCCTAGAGTAATAAATCTGCGTAGATAAATTTTTATTTTTTAACGGTTCACAGACAGTAAACGTTATAGCATAACACTTTCTTCTCCAACAACGCCATCTTGCATTCGACGTGCGTTCATGGTTGACTTAATTAATTCACGATAGGGAAACGATCATAAAATAAGTAGTTGACAAAATACTTCGCTGCCAGTGAAAGATATAAGTATGTATTTTTAGTCATGATTAGAAGGTCAAGGTGTACCTATTGTTGATGGAAATTACAAAACATTAAAGAATAAAAAAAGGTACAACTGAACAGAAAACGTATCTTCAGACAGATATTAATTTTATGTCGTGGTGATCAAAGTAAATAATTTTCTAGGGCTCTGCCATATTTACAGCTAACACTTTCAACACTGCACAGAGAACTAAAGTAATGATTAAAAATAAATTATATTGGCAAAGATGAAGTAATCTGTCAATTACCTGTCGGGGCAGATTGTGAATGATTTCAAATTCGAAAATAATATAAAACTCGCCACAAAAAATTAAGGGTTGAGATGAACAATCAAAGTTCTTGAAATCTGTAATTAATGATCCAATGTCGGCGAAACTCGCATTACAATAGAGCAGCGGCTTTGAAATAAGCCATTCAACCGACCATAGGTCGTCGTGGTCCACCAGCGGGATACCAACACTAAAAATTTCGAACAATGCGATTGGTTAAATTCGATTTTAATGGAACAAAATGGTGGTGCGTTGAAAAAAATGCAATCACGAGATATGAAGTAAGAAACATGGTAAACGACCGTAGTACCACCCAAACTAATTTAACATACACATGTAAAAGCAATTCAGTGAGATATGCATGAGATTTCTTGTCGTCCCGCGTGTAAGATGGCATGTTTTCTACCTATTACATTAAAGATTATTTTTATCTCGTGCGAAACGTATGTGAATAAGTGGGAAACAAACTATTGAGGCACTCCTGGAGGAGGGTTTCTCCGGTAAGGTGACTTCGCGGTAGACAATACTCCATTCCGAATAGACAGATATGCAAAACTTAATTATATAAAATTACAGCCCGAGCCAACTGTAAAAATATTACAGAAAAGAGTTTGTTATTTCATGTGATAAAGCTCGTCTATTTGCGATTCGTGCATATTTACTCGGCCGTAAATCACATAATTACACAAGAATATCGGAGATCAGGAGCACAATAAATAACCCATTAGATGCATGTAATTTTATTTTAATTCAGTAAGTTGCTAGTGTAACTATAATAAACTGAATAATTGCCAATTTAGTCTTAGAAAGCTCACAACTCAAAAAAAAGGCAAATATCTAGAAACGACGGACGAAAGCTCAAAAACCAAGTAAAATATCCGGTTCGGTTTGCATTATCTAAGTTAGTCAAAATTTTGGTACATCTGATATAAATTACCAATCTGGAGGGACGGCCAAATTTTAGACTATTGTTTAAACCCAAGAATACACTTAAACAAATTAAAGCCCTAAAAAATTATTTTTGCCACTATGTTTTCAAGAATTTTTGGGTTAATTTGAGCTTTTTGAATACAAATCTGCCGCAATCTCCAACGTACGAGTGTTTTTCAAATGTTAGCATTTGACATTTCAACGACGGCTACCTACTTGTTGCAATTTTTTTTATTTGAGTCAAAAATCATGATTTAGTTTCCAGCATTCAAATTAGTAAACATTTTTCTACCTCTCATCTAAATTACCAAAATCGAGAAAAGCGGACGAATTTTTGACAATTTTTCAAACACAAGAATGTCCCAAATTGTCTCAAGGTCTACAAACCAGAAAATACAAATTTTTGACCGAGATTTTCTGGATAGTATGAAGACTTCTAAACTCCAATACGCCACAATCTCCGACACATGAGCTTTTTTTCAAAAGTTACTCTTCGAAATGTGAAGGACACCAACTAATGACAATTTTTTTTTCAAAAGCTGATAACTCCAAAACCAAGTCAAATCTTCAGAATCGATTTCGAGCATTTAAATTACCCACTTCTGTCTCAAGATTACAAAAATCGAGAAGGGCTAATTTTCTAAATCTAAAAATGCCCTAAAATTAAATGAAGCTCTTCAAACTTCAAAAAATGTAACCTTTCTTTTCTTTTTTCATCAAGCTCATAACTCAAAAACCATGTCAGATATCCGGATTCGGTTTGTTGCAGTAAAAATTTTAGTACATCTGATATAAAGAGCTTTTGAAAAACAAGTATGCCCTACAATAAAATAAACCCTTAAAAATGTCAAAAAAAAAATTTACCAGAACTTCTTTCAAGTATTTGTACTTATTTTTGAGTAGTTTGAAGCTTTTTGGATTCAAATCTACCGCTATCTCCCACGTACGAACGTTTTTTCAAAAGTTAGCATTTGAAATTTTAGGGACGCTAACTAACTGCCATTTTTGAATTTGAAAGCTCGTAATGAAAAAACTGCGTCAAAAATCCGGATTTAGTTTCCAACTTCTCAATTAGTCAACATTTTTCTACCTTTGATCTAGATTACCAAAATTGAGAAAATCGGACGAATTTTTTATAATCTTTGAGAATCAATAATGCCTCAAATTATATGAAGCTCTACAAACAACAACAAAAAAATATCGAGCTTTTCCAGGAATTGTTTGTCATTTTTGGATAGCATAAAGACTTCTAAACCCCAATATGCCACAATCTCCGACGTACGAGCTTTTTTCGAAAGTTATACCATTCGAAATTATTTGAAGGACACCGAAAAATTTAAGTCAAATATCTAGAATCGATTTCTAGCTTTTAAATTACCCGCTTCTGTCTCAAAATTACAAAAATCGAGAAGAGCGGACCAATTTTTGACGATTTTCTAAATCCAAAAATGCCTTAAAATTAAATGAAGGTCTACAAACTTCAAAAAATTACATCTTTTGGCGTAGCTTTTTCCAAGAAGTTTTTTGTCATTTCTGGGTAGTTTGGAATAGCTTGAACTTTAAGTTGAAAAAAGCTCAGACGTATGAGCGTTTTTTCAAAAATTACTATTTGAAATTTTAGAATGAGAACTAATTGACCAACTTTGCCTTCGAAAGCTCATAATTCAAAAGCTAAGCCCGATATCCGAATTCGGTTTGTAGCATCTAAGTTAGTCAAGATTTTTGTAATCTGATATAAAGAGGACGAAATTTTGAAGCTTTTTGAAAAACAAAAACAAGAATGCCCTAAAATAAACTAAACCCTTAAAAGTGACAAAAATTTCAAGAATTCGTAGTTATTTTTGTGTAGTTGGAAGCTTTTTGGATTCAAATCTACCGCCATCTCCCACGTACGAACGTTTTTTCAAAAGTTAGCATTTGAAATTTTAGGGACGCCAATTAATTGCCAAAAAACTGAGTCAAAAATCCGGATTTAGTTTCCAACATTTGAATTAGTCAAAATTTTTCTACCTTTGATCTAAATTACCAAAATTGAGAACAGCGGACGAATTTTTTATAATTTTTGAGACTCAATAACGCCTCAAATCATATGAAGTTCTACAAACCACAAAAAAAATTGACGGAGCTTTTTCCAGGAATTGTTTGTCATTTCTGGATAGTATGAAGACTTCAAAACTCCAATACGCCACAATCTTCGACATACGACTTTTTTTTTCAAAAGTTATACCATTCGAAATTTGAGAAACGCCAACTAAGAGACAATTTTTGTTTTAGTAAGCTCATAACTCAAAAACCAAGTAAAATATCCGAATCCGGTTTGCACCATCTAAGTTAGTCAAAATGTTTGTACATCTGATATAAATTAACAAAATCGAGAGGCGCGGGGGAATTTTAGACTATTGTTGAAACCCAAGAATTCACTTAAATAAACTAAAGCCTTAAAAAAATTTTTTCAATGTTTGCAAGAATTTGTATTTGTCATTTTTGAGTTAGTTTGAAGCTTTTTGAATTCAAATCTGCCGCAATCTTCCACGTACGAGCGTTTTTCAAAGGTTTGAAATTTGAAATTTCAAAATTGTGTCAACAATCAGGATTTAGTTCCCAGCATTTAAATTAGTCAACATTTTTCTACCCCTGATCTAAAAACGGACGAATTTTTGAGAATTTTTGAAACGCACTAATGTCCCAAATTGTATGAAGCTCTGCAAACCACAAAAAAATGACCTAGCTTTCCATGATTTGCTTGTCATTTGTTGAATTCAAATACGCAACAATCTTCGACGTACGAGCTTTTTTCAAAAGTTCCTACCATTTGAAATTTCTGGGACCCCAAATAATTGACAATTTTTTTTCTTAGAAAGCTCATGACTCAAAAACCAAATCAAATATCCAGAATCGCTTGCCAGCATTTGAATTACCTATTATTTTTGCAGATCTGTCCCAAATTACTAAAATCGAGAAGAACAGACGAATTTTTGAAATCCAAAAATGCCCTAGATGCATTAAAATGGTGCTCTACAAACCTCAAGAAATTACGCCTTTTAGCGTAGCTTTTTCTAAGAAGCTTTTGTCATTTCTGGAGTCTTCTTAACTTGCAGCGCCACAATTTCCGACGTAGAAGTTTTTTTTCAAAAGTTACCATTTGAAATTTCCAGGAGCCCAATTAATTACCAATTTATGTCTTCGAAGCTCATAACTCAAAAACCAAGACAAATTTCCAGCATTTAAATTATTTATGCATATCTGTCCCAGATTACCAAAATCGAGAAGGATGGACGAATTTTTGAGAATTTTTGAAACGCAATAATGACCCAAATTGTTTGAAGATCTGCAAACCACAAAAAAATGACCTAGCTTTTCCATGATTTGCTTGTAATTTCTGGATCGTAAGAAGACTCCTGAATTCAAATACGTCACAATCTCCGACGTACGAGCTTTTTTAAATTTCTGGGACCCCAAATAATAATTGAAAGTTTTTTTCTTAGAAAGCTCATAACTCAAAACCAAGTCAAATTACTATTATTAAATTAACCATTATTTTTGCACATGTGTCCCAAATTACCAAAATCGAGATGGACAGGAAAGTTAGTCAAAATTCTAAATTCTAAATCGAGAAGGACGGATGAATTTTTGACGGTTTTTGAAATAAAAATAAAATGAGGCTCTACAAAGTCGTTATGGTTTTTAATCTGTTTTCAGGTGAATCTAAACTATTGTGATATAGAATAGGAAGAGTTGTGATATCAAAAATAAAACCGAAACATGGTTAACGATTGAGAAAGATGATTAAAGAAAAAACAGAAAATAACAGATGGTCGAATGAAGGGAGAAAAGAATTAATGAAGACAATACATAGCGACAACAGCGAGGAAGGAAAGAAAAAGCTAAATTGAAGAAAAAAGACCATTAGAGCCTGCATTGGGAATAGTGGTCTAAGTTTTTACCAACAGTTCCTTTACAACTTTATTCCAATGGTTATTTTGCCTCTAAATTTGAAATAAATTATTATTAATGATTCGTCTTCTAAAAAATTATTATAATCAACGACGATATGAGTTCATTTGAATATTGGGCTAAACAGCGTGTTGATAAATTTTTACGTCGCGGATTTCAGGTATGGCCGCCAGTTTAAAAAAACCTCGTTCTCACTGAAAAACTGAGAGAATCATTTATAATATTATCATTTTAAACGGCGAAAACTTGTTATATTATGCAAGCCAGCCATTCTCAGTTCTCGCTCTATCCCACAACTTCACACCTCGCATAAACCTGCCGCCCCGCTTCTTTTCCTGAAAGCTTTTCCGAGTTTAAATAATAAATAGCTTCAGTGAAAATGTTCCTGGTCAAAAAAGAACGATGGAAATGGAGCAACGGTCTCTTTTACAGTTCAAGTCATGCTCAATCAATATTACGTTTTATTGAGACACCGGGTAAGAGCCGAAGTTTTGGAACGAAACCAACTTTCTGATGACGCTTTTTTGCGCGATGAGCCGCATTATCGCTTACCTCACGTGTTTATGCTTTGCCGGAGATACTTGTAAACAGTGGTTGTTGACGTGCAAATTGCAATAAGTCGATGAATTAAATTTCTGGAATCATTAGGTCTAAAACAAAACTTTGCTGTTATCCCCGAAATAATAACACCGAGGAGCACGACAAATACAAATACTTTAATAGGGCATTAGACATGGCTGAGGGCCCCTTAAACTTGAAGTGGGCAATGTGTATTCAGAAAGCAATGAATTGAGCACTAAGTATTCAATCCGGAAACCGCTGAAAGTGTTAAGCTTCCATTTAGACTAAGTCTGATTCCATTATCTGCCCCTCGGAGATCTTACCCTTTACTTGCATCTTTAACTCGCCCCCTCGTCTCGGTTCCGTTTCCTTCGGTCTGTTTCATTTCCGATTCTGCTAAGCAAACAGCAATCACAGCGACGAAAAATTAATTAATTCAATCATTACACGGTCAACAAGAAACGCGCAAATACTACCCCCGCTTTAATTCCTGAATAATTACAAGATGGAAGAAGGGACTCCTCCGTCATAATCTGCATTATCAAAACCGATTTCAAATTTTACTTATTCATTGTCAGATTACATCAGAACGGGTTATAATAACTCCGTAGCTCTTCCTCCCCTTTCAGTCGACTCATTGTAATTCCAGATTTTTACACCATCTATCAAATTAGGCAGATGTTTTACAAGCGGACAAAAAATGGGCTATTTCGGCCAAGTTTCGATAAATTAAATACTGATTCAATGTTTAGAATATTTTTCTACCATTTTTCAGTTGTGAGTCGTTTCATTATAATTCCAGATTTTTATACAATCATCAAATCGGGCAGCTGTTTCACAACCAGAAAATTTTTATTTGGGTCACCTTGTCTCGTATGTTTTCCGAATTTAACATCGACTTTATAAAGGGTTGAAAACCATGTAGACGGCTACTATTATTACGTCGATAATAAGTTTACAGCGAAGCCGTCGTGTTTTTAATCTATAGGGATGCAATTAATAGTTCATTTCGCTTAAAATTGAGATTTCGACAGAGTGTAACATCATAATTATTTTAACATTAACAGCACTCGTCCGAAAGATACCGAAAGAGTGGCAAACTCGTTCAACAAAACCTTGCTTCCTTTGCATGTTGGAAAGTTGGTAAAATGCAAAACCGGCATTACAATAATTGCTTTGAATTTTAAATGCTAATTGCTTAAGAACACAGAAAAAAAGTTGTATTAGAAAATAATAACCGTAATAGCCGCCATGGGGTAGTGGAGCGATGGGGGTGTTTCATACGACGGAAAATATATAGAATTTTGAATGCAAAGAATTGTGGTATGTATCCACACCGAAAATAAACGAAATCTCGTAATTAAAACGTCGGCACACAAAAACTCCGGCTAATATTGTCTTTATAACAAAACGAAAATCATCATGTCGGCACTTGAAAGAACAAATTAAATTTTTAAAACAAAACGGTCATCATGCCAGACAGGTATTGACGGCTATGAAATTAATATTTTTAATAATCGATTTGGGTCCAAGCCGATGGTTACCTATTGAGACTTGTTAATAATCGATCTCAATCCCTGCACCATCCCATATACTTTGTTTGAAGCGTTACGGTTTAATTTTGAAATTGAAATAACTTTCGGTGAAAAAGTCTGCATTTTTTGCATTCGCTTTGATGTCTTTCTCATTTGTTATAGTGTTCCCCACTTGAAGCCGAATAAGATGAGATTTTCCATTTTAATTTCGATAGAAAAAAACTAATTTCGAGTAACAAATTAATTGCGCCGAGTTATAGAGAAGCGATTAAAGGATTAAATTAAGTCAACAATAAATTCGTCGGTTCTCTTATTTTCATCGTCAGTTGCCAGTCGTTTCAGGATAGATTGGTTTTGAACACAATTTCAATTGAATAATTTATTTTTTGTGATTAGGTATTCTGAAAAGGTCCGGTAGCAATCTTGAATGTGCATAAAAGAGTTCATTTTGACCTACAGTCGCGAACAGACAATTTTGGGCGTCATTTTGAAAATTTGGATCTAGTCTACGAGGTTTGAACGGTTTACACGGAATGTCACTGACGTCCGCGATTTTCTGTCCACAACTGTGTATTCGAATATAGAACAAATATAAGACTCTCACTAAGTAATTAGCGTTTTTTGACTACTTCATTTTCATTGCTGTCAAAGAAATTACGTTTAATTTACCACGAACTAGCCTTGGGGCTTACTTAAATGTTCCTAGAAAAATAATAGACTTATAATATTGGCTGGCGTGGTTTTTTTATTAACTGAGATTAAATGGAGGTAAAATTTAACAACTGCGATTTTAACTGGAACATCTTTAATGTCTTTCTCGCTCTGCATGGTGGGGCGCTTTCTGTAAAGCAACTGCAAAGATAAAGACAAAAATATAAGTGATAAAAGGACAACAAAACATCTGATATTTGTACAAAAGTAAAAGTGTATTACATAGCAGGTTTGGTAAAACGGTCATTACACCCGGATATAGAACATTACATTCCTGGGCTTACCTTCCTGAACTATGCAAGGCGAAAGAATATACGAACGAAATTCATATACACTACCGCCCATTAATATCAGTACATCAAAGTTTTTTCAAATTAAATGAAAATTTTATTTATTAAAATAATAATTCTTGTGATATAATTTGCAGAAATTTTAAAAGTATGCATATATGTATTCAAATTTACATTTTTGACTGAATGGTTGACAAACTGGTTCAGAATGACAACCATTTTCATATTGTATCCATATTTCGTTTCTTGTATTCCACAGTTGTTCTTTGTGACTAAAAGCCATATGGTTCATGGCACCACATGTGAATGCGGTGAATGGGTGGGCCACCGCATCTACAACTGACCGATTGACTAAGGGTATTGGAATGACAACCATTTTTTGACTTAAAAATTTTGAAATTGGATTGAACACGAGAGTGAATTCTAGTTTTTAAAGGAAAAAAATATTCAATAAATGGTTGTTATTTCTCATCCATTTAGTTAGTCGATAAGTATGGTGGACAGGGCGGCCCACCCACCCACCGCACTCACCAACGTTGCCAGAACCATACGCTTTTTAGTCACAAAGAAACATTATACCAGTAATGAGAATAAACACCAAAATATATTATACTCAAATTTACATTTTTGACAAGCTGGTTCTGAACGACAACCATTTTCATTTTGTATCCACCAAAAGAGATTTATACCAAATTTTATATACATACATAATGAAAAAGCAAACTTAAAAAAGTTTGTCCAACAGTTTATTTTATGTGTTTTTTTTTATGTTGGTTTTGAATTGCTAAATACCATCATTGTCATTCATCATGTCGTTTCAAAAATATCTTTTCAAGATGCTTTGTTATTGAAAGAATACAACTGTTGGACAAAACGTCGTATATCACACGTGACCGAAATGTCATTGTAAGCTCGTGAGATGAGTATAATGCACTCGTGATTCAAAAATCTCACTCTCAGACAATGAAGCGTTTCTGTCCCTCCTAATAATTATAATCTACTATTACTTATTAGGCAAAAGTAATTTTTCAAAAATCAGAAAATTATTTTTTTTTAGTGTATTGACAGGAAATATACGAATATGTAGAACATTTATGAAAATGTTATGCACAAAGTATCAGCGGAAATATTTGGCATAACGAAATTAATAGAGAATTGGATTGTGAAATATGAAGGTTAATGAGAAAAGGAAAGCGTGTACAAAAAAATCATTAAACAAAACTTAACTGCTTCACCCATTCACATCAGGTATTCCTTCTATTCTCCACACACACTCCACACACTGTTTACTATACGTTTTAAGTTCCAGAGGTTTCTAATTCCTCATCTTCACTCGTTAATCTGAGGTCATCCACATAGCTGGCCAAACCACAATAATGTCCTCGAGTGCTAACTAATTCTTTACTTTTCTCTACGTTTGTTATTTCCTCCATCTTTCTCATTTTTGAACTTTTTGTATATTCTGTTATAGATACATAGATATTTTCAATATAAAAACTAATTATTATTATGTTCTAGCATTTAGGTCTTCCATGTATTTATCACTATTATTTCTCCTTCGTCGTCACTACTAATAGTTATACAGAGTGATTCAGAGAAACATTAATCAAAGATCCCTTTAGAAATTAAGAAATTATCGATCATTACGTATTATTGGTTGTATTGTTATTATTTCGAAAATTTCCATTGTGTTTCCACTTTTCTTAGTTTGTTTTTTAATTTCTTTGATAGAGTTTAAATCTGCAGTGATGCTTCTGTGGTTCGCCAAATTCTCAGAATTAGTTTTAGTTTTTTATACTAATATATTATATGTTTTAGAACATCATACATTCAGTAGGCTGTGAACATCAAGATTCTCCAAGTCAAACTACATACATCTATTACCGAAAGCAACATGCTGTATGAATTATTTATGAAGATTCAACATAATTGCCTCTCGGAATTCCTATATTACCGACCGTCACGAGAATACGTGGAAAGAACTGTCGAGAAGAAAATTGAGGAAAATAGAGTAAACAAAACAGCGAAAAGTGAAGAAAACAGCAGAGAAGGGAAAAAGTAGAGTGCGAGGAGTGGAGAAAAACCAGAGGAAGAAACAATAACGTCGACAATAAAGAACGCCGGCAACCAACAATACGCGGTACAGTTAGAAGGTTGCGGACTGGTATGAAACAGGGAGAAGACAAAGAAGGAATTCAAGAAGATAAAGCGGAAACTAAAAGAAAAAGAGCCTTTCAAAAAAGTAAAAAGACAGCAAGATCTCCAGGGGAAGAAAGAAGGCAAGAAGAAGTGTAGAAGAACATGGAGGAAATCAAAAAAAATAATGGAGGACCTTAAACAAATCAAAGAAGACACAAGAGAGACGAGGAAAGAAGTGAAAGAACTGAAGTAAGCGATGGAAGAAAAAGAGAAAAAATGGAGAGAAGAGAAAAGCTTCCTAGAAAAGAAGATAGGACAGATGGAGTCGAAGATGGAGGAAAAAGAAAGAGGTGAAAGGTAACATAGTAATAACAGGGCTAAGACTAAAAGAGACGGGAAAAAACCAGGGAAAAGAAATCGAGAATAACGTTGAAAACAAGTTGGAAACAGAAGTGAAGATAACAGAGGCCTATGCTATAAAGGGAGAAGAGATGATAATAGCAAAAACTGAGAGTTGGGAACAGAAGCTGAACGTCATGAGGAATAAAGAAAAACTAAGAAATAAGACAGGACCGAAAATCTTTGTAAACAACGACCTAACAAGGAAAGAAAGAGATATAGCGAAGAGGGAAAGAGAAGAAGGAAAGACGGTAAGGGTAAGCTACAGGAAACTTTCAGAAAGAGGGAAATTGGAGGAAATGGAACGATGACACCGAGCGACTGGAAAATTTTTAAAAGAGAAAGGAAAGAACCGGGAAAGAAAAAGCAGACAGAAAGCAATAAGAAGAAAATAAAAGGAAGAATAAAATTGGTATATTGGAATGTAGCGGGTATAAGAAACAAAGGACAAGACTTCTGGAAATACGTAAGTAAATTTGACGTAATTGGAATGGTAGAAACGTGGGTAGATGAAAAAGAGTGGAAAGAAAAGAAAAGAAAGAAAGAAGATAGAAGAGAAAATGCCGAGAGACTATGTATGGAGATGTCAAGCAGCAGAAAGGAAAACAAGAAAGGACGAGCGAAAGGAGGCATCATCACAGGAGTAAGTAAACAAATTGAGGACGACATAAAAACAAAATAAGAACTACAGAGAACTGGAATAACAGGAAGAAATCTAAAACTAGGAACAAAAAAAGTTAAAATAATCACAGTATACAGTAAAGAGATGAGTAAAACAAAACAAATGTTAGAAGAGACCATAAGTGAGACAGAAAAAAGAATTGTAATAATTGGGGGCGACTTTAATGCGAGAATTGGAACAAGATTAGGAAGACGGAATGATGAGACAGAAGATGCGAGAAGAATATCGAAATACAAGACAGAAAATAAAGAAGGAAGAGAAATGATCGAATTTATAGAAAAGAGAGGATGCGAGGTACTGAACGGGAACTGGAAAGATGATAAAGGGGAATTTACGTACGTGGGGCCGAGAGGAGAATCAGTGATTGATTACGCAATAGTCAATCAACATGCTTGGGATGAAGTAAGAAGATTCGAAGTGGAAAACAGAGTGGAATCAGATCACCAACCGTTAGAAATAGAAATCGCCGGAGAAGAAATAAAAAGAAAAAAACCCGAGAAAGAAACAATTATGAAAACAATCTGGGAAGAAGAAAGCAACAACATATTGAAAGAGAAAAAGAAAAACAAAAAGACACCGAAACAAGAATGAAAGAACTCGAAAGGAGAATGAGAGAAGCGATGACAACAAAGAAAATAGAAGTAGAAGTGGGAGAAAGAATGGGAAAAAATAGATGGTGGGATAAAGAATGCAAAGAAATGAAAAGACTAGCCAGAAAGCAAATGAGAAAATGGAGAAATGGGAAGGGATCGAGAGAAGAACACCTGAAGCAATTAAAGAAATACAAAGACATTTGTGAGAAGAAGAAGGAAGAAAAGAAAAGAGAAGAAGAAGAGGAAATTAGATCAATCAACACAGAAGAAGAGATGGAAGGAAAATAAAATTAATTTAGCTATTGTTATTGTATATGTTTTAGAGTTTTATTTACTCAGTATTTATTTATCTAGTATTGTATGGGAATAGGAATCCTTTTCAAAGCCGAAAGGCAAGAAAATAAATTATTAATAATTATAATTGCCGCTCCTCTTTCAATTCGTTTGGTACAATTTATTTATTTTCTCAGTTCTGTTTCTATCTGTTTAAATTTTATTTTGTTGAGATTGTCATTTATTTTTTTGTTCCTGTTGTTTCATTTTGTTGAATGTTTTAATAACTTTTTTGTTTTTATATGTAGCCTAAGTTTTGGTATACATATTAATAATCACAATCAACATTTCTATTAAAATTCCTAGAAGATTATTTGAATAATTTTTTTCCATTCGCTTTTGTCCTAATGGTTTTTTACCATAATCATTTCTTTGTGTTTTAGTTTCTACAAATGTATTACTCTGCTTGCTTTTTTAAGTTGCAATTCTACCTTTTTGAATAGTTTTTAAAATTAAGTCCTGAAAAACAGTCTTATTATCCCAAAATTAGAGTCGACATGTATTGGCGCTGACAAATAAGGGTGCTCTTTGCTATTATCTCTATAATAATGTTCTATATCTATTCTATTCTCAATTAATACTTTTAAGATTATTTCTTTATATTTTTCTTCTCTTCTTATTTCGAACGAACATAATGACAATTAAACTTTCTGGTATGATTGAAAACACAAAAGAAACGGGTGCTAGATTCGTATGTGAAAATGAGTCTCCGCAAGAAGCTCTCGCCTTCGGCTTTCGTCATTTTTAATTAAGGCGAATCAATTTTACGCTTGTTCGTCTGGTCGGTTCGAATTTTTATATGTTAGCGGCCGGGTATAATTGAGGCAATTGTATTTAATTTCCATGTAAAACGGCAACGCGTTGATATTTCAGCAGTGTATAATTTGGTAAGAGATTTCCTGAGATATCGGCCGTAATAAAAATATTTTAAAATGCATCAAAACAAGAATATTTCATATTCCATTGGTGAGGGTCCCGCGATGCCATCAGTGGAGGCTGGTAATGATAGGTTAGTAGTACTCATAATGGGTTACCTTAAATAACTGGGCCCATTTTATGGAATTTAATTTGTTTTTATAGCTTTGATTACTACTTGCTATAATTTGAAAACGTTTTAATAAAATAAGTCTTGTTTCATTGTGTTTTTTGCAGCTTATGCTCGCGTTCGAGAGAAATTAACGAAAAAAAATATGATTGATGTTTCGTCTAACAACCGTCGACGGCTTTACTTTTTTCCACCACGATATCTGATACTTGCAAGTTACACCTATAATTTTACTTTAATACAAATACATTTTATCGATTTTTGACGAATTATGTCGTAATTTCCTTATCCGTATCGAAAAATGAATGATGTGTTCTCTACACGAACTTATTATTGAAAGAACACTTTGACAAGCAATTTGTTTCAGTTTGGTTTCGTTTCTTCCCCAACTTTCTGCGCCCAAACAAATTAATACCTCGCTGTGTGCTACCCCAAAAAAACTTGTCACGTGGTGCAAAACGAAAATACATCCCTGATTAGTTCCGCTCCTTCTCATCAAAACTCACAAGAAATATGATCCTGCAGGTAGAAATCAAAACGAAAATTAGTGAATCATTGAAATTACAATAGGTTCCTTTTTAATGCAGAGATGAGCGGTCGGAGCTTCGCTTGTATTATAAAAACCAATCAAGATAATTGTGCTTCATCATTGTTTACATTTCTCGCAGCGGTTTACCAAAAAGAATATCTTTCTCTGGCTCGATGGCGAAGGTATAAATGTGCTTGTTGGATCCGTTTCTTTGATCAATAATTTGACAATTCGTCAAGGTGCTACCGCGTGGCGCCAGACCGAGCGTTTTTAGAATTTTTCGACAATGGCAATGCATTTCAGGTGGAAATGAAGAAATCTACTTTAATGATTTACACAATCTTATAACTTAACATGTAAAATGTAGATCGCGAACGATGACAGATGGTGGACAGCTACATTTAAATTTAACCTTACATTTACAAATTTACACTTTTATCTGAAGCATTAATTGTTGATCAGTCTGTAGTTGGTGTAAAATTATTATCCATTCTCCTCACTGAAAATGTGTTGGTAAATATGTATTATTAAATGTATTGTTTCATGAATGCTGCAAATCTCCACTTGGTCCTTTCTACATGATAATTAACTCCATCGACATTAATTGGCCATTATTGTTTTCCAGCATTATTTTGTTATGTTGAGAACTGTAGTCGGCATTTAACTCTCCCCTCGCGTGCAAATCAAATGTGATTAAACAATCAAGACCACAATTATGTTTAAATTTGATAATATGGTTTAAATTTATTCTGTAAATCAACATTAATTCGTGGTAATTAATTCATGGTAATGTGTACTGAAATAATGTCTAAAAGCTGCGCCTTTCAACAAAATGATCAAATATGTTATATTCTTTTTTTTTCTTCCGATCGTCATTTTTTTCATTTAATTTGTTTTGATCGCATCATTGATACTAAAAGGAGGCTGATTTAATTATTCTTACTTATTCTTATCCTTATGATATATTTTCACAAAACTTTAACGTTTACTGCCTTAAACCTGCTGATAATAGCATGTTAGTAGTAAACAGACAGCCAATTATTTTCGGTTATTATTTTTACCTAACTGATAGTCTTCAGTTCTTTACCTCTTCCTCCGCCTGTATTTGTAATCCAACTTTCTTTTTCTTTTAATTTTTTTATTGATTCTGTCGCTCATTCCGTTATTCTTATCTAAATTGTCTTCCTACTATGTTTTGTTTGTTGGTTTGTCCTAAATGCTGCCTATTTGTCATCAAGTTCCTTCTTAATCTTGTTATTCAGTCTGTTTGTCTATAATTCTTCCATGGGTATCATATTCATATTTAGATACTAGCTGACCCGGCGAACTTTGTACCGCCTCAGAATCAATAAATGTTGTATTATCTTATTAAATTAAATTCCATACAAAATGTATGAGAAAAATTTTTTCGTTAATTTTTCTGATGTTTTAATAGTTATTCGCTCCCAAAAAAAAATCTGTCAAGATATCATAAAAAAAAAATTGTTTGTGCAGTCTACGCGCAAGAGAAGTGAAACTTTTGAGTTCACTCCAAATCCAACATATCGAAGATCATAAAAATCGGTCCAGCCGTTCCTGAGTTATAAACCGAACGGGCCCCTCTGGGCCCCCATGTCCATACTTTAATAGTTATTCTCCTATTTGGGGAGGAGACAACTTCAAATACCTACCAAATATACAAAAAAAAAATCGGTCAAGCCAAAAAATCCGTCCGGCCCAAGGGGGCCCCTGGGCTCCCATGTCTATGTAAAAAATACTTTACCACCTATTCTCATACCTACGATATATACAAAAAAAAAAAACCATAAAAATTGGTCGATGAAAAATTTGTAAAATATTCAGTTGGCCTTTGAGGGTGTAATTTGTTGAATTTCGGAGCTCTCTTCATTGTTACAATGTGACATTTAAACATATAAAGATAACAGGACAACTATAGGAGAAAATTGAAGAAACGGTGAAAAATGCTAGATGCGCCACATGAAGAAAATCTGTAAAATATTCAGTGGGCCTTTAAAGCTGTAATTTGTCGAATTTCGGTACTGTTTTGATAATCACAATGTCACATTTGAGCATAATAAAGACACCAGGATGTCTATAGGGGAAGGTTGCAGAAACGGTGAAAAATGGTGGATGCGCCATTTGAAGTAAATCTGTAAAATATTCAATCGCCTTTTGAGGGTATAATTTGTCGAATCTCGGAGCTTTCTTCATAATTACATTGCCACATTGAAACATATAAAGACACCAGGACACCTATAAGGAAAGATTGAAGAAACGCTGAAAAATGGTGGATGCGCCACATGAAAAAAAAATCTGTAAAATATTCAGTGAACCTTTAAAGGTGTAATTTGTCGAATTTCAGTACTGTTTTGATAATCACAATGTCACATTTGAACATAATAAAGACACCAGGATATCTATAGGGAAAGGTTGAAGAAACGGTGAAAAATGGTGGATGCGCCACATGAAGAAAATCTGTAAAATATTCAGTTGCTCTTTAAAGGTGTAATTTGTCAAATTTCGGTACTGTTTTGATAATCACAATGTCACATTTGAACATAAAAAGGACACCAGGATATCTATAGGGAAAGGTTGAAGAAACGGTGAAAAATGGTGGATGCGCTACTTGAAGAAAATCTGTAAAATATTCAGTCGCTCTTTGAGAGTGTAATTTGTCAAACTTCGGAGGTCTCTTCATAATTGCATTGCCACATTTAAACATATAAAGACACCAGGAGAACTATAGGGGAAGATTGAAGAAACGGTGAAAAATGGTGGATGCGCCACATGAAGAAAATCTGTAAAATATTCAGTGGGCCTTTAAAGGTGTAATTTGTCGAATTTTGGTACTGTTTTGATAATCACAATGTCACATTTGAACGTAATAAAGACACCAGGATATCTATGTTGGAAGGTTGAAGAAACGGTGAAAAATGGTGGATGCGCCACATGAAGAAAATCTGTAAAATATTCAGTCGCTCTTTAAAGGTGTAATTTGTCGGATTCCGGTACTGTTTTGAAAATCACAATGTCACATTTGAACATTATAAAGACACCAGGATATCTATAGGGAAGGGTTGAAGAAACGGTGAAAAATGGTAGATGCGCCACTTGAAGAAAATCTGTAAAATATTCAGTGGGCTCTTGAGGGTGTAATTTGTCGAATTTCGGAGCTCTCTTCATAATTAAATTGCCACATTTAAACATATAAAGACACCAGGCCATCTATAGGAGAATATTGAAGAAACGGTGAAAAATGGTGGATGCGCCACATGAAGAAAATCTGTAAAATATTCAGTGGGCCTTTAAAGGTGTAATTTGTCAAATTTTGGTACTGTTTTGATAATCACAATGTCACATTTGAACGTAATAAAGACACCAGGATATCTATAGGGGAAGGTTGAAGAAACGGTGAAAAATGGTGGATGCGCCACATGAAGAAAATCTGTAAAATATTCAGTCGCTTTTTAAAGTGTAATTTGTCGAATTCCGGTACTGTTGTGATAATCACAATGTCATATTTGAGCATAATAAAGACACCAGGACATCTATAGGGAAAGACTGAAGAAACGGTGAAAAATGGTGGATGCGCCACATGAAGAAAAACTGTAAAATATTCAGTCGCCCTTTAAAGGTGTAATTTGTCGAATATTTGTACTGTTTTGATAATCACAATGTCACATTTGAACATAATAAAGCCACCAGGACATCTATAGGGGAAGGTTGAAGAAACGATGAAAAATGGTGGATGCGCTACTTGAAGAAAATCTGTAAAATATTCAGTGGCATTTTGAGGGTGTAATTTGTCGAATTTCGGAACTCTCTTCATAATTACATTGCCACATTTAAACATATAAAGACACCAGGGCAACTGTAGGGGAAGAAACGGTGAAAAATGGTGGATGCGCCACTTGAAGAAAATCTGTAAAATATTTAGTCGCCCTTTGAGGGAATTTCGGAGGTGTCTCCACAATTACATTGCTACATTTAAACATATATGTAAAGACACCAGGACAACTATAGGGGAAGATTGAAGGAACGGTGAAAAATGGTGGATGCGTCACATGAAGAAAATCTGTAAAATATTCAGTGGGCCTTTAAAGGTGTAATTTGTCAAATTTCGGTTCTGTTTTGATACTCACAAAGTCACATTTGAACGTAATAAAGACACCAGAATATCTATAGGGGAAGGTTGAAAAAACGGTGAAAAATGGTGGATGCGCTACTTGCAGAAAATCTGTAAAATATTCAGTCGCTCTTTGAGAGTGTAATTTGTCAAACTTCGGAGGTCTCTTCATAATTGCATTGCCACATTTAAACATATAAAGACACCAGGACATCTGTAGGGGATGATTGAAGAAACGGTGAAAAATGGTGGATGCGCCACATGAAGAAAATTTGTAAAATATTCAGTTGCCCTTTGAGGGTGTAATTTGTCAAATTTCGGTACTGTTTTGATAATCACAATGTCACATTTGAATATAATAAAGACGCCAGGATATCTATAAGGGAAGGTTAAAGAAACGGTAAAAAATGGTGGATGCTCCACAGGAAGAAAATATGTAAAATATTCAGTCGCGCTTTGAGGGTGTAATTTGTCGAATTTCGGAGCTCTCTTCATAATTACATTGCCACATTTAAACATATAAAGACACCAGGACAACTATAGGGGATTATTGAATAAAAGGTAAAAAATGGTGGATGCGGCACATGAAGAAAATCTGTAAAATATTTAGTCGCCCTTTGAGGTTGTAATTTGTCGAATTTCGGAGCTTTCTTCATAATTACATTGCCACATTTAAACATATAAAGACACCAGGACAACTATAGGGGAAGATTGAAGAAACGGTGAAAGATGGTGGATGCGCCACTTGAAGAAAATTTGTAAAATATTCAGTTGCCCTTTGAGGGTGTAATTTGTAGAATTTCGGAGCTCTCTTCATTTTTACAATGTCACATTTCAACATATAAAGACACCAGGACAACTATAGGAGAAGATTGAAGAAAAGGGTGAGTAATGGTGGATGCTCCACATGAAGAAAATCTCTAAAATATTCAGTCGCCCTTTGAGAGTATAATTAGTCGAATTTCGGAGCTTTCTTCATAATTACATTGCCACATTTAAACATATAGACACCAGGACAACTATAGGGGAAAATTGAAGAAACTGTGAAAAATGGTGGATGCGCCACATGAAGAGAAACTGTAAAATATTCAGTGGGCCTTTAAAGGTGTAATTTGTCGAATTTCGATATCGCAAGAATATTTTCGTTTGCACCATCTTGAGCTTCTTGCCTTTTGTTCAATCGTTAAAAATACTAGGAAATAGAGTCGCTAAGGGATTGAGCGATAATCGAAATAGACAAAGACAGGCAGTCGCCAAGGGCCTCAGTGGTGAATGAAGCAGACAAAAAAGAGACAATTGCAATGGGTTTCAATTGTGGAAGAAACAAGGAAAGACAGTCGCTAAAGGGCTTCAGAAATTAACGCAATAGACGAAGAAAGACAGTCGCTAAGGACTTCAGCAATTAAAGAAATAGACGAAGAAAGAAAGGGCTTCAAGTATTATTCATATCATAACATATCTTTTTTTATTTTTAATTTACATAATTTAAATGAAATGGGAAAGTTACCTTGTTTCAAAAAGAAGGTGAGCTATTGTTAAATGTTGGAAAAACTCTTCAAGTTCGTGGCCATCAATGCTAAAAGTTTGAGCGAACAGTTTCATCGATTTTAAATCTGACTTCTGTTGTGTTGAAATTTCGAATGCAGCGAGGATCTTTGTCGTCCGGTCGGTGGGTGACAATATCCCCATTGACAGCTCGTTGTGGTGACTTGCACTTCGCAGACATGACCAATTCCCGAAGCCGCCACCGGTGATAGATGGAGCTACTGTTTTATGTCCGCAGTATTAAATCCGGGCCCGGAATGCCAATGCCACTACCATGATACGCATTTCAATTGTTCCGGAGCAATGCGATACAGAGATTGCGGTTCAAGGATTCGTGATTTATGATAAAAAGAACGTCGCGTCGTCGACGTTATTTGCGTCGAAAATTTTCAATTATGTAAACGAAAAGAGTCACTGACGTCATCCGTAAAACACGTTTAAATTCCACGTGTGTTTGCACGTTCTTTATAAACACAATGCCTAACGATGACCTTTTTCCTGGTAATTTCGACGTCGTTATAATTATCGTTATCGAATGAATTTCAAGCTGCATCGTAATATTCGGTGCATACACGCTCCTCGCCCATTCCTCCACCCTAAGATCAGAGATGATATTCTAACACGAGCGAGGATGTGAACTAATTGGCTCGCCGTTCCTGTTAGTTATAGTAGAACACGTCAGATTGCTGCCCAATCTAATTAGGACACAATTTGTTAATGTGTTTTATCTCGACTGCGATTGGATTCAGATATACCCGCTCCCATCCGCGCCGCCAACCTCTCTCCGACTCCAATAGAAATTAAATAATCAAATTATTAATCAATATGCTGCTAATTTTATTATTTCGCAATTTGTAATTTACACTCGATTATTGTGACGGCAACAAACAGCTTTGGGGATGGGCCTTAACAATAATAGTTTATATGTTAATCCATCCGGTTTTCTAATGCTGATTCACATGCCCCTATTTTTTGTTGTAGACCTTGAGTATTCCTGATTTTCATATCTATTTTGACTAAGACGAGAAGAAAGACAGAAAGTAACAAACAATGTAACACAGTTAAAACGGTTTTATATGAAATAAGAATTAAATGAGTGATTATTCTTTTAGCGTGTCAATATGTTGAAATCTTCTGATAAGAATAAAAATGGTTTCTTTTCAAAATGACCGATCAAGGTCTAAGTGATTAAGACGTTATTCTGTTCCTCTCCGACTTTAATCCGTCCGTGCTCGGTCTAACATCAAAAACTTCAATATAAATTTAAACCAATTTTATAATATAAATTCAAAAGTTGCAAGACCGAGAATAGCATCCCCTCGAGTTCGCACACTTCAGTTACAATAAATTTCCTCGGTGTGTCTTCGCAAGTGAACCCTTTGAAGTGAAATTAAACTCGTTCTCGTTGAATTCTAAATCATTTCTTAGTGAAAGCCGAGAACGTTAGTCTACACGACCACTTTATAGCAAAGAACAAGAATAACGACTCATTCATAACGCATAATTAATTAAATTCTAATTGCACTTTCCGGGTCGTTTTAAAGTTGGTGTTTTGTGTCGGTATTGGGGACATTCATCATTATACTGACAAAGAGAGACGTTAATCGCTCCTCCCTCGCTTCCAAACAATGACTTCTCTTTCAACAAATTCTACAGAAAATTGTTTCCAGAATACTTATTGCGTGTATTTTTCCACCATACCAGCGACTGTTAAAAATCGTTTGTATCTTATTCACTATTTCTTAATCACTACAAATTTGAAATATTTTTGTCATTAATTTAAATTTAGTCACATTTACGCATTGTCATCGCCGATTGCTCACCACTAGGGCTAGAATAATTCGAGGGTTCAAATCGTCCACCTCGACTGATTCCGGGAAGACATCAATTTACCGGAATTATTGTCTTAATTACTCAGTAATGAATATTATATTTAAAGACGATTGCAAAGTTTATTAATAAATTGATACTACAAGCAATAGCTGGCTACCACATGCATTATTCCTCACATTAATTGCTTTAACAAGTACATAGTATGTTATCCATTATCATTGCCTCCGGATGATTTGGAAGAAGCGTATACAAACCTACAACTAATGAAAATGATGTATAATTCATTGCAGCTAGATTCCAAAAATAGAATATCTAGCGCAAAATATTATGTAAAATTACACAAGCTATTATTAATTTAGCTGACTTATAATGTTAATCGTTCTATGAGACTATAATGTATATATTTTTCTTTTTTGGTACCACTTGCACAAAGATTATAAAATCGTAATGTAACGAACTTCAGTATTGCGAATTAGTCTGTATAGAAATATTACTCTTTTAATAACGCGAATTGTCACTATGCCGTTCCACTTCCTAGACGTGACATCGGAGGGCTGCCTCTTCGAGCTTCGCTGAAAATGGTTGTGTCAAAACTATCGTTTCGTGTCACACTAACTTAAATTATTTTTTTAACGGCGCATTCACCATTTTTGTGGCATTTTTCCAAGTGTCCTTAAAACTGTTTGGTTAATGTTCTTCTCCACATTTTATTGACCAGCATATCAATATTATTTTTGAATTCAACACTCGGCTCCCATTGATATGTCAATCACAGCAGTATCATCGTTTCGAAATTGGATCCAGAGACACGATATAAACGTAACTTAGGATACTTTCGCTAGGAAATGCATTTAACAGTCCCTAAAATGAAGCTGCGCAAGGGAGGATGTCTCACACCTATGCTATTTAGTTGTAACGAGGAGTGCGGATGAAAACATGCTCTAACCACTCTGCTTCTTGTAATTACATCCAGAGCAATCTCAACTCTGCTAACTATATTAGCTCATGCTGACTTGGCCACGAGACACGTAGTTAGTCTTTTCACTTGATTTGTGTTGCAATGACTATTATGTGGGGAAAACAGCGCGAACAATTAGCACACAATTTTTTTGGCCAAATGAAATCTTATAATATGTGTAAATTGAATTCGGCAGCCTCGAATTGAGTTTACTAGCTATAGGTGCCAAGTTCGTTCAAAAAAAGTCTCTGCCCATTAATGTATGTATTGGAATCATAAAATAGCTATTTTTGTTATAAGTACCTAAAATACAGTTTTTGCGGCCGAATCGTTGCTGTTTCCGGACGAGGCGATGCCCAGATTTTTCGACTCGACTGATTGAAAAAAAAAAGGTATATTTGGTAGATATGAGAATAGGTCGTAAAGTATTTTTCACATAAACATTTGGGCCCAGGGGGGCCCCTTGGGCTGGACCGATTTTTCTTCAATCATCCCCTATAGATGTCCTGGTGTCCTTATATGTTTAAATGTGGCAATGTAGTTATGAAGAGAGCTCCGAAATTCGACAAATCACACCCTCAAGGGGCGACTGAATATTTTACAGATTTTCTTTAAGTGGTGCATTCACCATTTTTCACCGCTTCTTCAACCTTCCCCTATAGATATCCTGGTGTCTTTATTATATTCAAATGTGACATTGTGATATCAAAACAGTACTGAAATTTGTCAAATTACACTTTTAAAGGCCCACTGAATATTTTACAGATTTTCTTCATGTGGCGCATCCACCATTTTTCACCGTTTCTTCAATCATCCCCTATATATGTCCTGGTGCCTTTATATATTTAAATGTGGCAATGTAATTATGAAGAGAGCTCCGAAATTCGACAAATTACACCCTCAAAGGGCGACTGAATATTTTACAGATTTTCTTCAAGTGGCGCATCTACCATTTTTCGCAGTTTCTTCAACCTTCCCCTATAGATATCCTGGTGTCTTTATTATGTTCAAATGTGACATTGTGATTATCAAAACAGTACTGAAATTTGTTAAATTACACCTTTAAAGGCCCACTGAATATTTTACAGATTTTCTTCATGTGTCGCATCCACCATTTTTCACCGTTTCTTCAATCATCCCCTATAGATGTCCTGGTGCTTTTATATATTTAAATGTGGCAATGTAATTATGAAGAGAGCTCCGAAATTCGACAAATTACACCCTCAAAGGGCGACTGAATATTTTACAGATTTTCTTCAAGTGGCGCATCCACCATTTTTCGCAGTTTCTTCAACCTTCCCCTATAGATATCCTGGTGTCTTTATTATGTTCAAATGTGACATTGTGATTATCAAAACAGTACTGAAATTTGTCAAATTACACCTTTAAAGGCCCACTGAATATTTTACAGATTTTTTCATGTGGCGCATCCACCATTTTTCACCGTTTCTTCAATCATCCCCTATAGATGTCTTGGTCTTTTTATATGTTTAAATGTAGCAATGTAATTATGAAGAGAGCTCCGAAATTTGACAAATTACACCCTCAAAGGGCGACTGAATATTTTACAGATTTTCTTCAAGTGGCGCATTCACCATTTTTCACCGCTTCTTCAACCTTCCCCTATAGATATCCTGGTGTTCAAATGTGACATTGTGATTATCAAAACAGTACTGAAATTTGTCAAATTACACCTTTAAAGGCCCACTGAATATTTTACAGATTTTCTTCATGTGTCGCATCCACCATTTTTTACCATTTCTTCAATCATCCCCTATAGATGTCTTGGTGCCTTTATATATTTAAATGTGGCAATGTAATTATGAAGAGAGCTCCGAAATTCGACAAATTACACCCTCAAAGGGCGACTGAATATTTTACAGTTTTTCTTCAAGTGGCGCATCCACCATTTTTCGCCGTTTCTTCGACCTTCCCCTATAGTTGTCTTGGTGTCTTTATATGTTTAAATGTGGCAATGTAATTATGAAGAGAGCTTGGAAATTCGACAAATTACACCTTTAAAGGCCCACTAAATATTTTACAGATTTTTTCATGTGGCGCATCCACCATTTTTCACCGTTTCTTCAATCATCCCCTATAGATGTCCTGGTCTTTTTATATGTTTAAATGTGGCAAGGTAATTATGAAGAGAGCTCCGAAATTCGACAAATTACACCCTCAAAGGGCGACTGAATATTTTACAGATTTTCTTCATGTGTCGCATCCACCATTTTTCACCATTTCTTCAATCATCCCCTATAGATGTCCTGGTGCCTTTATATATTTAAATGTGGCAATGTATTTATGAAGAGAGCTCCGAAATTCGACAAATTACACCCTCAAAGGGCGACTGAATATTTTACAGTTTTTCTTCAAGTGGCGCATCCACCATTTTTCGCCGTTTCTTCGACCTTCCCCTATAGTTGTCTTGGTGTCTTTATATGTTTAAATGTGGCAATGTAATTATGAAGAGAGCTTGGAAATTCGACAAATTACACCTTTAAAGGCCCACTGAATATTTTACAGATTTTTTCATGTGGCGCATCCACCATTTTCCACCGTTTCTTCAATCATCCCCTATAGATGTCCTGGTCTTTTTATATGTTTAAATGTGGCAATGTAATTATGAAGAGAGCTCCGAAATTTGACAAATTACACCCTCAAAGGGCGACTGAATATTTTACAGATTTTCTTCAAGTGGCGCATCCACCATTTTTCGCCGTTTCTTCAACCTTCCCCTATAGATATATTGGTGTCTTTATTATGTTCAAATGTGACATTGTGATTATCAAAACAGTACCGACCCAAGTAGTACATTACATTGGCCCATTATCGATTCATTTCCATTCGTATTTCGACGTATGACCGATATTGGTACATATTGTAAACCAACATTGTGAATTAGGACTTACGACGAATTGGGAAGGAGAAAGAGAAAAGAAAATCCAAAAACAAAGTAGAAAACGCGGAGGGGAACAGGCTGATGGAATGCATAGGGGGTGGGATTTGTTGAATAGAAATAAGCAAGAGGATGAAGAAGGAAAATGGACCTTCATAGGCGGCAGAGGAGAAGCGGTGATACACTACGGAATAGCAAACGAAGAAGCAAACCATTTGCATATAGAAATAAGTATAGGAAGAAAGATTGAGACAAGAAAAAAGAGGAGAAGAAAGAACAGAGGAAACGGAGAAGAACGTGATGATCAAAATATGCGACGAACAAGGAGTGGAAGAGTGGGTACAGGAGAAGACTAGTAAGAGTAAGATTCAAGGAACAAGAAATAGGGAAGATGGAGAAAGAATTGAAAGAAATATTAGAACGAACCCCTTATTGTTATTCACGATCTATGTGGCAGATATGGATGGAATATTAGAGAGAGTGTGGAGTCTGGATGATGTGGTAATGGTGGCAAGAAGTAAAAGACTGATGAAAGAATGAAGAAAATGAATGGAGGTGGGAGGAAAAGAAAATAGAGCAAATTAAGTACTTAGGCTGCATGTTTATTAATGAAAGAGCCATACAGATAAGGCATATATCAGGAAGTTAACAAGAACAACAAATAAGGCGATGGGATGTCTATGGGGAATACAAGAGAGAAAGTGGGAAAGCGATTTGGGAAAGTGGGAAGGCAAATACTAAGAATTTATTCATTGCAATTTCCACGAAAATGTTTTTTTCTATGGTGCACTTGTACGGGGTAGTGTTAGTGTTAGGTAATGCAAACGAAGTGAGGTCCTTTTGCCACTGCACTGCAACGTTGATTATGGTAAACTTTCTTCTCCAACTCCAGATTTCGGACGTCCCAGATGTAATCGCGTTTTGGAAATTGAAAATTTTTAAGTTGGTAGTCGAAGATGTGCGTCGAAGTGTCGGTGTGTCAACTTTTATTGTTTATCGCACGTACACGAACAAGGATTATCCCTGATGTAAGTTAGAGAGTTTATTATTACATACATACGAACCTACTTCAATATTATGCTAGGTTAGTATATGTTTCCATTTAAACATTTTTTATTTCGATTCGTTTATTGGGTAAAGTTTTTGTGCATTCCTCACAATCAATGAAAAATGGGGTCAAACTATTCTTAATTTTAACTCCGTAAGGGAGTGTTTGCGAAAAAAAGTATACATAAAAAACTGTTTACGAGTTCTACTTGTGGTTAAATTTTCTGCTAGGACTTCCATAACACCCTGTACATGATTTGAAAAGTCAACTTGTTGATTATAATATCTTACAGATACACTACACATGAAAATGTGGTCAATATTCACTAGTCAACAATATCCAGGAGTGAAATTTGAATATTATTCAATTTGGAAAAATATTTGTATTTGGTGACTTTTTTTTAAATAGTTTTGCTTTACAATGTTCAAGTGGATGTGAAACTACTATCCTCACTAAAATAAAGAAATTTATATTAAAGCAGTTTATCAGTGTAGTAAATAACCGAATTTAGTTCTTTATTATAATGGGATAAAAAAGCCTTTATTAAATATTTAGAGATTCCCTTCCCGCTTCCATGCCTGAAATATGATTTTGACGCGGTATGGTCAGTCACTCCGCAATACATCTACCAACCAATCTTTCAGCGCCTGTCAGCTGTCTTCAGTGCTTATCTCTATTGTTTCTTTATTGTCTGCAATCCAGTTATCGATACGGTCTATTTTCTGCAGAGATCCTGTGGGACTTAGTCGAGATGGATGGATTTTTTATAGAACACCGTATTCCAATCTCATTTCACTGCTACCTTGAATAAAAACAACAACTTTTCAGGAAACTATCTTTCATCACTTATCCTTCCCGAGACACGGGGGTAACGCTCCAATTGCAATTGTGCCAGGTGTCCAAAAACTTTATGAGATTACCTTTATTTATAATATTTTATTCATGCCAACTAATATGCAAATCGGCCGCTATGTGTAATAATTATACCGTAATTTATTTATAACGAGCTTAATAATAATGCTTTAATGTGAATTATTCAAAATTTTATCGGCAATAATAAAGTGCAATTAACTAAATTTTGCGGAATTATTTATGCTACGTCTCACATGATTGATAATTTAATATTTCCGTTCTCAACGAAAAATTCCATCGTGCGGAAATAAGATTTAATTTGGTAATCGACAGAAAAATGTGTGAATTTAATACTGAATATGCTATACTGAAGTAATATGTATTTACGAAATAACCGTGTATTAATTAATTTTCCAGTAATGTTTTACAAATTTATTCCAGAAAACTGTTTAATACATGAATGTATGAATGAGTAATTATAAATGCGACGACACGCTAATTCCAACAAAGCGTTTTGTGGAAATTTAATTAACATAACTATCAAATTTGTTTACTTTGAGTCGGGAGAAATTGTTTAAAATTTTATGCGCTAAATAAAAGATATAGTCTTACAGTGAGCATCTTCGTGTCGTGTCAGTTACAATATAGCCGCAAAGTTCTCCAAGTTTTAAACTTAACTCTAAGCATTTAATTACGCAGACTTTGTTGGTTTCTGCTTACGAAGAAGCTAATAGGTTCATATTCAATTCCAGCTTTATTAAATGAATATATGAATTTTTAAAAATCGGTTTCCTACGTATCATGTAGATGCAAAACTGTATTATTTATTGATAAAAGCGTATAATTATAAGGAGTAATGACTACCATTAATGTAATAAATAAAATGTTGCTGCTGACGACGAGGCAAGTGTGAAGAATCGGGAAAATGGTTTTTTAGCAGCAATTTAATCTTAATTAAGTTTATTGCTATAACCTACGGCTATTTCATCTATATAAGGCTGCTCATAAGATGTTTGTTTTACTGATGATAAGTAATTAATTCAAAATGTGTAAAAAAGTAATAAGAATTTGACGAAAAATATTTGCTTGCACTTGAAAATTACGACAACAATACTGCAAAGGTTACTTCATTTACAGGTATTTGCTGAAGCAACGAAGCTTTTTCCAGCTATTTATTTTATACTGCTCGTTTGTGAAATTACCACAGCATTTCAGCGTCGTAAAACTGCGCCGAGTAAAACATTTTCGAACGTTCTTAACAATGTTAAAGAAACGAGGAACAGAAGGCGTCGAGTCAGTGACACGAATGAATAAAATAGCTCACCCCGCATATGCTAAATCTCTAATATATACTTGGAAAGAAATTTGCATGCAAATCTGTCACACGCTAAGCCGAAATCGGTATGGAAAAGTTCTATCTCTGATCGTCTGAATAATAATGTATTCAGAAAGCAAGCAGTCATAGCCGAGCTTTGTTATTACGGGCGCTTTCCTCTCTTGTTTGCGTTCAATCACCAAATTACTTTATAATGCACGGAAATATATTGCTGCCGAAACACACCCAGCGCAACTTTCTACCACCACTTTGCATCGGATTTACTCGCTTTTTGATTTAGATTGATAGATTTAAGATTTATTTACGCGGCTTCATTTTAAAGAGGTCCCAAAATTGACAAATCAGAGCAGAACCATCAGTTACTAGATTCAGCTAAAAGTTTAGATTTATTTTTGCCCTTAAGTTGGCGGAGTGTCCTTTGTGAATACAAGGTTATGTTTGCTGAGTTTAAATTGAAACGTCAACCATCTGTCATCAACAGAATCACAGAATTACCAATTTTGATATATGTCAATAAATCTTTATTTGCCCTACGGGCTTTCTGATTCCTATACATATACAAGTAAACTTAACAATTATAATAATAAAAAAACTAAATATAATTCTCTATTTCTTCTCTATTTCTCCCTTCTCCCTCCTCTTCCATACCTATTTCATCCATTTAATTTCCCTTCCATCTACATTCAGTATTTCCTTTCTTTCTTTCCTCTCTCTTTGTTTCATCTCACTGCACTCGTTCCACATATGCTCAATCGTCTCTCTTTCCTCATAGCACATTCTACACATTCTTCCTCCATCTTCTGCCCAATACCTATTTTCCCTCTCTTCATTTCCGCACCTAAACCTCGCCATCACCTTTCTTTCTTTGTCGCTCTCCCTCCCCAAATACTTCGGTACTTCCTCGATCATGCATCTTCCGTACTTCCCGTTGTATCTGGATTCTCTAATTCTCTCTCTCCTCTCTTGTCTATCTGTATCCTTATGTCTTTCACTTAGTTCTACATTCATCCACACGCCTCTTTCTCTCAGTCTCTCTATTTCTTTGCTTGCATACCCATTCCTCCTGTAGTAATTCTCCCTATCATTCTCCTCTGAATTCTTCTTTTTTTCTCTCCAGCACTCCTTTAGTATCCTACATTCTTTTCTCCCTTCCATCCTGTCTTCGAACTTGACCGCTCTTTTTCCCGCTTTCACTCTCAACCTATTCCTCTTGCATTCTTCTCTCACTATGTACCCTGGCGTTTCTCTCTCCACCCCTAGCACCCACCTCAGATATTTCTCTTGTACCCTCTCTATCACCTCTTGTTCTTTCCATCCCCAGACCTCTGCTCCGTACAACAACACGCTTTCAATAAGACTTTCAAACATCATCATTCTCCTCTTAAAATCGCCTCCCCACCTTATCTCTCCTATTCCCCATACACATCCTATCACCTTGTTCGCTTTTCTTGCCAGTTCTCTAATATGTGCCTTATCTGTGGCTCTTTCATTGAACACATACCCCAAGTATTTGAATTCTTTTACTTGTTCTATTACTTCTCCCTCCCACCTCCAATCACTTTCTTCATTCTTCCTCTTTCTCTTATTGAACACCAGCATTTTTGTTTTTTCTACATTCACTTCTAGTCTTTTCTTCTTCACATATTTTCCTAAACTCTTTATCATTTCCTTCATTTCTCTTTCACTCTTTGCCACCATTACCACATCATCCGCAAACTCCAGGCTCCACACTTTTTTTCTACCTATCATCACCCCCCCCTCCGCTTGTGCTCTCTCTAACATTCCGTCCATATCTGCCACATACATCGTGAACAACAAGGGGCTGAGCGGGCAACCTTGCCTCACTCCCTTTGTTGTCACAAACCATTCACTTTCCCTCTCCCCTACCTTCACTTTACTTTTTGTCTTCTCATATATCTCCTCCACCTTTCTTACCAGCCATTCATTGACCCCTTTCTCCCTCAGGCACTCAAACATCCTCTCTCTGTCCACCTTGTCAAAAGCCGCCTTGAAGTCTACGAATAATGCATACACCCTCCCCCCTTTCTTCTTTAACTCACTCTTCGTCAAATGGTCCAGGATGTATACATTACCCATAGTTCCCTCCCCTCTCTAAATCCTGCTTGGCTGTCTGGTAATGCTCCCTTTTCCTCTATCTCTCTGCTCATCCTTTCATTCAGAATTGATGCATACAACTTGTACCCTGTGTTTAGGAGAGTTATCCCTCGGTAATTTTCTACTTTATTTTTCTCCCCTTTTTTGTAAATGGGGTAAATTACCCCCTCTCTCCACCCTACCGGGAATCCTTCTCCTCTCCACACCCCATTCATTACCTCCACCAGCCTCTCTAGCACTCTTCTCGTCCCATACATCCACGACTCATTCTGTATTCTATCCCTCCCTGGTGCCTTCCCTTTCCTCAGTTTCTTCACATGCCTCTCCACCTCTTCCATTGTAATTTCTTCTCCTTCAGGTTCTACTCGGTTTCTCTTCGTCTCTATTTCCGTTTTCTTTTTTTCCTTTTCTCCTTCCAGCAGCCTCATGAAGTACTCCTCCCACTCATTCATCGTTATCTCCTCGCCCCCAATTTCTTTTTTTTTCTGTCTATTAATATAGTTCCATACCTCCTTCTCTGTTCTTATTGCTTTTATCTCTTCCTCCTCACTCTCCTTCTTCTGCCTCTTCTTCTCCCTGCATGTCTCTCTGTATCTTCTTTTCGCTTCTATAAAGCCACTTCTGTTCCCTTTAGTCTTTCTCCACTTTCTTAGTTCTTTTATTGCTTCCTTTTTACGGTGCTCACATTCTTTGTCCCACCATTTCTTCTTTCTTTTTGTTCCTCCACCTCTTACTGTTATTTCTCTTTTTGTCGCTGCTTTTTCCAATATTTCTACCAATTCTTTCTCTATTTTCCCTACTTTTTGTTCTTTAAATCTTGCTTTTTCCAGTCTTCTCTTATACTCTTTTACCCCTTGCTTGTCCTATACTTTACTTATCACCTTCCGCATTTCCTCTATTTTTTCTTCTCCTCCTCTCTTCTCTCTCCTCCTTCCTATACTTATCTCCATAGGCAGATGGTCTGACTCTACTCTTTCCCCTATTCTGAATTCTTCGACTTCTTCCCATGCTTCTTCGTTTACTATTCCGTAGTCTATCACCGTCTCTCCTCTACCGCCTATGTAGGTCCATTCTCCTTCTTCGTCCCCTTGTTTGTTTCCATTCAGCACTTCCCATCCTTTTTCTTCTATCCATTCCATCAACTTCTTCCCTTCCGCGTTTTCTTTCTTGTCTTTGGATTTTCTTTTTCCCTCTCCTCTCTCTTCTTCCCAATCCCTGTCTCCTCTTTCCCCAATTATCCCGTTAAAATCCCCTCCCAGAAGCAGACATTCTTCTCTGTTGTCTTTTAATGTTTCTTCTATCTTGCTTATTGTTTCTTTCATCTCTTTGCTGTACACTGTCACTATTTTCCACCATTTACTGTCTATTTTAACGATTCTCACCATGTGACCTTCCTCTTCTCCCCTTCTTTTTAGTATTCTCTTTTATTCCTTTTTTTACCCCTGTTATTATTCCCCCTGCTGCGCTTCCTTTTTTCTTTCCCCTTCTCGCCCCTTGCCATTCCCACTTGAACTCCTTTGGTAACAGTTTTTCTATTTTTTCCCAGCTTTCTGACCATGTTTCTGTTAATCCAACAATATCGAACTCCTTCACATAGTCCCAAAAATCTTCTTCTTTTTTCCCTAGTCCCGCTACATTCCAAAATAGTGCCCTCACCCCTGTTTTTCTCGTTACCTTTTTTGATTTCCCCCTTCCTTCCTTAGTTTCCCTCCTACTTCCTTCTTTGTTTCTTTTTTCCCGTTTCATTGTCCAATTGTGATATATAAATTACCTAAATAAACAGTAGTAGTAAACAGAGTAAAAAAAACTTGCTCTATGGGATATTCATATACGGGGTGTAGACAGAAACTGCTCCTATACGATTGAACATGTCTGTCATCTAGAATTCTAGAGTAATTTGTTTCTAGATTAACAACAATTTTCTTCTTTCTTAATTTGCTAGAATAAACAATGTTTGTTCACAATGAGATATAGTTGAGGGTACAAAATGCAATAACAATAACACGTCGTAAAAAATAAAATGATTATACATTATACTGTTCTGGCAATATTTACCTCAACTGCATAAAATCCGACCGTTCATCATAAAGTGTCCCCGTCGAAATGGGTTCCTTTCCATTTTTTAAACATTAGACAGATTCAAATCTGGTTCCATTAGCAGATAGGGTGCGGCGCCCCGTCAACAATGAACACTTATTGCAGAACCGTGACCAAGCAGATTCAGCACTTTTTACCATCTCGAAACGTTGTAATTCAATGATATAATTGTCCGTTCGTGTAAATAAAAAAAATCGTTTCGTCGTCACAATATAATAGAAATACCGAGTCATGATAGCTACTGTTCCCCAGCATCAATGCGATTCCAGTGCAAGGATACGGCGGGGTGGCTTTGTTGGCACATTGTTTATCCTTTCTTTCATGCAATTACAGCCCGGAACGTGCCTTAGATGAATCGAAAAGGGACAGATACCGGCCACAATAGAATATTCTGCCGTAAGAGAAACGCCGAAATTGTTTACACTGAATTCGAAACGCGTTTAATCTAACGGCGGCGTTCATTACCTACTTTATCTGCTCTGTGTAAAATAGTAAAAAAGACTGGGGAATCTGAGTAACACAGTTTAAAGGCTCTTTTTCGGAAGGTATTGCTATCGACTCTTGATGTGGAGCACTATCCAATACGACCACCGAGGGATGGCACCTCTCTTCAAGTTTGCTCTCGCTATAAGTCAGTAACAGGAACAGCTACAATCAGAGCTATAGGTGTAGGATAAACCTCTTGAGGAACAAATTGTTGTTTTTTTTTCATCTCGATTTCTGGATCGTTTTGACTTTCAAAAATTTAGAATAATTGTAATTTAATTTAACAAATAAAATCACTTCATTAACCAAGTTTTGCAGTACGGTTTGTCTGATTTAATCAACAGAGCACAAAATTTGATGTCTAACTGTACACACACTAAATATATTTCCGTTTTTTAAATTTTATTTACATTTAAAAAATTCTTAGAATAATTAATTTACGACGTCTTATTAACATTTGTATAATGAGCGTGTTTATTTTCTATCTAATTATCGCAAGGAAAGTTTTTTTGTGCGGTTTTTGACACGTGTGTATTGTGAAGATATCTGACAGGATCAAATATGAATTGCAATTTCGCTATTCATCAAACCATGTAATAGACTGAAGGTAGAAAGCATTATTCACAAAGATGGACCGTTTTTTGCTGACGTCCGAACATTTTAAATAAAAGACCAAATTACAAATTTAAATGGCTTTCCTTATTACTATTATAGGTATCTAGAATAATTATTTAGAAAATGACTTCTGAAATTAATGCTCTGTGGAGTTTTCCTTCAACAAATACGAGTTTAAAAGATCATCTATAGATGTTTTTTATCAGTTGAAAACTCCAAAGTGTGATAGAAATTCTTTCCACAGTCCCAATTCTATTCAACACTTACGGAATAATTTTCAGGGTACCAATTAATAATAATGTAGCGTTTCTGGGTTCCATTTATTTATTTATTTATTTATTTATTTATTTATTTATTTGAACACTGTACAATTTACTTATACTTCTAATATTACACTATTTACATTATTTACACTATTTACACGTCACATGGCACTCCGGATAGATAAAAACAACTGTCCGACTCGACTCACTGACTTCGACTTCGATGCGACTGGTTCGGCTGACTAGACTCGATGATACGACTACACTGACTCACTAGATTAGACTGACTTCCGCTGGAACGTCCTCTAATAAATATACCGGCTAAATATTTCTAGACGCCTCCAGATGTTTCATGGCGCTCTCGATTTGTATCGGATATTCCAAAAATGATCTCAAACTCAAGTACGTTGTAGTATAAATCCAGCACATTCTAGTAATTAATGAAGCCGCTACAGCGATGAGTAATCTCGGGTCCACGTTCGTTACACTGCCCCCTCCTTAAAGATGTTTCGTCCCGAAACCTCACAAGACATTCTACCGATGTACTTTCTGGTTGCAACAGCACACCATTTGCTTAAGCCGAATGAAAGGAATGCTTCTGACTGTTCTCCAAACCAAACAGTCGAATTCACAGGCGATCTTCACGATTGACAATTTCCTGATACCCAGGGACAAGGTGGCCTTCTTATACATGAGTCTTTTCGTAACCACTTATTCTTGGTTCCTGTCGGGTGTCTGCAGGAGAAGTACTCTTTGAACTACCACATGGACTACCTACCACACTGTGTTGACGTATCGGTGCCCCTCGACATTTTTATCGTTTCTTGCTTGAAGCGCAAGTTACTCTAAGGAAAACTTATCTCGTAGCTTCACAAACTTCTTCGACACTTCCAAGTGTCCACGAGATACTCCACAATCGAGTGCCTCCAGAATTTCCAGAATTCTATCCATTAACCATGGGGACCAAGTAAAACCACCAGGTACTCCCTCATGGAGTTCCTCCAGACCTTCCGGAATTCTAACCATGGGAGCCATCACCTGGTCACTTTCCATAAATATGACCCACACGTTTCTCCAGCACACGTGTCCAGACTCCATCTTCCAAATTCATGGAATCCCATTGGGCCCAGCAGGATTTTCCTCAAGGTCATTACCGTGCAACTTGCATCCCGTCCGCCCGTAGTCTGTATTCTTCCATCCAAGCACAAATTGCAAGTCCGGGTGGTTCTTCGGGTCTCTCCAACTTCCAGTTCAATTCTCGTCCTTCAGAACGACGATAGTGGCACATTTCTGCGTCCAAGTAAAAACTTTTTCTCCAATTGGAACCTCTTTTCTGTCTCAGTGAGTCGAGTTCAACCAGCACCATTATCTTACCCGAAAGTGAGTGACACCAGCTTCCTGTCTTCTTTCCAGGTCCTTAAGCAGCCTTCTCTGGAGCTCCGATTTTATTCCAGTTATTTCTATGACTCACGTTGCTCCAGCTATCTCTCAAGTAACCATACACACTTTCTTCTTTATTCGTGCTCAGCTTCGTATTTCTTCTTTTCTTATTAACCTTCAGATCGATTTATTTATTTCTTACAAATCTTTGAACACTGTACAATTTAATTATACTTCTAATATTACGCTATTTACATTATTTACAGTATTTACAATTTACTACTTGACTGGCACGTTTTGTATTATTTATTTACACATCACGCGGCACTCCGGATAGATAAAGGCAACTGGCCGACTCCACTCACTGACATCGACGTCGATGCGACTGGTTTGACTGACTAGACTTTATGATACGACTACACTGACTCACTAGACTATACTGACTCCCGCTGGAAAGTCCTCTAATAAATATACCGGCTAAATCTTTCTAGACGCCCCCAGAAGTTTCATGGCGCTCTCGATCTGTACCGGATATTCCAAAAAATGATGTTCTACTCGAGTACGTTGTAGTATAAATCCAGCATATTCTATTAATTGATGACGCCGCTACAGCGATGAGTCATCTCGGGTCCACGTCCGTTACAATAATAAGATTAATTTTTTTGCATATCGGCTTTGAAAACTATTCATCCATTTTCTTCGTTCTTTTGTATCTTCTCTCTTCTGTTCCCGTTTCTTCCTTTCCGTCTAGTAATTTGTTAATAATTTTAGAAGCTTTAGGGGCCTATTCTGTAATTTTTTGAGGGGCGTTAAAATTTTAGCGTCCTTTAATTTAGAAGAGCAGTTACAGAATACGCCCTTAGTTTAACAATAATTGTGCGACTTAGAATGTAAACCATAACTCTAAAAAAGTTAGTCAATAAATTTTTTAACTGTGGAACTTTTTTCCTAAATAGTATCATAATTTTTCCAGATTTTTAAATAAATATTTTGTAGGGTAAAAAAGTATTTGTAACGGCCGGTTTCGAGACAGCGCAACGATACAGAGTCGACCACGCGGAGCCTGTTTTCAACATTAAATGAAAAGTACAGGGTCCTCCTAAATAATTTTATTTCTGATAATTTATGAGGACCCTGTGTATTAATAATAGAGATAAAGTTTCTGGACTCGACTTTCTTTCGTACGAAGGCGCAGAGAGGACATAATATACTTTATTTTTCATTATTTCGACTTTAGTCTGGAAATTTCAACTTTAATCTCGAAATTATGAGCGCGCACACCTTTTAGAACATTTCGAGTTTCACGTACAGAGAAATACGACCTTCTTGGATTATGTTCCTTTTAGAGGTCGAGCGCGTAGCGCCCGGCACCAATTTCAATGATCCACGGAAGATTGAGTGACCGTTCAGGGGCTAGACGTGCAAGAGAAGGGGAAGAGACATGAAATAAATGATTTAATTTGTTGCCATTGTTAATGGGTGTGCGCGCGCATAATTTCGACTTTAAACTCAAAATTTCTATTTCAAGTGACAGGGGTAGGGACGATGGTAGGAATCGAGTTTATTTTATTATTTTCTGATGCAAATGTTAGGCGACGGTCACGATAACTACCCCATTATGAGTTCAAATGAAATAAAAAAAGCGAATGAAGAATTTCCGTGGATCATTGAAATTGGTGCCTCGCGCTACGCGCTCGATCCCTAAAAGAAACATACTCCTTAAATAGCTTAAAACTCGAAATGTGTTAATAGGTGTGCGCGCGCATAATTTTGAGATTAAAGTCGAAATTTCGAGATTAAGTCGTACCCAAGAGGATTTAATAGAATAGAGGAACCATCAGCCACATTTAAGCGTGTAATGTAAAAGTCGTTCAGCACATGCTGCTCTCTGTGAGTGAGAAACATAAGCAATGATTTAGATTGAGCAGTTATACAGCGTTCTGTAATACTTTTTTCCGATTACTAACCTATCGCAATTTGTAATACAATACAGAGATACAATACAATTGATTACGTGGTCTACGCAAAGAAAGTAATCTGATATGCATTTCGATAACTTTTAATGTTGTCAGTTGTAGCCGAAAAATGTGTACCTACTTCTCAATTACTGCTTAATTCCAAAATGTATCTTGATTTTATTACGTTGTTGAAATTTTTTTTGTTAACGCATTGAGCCCCGGGTTGCATCAACGCGATGCCACGGTTTTCGGGCAGTGTAGGAGAGGTGCGTCAAGTTGGCCCCCCTTTTTAAGCGATTGTTTTAAAAATTATATTTTTGAATTGTGCTCGATTTGTGCCCTACTGTGCTGATGCTCGTAATTTTGTGCTAGCAATAAACAAAAAGTTATAGCCAAATCTTTTTGGGGGGGCTATCTTGACGCTCAGCCCCCCCTATATTTTGGAAATTTGAGGATTTTTTTACGCCAATCAATTGTGCTCGATTTGTGCCGGATTGTGCCGGTGTTTATTCACATTGTACTGGTCATAAAATATGAAATATTTAAGAAAACGTTACTGGGTCGCAAACTATCTGCTCAGTGACTCATACATTTTGGAAATTTGAGGATTTTTTTTACGCCAATCAATTGTGCTCGATTTGTGCTCAAATGTTCCGATGTTCGTAATTTTGTGCTATCAATAAACAAAAAGTTATAGCCAAATCTTGTTAGGGGGGCTATCTTGACGCTCAGCTCCCCCTATATTTTGGAAATTTGAGAATTTTTTGACGCCAATCAATTGTGCTCGGTTTGTGCTCAAATGTGCTGATATTCGTAATTTTGTGCTATCAATAAACAAGAAGTTATAGCCAAATCTTGTTAGGGGGGCTATCTTGACGCTCAGCCCCCTCTATATTTTGTAAATTTGAGGATTTTTTGACGCCAATCAATTGTGCTCGATTTGTGCCGGATTGTGCCGGTGTTTATTCACATTGTGCTGGTCATAAAATATGAAATATTTAAGAGAACATTACTCGGTCGCACGCTATCTGCTCAGTGGCTCATACATTTTGGAAATTTCAGGATTTTTTTACGCCAATCAATTGTGATCGTTTTGTGCCCAATTGTGCCGCTGTTTGTTTCAATTGTGCTCCTCTCTAAATAACAAAAAAACGCGAAACAAATCCGGGGGCCAAGTTGACCGTCAGCCCCCGGTTTTTTTACGTTTTTTAAAAAATATTAGGCTTATTCAATTGTGCTCGTTTTGTGCTCAATTGTGCCGCTATTTGTTTCAATTGTGCTACTTTGTAAATAACAAAAAAACGCAAAACAAATCCGGGGATTAAGTTTTTTTTTTAAATGTTAGGCTTATTCAATTGTGCTCGTTTTGTGCTCAATTGTGCCGCTGTTTGTTTCAATTGTGCTTCTTTGTAAATAACAAAAAAACGCAAAACAAATCCGGGGATCAGTTTTTTTTTTTTAATATTAGGCTTATTCAATTGTGCTCGTTTTGTGCTCAATTGTGCCGCTATTTTTTTTTAATTGTGCTCCTGTGCAAATAACAAAAAGAAACGCAAAACAAATCCGGGGGCCAAGTTGACCGTCAGCCCCCAGTTTTTTTTTTTTCATTCAAAACAACAATTTAAAACACGTTTCCAGGACAATAGTGTTTTATTATTATATAGATTTTAATTAGGAGAAAAATGATTGGGTCTTTTATGTTGTCCCTCCTAAAACCGAATTTTTATTTTTTTAACCTGTGCATCAAATTGTGTTATGATTGTGCCGAATTTTTCTGCAAATTTCATAAATTGTGCTGTTTTGAGGTATGCGATCTTAAAGGATGAGCAATTGTCCCGAATTGTGCCGTTTAAACGATAAATTTCGCTATTTTAATTACAAAGTTATAGCAAAAAACCTTGGGGTAGATTAAGACAACATTCACCCCTTATTAACTTATTACTTTATTTAATAAATAATTGCATAGATACGTTTGTTAAAATTACAGTAACAATTGTTTCTAGGTTATGATTAAGTTTAACGGAGGTTGGTGATTTCGGACCTAAGAAAAAGTTACGAGAGAAAGAACAAAGAGGGGTAAATTTTATCAATACACCTTTTTTTTTGCTGTAACTTTGTTACTGAAATAGCATCCTTCAAGTTGTACAATTTACCACAATTGCAAGGATTTTCAATGAAACATTAAATTTTTTATTTATCAGTTTATCGTTCACACGGCATAACTCAGCACAATTGCTCTCCTTATTTACTATACAAAGCTTGTTTATATCAAGTGTGAAGAGATTGTTGTCAAGTGTTGAATGTAAAGTGATGCTGTCGGTGTCTGATTTCATTTGTTTTTCGTCGTCCCCAAATTTGCTTACTTTACATTCTTTAAATATGGGAAACTGATGTAGGGGAGAGTGGGATAACTTTGAATATTCGTTTTTTAAATTTCACCTCATAACAAAGAAATTTATCTATCTGTATCATAATCTTCTGGCTTAATAGTGCTTAAACAGCAAGCTGTTAGGGTAAATTTCTTATTTTTAGGAATGGAAGTTAAATGGTCAACTGTCCTACAGTTGAGGCAGTTTTGAACATACATACAATATAAGTAAATATTGCCAGTAGGAACAATTAAATATCATTTTGCTGACAATCTGGTTTACAACAATGTTATGGTCATAAAATAGACAAGAAATTGAAAGGTTGTTACCGCTTTAACGAGAATGGTTACGAATGAAAAACCGTTTTATCTGAAATTTAATAGAAACCATAAAGTCCTTAAAAGAAGTGGTCCCTAGCACCTTTTGTGCATGCTTATAAAGGTACTTAAGTGGTTGATTTTTTTTTATAAAAGAACTGTTATGTATTTCAAAAGATGACAAGATAAAACGCAAAAAACGCGCACAATTGAATAAGCCTAATATTAAAGAAACAAACGTAAAAAAACCGGAGGCTGACGGTCAACTTGGCCCCCGGATGTTTTGCGTTTTTTTTTTGTTATTTACACAGGAGCACAATTGAAATAAACAGCGGCACAATTGAGCACAAAACGAGCACAATTGAATAACCCTAATATTAAAAAAAAAAAATTGATCCCCGGATTTGTTTTGCGTTTTTTTTTGTTATTTACAAAGTAGCACAATTGAAACAAACAGCGGCACAATTGAGCACAAAACGAGCACAATTGAATAAGCCTAATATTAAAGAAAAAAAACGTAAAAAAAACGGGGGCTGACGGTCAACTTGGCCCCCGGATTTGTTTCGCGTTTTTTTGTTATTTAGAGAGGAGCACAATTGAAACAAGCAGCAGCACAATTGAGCACAAAACGAGCACAATTGAATAAGTCTAACATTTAAAAAAAAACTTGATCCCCGGATTTGTTTTGCGTTTTTTTGTTATTTACACAGGAGCACAATTGAAACAAATAGCGGCACAATTGAGCAGAAAACGAGCACAATTGAATAAGCCTAATATTTTTTAAAAAACGTAAAAATACCCGGGGCTGACGGTCAACTTGGCCCCCGGATTTGTTTTGCGTTTTTTTGTTATTTACAGAGGAGCACAATTGAAACAAACAGTGGCACAATTGAGCACAAAACGAGCACAAATGAATAAGCCTAATATTTAAGAAAAAAACGTAAAAAACCGGGGGCTGACGGTCAATTTCGCCCCCGGATTTGTTTTGCGTTCTTTTTTTGTTATTTACAAAAGAACACAATTGAAACAAACAGTGGCACAATTGAGCACAAAACGAGCACAATTGAATAAGCCTAATATTAAAGAAAAAAAAAACGTAAAAAAACCGGAGGCTGACGGTCAACTTGGCCCCCGGATTTGTTTCGCGTTTTTTTGTTATTTAGAGAGGAGCACAATTGAAACAAACAGCGGCACAATTGGGCACAAAACGAGCACAATTGATTACAATAATAAAATATTCAAAAATTAAAAGTCGGGGGCCAAGTTGACCGACCTGCACAATCCGGCACAAATCGAGCACAATTGATTGGCGTCAAAAAATCCTCAAATTTACAAAATATAGAGGGGGCTGAGCGTCAAGATAGCCCCCCTAACAAGATTTGGCTATAACTTCTTGTTTATTAATAGCACAAAATTACTAACATCAGCACATTTGAGCACAAATTGAGCACAATTGATTGGCGTAAAAAAATCCTCAAATTTCCAAAATGTATGAGTCACTGAGCAGATAGTGTGCGACCCGGTAACGTTTTCTAAAATATTTCAAATTTTATGACCAGGACAATGTGAATAAACACCGGCACAATCCGGCACAAATCGAGCACAATTGATTGGCGTCAAAAAATCCTCAAATTTACAAAATATAGAGGGGGCTGAGCGTCAAGATAGCCCCCCTAACAAGATTTGGCTATAACTTCTTGTTTATTGATAGCACAAAATTACGAACATCAGCACATTTGAGCACAAATCGAGCACAATTGATTGGCGTAAAAAAATCCTCAAATTTCCAAAATGTATGAGTCACTGAGCAGATAGTGTGCGACCCAGTAACGTTTTCTAAAATATTTCAAATTTTATGACCAGTACAATGTGAATAAACACCGGCACAATCCGGCACAAATCGAGCACAATTGATTGGCGTCAAAAAATCCTCAAATTTCCAAAATATAGGGGGGGCTGAGCGTCAAGATAGCCCCCCTAACAAGATTTGGCTATAACTTCTTGTTTATTGATAGCACAAAATTACGAACATCAGCACATTTGAGCACAAATCGAGCACAATTGATTGGCGTAAAAAAATCCTCAAATTTCCAAAATGTATGAGTCACTGAGCAGATAGTGTGCGACCCAGTAACGTTTTCTAAAATATTTCAAATTTTATGACCAGTACAATGTGAATAAACACCGGCACAATCCGGCACAAATTGTGCTCGATTTGTGCCGGATCGAGCACAATTGATTGGCGTCAAAAAATCCTCAAATTTCCAAAATATAGGGGGGGCTGAGCGTCAAGATAGCCCCCCCAAAAATATTTGGCTATAACTTTTTGTTTATTGCTAGCACAAAATTACGAGCATCAGCACAGTAGGGCACAAATCGAGCACAATTCAAAAATATAATTTTTAAAACAATCGCTTAAAAAGGGGGGCCAACTTGACGCACCTGTGTAGGAGGGCGAGTACACGATTATATGCCATTGCTTTCATGCTATTTCAATGGAGAACGGAAGGTAGCCGTCCGGGGGACTAACATAAATATGCTCGTGGTACGATAATTTTTTGTACAGTCTAATTTTTACAGCAGTTTTAATAACAAATAAAGCTGACCACACGTACTCCTTTTAGAAGTTTTGTACTTTTATTTTATGACCTGTACTCCGGAGGAAATGTACTGCAAATGTACTTCCCTTTTATTTGAATGTACTACCTGTACTCCTTTTTCTTTGGGTCTTTAATTTTTCGGCAGGCATCTTCGATCTGTTTCGTTTCTACTAGCAAGGTTCAAACGCATATAGGCATGGCCGTACCTAATTTGAGACGCTCATTCATTTCTCGGAACGCAGAGTGCTAAGTAATCATAAATTTTGTTTTGTGTGTTTAGTTGAGCTCTCTCAGTTTCGCCAGTTTCGCATTTATGTTCGATACAAGAGTTCAACAACAGTTCCTTGAAAATTTATCCGCCACTTTATTTAATTACATAAAAAGTTACTTCAGTCAGTTTCATATTAGTCCAGGCAATGGGGGGTTTTTGTGTTTTTGATCGCAAAAGGTCGGACAGAAATAAAATTTGGTGGGATGGTGGGTGTAAGATAGGCAAAAACTTCATGAGACCAATTTTATGCAGAATTTAATGTAGAACATAAGTCCTATAACATTTTCTAATCGGAGTTACCGTTTACGAGAAAAAGGCAGAAAGGCTTCATGACGTCACGTTCGGGAGCGGTTTTTTGGGCAAAAGTGGATGAAGCTCCCCCGCAGGAGTGGGAACTCTTCGGATTTTTATTTGGATGCCTACTGGGAGTTCACAAACAAATTTTCTAAACTTTATAAATTATCTCTTCTAAAAAGTTTAATTTGCTTGGACTAGATTTTCATCGGCACATATCTCGAGAACGATTCAACCCAGTACCTTTTTAAGGGGTTATTTTTGTAGGAAATTTTATCAGCTGTATTTTTTTACGGAGGAAACATAGTTTTATAGTAATAAACGAAGAACCGATAAAAGTTAGAATTTTTCGACTTTGAACCTATTTTGGAGTAGGGAAAGGCACACTTAAAAAAATATTTCTTTTGTAATATGCAACCAAAGTCGAAGTTGATCTTCCTTGTAATCCGCACTGAAAATAATTCAATAAATTTCATTAATTTATAATTATTAATAATAAATTATTGTTGTTAATTATTAATATTGAACACGCCGCTAATGAATCAAAATGAAATCTGCAACGACTTGCCTGCACACACAGTAAATTATCCCCGCGCGGTTTTACTTGCACACGCCAAAAACCAATTTAGTTTTGATTGCGGACTTGATTTTTATTGAATTTCACCGGTTTAGTTTTGATGAAATAAACAATAAAAACATATTTGAAAAAGGAACATTGAGGATTATCGAATTATCACTATAATCCAAAAATTTAAAAGTCCCAGATGGGTTGTAAACGATGACGAATGAAATAATCTATAATACAATTCAATCAATTTTGCTAAAAGTTCACAGGACATATTCCTCAAATCAGACATAATTGTTAATTATGAATTTGTTAATTATTAATAATTCATTGTTGTTATTATTGTTAATAATGTTAATATTGAACACGTCTCTAATGAATCGGAATGAAATCTGCAACGACTTGTCTCCACACACAGTGAATTATCCCCACGCTGTTTTAATTGCACAGGTCAAAAATCAGAACAATTTTGATTCCAGTGGACGAGAAGTTTTAATTAACTGTACCCCGTTCTCCGTGCGGTCAATGCCATACATTTTTCCGCAATCTTTTTTTCAAATTTACAAATTTCAAAAAATCGCTCTCTAGCGGCAAAGATCTATCAAAATTTCAAGCGACAATGTTCAGAAACAAAAAAGACCGACAGGAATGTACATGCCGCAAGAGAACCTTCTGTCAGAGACCTATGAGTAAATCACGAGGGGGACCCCTTTATTGTAAAGAAATATGGACACCCAGGTCATCAATATTCATTTTTAAATTTTCCAAATAACATGGGTTGTTCGTTTGTCCCCAAAAGCAAAAGGACACGGTAATACCACAAACCAAATCCGACCCAGACATTTTAGTTCTTCTATTCTGAACGAGGCTGCAGCATCTCGCAGCCAACACTCAAGATTTGATCTCATTTAAACGTAGGAAGAAATTTGTCTCTCACTAAATGACAATCTTAAAGAAAGGATTTCCTTTTTTGATACTTCCACATAAATACGACGAATCTACAGTAAAATGTACAATTTGCCCGAGCAAAGTTTTCATTGGCCATTAGTGGGAGATCAAACAAATACATTCAATGGACAAATACAATCTTAATTAATTTTGTTATTATAAAACTCTTTTGAATATCAAATGGAACGAATTTTTGTTTCTCATACCGGGGCTCAAAGTGTTAAGTTGACGGTATTATTTCCTCTAAAAATAATTTATTGTTTTGCTTTTCTTCTATGGGTTTTTCGTATGAGCTTAAGACCATAAAACTAACGATTCGAACGATGGATATACGTAACTCGTTTTCTGTTTTGTTCATTACGGTCCTGGAAAAGTTCTTAGTTAGAAAAAATAAAATTCGAGGCAATTACCATGGAAAGTCGGAAAATTAGGACAAACTGCGAAAATCATAATACATATTTGCATGCACTCTTGATCATAATTGGCGATATTAACGACATGCCATACATATTTGGTTGTTTTTTTGTCTTGTTCGTTATGCTCCGGGGATGGATATAGGTATGTTTTCAATGGGGTCGTCTCACAATTTTCAAAAAAAGCATTTCTAGAAACTAGACGAAAAAATATTATACGCCAATTTTTTTGTTTCTACGAAATCACGCATTTACAAGGTAAAAAAATCATTACTGAGAAGCGCATGAACCAATGTGAATGCCCCCCGAAATGACGTCACAAGAGGCGGTAAATGTACAGCGTTTGAAACTGCTATCCCAAATTGCGATTTTTGATACGCTCTGTTATCTTACAAAACAACTTTATGAAACAACAGAACACGTTTTAGGGCTTCATGTTACATAGTCTATGAGGTGCTATATAGTTGAATTAGTCAAATTTAATTGAGGGGGACGACCCCATTGAAAAAAATTCGGTAAGATCTGCAGAAAAATCTGGAAAGTCGCATTCTAGTCTAAATTAAAATAAAATTACATATTTGTGTTTACTTTTGTATTGTTTTGCGCTCTGCCCAAAAACAGATTTATTAAAAGTTGGAAAGGGCAACGTCTGTCGGGTCAGCTAGTTACAAAATATTACTCGATGACTATTTTATCGTAGTGTTTGTACTTAATACATTATGAATATACATACCGGGTGAGTTTTACCACCGAAGCCGAATTTGGAGTTTTCAATTGAATCGCTTATTATTAAAAAGGACTAAGTCACATTTTTGACATTTTGAGTTACATATTGCTATCTACTAAAATGGTGATAAAATGAACTAAATGCCTACCCCAATAATATTTTATAATGTTGGATGGAATGTAACATTTATTTTTAAAAAGATCTAAGTCGCTCGACTTGGTTCCTTTTTGAATTACCGATCTTGGACGTACATATTTAAATTTACCGTAAAAACTTTTATACGAGTTTGAGATCTATAGGTGAGCAAGATTAGTCGCGTCAATAAATACATAAAACAGGCAATCTTCGGAAGTCCTCAAAAACAGCTTCGATTTTAATGATTTTTTTTGTGAATGTTTGTTTTTATATATTATTCAAAATAAGAAACCTTTTGAAGTGGGGAAATAATTATTTATATTGTTTAAACACCATTTATTATATTTATATAAAAAAATTAGTTTTTCAATACTTATTCTACAAATAATATACGAAAGTAAATTATAAAATTATTATGAATTGTGGATTATTTATTTTAGACATTTATAAATAAAATAATTAAAAATTGTTCATCAATACTTGTAGGAAGGAAAAATTTGAGAATTTTCCTCGATTTCCATGGGAGTCCCTGATCAGATCCTGACTTTTTGACAATGGAACCACCTCAAGAGTATACCCTTTCAAATAAAAGAAGAATTTTGTAAATCGGTCCACAATTGACCAAGAAATCGGTGAACATAAATGAAATATAAATATATAAATGTTCTGAGGTAACAAGCATTAAAAAAAAAAACACAACCGAATTGATAACTTCCTCCCTTTTTGAAGTCTGTTAAAAAAAACGCAAAACTATTTTTTTTAGATAAATATCATACATATTGTTTAAATAATATTAATAGTTATGTCCCCGCTCCAAAAGGTTTCTGATTATAAATAATAAAAAAAAAACATCAAAATCGGAGCTGTTTCTGAGGACTTCCGAGAAAAAGACTTCATTGACGCGACTAGATATATACATATTTACAATCCCTTATTGTTGTTACCAACGTTTCTAAGCGAAGAAAACGTTTAAAACGGGACAAAAATTAAAAGTTTGCATGGCGTGACTCTTAAACGTGTTAAAATATTAAAAGCATTATTAATTACTAATTATGGCACAAATGTTCTGGCCCGAATAGAGTGACGACAATACAGTTTCTTAAAAGTATCGTTTTCTACTTTGGTGTCATAATTGAGTTTTTGTGAAACTAAAAGTAGTGTCACAATAGTACATTATTATACGAGTTTAACAAGAGGCTTCATTGTGACATGAGCGGGTTAAAATGTTAAAATTCTGTTTTTGAAATAATCTAGGGATTTTTAGGATTAGGTAGTTGGATTAGGAACGGTTGTGTTTCTGGTTATGTTTTTTATCTGAAAAGTTGAGACTTGGCTTGACTTCGAATGGAGTTGGTTAGAAATGCTCAATACCAACGTATTACGTATCAAATAAAAAAACCAAAAGCAGTTTCACAAAAAGTTCCTTTGTGACACTATTTTTAGTTTCACAAAAACTCAATTATGACACCAAAGTAGAAAAAGAAACTTTTTGAGTAGTGTCACAAAGAAACTTTTTGTGAAACTGTTTTTGGTGTTTTTCTTTATACGTATTTATTATACTATTATTTATACTAGTTGCACATACTATTTTTTATTACGAATGCGGAATAAATCCCAGTATAAAATGGGGTCCAGGGGTGAAGCGTCGGTAGGGTCCAGGTGCAAATTCAGTTTTAATATTTCGATAGTTTTTTGTTTAATTTCAACAACGTATTTGTTTTTTATTACTCAGGCGGAAAAATAGTATCTGTGCAACCTTTGTTACGGTTGAAAAGTAACTGTTTGCCCATTTGACACCAAACGGTTGTTTGGGTTTCTTGCACACGCAGATTCAGATAAACAAACTGCTGAAATTAAATAAAAAATAACGTTGAAAGAAATTAGACAAAAAAAAACACAATCGAAATATTAAAACTGAATTTGCCCATGGACCCTAACGGGTCTTCGCTCCTGAACCCCAATTTTATAGTGGCATTTATTCCGCATTCACAATAAAAATAGTATGTGCAACTCGTGCGGCGTTGTCGATTGTAGTTGCACAATATACTATATTTAATTTCAGCAGTTTGTTTATCTGAATTTGTTATAAAATGGACAAACAGTTACTTTTTGTACGCAATCCAGATCCTGGAAAGCTTGGTCAGCAGTACGCCCACGGGTCGACTCGTTCCGCTGCTGCAGGAGCAGTACGACACTGACGCCCGACGGAGCATTTCGATTGATATTTGATTTGTCGGGTCACGTTGTACTATTAATTATACTTATTGTTTTTAATATAATCTAACAATTTATTTGTACATTTTCAACCGGAATAAAGGTTGCAAAGATACTATTTTTCTGCATGAGCAATAAAAAAGGAATAAACGCTCGACAAAAAAATAAACGTTCGGTAAAAGTAGTAAATGTTCAATAATACATAATATATTTCGATACTAGTGCGCTGAAACTGAACGGAAAACTGAACTGACCGTCTAAAAGTACCTTAAAAAATGCAGCTCCAAGTCTTTTAAAAGTTCAGTTGCTTAGTTGTGGTCGTATAATTTTTGTTATTGTTTATATCTGGACCTGCAGCGCAACGTAATTCTAGAAAGCCATTCGTTCTTTTGTGGTTTGTTATCGGAACTCCTGTGTTTACATATATCTGAACACAAACATTATAACCGCTAAGCTTATGTTTCCGACCACCAGAAGGCGCTGAGTAAAAAACAGTTATAATTGTGATTAACAGATGGCAGGAGGCGACAAAATCGGATAAAATTCGTTACGCCATCTGGGAGTGAAAATCATTTTCGTGACACGACTTTCATCATTGTATGGTTCCTCTATTGTTTACCTACTCTCTGGTCGTACTGATGAAAACTAAAGTTATATGTCCTTCGTACTTTCGGAATTGTCCTCTTTAAGAATCCTTTCTTTAATTTCTCCAACATTTCAAACTATAGAACGGAATGCATATGGTTTGATAAGAATTTTGATAAGAATTCCCATGACTAAAACCCCTAAAAGAACCATTTTTTTTTCTTTTTTAGCGGTTCACTATCATCTAGTATGGGGTCCTGAAGATGCCTCTAAAAAGCACGCGAAGTATTGAAAAATTTAAATCTAAATTAAAAATTCAAACTAAAGCGAAATTTTCGAATTACTTGTAATATTTTTTCTGTGCAATTTTTTTTTATGCTAATAGTTTAGTTTTTCGCTAAAAATATTTTAATTTCCTGTACTGCAATAAAAAGATGAAGTTAAAAAATTTAGTTGAGTGCGTGGCCGCTACGCAATTTAAAAGTGAAACTTCACAGCCGGAGGATTAGAAAATAACTACATATACCAAAATGAAAACGAGTTACCTCTATATAACATTTACAAGTTATTAAATTGTTAACATGACCTTCTGGAAATTCTGTAAGCTGATGATGTTTCCTTGATATATTTTCTAAATTATTATTTTTAACCCATATTTTTTTATTAAATTCTTTATGCGCATTTATGAATTATGTTGGGCGAATGATGCAACGACATCCATTGATGCATTGTAAATTGCAGATGCATACTTTCACAGCACTCTCATGAGCACAAGTTTTTGAAGTTTTATTCACGTCAATAATACATTAATTAGGGTGGGAAACACACTACTGACGGGCAAGAAGTTTCACTTCAAAACTAAGCCAATATATTTCTCGGAACGATTTTTCAGTTTTTAGTAATTTTTGTACATTTTCGGTCCTCCCGAATGGTTTGCGAAATCTGATTAGATTTTTTTTTCAGATTATAAAGCTCTAGATGCACGTTTTTTTTGTGTTTTTAAATCACACAGAGGTTCAAGAAGCTTCAGAATTGCTTTGTGCTAGGAGCTTTTTCCAAAGTTTTTAGTTCTTTAAAATTTTCCTTTATATCCGACGTTCGAACTTTCACTAGTTAGAATTTGGAAGCTCCGGAGGACCAATGAAATGTTAATACATCTCTGAATTTACCCAACCTTTTTGGGTCCAAATTACAAGATTCTACGATTCTTGGAACCTGGAATAGTTCTCAAAATTTCATAAACAACAAAAGCAATAATTTTCCAGGAGGTTTTTCCTAGACTTTTTGGTCAATTCTGTATATCCTTGTACCTAATGAATGTAAGTCTGTCACAATCTCCCAAGCTTTCTTTTAAATGTTCATACAAGTTCCAAACCAAATGCGGCTGGTCAATGAGCTCTTTGGAAATAAAAAATGTCTATGTTTACCCCATACAATCATCAAATATTATTAGTTATATATGTGTTAGAAACTTTGGAATTAAACTTTATATTTCAGTACTGTTACTATTTATTCCTTTGTTTACAAAGATGCTCAAAAAGTCCTCCGCTATGTTCTAAGCAAAGTCGAACTCGTCTCTTCGTATTTTCCAAAACATTTACTATTCATTGGGGTGGAACGTCTTGACACACTTCTGTAATTATTACATTCTTCAAATCATTGATGTCATTCATTCGGCCAAAAAGAAAATAATCCAAATTGGAGATGTCCGGCGATCTAGAGGCCACAGATCAACTGGGATCACGCGGTCGTCAAAATACTGCATTGGAAGTATTATTCAGTCTATATACTTACACTAAAGTTGATAATAGTTGAAGCGATCTGTCGTCAACTGGTAAGATTTAAATCTTAGTTAACAAACAGCCATTACCATATAAAAATTTAGATAGCCATCCGATCAGAGCATTTATTTTTCAAATTATTTCTATGGCCTATCAATACCTATTATTACGAAACTAGCGAATAACCTGTCATTAGACCGTTCAGGTCTATTTCATGAATCGAGCAATCCTTTCAGGTATAGTCCGCCATGGGATAAGTCTGGACACCCATTTAAGTAAATTGCTCTGGAAGTATTAATTCCACTAATATGACGATTGGTAGATGTGTTATCGAAAACTAGCCCAGATGTCGACCATCGTTGTTTATAACAAAAAAATGACCGAATAAAGGTTAGAACTCCAAACATAATTATATATAATTTACAATAATATAAGCACCATTATCTTAAATATAATCGATTTTCACATTAACCACCTTACGGACCGTAAAGAATACGTCGGTTAGTGCAAGTGAAAAAAGCGATGATCTCGTTACGAAAAAATGAAAACGTATATTTTTCGGTATTGGTCTATAAATTTTTATTTTATAAATCGACGTGGCGTGCCAACACGCCATTGCGGGATCGCAGGGGGTCACCGCAGCATTTGAGAATTAGCTTTGCCTGCAGATTGTTAAGTAAATAAATGTCTTCCTTAGATTCATCTTTCATATTTTATTGCGGCATTCGGCGCGTCTATGGCAAATAAAGCAATAATAATACCCTCCAGAATTTATTCCGCAAAATCCGTAAACATGAAAGGACGAGATAGAAACTATCAGCACCTGTTCTACCTGACCTCGTCAATAATTAAGTGTACTCTTTAAACAAGGTGGTATTGTTGCTGCCGATGGATTAACGCGATAATATGTTAATTTCCTAATCTCGCAGGATGGAGGAAATAATCGAGATAGTTCTAGAGGCCCACCCACACAACACATATTCAATCCAATCAATAATTTTCTCCTCATCAATTTCGAACATTGATGTGATGTTCACTCAATCCTAACATTAATATTTGTTCCATCGTGATCGCTTTGATCAATATTAATTATTGGCTATTTTGATGGATACAACTAGACGTGATTGGATAGATAGAGTGTAAATCGCCCTCACTAATATTTTATATTTCGATCTTCTAAACAGATAACTTCACAAATTGGAACCGGCAAGGATCTTCACATTGGTCGTTCCGTCATCAACAAACGCACGCTTTTACTCGCATCGAGTTTTAAGAAATTACTGATAAGAGGCGGATAATGGTGGTTGGATTCACAAAGAAATTAGAAACCAGGAAAGATCACCAGAACCATAATCATGTAAAAAAGTTGACAGTGAAATTGAGAGAAGCATGGAGAAGTTCAAAGAAATAAAAAGGGAACTAAAGAAAGAAGTGCAGGAGATTGAGAGATTGAATGGCAAAGAGAGGAATTTAAACGAGAGAAAGACTAGAGGTCATAAGAAGAAGAAGGGGTGAGGGAGAAAATGGAGACGACGGCAAAGAAAAAAAGACAAAAAATAGTGAACGTCGAGAATACTAACTAAAACCAAAACGATAATTTGGAAAACATGAGAATATATCAATAAAAGAAGTCGTTTAAATATCTATCTACCTATAAGTATTTAAATATTGAGGAGTCAAAATCCAAGAGATAGGAAAATACCATATAGCCGCCGAACCAGTACTAGAAAAAAATTTCAGTAGTCGGTGAGATGGTAATGTGAATAGAAAAAAAAAGACATAATGTTAGATTCAGTCAACTCAATTGTGGAATTGTTTAAAATATAGGGCACTACTGGTAATCTTTAAATTCAATTCAAATGGAAATCAGTATTCAAATTCAAATGTTTCATGCTAGACTGTCACCAAAAAAATATTTTTTAAATCTTTATCATATTCCAAACATTTATTTCCTCTTTTCTGACAATTATAATTTTTTTAACCGACGAGCCCCCCACCCACGCTCATGCATTGCACCCGCGCGGGGAGACTTGCGATGTGGCGGGAGCGGACGACCTATCTATCTACCACCAAGCTTATTTGTTTTAAGAGTTTTCATAATTAAAGTGTCATATTGAGCAGAAATCCTTCAGAACACTATTTTTGACAAATAAAATCCAAATCGCTATCATTAATTTATTGTAATAAATAAAAACCATTTGGTGAGGCATGTTGAAAAGATAGACAATCTCGTTAACTGGTCTTCTGAATTTTCTGGAAATACATCAACACCTGAAGCAATAAAGATGCACAGATTAAATTATAATAAAAAACATTACTCCAGGTGTTGTTTTAAAATCTTTCCACTTCTACCTATAATTTCAATGAATGATCATAATTACCGATAGCATTTTGTTTACTATGCAACCCTAAGGCGTACGTTACCGCCGACCGAGTATAATTACCTAAATACACATAAACGCACATTTCTGACAAGATTATGCATAAAACAATGAATGTTTTCGATTATTTTGTGATAATCTCTTTGTCTCTTTTTTCTATCAGGTCAACTATTGAACGCTCGTAAATAAGTAACTAGAAATCGCATTAGAGACGTTCGTCGAGGGCAGAAAGAGGCAAGGCGGGGATTACGAAATCAAAGCATATCGTGTGCGATAATCGCAACTTTACGGTTAGAATCCAGCATATCTCACCGTAACGCTGATGACTGCCTCTGGAATGAACTTTTCTCGCACTTATGACGCCCCTTTTCCGTGCTCCAAACTCGTCATCGAAGTAGTCGATAAATAAAGGGAGAATCAGTGTTTGGGGTAGTTGATGTATTAATGATAATAATAATGTCGCAAAGGTGCAATAAACCGTAAAAACAAAATTTCGAGAATCGGTTGTTGTCAAGTTCAAACAACAGCAGTAAAAACATATGCGTTTCATCGTATCTTCTTTCGAGCGTTAATCCAGTTGATATTTTTAATTACCGCACACTGCAGTCATTTACACGGCCATTTATTGCATTACATTTCAAATGAACTTCGATCGTTAAAGTTTTAGATTTTTAAATAAATAAAAGAAAATCATGGGAGTACACAGATCACGTTCTCCATAAAAGTACACTTAATACATGTGCACACTTCTTTCGGCCTGCGGATATTGTCGGTGCAGGAGGTCGCATCATTCTGTGAGAGTGTCTATGCAATTTACGACCTAATTTTTGTTTTATTTACAAAACGTGACAACGACCATAAAGTTGTTACCATAATGAATTTTTTTAATTTTTTCCACATATAGTTGTCATTGTATTTGTTTTATTTTGTCAACACTTGTTCTTTTGATGCCTCAATTAGATATTTACATCGGGCAAGACTAGATTTTTGGCATAGAATATTAAAATATCCTCGCACTTATCTTATGACGCTTCGCTTCACGTTGATCAAAGTAGCCGATGAACTGGCGTCGTCGCCAACTTGCCAACCGCAGGAGCAGGGAAAAAACAAACGCTTCTTAACTGGAACAATTGACAATCGACACGGGCTACTGCGACGCACGAGCGAACAAAGAAATGCCAGAGGAAAATTCAAAAAAGGTAATTTAGAGAGCGAAGGAGGAAGCCGCCTGACGGCCGAGACGAAATTAAGATTTTACACTTGAATATGTCACGACAGATGGCTCTTGTTTGCCGATCGATTAAAAATTGACGGAAATTTCCTATATACGCTGAAAAGTATTACAAATTATAATTTATAGATGTAATTATAACAATTATTATATTCATTGAAGAGCAGCTTTTATTCTAGGGCTATTACTTACTTATTTCTGTTTCTAAATAACTGATGATTTGTCAGTAGTTAATTAAAGTATCGTTACACACTTTATTTTATTTATTGGTACAATCTGCTCATTATTAAGATAAATTGATAAATTATTAACTTTAACCTATACTATAACCAAATATGGACTGGTTGAAGTTGACAAACTGTGGCGGCCATGTTGTAAATCTCTTTCTTGCTTTTTGAGGTCATTCTCTATAAATATAATCTGTTTCTTTCTTTTCCATAAGTTTTCGTTTTTGCTTCATCTTCTTTTCCTTTCCTTCCCAATCTTCCATTTCTACTAGTCCTTAATCTCTTTTATATTGTCACAGTCCTTGATTTTGACCTCTCTTACATTTTTTCTCAGAAAATCCTTTATCCACTCTGTTGTGCTGTTTACTTTTCTTTTTCCCACCCCATCCTGTTATGACAATATTGTTCTTTTTCCTTCTACTTTTCTCATACTCCATTTTCCCTTCCAGCTATGTCACTTTCTCTCTCTTAATTTTTTTCTTTTAGTTCCCTTTTTATTTTTTCCATTTCACTGTCAATTTTCTTATTTGCTTTTGGCAATCTTGCTATTATTTCAAATATTTTCTTTTCTTGCTCTTATTGTCTTCCTGTTCCACTTTCCCCTGTTTGTTTCTTCTCTTCCAGGAATTCAGCTAAATTTGATGAAGGCGCTGAACGAACATGAATGAAAAAATAACTGACAACGATTTTTTTTGTACCAATTCCGACTTCTTTCTGGTAATTCTGACTTTTTTCTGGCAATTCCGAGTTTTTTCTGGCAATTCCGACTTTTTTCTGGAAATTCCGACTTTTTTCTGGCAACTCTGACTTTTCTCTGGCAATTCCGAATTTTTTCTGGCAATTCCGACTTTTCACGTACAGGGAAATATGAGCTTTTTGGAGATGTTTCCTTAAGGGGTCGAGGGGAATATGAGAATTGGAGTATGTTTCTTTAATAATAATAATAATAATAATAATAATAATAATAGAAGTTTATTTCCAACAGACAGAATGTCTGTAGTGGTCGAGCGCATAGCACAAAGCACCAATTTCAGTGATCCACGGAAGTTACCGTCTGTAAAAATTTGTTTTTCTGTGGATCATTGAAATTGGTGCCTCTCCCTACGCGCTCGACCACTTAAAGAAACATACTCCAAGAAGGTCATATTTCCCTGTACGTGAAACTCGAGGCGCCAATTTCAATGATCCATGGAAATACTGTCCACATAAAAGATGAAATACTGTCCACATTTTCAGTTTCACGTACAAGGAAATATGACCTTTTTGGAGTATGTTTCTTTCAGGGGTCGAGCGCGTAGCGCGAGGCATCAATTTCCGTGATCCACTGAAGTTGCTGTTTGTGAAAATTTGTTTTTCCGTTTATCATTCATAAAATTATAAAATAAGAGATACTTTCCACATTTCGAGTTTCGCGTACAGGGAAATATGATCTTCTTGAAGTATGTTTCTTTAGGTAGTCGAGCGTAGCGCGAGGCACCAATTTCAGTAATCCACGGAAGTTATCGCCTGTAAAAATTTATTTTTCCGTGGATCATTGAAATTGGTGCCCCGTGCTACGCACGTCCCTGAAATATGTGGACAGTATTTCATATTTTAAGTTTGGGCACCAAAGAAGTGCCATCGTCCTACCCCTGTCGCAATTGCCAGAAAAAAAGTCGGAATTGACAGAAAAAAGTCGGAATTGCCAGAAAAAAACTCGGAATTGCCAGAAGAAAGTCAGAATTGCCACAAAAAGTCGGAATTGCCAGAAAAAAAATCGTTGACAGTTATTTTTCCATTCATGTCCGTTCAGCGCTTTCGTAAAATTTCTCTGGCTAATCGACCAGTTTCTATTTTCCTTGTTCATGCTTATATAAAAAATCGCACAAGAAATTCGCAGATAATATGATATCTGCCCTGGGCGTTAATGAACTAAAAGCCAGATTATTATTATTGATCCAATATCAAAAGTAAGTACTTGCCACAAATAAGTACTAAATTTAGTACTTATGCCAGGGCACAGTACTTTTTACAAACTTATCCAATATTCGCAATCAACGCTACCGCGCCCGGAAACCTTTAGGGTGTTTTTTAAGATTTATTACATATCACATGAAAGTACCGGAATTGGTACCTACTGTAACGTTGCCTAAACCAAGCGGGTTCGTGGATTTAAAGAATTTTATTAAAAATTAACGATATAAACTATGTACGGCTTGCGCGGTTATAATTATTCACAATAACTCTGGTTAGTCACTATCTGGCTCAACTTTCTTCGCTGACTGATTTCTTGTTCACTGCTCTTCCTGTACACTACTGACTCTTTACGTCGTTCGCCTCCTTTTTGTACTCCTTCTATAGTGTTCTCGATTTCTTCTGTTCTGGAATGATGATCCTTCCGGCGCGACCGAACGTTCTGGAGTAATGACATCATCCTATGTGAACATTTGTCCCGACGACGACTTCGTCGTCTAGACCTAGAGAACCTTCTGGACTGATGACATCATCTTATGTGAACATTCGGGCAGGTAGTTGTCCCGACACAGATGACATCATCCGACCAGAACATGTTCTAATTTTTTGTACTGAAACGGCATACAATTTTCAGTATTGAAATAAGTACGGTGTCAAACGGCTCTTAGATTCGTCTATAAGATTACACTGTACACATGACTCCCTGTATTGTCAGTTCTGTGTTTAGTGTGTTTTCAGAATATTTTTTCCACCGTCGTCGTTATGATTTTTGTTTCCTCGGATCTTATTCTAATGTTGCCTGCCTTTATATTTCTTAATTTTTTAGCTCTCGTTAACGTTTTTCCTTAACTTTTTAGAATCTTACAAAATTACTCTTCTTACTCTTACTGTGTTATTGTTCTATAAACCGGGTGTCTCAGAGGTGTGTGGATATCAAAAGGGGGTTTTCGGGGGACACGATACCTCACTCCAATATTTATTCTCTCTCTCTCTCTAATCATTTCCACATCTAAATCTTGCTATTATCACTCTCTCTTTTCTGCTCCCTCTTCCTAGGTACTTTGGCATTTCTTCCGTAATTCTGCACTCTCCTCTTTCTATCACTGTCTCCTCAAATCTTATTGCTCTTTTTCTCTTTGTTTCCTCCATCACTATATACCCCGGTGTCTCTCTCTCTCTCTCTCTACTCTACAGAGTGTCCTAATTTTTTTTTTAATGGAATGCCTAGTATTTTAGCTGGTGAATTGAAAGAGCAATTAATGCCGAGAGAAATTGTTCTTGAATTATGAAGAATTTTAGGTCCAAATTAGTGTTTTTAAATGCAGAGACCATTTCAACAGAGATAACTGAATACTTTTCTGTCAATAATTTTTCTATACAGAGTGTACGGTTTCGCAAAATGTATAATAACTTTTTTTTTCAAATGAAACATTATTATTACATTATACCACCAAATAGCATTTTAATAAAATTAGGTTTTAGGTAAGTTTTACAAATAACCTAGAAAGTTTCCCGAAATTGCTAAAATCGCGTATTAAGATCAGATCGCCTTGGACTTGTTACCATGGAGATAGTCGTTTATTGTATAATTTATTAATTTACTTCAGAAATGACACCGAGAGGTAGACAGGCGTAGGTTTACGTAAGAATTCGATTGGCTATATCCTTTACATAACCCCAACCGAAAAAATCTAGAGGCGTTAAATCGGGTGATCTTGCTGGCCATTTGACAGGACCACCCCTACCAATCCAACGTCTCCGCAACCAGTCATTTAAATATCTTCTTACATTCCTATAGAAATGTGCAGAAGCTCCATCCTGTTGCAATCACAAAAAGAACCACTGATTCTGATAATAATCAATCCTCCGCGTCCAGTAGGGATTTTCAGTGCCTCTTGACATGCCCATTACTCTCAAAGGTCGCCTCATCACTGAACAAAATTCTCTTTAAGATATTTTTATTCCTTTCTAGAAGATTGTCCATTATTTGGCAGAATTCCACTCTTTTTGTAAGATAAGCAATTCTTTATGCAGTTCAATATCGTATGGATGAAACCGATTTTTTCACACGGTTTACTGAAGATTTCGAAATATCAGATTGTGCAGCAATTTCTTTTGTACTGCAATGAAGATTTTCTTCTATAGATTTATAGTTTTTTGCTTGTCTAAGTGGACGAAGAAAGAAGGTGTTACCGCTCATATAATAAAAACCAATTAGGTGTTTTTATTATTGTTGTTTCTTTTTGGGTGCTTCAGCGGATCTATGGGTACCAAATCTGGTACACTTATTAGAATTTTTTTTGAAGCTGGGAAACATGTGTGGCTTTTTAGGGTTTACAGCTTTTAAAAAAGAATTCTTCTACTGGAGATTTTTTACTTACCACTACAAAAATATACTGTGCCGTCTAATGCTCCCTTCATAATGGAAGGAATTTATTGAAAACTGCTGAGCACATTTTCATAAAAACTGAAGCGTGAAACCCGGTCGGTTCTGAGCCTAATAATTGAAATTAGTGTTAATGTGACGAAACACATAATAACCCAAATCGAATGAAAACAATTTGGAATAATTTCAGGTATCCGAACGATCGACACGACCACACAACAGTGTGAGAACAAAGCCCCGACTTTTTATGAAAAATGGTTAATGCAATACGACGACAGTTGTTGACAATAGTTTTATCGTGTATTGTCACAAGGCTGTTACATGATTAATTGATTTGTTATAGAAAATACAATATCTGAGAGAACGTGACATTCGAAAATAAATGAAAACAGTAATGTAATCGATAAATTGACACGTTAACCACTTGCGTTAAATACAATGAAAAAAATACCCATCAACGTTTTAGCGTGTAATAACGATTAACCTGCGAATTTTTAATTTTTTATCGACATCGGTGGTCTCCCAAATTCGCCAATTATGCATGACTTTTAATCTGAATTAATGAAGTTTATCGGTATTTATGCGCGAATATGCAAGAAATTAAGATATAATTTTACATTAAAATTGTAAAGTAATCAAATTGACATAATTTATTATGTATGAAATAAATTGTAGGGTTTGGGGTAATGAAACTCATTAAGCGTTTTTGAGAAAATGTATGGGCGCCCGGAGGTAGTCCTGATTAAATTATATGAAAAGTGTGTTATCATATGATGATATGCAACACCTGTTGTGTTCCTGGTTATTGTTATTTTCACAAGTATTTCGATCGCACATGAAGCATCGTGTAGTAAGAGAAATTGGTGATACTACGACGCTGAACTTCTTGACTTGAACATAATGCATAAGAATAACACTGGAATTTATTAGTACTATCTAGAGTTGCCAAATATCTAAAATAGGTTGTTGAAATGTAAAACTTTTTTATGATTAAAGAAATAAGTGGTAGGTCTAATTTATAAATGTGAGACGCGTGTTTTCAATACCGACGTTTAAATGAAAATTTTCAATTAATTAATGTGTAAATTGTGAAAATGGACCCTCTTCAACCTTTACCGCCGTTTAAATCTTGAAGATGTGTTCTACAACCTTCGAGAAAGCCCCAAAATTTAAGGCATGTTTCCTCTTTGTAAGGCACAATTATATCAAGGTTTTACAAATTTATTAGAAAGTAACTAGAATTACCACTGACTATATAATAAACTTCTAAGAGCAATTTGACACTATTCTTATTTCAATACTGAATTCAGTACTTAATTTTTTTTTACTGAAAATTGTATGCGCGCGCCGTTTCAGTACAAGTGGAGCTTCAATTTTCATTTTTTAGTATATGCACTAGCGCTCAGGTTTACCTGTCAAACTACATCTGACCTTTCCGTCTTGTAGTTCTGGCGGTTATTCTTTAAATCCTTATCATATTTCTTTATCTGTGGGCGAATAGGAAAAATATCCGTTGCCAAGAAAAAAAAATTGGTGGGGCAATTCCTGATTCCTGAAATCACTGATTTTAAGAACTAAATCTTTAATAAAATTTCTTGTACTGAAACGGCGCGCGCATACAATAATTGAAACGGCGCGTACAATAAGTACTGAATTCAGTATTGTGTCAAAGTTTGCAATTTTGTAGGCGCAAGCGTTTGCATCGACTCTGAACAAGAGCATGTCGACCACAATTATTGTCCGTTGGAAAAGGCCGAATTATTTAAATAATGGCGGTAATTTGAATTACTAAGTGGAAACGTGATTTCTATACCAATGTCTTATAACGAACCTAATTGGCTAGAATCAGCCTCTCGGTTAATTTTACGAACTGTGTATATTCAAAAATTGGTTGGCACAGTTTATACATAATTTATTACGTACGAACGGTTAGGTTGAAATTTGGGTGTTATCAGCGGGTTTTAACGTAAAGAACAATGATTACTTGTAATCGCGTTCGATTATCGACTATCCGCTTGTTGTAATTTCATGACTTTATTTATTTTTCGAACAGGACTTAATTTATAAAATTATATGAATTAAACCTAATTGTCACAAGCGTTGATGGGATTTTTAGAGGATGTGCAAGCAGGTGTGACAATTTTCCCCGAAAGAGCGGTTGATGTGAAAATCATATTTTAAGTTTGGATTGTTATATTATTCCCTCTATAAATAATTTATAAGTGATAAGCACGTGTGCCGCCCATTAATATGCAAACGAATGCAAAAGTGATAAAAACCAGAATCTAAATTCGGTGTATTTAAATGAAGGCGTCAAAAGATGTTCCAGTAGCAATTTACGTCTCACTTTTGATCACTTTTCCAATGGTGGACATATTTTGAACTCGCTCCCAACTCAGTTATGATAATCGCGTTCCTATTCGACACAACTCAATTTTAATTACATTTTCTTTAATTAATATGCTAATAATTTTGCATAGTAATTATTGAGAGCAATCTAGCGCAAGCTGATGTCGCTTTGATGTGTCTATCCTCCAGACTTGTCGACACGTTTATGGATATCTTAACTCATTCACAAATCGGAATTAACCGGGGACCTGGTCTTTTTCCTCTTCTGTTACACAAACAACAGTCGAAATTACTAACTGAGAAATTTAGTTGTAAACTTGAGCTTAATGCCTCCAAGATCCTGAACTTGCGGTCAGGGTAAAGATGCTCATCGCCAGCAGGATTAAAGTCCGGATCAAATCGCTCCTTCACCCACCTAAACAAAACTAATTCGGGGATTGTAGGGGATTTTGGCTCTCTAATCGATAAATAATTGCTAATATCTTTGTTGGGTGACTGCACCCAGAAATATTCGGTGCAGCACCTAAGTACCAAACTTACATTCTCTGAAAGCTATTGGTAAAATTTTTCAACGTTTGACATTGATCAATTTAACACCAATTTTATAGTAATCTTGTGGAAAATACGAGATTACCTCTTCGCCATTATCATAGTAAAAAGTTCCAGTTATGCTAAATTAAATTCTAATTTACATTTTGTCTTGTGCAATTATGTGTAAGAGAATTAATGGCCATAGTAAATAAAAACCATCTGATGTTGCAATTATTATTGTTGCATTCTCTGTGGAACTGGTTGTACAATATTTTATTTTTTTGTATAGGTATATAAACGACTCATAAAGAATAGTGCTAAGTATTAGTGACATTTTCATGAAGTCATTAGGCAGAACTTTGAGACAGTTCATGGAACACCAAGTTCCTTGGGGTCTATCGATGACAAATTGCTTTTGAGAAGTTGTGATGTTAACAAATATATAGTAACATGACACTGTGACTGAAAGTAATTTACGTGTCCTGCTATTTCCATCTTGGGTATTGGAATGACAACAATTTTTTGACTTCAAAATTTTGAAATTGGACTGAACACGAGAGTGAGTTCTAGTTTTTAAAGAAAAAAAAAAATAAATGGTTGTTACTTCTCATCCATTTAGTCATTTGTTGAGTATAGTGGAGAGGGCAGCCCACCCGCCCACCGCACTCAAAAACGGTGCCAAAACCATACGCTTTTTAGTCACAAACAGACCTTATAGCAGTAAAGAAAATCAAAGCAGATGAGATCTACACAAAAATATATACTCCAATTTACATTTTTGACTGAATGGTTGACAAATTGGCCCAGAATGACAACCATTTTCATATTGTATCAAAATTTCGTTTCTTGTATTTCACAGTTGTTCTTTGTAAACCAGTTCTTTGTGACTAAAAACCATTTCGTTCATGGCACCACATGTGAATGCGGTGGGCGGGTGGACCGCCGCATCTACAACTGACCGATTGACTAAGGGTATTGGAATGGCAACCATTTTTTGACTTCAAAATTTTGAAATTGGACTGAACACGAAAGTGAGTTCTAGTTTCTAAAGAAAAAAATCAATAAATGGTTGTTACTTCTCATCCATTTAGTCAGTTGATAAGTATAGTATAGTGGAGAGGGCGGCCCACCCGCCCACCGCACTCAAAAACGGTGCCAAAACCATATGCTTTTTAGTCACAAACAGACCTTATAGCAGTAAAGAAAATCAAAGCAGATGAGATCTACACAAAAATATATACTCCAATTTACATTTTTGACTGAATGGTTGACAAATTGGCCCAGAATGACAACCATTTTCATATTGTATCAAAATTTCGTTTCTTGTATTTCACAGTTGTTCTTTGTAAACCAGTTCTTTGTGACTAAAAACCATTTCGTTCATGGCACCACATGTGAATGCGGTGGGCGGGTGGGCCGCCGCATCTACAACTGACCGATTGACTAAGGGTATTGAAATGGCAACCATTTTTTGACTTCAAAATTTTGAAATTGGACTGAACACGAAAGTGAGTTCTAGTTTCTAAAGAAAAAAATCAATAAATGGTTGTTACTTCTCATCCATTTAGTTAGTTGATAAGTATAGTATAGTGGAGAGGGCGGTCCACCCGCCCACCGCACTCAAAAACGGTGCCAAAACCATATGCTTTTTAGTCACAAACAGACCTTATAGCAGTAAAGAAAATCAAAGCAGATGAGATCTACACAAAAATATATACTCCAATTTACATTTTTGACTGAATGGTTGACAAATTGGCCCAGAATGACAACCATTTTCATATTGTATCAAAATTTCGTTTCTTGTATTTCACAGTTGTTCTTGTAAACCAGTTCTTTGTGACTAAAAACCATTTCGTTCATGGCACCACATGTGAATGCGGTGGGCGGGTGGGCCGCCGCATCTACAACTGACCGATTGACTAAGGGTATTGGAATGGCAACCATTTTTTGACTTCAAAATTTTGAAATTGGACTGAACACGAAAGTGAGTTCTAGTTTCTAAAGAAAAAAAAATCAATAAATGGTTGTTACTTCTCATCCATTTAGTCAGTTGATGAGTATAGTGGAGAGGGCGGCCCACCCGCCCACCGCACTCAAAAACGGTGCCAAAACCATACGCTTTTTGGTCACAAACAGACCTTATAGTAGCAAATAAAATCAAAGCAGATGAGATCTACACCGAAATATATTATACTCCAATTTACATTTTTGACTGAATGGTTGACAAATTGGTCCGGAATGTCAACCATTTTCATATTGTATCCAAATTTCGTTTCTTGTATTTCTCAGTTGTTCTTTGTGACTAAAAACCATTTCGTTCAAGGCACCACATACAACTGACCGATTGACTAAGGGTATTGGAATGACAACCATTTTTTGAAATTTTGAAATTGGACTAAACACGAGAGTTTTTTAAAAAAAAAGAAATTCAATAAATGGTTGTTACTTCTCATCCATTTAGTCAATTGTGCTGAATTCTTATATTTTTGTTTGGTTAAAACGTGAAAATAAATGGAGAAGACGTCGTATTATATCTAATCATGAGGAAGCCATTCGGTGATTTTGGTTGAAGGGAAGACACTTCAGTACCAGAACTAAGTGAAATAAGTCTGGGAGCTCGGATGATATGGTGAGGAAAACATCATGATGTTTGAACCCAGATGTAACGACAATCAAATAGGGCGAGGATTATATATTATATAATATATTTTTAGGAAATGCAGATGTTCTTGTATAATTTTATTCCATTGACCAAATTTAAAAAAAATAATAGTAAAAGCATAAGAGATCGATCCCACACTAATGACACGCTGAAGAACTCATCATTGTCAACAATTTTTCTTAATAAATTTTTGCCCTAAAGTTTTGACGTTAATTTAGTTACCCGCCACTGAACGGCTGTGCTGATGATAATAATTTAAAATACCGTAAATGTCTAGATAATTTCCAAATGTTTTCAGATTTTTAAATCAGTATTTTGTAGGATAAAAAAGTTAAAATCGGTGTGTGCTTATGACTACACGATAGAACACCATGAAATCATTTACATTATAAATTAGAGTAGGCGGGTTATTTTTTATCCAATGGACCACCCTGCAAATTGACTGACAGTAAAATTTGAGGTTATGGTTTAAACATTGTGACGTTTATGTTTCTCATGTAAAATTGTTTTAATTTAAAGAAAATAAAACACTAATGATAATCTGCAGGAAAATTAAGGTAGGTATTTCGAAAAACCTTTAACACTGCGTTCTATAGAATACTTCCATTCACCATTCTGTGGCCCTTCTTTTAAAGTCACTTTGACACCTTTGACATTCAAATATAAAACCAAATTCTCAACAGTCATTAGTGCCAACCTAATTTAAAATTCACAGCCTACTCTAATTTATAATTTAAATCATCGCACGATACTACTAAATAATATAGACAAAAAAAAGTTATTAGTCTATTTGTTTAAACAAATATTCCTAAAATTTGTTGTACAATGTTATATAATAGCTTTTCCATATCTAAAAGCAATAGTAACAACTATGTATTTTTATTAAAAAGAAAGTAATTACTAGATTATAATAACTAAAATACAGCGAGTTGATAATCTCATTAAGTATAGTTTGTTATGTTAGAAAGTGACGGGTGTTTTTTTTTTTTAAATTTGCCGTCATAGTTGGCGCTGACTATGAGTTTATGTGAACAGGACACTATTTTTTGTTTGGTTTCATTTAGACGGTTATGTGAATTCACAAAACATGTTGATGTGGAGTTCAGAAAAACCTAATTTTATCGATATAGATATAGATTCAGATGTCAAATTAATAATTGTCAGTTCGCAGTTAAACATTCATGGTCAACTTCGACGCCGAATTTTAAAAAGCACCCGTTATATACAGTTAGTTAAAAGTATGGAATGGTCGTAAATATGAATTTTGACGAAATGTCTTTAATAAAAGTTTTTTTACTAATTATTCTCTATTTCTTAACCTGCTTGTTTTTATATGTCAACGCATTTCGATGGAAACGTAACTGATTTTTGTTTTTTGAATGGCAACCTAGTAATTTTTTTGCAGATTTTTGTTTCTCTTTTTTTATTGAAATGACCTGGTATTTTTTAATATCCTTTAAGGATTTTACAATAATAAAATCCAAATCTCAAAAACTAAAGCAAATTATGAAGTCAATTTGATCTCATTTTAAAGCTACTGTTAGTCCGGTGGTAGTAAGATTGTAAAATTCATAAAATTAAGTTTACTTATACTACGTAAAATCATTCGAAAATTCTGTCTTCGTTTCAATTGACAATATTCTTTGATGGATAAATTTGGTCTATTAGCTGGAATTGAGTTTTCTGATTCGATTACCATTCATCGATTTTAGATTTGGATTTTTTAATAACACTGTGTTTTGCTAGGGCAAGCAACGGACGGCGTCCTTCAGAAAAAAAACAATACTGTAATTTTAACACCGTTTTTCACGAATAAGCCACGTACCAATTATGAATAAAAACAATTAGATTTTGAAGTTCAATTAATAACAGCGTTTAATCGTATGTTCAATTGCTCACGTGATTAAATAACCATCCGCAGGATTGCCGTTTTAAGCTTCGATTAGCGATTAAAGGGCATTGAATTTTGAATTTGCATTATGTAAACCGACGCTAAAGACAGGTTTGTAGAACAATTTAATTGTACTTCTAAATTTACATGTTGTAATGTTAACGTAGAATTGAGAAGTCAATCCTTATTATTTTTGGATTTTTTTTTTGGTATACCCTTCAGAAACAAAACTAGACACTAAAAGGAGTAAAGTATAGAAATTTCTATAAATCATCGATATTTGGATGTGCACTAGGAAATCGTAAACTCTACAAGCACCTACTTCCAGTTTTTTATATCACCTTTACCATAAAACTTCAAGGAGTGCTGATTCTGACTTCCTGACTTAAAATTCGGACATAATGATTCGATTTCCACTTGAATTTAAATAAAACAAACATTTTTCTCCCGCAGCAAAGTGTAAGCTTCTGAAATCTTGTTACTTCAACGACATCGGAATAAATCGGTTGCCAATAGCGTCACACATTTGAATAGCAATTTGGCATGGGGGTGAAATTCTAATCAGTTTTTACGACAGCATTTTTATAATAACGTGCTGTCTGTATGCTCTTTCAGTGCCTGCTCCATAACAGAATTGCCTGCAGCCATTTATACAGCAATTTAGATAGCTTTCCGACCGATAATTTGCCCCCACAAATGCACGGAGAAATTAGTAATCGAATTTTTGAATATGCGAGAGAGATTTTTCTGGAAGATTTTATTGTTTCGGCTGCGGCCAGACGCCGTTATCTACGTCAATATCCTTTTCGGTCAATTTCATATCCGGAACATTTTAGGATATTGAAAAATGAGGGCCACTAGGGAACGATACATCGTCCAAAAAGATAGCAATACAAGGAGGACTGGGCAGACCCTTCATTCAGACGGACAGCCGAAGGGTCCAAGGGCATCCCGAAATATTCTCTTTAACTGTTATGTTAACAATTATTTATCGATTAGAACGAGATTTTTTGAGCTCACTACTTTATATGTCATCGTAATTATCGTATCAGTGTATTTGCAAATATTTCATATGCTGTTAAACTTGAATCCTCTTTGAGATTAAAATTTCTTTTGAGGATAATGGCAGCCATTGCCATCCCGTAATCACATTTTCCGTTTCAAATAAACAAAGCTTCACATCCAACACGAGAAACTATTAAAATGCAAATATTTGTTACCGGGGAGAGTTGTGCAGCCACCACGAATACATTTCTTTATGGTCCGTTTAGGCCTAGCAGCTCTGTTCCGTATTCCGCACTGAAACCTCATCCTGGTACAAATTCGACTATAAATGGCCAATAAAAATGAAACATATTCATGATTTTTCCGACCGGAAACACGAATATTAACCCCAACAAACGCTTCGTGGCCTCATTTATATTTCTTACACTCTGATGACGAACATCGCATTCTTTGACGGCCCCTCGCAATTTTTATATTAATACGTTGATAAATACGAGCGGTGTAGTGCCTTTGGCCATCGGATTTAACCCTCGTTCTTGCATAATCATTCTTTTATTGGTTTTAGGCGGGGTGTAATGGCCATCGAGGATTTGATGCATTGCCGGCTATAAATTACAACGATTCCGACGTGAAATTGCATAACAGGTTTCATTCACAGGCAGGGTCGGAACTACGAACAATTTTTGGGTTGATTGTGGGCCAGACTGGTCTAATTTTATTAAACCTCATTAGAACAGTACATTTCGAAAATGATGTCAAACAAAAATGTGTCTTCTCTTCACCATAGTGCTGTAGTTCAGCAAATGGCTTAGTTAGCCTGTGTCAAGAATTGATCTTGTAAAAGCAAGAATATATTTCCCACAATGCAACACTAATGACATAAACAACGTTTAATGTGAACCTAAAAGATATGGACTGCACCTCCTACAAGATTCTTCTTGTACAAATTTACATGCAGCACTAGAAAGCTCTGACAGAATATAGGTCGTTAATATAATACCTGGTTAAGTAGAAAGGATTCAGAAGACATAAAGTACCAAGAATCAGTAGAGAGATAAAGAAAGAAATCCTTAAAGCACTGGGAAAACAAATACGAAGAAATTAGTAACAACTTAGGAAATAGACCAGAAGAATGTCGATGAATCCAAGTGGAGTAAATTTAAATATATTTAAGTCGAACTCCACAAACTTTAATTACAGTTGGAACATTTTTCGGCAGAGCACTACTGCCATCATCAGCCCTTAAAGAATATTTAATATTATAATTTTAATAGAAAATATTGGCTATGGAGATGGACTACTAACGGAGAAGTTGTGGCCTGAGGAAACTATAGTCAGAAATGAAGAAATACGATGAAGGGCTGAAGTAAGTCTTGACATAATGCACAAAATAGAAGCCAAAAGATTAAAGTGGTACGGTCACTTAGGACGGATGACAAATTACAGGTGGCCCTTAAAGATATGATGATGGCAGCAAACAGTGCGAAGAAGAAAACGAAGACAAATGGAGCAAAGCAAAGTTTTCCGTTTTACATCAAAAATAAAAAAAATATTTCTTGAAAAATAGTTATTTATGTATCTAGGGAATAAAGACCCATTTTAATCCATTTTAATGTAAGAAATGCCAGAGGCGACCGTAGGGAGCCGAGGGGATTTTCATTTGAGGGATTAACGGTCTTTATTCCAGAGATGCATACAAAATTTCCCTCCCACCCTCCTAAGTTAATAATAAATTAGAAAAGAATTTTTTTTCAAGTCATAATTACGAGTTTGTCTAACACTATCAATTCACAGAATTGAAGTTAAGAATTAATATCAGTAGAAATGGGAGAAAATAACGATCACAAAGACAGTCTAGACATTTGGCCATTACTGCAAGAGCTAAAGATGTATTTTTTTATTTTATTCCCTATGGAATAAAGTACCACATTATTAGTCGAAAACGGGGGAATAAAGTTGCACTTTATTCCCGGTTTGGGAGGAAATACTATTTTACTACGAATCCGTGGTGAAATGGAGCAATTTTATTTTTTGAAGTAAAACTTGTATTTTTTCAAAAAAAAAAAACGTAATTTTTTACTCTTGTAGAATAGAGAATTGAAAAGTGTATCTAAAACCCAAAAAAAAGTTGGGGGTTGCCATTTAAAAAAATTGATGGTCTCATAGTGACGTCATCATCAAAATTTGTATGTCAAAATATGGCAATTTGAAAACAAAAATCGACAAGACTTTACGGTGCTATAAGAACCACCTCTCTAAGTAAGAAACATGAAGTAAAAAAATAGTGGAAAATAAACCTTTTTTCTTGACACCGCCACTGTCCTCGCGCCCCAGATTTCGTCGTATCTGCATACGCTAAAGTCGAAGTTAATTATCGTCGGTCCGAATGTTCGAATTGAATGAGCTTTGTGTTATCTCTGTAAAATCGAAAGGGATTTGCATATGATTAATCCTTGGCCGGCACACAAGTTTGCTATAAAACATTGGGGATCACAATCATTCATTTTGGTTGATTGCGACAAGTATTGATGGGGTATACAATTACCGGCACAGGTTTTTCAATTCGTTAATGTTGCGGTTCGTTTTCGTACAAAAAGCTTTTAAGCTGTCGACTTTTTTGTGTACAGACTGCATTATATTTGTTTCTTCGATATTTCGAAGGAATATGAAAGTCAAGGAGCCGCCGATGGAATGCCAATCCAATAGCATTTCATGAGCTTTTTCATAACTTCTATAAAAGTCTGCCGCTTCACTGAGTCGATCTCTTTGAGATCAAAACAATGTTATTTGTTATTTCTATTTATAATCTTGGGGAGAGACGATTCGGTATTTTGGGGTCTGCACCGGAGGTAAGAATTATGGTGGATCTTAGGTAAAATATCTAGAGAATATGGTGAGTTCCATCGAATTTATTAATACATACAGATTTATTTTGTTGATTAACTTAAAAAAAATTACGTAGATGTTACCATTAGTAGTAATGGTAATGGGAGTCATTACTACATCATAATTTTTACTCAAGAAAATTGGCAAGCAAAATATTTTTTAAATTCATATAATATACAAGGTGTTACAAAACGATTTTCATCTAGTCGAATGTGTATTTTTCATGTAACATAAAAATGCCACTTCATGAAAATAACGAGGAACAATCCCACGAAGAATCCTCTGCAGCTGTATTTTCCGGGCTTGGTCAAGTACAGGTCGGGTTTCTTCCTTGAATCAATTTAATTAAATGACGTTTGACATTTGACAACCAATGAGGTATTGACAGGTACCATTACATTAGCGTTCTATCGTACGTGTTTGGAGCGTCCCGTTCTATCGCACAGTCTTTCGACACACCAAGAGTCCATCGTTCTGTGCTTACGGACTCGTCTGAAAACTCTGTGATCACATGGCACTTCACATTCACATTAACACGCTTTCGCAAGTATTTGGAACGAGACACTCCAAAGGGTATATACCAAAAGCGCCAGTTCTACCTGTAGTAAACTACAGGCCCGAAAAGGGTCATCAATCCGACCGTCCACTTGCGCCGGCTATCGGTTTAATGATCCACAGCGGGGTATGGGTGCCCCGGGTTGTAAGTGACGTTATTAAATGACGTTATCTTCACAATTTTACACAGATAAGGTAGAAATTATCCGTCCCTTTACTTTTCTATAAATAAGGACTTGTACAAGAAAAACTAATCAGTATTGACTTATTTCTGTTTTCATCACAAAACCATGATGGAATCTGTGTTGAGTAATAAAGAAAAAAAGTCAATTATATTTGAAAATTTTAAATTTCGTTCATGTGGTTTAACAAGGCAGGGGTTAAAATGGAGATGTGCGAATAAAAGTTGTGCAGCTAAGCTCTACACCGATGAAAATGAGAAGACTGTCTTAGGTAAGCATACAAAAAATGCGATTGTCAACAATTTTGAAATTTTTGTTTGTTCTATAAAACCAACAATATTTCGCATAAAGTTGACAAACCAAAGATCACATTATATTTTCGAATATTTTATTATTTCAAACCAAAATTTATATAAAAATAAACAGTGTGTGTATACCTACAAAAATAACTAACCAACTATATAAAAAAAAGATTACAATTTTTATCAGAAAAACCGATAAAGCAGGACTTATCCAAAGATTTGAATTTGTAAAATATGTATCATACCGCTATAATAAAATTATGTAAATTTTTCATATATTTTTTTATAACCTAAAAAATTCTCCCTTGATAAGCTGATTCTTCGCTTGTCTACCAGACGTATTTATCATCATTAGTACAAACAAGCAGCAAAGAACCCAAGAAAATCATTGAATAAACCTTCTTTAATTCCGAACAAAAATGAACAGAAGTTGCTTAGTTGATTATAAAGAGTAGGCCAGGTATGTACCTACTTATCAGTACCACGCTTTGCGCCCTCCCGTAGAGGCAATTGGCGCAAATCGACCATGGGATTTTAGTTACCTGAGTTGGCTCCGGTGCAAAACGACTATGACATTATTAAAATAATTATCAATCGGCGCATTCGGTCTATGCCCACTCCAAACACATACGATAGTACGGTAGTGTAAAGGGACCTTTTGTTTGTCCGAACGTTGGGAATTGCCATGTTGATATGCATGCGCAATAGTGCGTGGGGGTCAAAGAGGGGATAGTGAAAACATCCCTATTGAGCGGCATAAAAAATTTACATGTATAAAAATTCCAAAGTTAGATGAAAATCATTTTGTAACACCCCGTATAGTTCTAATCGTTATATCAGGCGACCTCCTTCAGAAAACCACTGCGTTGATTTTTTTTTTGCATTAAATTTGTCCTAAATGGCGATTTTGACGCTCTATGGATTGTCTGACAGCTCCAGTGCCTCTGGCTGTTTCAAGCTCTCATAGCAGTGGTTAAAGAACAATTTAACGAAAGGGTATTCCCGCCTCTTTTAAACCAATGTTAAATTCAATTAAATGGGGAAATTGGGCACGTTTTCTTATACGAAGCATTTTGTCAAACTTTGGAAAAGACTAAACCACTCAATTGAAGTTAACAAGGAAAAAACTCAAAAGAAAGAAAGAAGCTACAAGAAAAACTATGTTGATGTTGTTGGAAGGGCGAGTGATGCCCTGCGTATCCGAAGATTTTAGGTCTTTTGTTTGCCCTTCCTCCCTCTCTTCGCGAAAACAGTCTCAAGGGAACCCACCGCCTCCACACCGTCTCCAAAATTTTGCGAGGAAAGCAAGCCTCCAATTCATCTCATTCGCTCTCATTTGTCACTATCTTTTAATCTCTTTATGCATTTGGCTTTCTCTCATTTACGCACACCCGTCTCTTCCTCTATGCCGATTTCTGACTTCTTCTGGTTTCGTATCCCTCGATATTTGAAAAGGAAAAGTTCCGCCAAGTTGAAGCTGGCGTATTCTGAAACTTTTCCTCGCGGTCCTCCAGTGTCTCTTCGCAGTTGAATATGAAATGTTGCAGCTGCATTGCCCTGGTCCCTTCCGTTAAGAGGCACACCACCTTGACACTCCAGTCCCGATGCCCAATGTTCGATCGGGATCAACCTGTGATCGCCCGCAGACAATTCCTCCTGCCATGCGATACTTGCCAATTGTCCTGTCCTCCTCCCTGGTCTCATATGCTCCTCTGTAAGCTTCCTGCATACCGACGAGTTGATCGTAGGCCCATCAGATCGTCGTAGGACCCTCCATTTCTCTGATCTTCCAGCCTCTCCAGGGCTACCTTGGTTGCCAGGTTTGCCGTTTGATCCTGTAACTCCAAAATTTTGTAGACCTCCCGTTTCTACGCCCACAGCTCGGCCATCTGCGTGGGATAGTGCTCCTTGAGTTTTTCACTCCACGGTTCAATTTCCTTTCCGTCTCTGAACAGGACGAATCCGACGCTGGCTTGCTTCTCCTTCATGGAGGCGTCTGTAAAGGCCCAGAGCCCCCTCCTGTTGTCGTGTTCTTCCTCGACGGCGGCCCTCTCAACTTCGGGCCTGCTTCCGGTTTTCCGTCGAAGTTTTCAGTCTGTGCTTCTTTCCATCTCCTGTTCCTCTATTCCACTTTTATGCACAGCGGGGGGCACTCAGCTAGGACTGTGAGGGCAGCATTTAACGTTATGCCCTAGCGATCCTCAGAACGAAGGATCTCTACGCAGTCCTGAGCCTCCTCTTCATCAGCGCTTGTCTGCTTCTGTCTCCACAGACTTCTAATCCGTACAACACGGCAGGTTGTAGATCTCCCTCAGCGTCTTTGGGTCCGTTCCCCACGTTCGGCCCGCCACCGCTCTGAACTTCTACTGGCAATTTTTTGTATTTGGAGTGGTCGAGGATAACTCCCAGGTTCTTTATTTTCTGTTCCCCCTTAATCAAGAAGTCCTCCCCCTCGACTCTCGGGGATTTTCATTTTGCGACACTTTTTTGAGACTCGTCATCGATCCCTTAAAGATGGCTATCGCACTTTCAGACGCGGATACTTTCGTTCTTTCTCCAAGAAATAGGACAATCTTGTTGCGATGATATTGGCGATGGTAACCAAAAGACACACCGGTCTCTGTTCTGACCCGCGGAGGCTTCCCGGAGGTGTGGAAGTCTATCATCCCCCCATTTTCTTTTCGGTCTTCTCTTTGTCACCTACTCGATTTTGTTCGTCTCTTGTTTCGCTCCACTGCAGTTCCCTTCCACGGATCTCACAGTGTTGTTCGAGGTCTTCGGGAAAGTACTTTCGGATGAGTGCTTCCGCTGTTTTCTTCCTATTCACAGTCCAGCGTTCAGCCCGGTCCTGAGTCGTCTCGAGGGATCGAAGCTTTGCCTCCTTTTTGGACTTTTTGAAAGCGTGGCTGAATTTTTCGCTTATTTCTTCTTTCTTGGCCGGGTGTTGTTCTTTTTGTGCCGTTTCTCTCGCTCTTCGAGCTTCTTGCTTATTTCTTTTCAGTTTCCCGTTCTACCAAGATTTTCAAGACCCTCTCCTTCGTCCTCCATGAGATGCTCGCGTCGCACGCCTCAATTGCGGCTCTCTGGAGTTCCTCCGCTTTTCCTTCTCCTTTTCACCTGAGAACTTGTTGGAGAGTTTCTTAAAACTTTTTCCAGTCGACGAGGGCGGTCGCCCTGCTCTTCCCTTCGTGTCTCGTTTGCGCTTCATCTGTCTTCATCCTGAAAGGGACACTCCAGTCTCCGTTCAACGTTTCAAGAGTGTGACCCGACTCCTTGTCGTTCTCGACCTCCGAGTTCGTCGCTCAAACGAGATCCATCACCTGGCATTCGCCCCATTTTCGTCAGAGTTTCATGTTTAGAAACAGGATCTCTTCGTCACTCTCCCGGCCCCCAGACCTCACCCATCCAGGCCATTTTGGCATACGGGTGTACGGTTCCTGAAGGAGCACTATATCGGCGTTCTTCCCCTCCGCCAGTTGCCTGATTTCCTACGTCGCTTCTTGCCCTCGCCCCGCGTTGACTGGAGCACACTTAACCCTCTGTTAAGTGGCCTGATTGCTCTCGCGGGTCTACGGGAGACTTTTGACTTTGATTCAACTTGTTCTTTGGAGCGCTGGACTGGCCATGGTCTCCTGCATCTTTCCTGTAACAAAATCTATATATACAGACCGTTTCAATCGAAACGAGCCACCCTCAATAACTTTTTAGGAAAAGATATTTAAGAAAAATCTAAAAACAGGTCAATTTTTATCTCGAGGGGGACATGTTTTGATGCAATAGTAAGCAGGCTTGGGGCAACCCCATACGCCTGACAGGAGCAACCTCGATTTTTTAAATAGGGAATAGGGGTCGAGTAACATGTCGTTTGAAAGGTCTTTTAATTGTCTTTTCGGCCACATAATTATTTTTTTATTTGCATAGTCTATAAGTTAGCAATTAAAAATGAAACATTATTTTACGGATTTGTTTTGTATTTAGGAATGCCTGCAATTAACGATAAAAAGCTTGCAATAAACATTATTAGACAATTTATTATTGATCTGAATAATGCTGTAATCAAATTTGTCACCATCCATACTCATTTATACCAATCGTTAACAATAAGTAAATAAATAAACTGAAAACAAAATAGTCGTGTTAATTTCCTGAGCGATAAAGCAACTGTAGCATTGAACACTAAATTTGATTTCATATCAAATGTTTAAAATGATTCCCATCGACTTCCATGCACTCATACAGACGATTATGAAATACGCTTTTTAGGTTACGCAACGTTTCCAGTGTTATTTGTCGAGATTCCAGGATAAGCTTTTGTCTTATATTTTGAACTTCAGGTCTCCCCACAAATAAAAATCCAGGGGAGTCAAATCGAACGATCTAACTGGTCATTCTACAGGACCTTGTCTACCAATCCAGTGGTCGGGGAAGTTATTGTCCAGGAACTGCCGTACTGGCGCAGTATAATGAGGTGGTGCTCCATCCTGTTGAAAGACCAATGCGTTCTCTAGCTCTAGGCAAAAACCGATAAGATAATAAATACGCAAATAATTGTACAAAAATACAGATTGTCTAACATTGTTGAGTGAAAGCTTTTTATTGTTAATAATTGCAAGCATGAAAAAAAAGTAAAAAAAATTGTTTTATTTTAATTACTAACTTATAGACTACGTAAATAAAAAATACTTATGTGGCTGAAAAGACAATTAAAAGGCCTTTCAAACGACATGTTACTCGACCTCTATTCCCTATTTAAAAAATTGAGGTTGCTCTTGTCAGCCGTATGGAGTTGCACCAAGCCTGCTTACTATTGCATCAAAAGATGTCTCCTTCGAGATAAAAATTGACCTGTTTTTAGATTTTTCTTAAATCTCTTTTCCTGAAAAGTTATTGAGGGTGGCTGGTTTCGATTGAAACGGTCTGTATATATAAATGAATCGCCGTTAGTATGTCACGCTAAAACTCAAAAACGGCTTTACCGATTTGAATATATTTTTTTTGTTTTGATCGACATATGGCGATGACGGGATGGTTTAAAACTATTTTTCACATGGACATAGGGGCCCAGGGAGGGCCCCTTGGGCTAGACCGATTTTTTGGCTCGACCGATTCTTATGTTTTTTTTTTTTTGTATATTTGATAGATATGATTTTTTTTGTATATTTGGTAAGTGTGAGAATAGGTGGTAAACTTTTTTTCATATATACATGGGGGCCCAGGGGCTCCCCTTGGGCTGGACCGATTTTTCGGCTCAACCGATTTTTATGAAGTATTTTTTTATATTTGGTAAGTATGGGAATAAGTCGTAAAGTATTTTTCACATTGGACAAGGGGCCCAGAGGGCCCCCTTGGACTGGACCGATTATTATGATCTTTGATTTGTTGGATTTGCCTCCGCCCCGAATAGCAGAATAACTATTGAAACATGGACAGAGTGCTCAGGGGGCTCCCTTGGGTTTATAACTCAAGAGCGGCTCGACCGGTTTTTATGATATTTAATTTGTTGGATTTGGGGGGGGGGGAGCTAAGTACAGGGCAACGAGAATAACAAAGCCCCCCTGGTACAGGGCAACAATAACAAATAACGCCGGCCACCAAAATTTGTCTTACCGGGGTTTAAAAATGAAAATGGTTTTTTAAGGAGTAAACTCCAAAGTTTCACTTTTGTTGCGCGTGGACTCCACACACATTTTTTTATTATATCTCGAGAATCGATTGACTGACTTTTTCGAGGGCGAATAAGTATTAAAACATCAGAAAAATGAAACAAAAATGAACATGGCGTTGTATGCTGGTTCCGGTACTGCCAGTAGATGGCGTTGTGTGCATTATCTTTTTATAAAAAAAAATGAATTTAATGCAGCTAATAAGTTGCCACAACATTTATTGATTCTGAGGCGGTACAAAGTTTGTCGGGTCAGCTAGTTAATACTAATTATATGGTGGGCCACTCCTAGGGGCGACCCGCTTGTAATTCAAGCAATAACAATACAGATTACCGTGTTCACACAATCGCCTTTCTGGGGCGATCGTGTTTTTCTTTTTGTCGAGGCGGTTTGGGTGAATTTCCGCTTTTTGGAAAGCATCTTGAGCGGTTTTCCGCATAAATTCCGCGATGGTCAGGAGATTTGCTTCTCTGTGAAGCTGCGTGTTTTTGACGAACCAATCGGCGCCGAAAGCGATGCTGAGGTACCTACTTGTTCTGTACCACCTGGAGCTTGTTGATGTACGTTTTCTTGGCGTGTTCCCAAGCCGGAGAAGCGTACATCATTGCTGGTCTCACGGCGGTCTCGTAAAGCAGCACTTTACATTCCATGTCCAGTCGGGAGCCCCGTCCGAACGTGGGGTAAAGGTACTTCGCTTTTTGGGCGGCACGAGTGATGCGGCGTCCTATTTTCATGCCCCTGTCTAGGTGCACCCCCAGGTTGCGAGCTTCGTCCCTCCATGGAATTGGCGTGCCAAACGTGGTGACTTGTCTCTCTGGTCGGATGACTTGCTTGCGGCCGGTGAACGGCGCTGCTCTTTGCAGCATTCACCTCTATTCACCAGGTGCTGAACCATTCCTCCAGGTCGTCGATGGCCTTTTGAAGTTTTCTTGTCGCTAGTGCTAGACTTCCGCTTTGCACTAATACAGCAGTGTCGTCCGCGTAGAATGTCGTTGTGGTCCCGACTTCCTCTAGGCACGGCATGTCAGCGGTAATAATGGTGAACAGGAAGGGGGAGAGGAGAAACCCCTGGGAGACCCCCAAGGCCATTTCTTTCTATCCCGACGTCTCTTCTCCAATCTTCGAGCGAAATCTCCTGTCTTTCAGGAATGATCGGACAATTTTCACCAAGCCGATGTGAAATCCGGTTGCGAGGAGCTTGTGAAGAAATTCCTTATGCCAGACCTTGTCGGATGCTTTTGCCACATCCAGAAACACAGCCCCGGTGTGCCTCTTTCGGTTGAAGTTGTCGGTGACAAATTCCACTACTCTGAGGACCTGCTGCGTGGTCGAGTGCTGTTCCCTGAAGCCGAACTGCTCGTCGCCGCAGGTCTAGGGGAGTGTCACTCGTTTTTTACTTTATGCTCCACCGCTCTTTACCCATCTTGGCTCACCTGGTGCAGTTTGGTTTCGTTGCCTCGCAGTAGTTATTTTTGTGGCTCTCTTTGCCGCAGCGGAAGCACGAATCTTTGTTGCAAACCTTCGCCGTGTGGTTGAAGTCTCCATACCTGGAGTAGCGCGTCACATCGACGAACTCCTGCCCAAAGTAGAGTGAAGCTTCGGCTTCACCGAGAACGTGAGGATCTCGCCAGTGTTCTTCGTTGTCTCCTTCTTAGAGGTCTTCCGCTGTTTCCTCCCTATTCTCGATCCACCGTTCGGCCCGGTCCTGATTCGGCTCAAGGGATTGAAGCTTTGCTTCCTTTTTGGACTTCTTGTAAGCGCGTTTGACCTCCCCGAATTTTTCGCTTATTTCTACTTTCTTGCCCGGGTGCCCTTCCAGTTTCTTGCTTCTTTCTTTTCAGTTCCCCGTTCCACCACAAGATTTTCAAGCCCCTCTTCTTCGTCTTCCATGAGACGCTCGAATCACACGCCTCGATCGCGGCTCCCTACCGCCTTGTGAAGCTTGGTGAGGTTCTCTTTCTTCTTGTACGCCGCTCAGTGTCAGCTTCGAGTTTATCCTCCGCGCCGTTCTGACCTTGAGTTTCCCTTCTTTCCTCAGCTGTTCCTCCAGCATCTTTCTCTGGTCTGCGCTTCCGCAGACCAGGACTTTCTCATGTCAGTCGGTATACCTTTAAGTTTATAAAATGTTATGTTTATTTATTAATTACTTCTAATATATACTTCAAAAATATTAGAACAAAGGTTTTTACAAGTTTAATAATTGAAACTATTCTATTGCTGAACTTGTTGCCAGGTTCCTGCTGCAGCGTAAAGTGGCGTAAAAGGTTTTCAAGAAGGCAATTGAATTCTTCCAGTGGTGCAGACCAAATATATATAAAGTTACCATAAAATCGATAGGGGAAAGAAATTTAATCTTGTTGCGGGTTTTACCGAAAAAGGGTTGATAAAAGTTCCCTGGCCAGATTTCCTTCAGATCAAAAAATTTACATTGAATTTACATTACAGAGCTTGGCCTCCTCCTCGACTCTTGACAAATGTAGTAATAACCAGATTTAAATTTATAACGACACAAAAGTAAAGAGAGAAACAGAAATTAAGAAAAAAGTGTAAGGACTATAAAAATATTGATTTAGTAATAATCAAAAATGCTTGTAGGTCTGCGTCTTTATATATTCTTACACGCAACAAAGAGTTACTCACTGTTATATCAACGAAACCCAATATTATTCTTTTAAGAACCTGCAAGCATTTGAGCCACAAGAAGAAGACAGAAAACGGCATTGTGTATAAAGAAGGAGTGGTTTCATTAATTATAAATTTAAGATGGCGCTCTTTTTACGACAATGCCTTTGGACGAAAGCAACATCGAAATCGGTTTAAAGTGAGTAAGGCGAGCAACAAAGGTGAATTTGCGCTGGGGTAAAGTTTGTAAAAATAAAAACTTTTTCAAGTAATTTTAATTTATCGGCCCCCTTTTTGCGCAGTGTTAATGAGTTTTATACCTAAGAGAAGATTCTTATTACATTTTAATTGAGGTGATGTGTACCGCTCGTATTGATGCTCACAATAGCAGCGGCCCTTTGTGGCTCCATTGTACTCAAAGTTTTAATAGATACTTCTTTTAGCATTCATTATCAGTCTGCTCCAGCCGACGTTAATCAACCAAATTTAGATATTATGTTTTCGTTTGAAAACTTATCGTTTACTTCCAAAATGAATAAATAAGGTCGGGGTTTTAATTATTCGACAGCGTTTTCGCCCTTATCCTACTCTTTGTAAATAATCAGTGGTACTAAAATCCTACATAAGAAGACTTCTAAATGCTTTATTACAAAGGGGTTGGGGCTGATCTTGAAACACATTAAAATCAATAGTTAATTTCAGCCAAACATGTTATCGCATTCTTTTAGTTGGGAAATGTTTGCCAGTCGAAAATATTGTCGATCATCACTTGAAACCGTATTTCGTTTTGTTAAAAAACATCCCCTCTGGAATTCGTAATCTCCAGTAGCAAATTCCATTACGGGAAAAATTTCCAACTGGACATCGTTATTTGATATTCCATTTCGTTAAATTTCAATCACGAATTCAGACATTCTGCGGCTATCGACCCGTGAGCAACTAAATCCTTTCCGAAGATTTTCTCTATCTAATTAGTCGCGAATAAAAGAACGGGATGTTTATTATTTTTGAATTTCCTCAATGGGGCAGGCGGTCTTTTCTCCTGGGCTTCCGTCGAGGGATTATTGATTATATAATGATAAAACGTAATAAGTTTAAAATAAATGGAGGTGATTAAGTCGAAATCTTGGAAACACCGCAGGATGGGTGGTAAATATTTGAGAAATCCATCAATCTTATAATTAATTCCATTCGTTTAATTCTTTTCAAGATGACGTTAATTCAAGCTCGTAATGGATTCTACTCGTGATTTATTCTTCGGGCTCGGTATATGTTTTGATACAATTCACTGAGAATTGATGAAGCTTTTATATCTCCTCGGTTTAAAATACTGATAATAAAGAACGTTAATAAAAACAAATTTAACTTTATCCCTGACGCCTCTACCTACTATCAAACAGATCTAGTCGATTCTAATTTTCTTTAATCAAAAAATGTAAATTTAATACAGAGAATCTAATCAAATTAAAATTCACTTGGAAGTGTCGAAAAGACCATCCCAACACGCTTTCGCTCGCATCAGGTTTGTTTATTTTGCTCGGAAATCAGATTCATTAAACATCGACTGATTAAAAAGCGGTGCACTCTATGCTTTTAGCATTTGTTTGATGTACTTTATAACGTATATTTTTATATAGCATACTGCGAATTTACGAAAGAAGAGGAAATTTCAATTATAAAAAGTATGTTTGACTCTAAAGTTCACAATTGTCATTATTTTTCATAAATTTATGACAATGTTTTTACCAATAAGCAACTCTAAGGATGTGTTGATGTTTAAGTAATAAATGAAATGTAGGTCAAAAATTAAGTCGGCGATTCGACAACGGTCAACATTGTTTTAGTACAAAACTTCTTTATTGACCCTACGGGGTTTCCAATTATTCCTGTCGCTACATAAAATAAATTTACATTATGTATTAATTTCAAAACACAGCACATTCATTTCGCCCTTCTCTTCCATACTTTTTTTCATCTATTTTATTTCCCTTATATCTTTATCCTAACGTCTCTCTCTCCTCATAGCACATTTTACATCTTCTTCCTCCCTCTTCCAAACAAAACCTATTGTTCCTCTCCACATTTCCGCACCTACAACTCGCCCTTATTTTTTTTCTTTCTCGTACCTCCAGTTGTACTTGCCCTCTCTGGTTCTTGTCCGTCCGTATCCTTGTACCTTGTCCTACATTCATCCACATGTCTCGTTCTCTCAGTCTCTCTATTTCTTTGCTATTCCTCCTTCTCGTGCTCTCCTGCGTTCTTCTTCTTTTCTCAGTATCCTTGATTCTCCCCTTCTTTCTATCCTGTCTTCGAACTTGGCCCCTCTTTTCCCCACCGTCAATCTCAACCTATTCCTTTTGCATTCTTTTCTCGCTGTGTACCCTGGCGTTTCTCTATCCACCCCTAGCACCCACCTCAGATACTTCTCTTGCACCCTCTCTATCTCCTCTTGTTCTTTCCATCTCCAATCCACTGCTCCGTACAACAACATGCTCTCAATTAGACTTTCAAACATCATCATTCACCCCTTGAAATCGCCCCCCATTTTCTCACTCATATTTCTAATACCCGCCCCATGAAATTATTTGCTTTTTTTTTGTTAACTCCCAGATAGTATGCCTTCTCCGTGGGTCTTTCATTAAATGTACTGCCTAACTACTTAAATTCTTTAATTTGCTCAATTTTTTCCCCTCCCACCTTCATTCATTCCTTTAATTTCTCCCCTTCTTCCTCACGTATTTTCTTAAGTTCTCTTTCGCTCTTTGCTACTATTACCACATCATCCGCAAACGTCAGACTCCACACTTTCACTCCTACTACTTGCGCTCTCTCTAACTTTCCACCACTATCTGTCACATATATCCAAGGGGCTGAACGGGCAACCTTGCCTCACTACCTGTGTTGTCACAAGCCATTCAATTTTCCCTCTCCTGTTTCTTCACTTGCCTCTCCACTTTTTCTAGTGTGATTTCTCCTCCTTCTAGTGCTGTTTGCTTCCTCTTTATTCATTTTTGTTTTCTCTTTATTTCTCCCCCCCCGCCCCCCCCCCCCAACAGTCTCATAAAGTATCAAGCAGTGTTTCTTTTTTCTTTCTTTTTCTATTGATATAGTTTTCCACCTCCTTGTCTGTTCTTATAGTTGTTATCTCTCCCTGTTCTATCTCCTTCTTGCGCCCCTTCTTCTCCCTTCTATATCGTCTTTTCGCTTTTAGAAAGGCACTTTTTTTTGCTTTCCTCTTTTTTTTTGCTTTAGAAACAACTCGCTAAGGTATTTTGGGGGCTGTTCTTCACGGTCTTTTGCTACCGAGAGAAGCCTATACAGAAGCCGTTAAAGATCTGTTAACGAAACACCCCTCCATTCTGCCAGAGCCCAGATTCGAGTGTTTGTTCATATTCTTGCTCGTAGAGCGGAGGCAAGTACCTTCGCCCATTTCCGGAAATGGAAGTACTGCCATTTACAGCCGCAAGCACAAAAGGGGTGACAATACTAATAGGAATACCAGTACAAACCCGGGTGGCAGTCTAAAGTGCTTTGCGAAAAAAGGCAGGAGGCAGGTGTGTCTCCAGGCATTTTAAAAATCCTTTCAGGCTATGCCATTTCTTTTATAAGCAAGCCATCCCTGGTGTCTTTCCGGTCTGTAAACCTACTACAATACTCAACACTAGGTATGTCCACAGATATTCAAAAGTTGGTCCAGCAAGAAATTCTATAACCAACGCAGGGACCTGAAGACGGACGAAACCGTAAGGCCTGTTTTCAATCTGAAAGCTCTAAACGAATATTTTAATCCCAAAAAATTTCGCCTATTGAACCATTTTCGGGTTTCCAGTTTTCTACAAAAAGGGGCCTTCTTAATCAAATTGGACATTTCTCATGCCTATTTTCACATTTTCGTAAGAGAATCTCATCGAAAGTTCCTCTCCTCTTTTGAGGAAGGGGTAGATTTTTCATATGACCTGTCTCCCCTTAGGTCCATCAGGTGCCCCTCTTAAGAGGTAATTACATTTGTAAGGGTGTACAATTGGCTGGCAAGCTCACTTCGGTCGAGAAGAATAGGAGTTATTATCTACCTGGACCATTTCCTTCTCGCTCATCAAAACCCAGATATACTGCGACAGGAGGCTGCGGACACGATATCTTTCCCCAAAAGATATCGTTTCTCTACCTCCGAGGAAGATCAACTCCTTGAAATTGGGTTTGCAAAAATTGATCAGCAGCCAAAGATGGAGTTAGTTGACAGCAGATAGATGCCAATGAAAAGCAATCGTTTCCTCCTCAGTTTACCGAAGATAACCATAAGCCAAAAAACTCGCTGGTGGTTACAAAACTTACAGACGACGTCGTCGTTATTTCCAAAGAATCCGGATATGTTCATGACAACAGGCTGGGTTGCCCAAATTAGGGACAAACAAGTAAAAGGCAGGTGGCTCCTTCATCGACTTCTGGGGCATATAAATAGCAAGGAGTTATACAGAGTTCTAGTTGCTCTTCGGGCAAATATCAACGATGTCAAGGGGAAAATCATTTTGGTCCAATCCGACAATCGAACGGGGTAGTGTCTTATGTCAGGAATCATCGAGGACAAAATCCCAGACCCTAATGCAATTGACCAACTCCTGGCATTGTGGCACACTTTCTTCCGGGAAATTATTAGTTGATCCCCCCATAAAGATGATCAATAGGTACCGTCAAGTCCAAGTCTAGAATAAGGGCAGTCATGTCCATAATGTTCATGTTATGTCAAGAGCTTTCAGAGCGGACTGGTGGAGACAAGCCTCTAGACGCGCAGGTTAACCACGCTCCCAGGCTCAGCTTAGATATTACTATCCGCTATGGTGCGTGGGGTGCGGCGTTTTGCGATGTTCCGGTGAAGAACTCCAGCGGATGGTGGAGGAGGTGGCAGAGAGGGTGATGACCTCAAGGTAGCTCCTGCCAAAACCGAGGCAGTTTTGCTCATCGGAGGTAGGAGGATCGATTTGGAGGGCTTCCGAATAGGGCGCGCTTTTGTCCGGGTCCAACTAAGGTCCAACCGAGTATGAAATACTTGGGGGTCGACCTGGATAGAAGGATGACCTTTTTTCCCCACGTGGATAGGGTGGCTCGGAGGGTGGAAGCAGTGGCCAGGAAACTGGCTAGACTGATGCCAACCTTAGAGGTGCGGACGGGTGCTTTAGGGTGTTGTATGTACCTGGGGGCGGGCTGCAAAAACCAAGACCGTGTTGGCTCTCTCGAAAGGGTCCAGAGGAGGGTGGGACTACGAGTGGCCTCCGCGTATCGGGCGTTGTCGACCGATGCGCTGGGGGTGATATCCGGGATACCACCTTGTGACCTGTTGATCCTGGAAAGAAAGCAGCGGGTGGAGGGGCGGACGTTCACAGAAGTCAGGAGGACACTCCTGGATTCGTGGCAGGCCAGGTGGGAAACCGGGATGAAAGGTGCCTGGACAAGGTGGCTGATACCCGACGTTCGGCTGTTGGTCGGCCGGGGTCACGGATGGGTTAACTTGACCCAAGCGTTGACCGGACGCGGATGTTTTGGCAGCTACCTTGTCCGCATAGGCAAGGAAGCATCGGCAATCTGCTGGTTCTACGACCAGGAGACGGACGATCCGGAACATAGCTTGTTCCGATGTGAGGCCTGGGATGGTGAGCGGCTGGAGGTGTCGAGAGTTCGAATGGAATGTGGTGGCCCGCATGGTGGAGAACATCATGCGGTGGAAGGAAGAATTGGAACGGGAAAGGGAACGCCTCAACAGGAGGTGAGGTGGGAGTACCACCCTCGAAGTAATGCCTAACGGCGGTTCCGGGGGTGGAATTGTACTCCATTGAGGGGGTTTTTTAGTGGGTAGGACTGGACGACCATCCGCCAGGGAGTGTAGGCTTGGAGGTACGTAACTGTATTTTCCCCCTCCCGCTTAAATAAAAGGTCCCCATAAAGAATTTTTGCGACGTTAACAAATTAATCAAAAATTCACTCGATATTTTTTAGTACTGAACCAAAAATCCGAGCCGCTTTGTTCCCTCGAGTTTTCTTCTATTTTGCCCCGCTCTAAAGTCGTCACTTGGAGGCACTAAATCAAATCGCAGAAAGTCTAAGTAACGAGCTGCTGTAAGGTTTCCATTAAAAAAGTAGGCCCTATTGCCATCCGATTATTTCAATTGAAACATTTACTTTTAAGTGCTGTTTTTGAAAGATCAAATTTACGAGTTTTAGTTTTTGTTTGCAATAATTTGCAAAAACAAGTTTAAATTTGTAAGTGGTATTTTCTCAAAAAAATAGTTATCTAAGGTACCAATTTTTGAAAATATCTCGAGCCATCCACTGGTGAAGCATATGTTGCAATCCCCCTCCCTTAGCAATTTATTTAGGATGTCAGCAAGCTCATGTCTTGGCTGGAAAATGGGTCCATCAAAGAGTCTGTTCCAGGTCTTTCGCAGAGAGTTAAGCGTCGGGCAGCAAAATTCATGATCTTGAAAATCCACTTGAAAATCGATGCCGATAGTATGATCGTTGAAAAGGTACTTGAAGACTCTTGGCCCAGGTTTGGGGCAAAATATATATAGGCAATCTGCCTGGAAACTGATAAAAAGCTCGCAAAAAGCTTTTGATAGAGTTTTTTGGACAAAACGACTGATTGCAGGAGCGGCCAAAAGAAGACAGGTTAGACAACATTTAAATCTATTATCTCATCAAGGGGTGCTGTGGCTCCTTCTTTTAGAGCTGTTAAAGCAGGCTGCATTAAGACAGCTGTTATAGAAGCAGGTATACATGCTTCTCCGGGTAGCATAAGAGCAGCAGTAGGCTCTTCACCCTATATAAAACGTTTTTCCCCCAAAGGGTAAAGAACAGTTTATTTCGGGTCTTGCCTAGGCTTGACTCATCACGGTCTTGACGATGCGATAAGGTACTAGTAAGGCTTCGGAACTTGCAGCGGTAGGTTCCAGAGGCCACGGTACTGTTACAATTTGATTTTGCCGCGCATTCACTACCGAAGACGCGTTTAGAGATAACCGACACGTACAAAAAAGAACGATAAGATATCTGAACGAAGAACATCTCCGTCGTATTTTTGTCCTGGACAAAGAGTAAGGTCTAGGGAATTGCGTCAAGTACGGATAATACGGTTGGGGTGTTCAGTTAATTATTTAACTAAATCGCATTAACGGATATATCGATTAGGTGTTGATTCGGAGGAAAAAGAGGCAGATTCACCAGAATTGTTTCTTGTATCACCTTCATTTGGAATAGCTGCTGAGTATTTCCACTCGTGATTTTTTCCTAGACTGACGCAATCCACACGTGGTCTCAGAGAAATCTATAAGGTTGACTCTCAGGATCGCAGGAAAAGTAGTTGTAAGGACACGTCAGCTCCAAAATCACCAGGAAACCGTTGAACGGGGCGAAGATAAGTAGTAGATATTTTTTTTTATTTTTTTTTTGTGTTAACAGAACATCTAGTTCTTTTATTAGCACGTCAATAATCATTTCAATGTAATTTAACTCTTTAAGAGTAGTGCAATAGTCATAATTTAACTTGTTACATTTTTTTTATTTGAACATTCATATAAATAGTTTTTATTTAATCAACTTGTTGCTTGTCAATTTAATTTTAATCATCATAAGGTTATTTTAATTTTGTTTAATTGTAGAAAGTTTCTGTATTTATTTATTTGTTCATTATATGACTTTTGGGGACATAACTGTATTTTTTGCTATAAATAAGTACTAAATATTTATACATATTGAACTTATGCCAGGGCATAGTACTTTATCATTAATCCAAGTCAGAAATTTGCATCACAATTTTAAAAATCTGAAGCAAGAGGATCCCCAAAAACGCACGCTCGCACACAATTTTACTTATTTCTATCAAGAAGACAGCAGTTAAGAGTCAAACATTATTTATGTTGTAATTACAGCAACCGCAAAACACTAAATTATTCTCGAGGTGTTAATTGCGACGAACTGGGATATATAGAAATGCGGGAGAGACTGCAATTATTATTGTAGACCCTATATCTGCGAGATAGGTGGTTAGAACGTGCCAATTTCATTCCGTTGCATAACAAATATCTCTTGTTCGCGATGCCACGTGGCTCGATTTTTGCGTTAGCAATAAACAATCCGTCAATAGACATTAAATTGATAGAATGCCGAGCAATCAACGGTAAATGAAGAAAACATGCAGTAATAGCAGCAACGACAGCTAATGTTATAGGGAGACAATCTTTCGCTTGACTGCTTGCACTGATTACGCCTCTGTGACTTCAATATGCTAATTTCTGTATATATTATCAGGACTCATTGGAATCATGGGCTGGACATTGCGATCTGTTTGTCGGTGTCCGTTAATACTCGCTCAGGGACAATCACACCTTTGTATTGGGTTTCTGCTAATACTGAATTAATACTAAACAGGGCACAACCTTCAACTTCTTTATTGATTAGAATGATTGATGAGATTGATGATTGTAGCAATTAGATTAATTGGGATCTTGCATTAATTGACTTCAGCCATTTAACTACTTTATGGAAACTTTGAAAATAACGTGAAATCGATATTTTATTAATGATATTCGATCGTTCGTGCGTAATTGCAAAATGGGTGTATTCGTTGGGCAAATTAATGCCGACTTCTGGTTGTTTGTAACTGTCATTACGGAAAACCGCAGCAATGCTTTTTGCTGAATTGGTAATAATTAGCCACTAGCGTCTTGGTCACTTGGCTCTGCGGATGTTGGCAGGGGGTTATTTGCATATCCTTGGAGAAAGAAGTAAAATAGGATTGACGACAAGTAAAGAAAGAACATTTTATGTGAGCTAGATTGCTTTGTTCTTCAAATAGTGATTATTTACACTACTCACAAAAATTAAAGGAGCAGAAAAAAAATCCAAATCTTTCGGTGATTTTTGACGATCTGTATTTATGTGAAAAATGGTCGTACCGAGGATTTAATAAAAGCTTTTTAAAGCTCCAAGATTCTAGTTTTCCGATCTTTTGTCCAAAAATTTTTAGGAGCCATGTTTTCCACGGAATCCAAAGAAATAGCGCGGAATTTGTTTTTTACAAATTTTTGATCTTTTTTTACTCCACGGGCTCGGAAAAATTATTTCGGGTTGAACCATCATATGTACCGGATAGCCCGTTTATTCAGCTTCAATTTCCTTTTTTTAGATTGTGTCTACGACCATTTTTTGCGGAGATATCCGATATTAAACGAAAAAGGATCCTTTTGCCTTCAACCACCGGTATCTCACCAACCAATGATTGTACAGGAAATCGAAAGGCACTTTCGGAAACTGGAACAAATTTGCTATGAAATCCAATAAAAACATTTAAGGAAAAAAAAATTCCACCCACAATATATAATTTAAAATATGGAAAATTTAGATACGGAAAGGATAAATCTGTACAAAAATAAGTCTGTAATTTGCTAAAAATAAAAAAAAAAATAAAAAAAGTTTTTTTAAATTCCCCAAGTAGCAGATACAAAATTGTGAACAAAGTTGAAAAAAAATTGATTTTTCCATTTTTATGAATATTACACGATTTTTAAAAAACAAAAATTTTGCTCCTTTAATGTTTTCCTAAACTTTGATCAATCGGGAAAAAACCGCTCGATGGATCGATTTGCCGTTTCACAGGGCTATTGGGGGTACATGAAGGTGTACAAATTTCTAAGGTCCTTAGCCTCCTCATCAATATTTGTTAAGATGCGGTCCATTTACCAAAACAAGGGAAAAAGCCGATTTTTTCAAGTGTTTTCAAGTCGATATTGTGGGTGGAAAAAAGATTTTTTTTCTTAAATGTTTTGATTGGATTTTATAGCAAATTTGTTCCAGTTTGCGAAACTGCCCTTTGATTTCCTGTACAATCATTGGTTGCTGAGATATCGATGGTTGAAGGCAAAAGGATCCTTTTTCGTTTAATATCGGATATCTCCGCGAAAAATGGTTGTAGACACGATCTAAAAAAAAAAAAATTAAAGCTGAATAAACAGGCTATCCGGTTCAGACGATGGTTCAACCCGAAATAATTTTTCCGAGCCCGAGTAAAAGAAAAAGGTCAAAAATTTGAAAAAAAATCTTCCGCGCTATTTCTTTGGATTGCGTGGCTCCTCAAAATGTTTGGCCAGAAGATCGGAAAACTAGAATCTTGGAGCTTTAAAACGCTTTTTTTAAATCCTCGGTACAACCATTTTTCACATAAATACAGCCCCTCAAAAATCACCCAAAAATTTGGAATTTTTTTCTGCTCCTTTAATTTTTGTGAGTAGTGTATTTTTAAACTTTCTTCAGTCTCTGGGTTGTCTGCATATTTGGGGTTCTCTGGACTCCCTTATTTTTTTGGTTGTCTTTAATTATTTGGAATCTCTGCATGCTCTGAATTTTTTAGTTCTTTCTTTTAACACTTTAAACCAGTGTAAATTAAATTTGACTTCTTTATATTCTGTACAACTTTTATTTAAAAAAATTTGGCGTAAAATAATATTGGGGGGCCAATAATCTCAGATTTTTATTTTTACATCTACCTGTCTCAAAATCTATTTGCGGAGAGACATTAAAACCATTTTTTTAATTTTTCAATTTCAGTTTCTCAATTTCCTATCAAGTGCTCAGATTTTTGGTTCCCAATGTGCCACTTTTAGGGTTTTTCAACTTCCAAAGATCTCAATTGCAATTTCTTAGTTTCTCAGGTCTTAATTTTCTTAAATTCCCAAAATCTCAGTTTTTCAGATTTAATAGTTTCATAATTTTATAGTTTTTTAGCTTTCCAGTTTCTCTGGTTCTTTTTGTCTCTTTTGTTCTTATATTATAAATTTTACATTTGCTTCTCAATTTCGCAGGTTTTGAGATACTCAAGTTCCCAGTTTCTCGAGACAAAATTATTAATCACTAGCTAAATCCTTACCAAATTTCAGTAAATTGGTTTTTACAGATCTCGAAACAATACAAAAGTCAAAATAAATGTAATTTTATTTTAATTTAGACTGTGGAATGCATTTTTCCAGATTTTTCTCCAGATATTCCCGTTTTTTTTTTAATTGAAAACATTCAATTGTTATTTCTATTCCGGGAGCATAACGCACAAAACAAAACAAAAATCAACCAAATTATGTCGTTCCTATCGCCAGTTGATAGAGACTTTCCTTTCTAATTGTCTAGAATTTTCCAGAAAACTTTTCCAGGACCATAACGAACAAAACAAAAAAATAATTTCGCAGATCCATCGTTCCCATCGTGAGTTATGGTCTTGAGTTCATACAAAGTCCCATAGAAAAAAAGGACTTTTCGGAAATTTTTCGGGTAACTTTTCCAATTTTTCTTCCGTCAGAACCTTATTACTTGGACTATTACGAATAACTATGTAAAAAAAATGACAAATTGGTGTAGCCGTTATCATGTATGTAATGCGCTTACCAACAAAAGGTCCTTTTTAAGTTCGGAAACCATGAATAAAATTTACAATATATTTCATAACAATTTATTCCACCTTTTAGTCCCCAATTTCACAGATTCTTACATTTTCAAGTTCGCAGTTTCACAATATCTCACTTTCTTAGGGCCTAATGTTTTCAGGTTCCAATAATCTCAGTTTTTAATTTTCCTGTTTCTCAATTGCACAGGTTCTAAGATTCAAGTTCTAAGTTTCACAATTTCGCAGTGTTTCAATAACTTCCCAGTGGGTTTTCACCTGTTTCCAATGATCTAAATTTTTCAGCTTCTCAGTTATGAATTTACATTTTTCTCAGAATTTATCTTCTCAGATTCTCAGTTTTACGATTTTGAGGTTGTCAACTTGCATATTAGTTTCTGAATTTCACAGGTTTTTACATTCTTTTCGTTTCTGTGTCCCTCCCCAAATATGTCTCTCATTTTATTATTGTTGCGTTTCTGGGTACCATTATTTATTTACAGACTATGTACAGTTTATTTCGACATTTTAAATGATAATATTTACATTATTCACACTATTTACAAATCACGTAAACGGGCTCGTCTATTCGACTCGACCCACTGATCTTCGACTCCGACTGTGACTGTGATGCGACTGATTGGTGCGATTGATCCCCCAATAAATATATCGGCTACATCCTTCTAGGCGGCTCCATCGATGACATCATCGAGCTTTCGATACATGTGGAATCTTCTCGACAATGATTTCAGATCAGCAGTGATGAGGTTGATGGGGTGGCTTCCCTGGCTAAAGGGGTGAGATTTAAGACATAAAAGTTTGGTACAATTTGGTCCCTCTTGATAACAAAATTGACCAGTTTGAGCGTTTTCTTCCGAGTCTTTTGAAATTGGAATTGTTGTGGGGGAGGGGGGGTACAAATTTTAGCTGGGCCACCCGGTATACATGATTCTATTTCATATAGCAGTACCGAAAACTTTATTATGGGAAAATGCATTATTGACAAAATAAAATAATTAAGAATTATCGAATTTAAACTTTTTAATGTTTTAAAAAAGCTTTCTAAACCTAAACTCTAACTAAAAAAAAATACCTTTACCTACGGCAATGCTAGTATTATTAGATCAAAGCTTCCTTGATTCTATTCATGAATAATGATAGCCATGACTCCCACCTGACGAATAATGAAATTCAACTTCTCTAATTGGTCCAAAATAATTTTAACGTTTGTACTTTGATAAAAACATTTCACGATTTGAGTAGTATACAAAATTTTGAAACTTTTTTTATAAATAAAACTGCTAAAAATAGAGTACTCCTATTTTTTCGTTTTGCTCAAATCATAACCGTTTTCATGAAATAAATAAAAAACTGGTTCGCGGGCGAATAACTACGTCATTAGTTTCCGAGTATGGAGGGAGTAAGAGCGAAAAGGAAGGAATTACTTATAAAATGAGTGAGAGTGAGAAATGGAAAGGCGTGCGTTCTCACTCATTTCATATGCCTGCCACTAATGACGTATTTTAAATTAGTACAGTGGTCTCATAAAAAATTAAACAAATTTAATTCACCATATTAGCCCTAAACCATACACTTTTCAATTTATGATTATTGTATTTTTCAAAAAAATTTTTTTTAGTATACTACCTCAGTATACTAGGGCTAATAGTGATGAAAATATATTTTTTTCTACGTTGCGTTGCGTGTCATAATAGACAAAAGCGGTGTTATAATAATTACACTAAAAACAGTATAATTTATTTTTTTAATATTGGAATCTTGGCAATCCTAACATGATCCTAAAACTTCGCTGTGTCAAGTCCAAGTCGATTTCAACGGCTGTCAATGTGAGGTCAATGTGAATTGGGATTTTAGCGGTTTGGGCCATTCAAACAAAAGCACTGATGGCGCTTGAAGAAAACTGTGGGTCAGGAAATGCTTGAAGGGAGTTCACTTGTTTGTGCGGCGGGATTTGATTATAGACATTTTGTGGATGGGGAGATCGAGAGTTCCCAGGGCCAGGAAATCGCGTTCGTCCTTGTCAATGCCTACACCGCGGATCACAAAAAAAAAACTGATCTGTGCGAGTTGTTTGTGGTATGGGGGAGTTTGTTATTGTGAGGTTGGGGGCTTCAGTTACAGTTGAGTCCGACGTTTTTGGACGTCGTTTGGGATGGATTAAAATTCACTACCACGTTTTTGATACACGTGAAAAGGATAAACAAAAATACGAGTCACATACGAGTATTGACGTTTCAAATTAATTATTTTTTATAGCTGCCGTTAATGCGCTTAGCAAACGTAGCCAACCGCCGCGGAATTCCCTAGATTGTAAAATTTGATTATTTTGTATAAAAAGCGGCAAAGTAGAAAAAATACTGTATGATAACTTGTTTATAAGGCATCCTCGCTACGCTCGTCGTGCCCTAAACCCGTGCGACAAAATGCTTCTTATAAAACTCGTATCATAATATACTATTTTTAAATCCGTGGACTGAAATTCCCCCAAAAATGTGAAAATATCCATCTATAAAAGCATCGCACTCTTTTCTAGTCGAGAGTTGTCTGGAAAGCATAAATCAAACGTCATTAAGTAGATGCCCGTAGATACAGCATAGTATATTGCAGCAGATCGTGTTGCAAACGTCAACCTTGTGAATAATAGCCATCAAACGCTACTCGTATAATAATATACTATTACTCTCCTACTTTGTCTATACATGAACTAAAATAATGAGTTACCGTGCTCATCCATTTTTTAGCCAAGTATAAGTATAAGGGATAAGGAAAAAATACAACATTTCGTACAATTATTTACTTTTTTTATTTTCTACAAGGCACACACATACATATATTTACAATAAATACATACACACTGCCTCTTACATAGTCTAACATGAATGTTTATAAATTAGCCTATTTATGATATAAGCAAGTAAGAAAAAAACTGTGCTATATTAAGAACACTATATTTTTCGTACATTTGGTGGTTTCAGTATTGCACCTAATCTGAGATAATACTGAGTGTAACAAAGACGTTCACTTATTTGTATTTTTAAAAATTTCTGACAATGATTGTCAAAATGGCGTATACTTTTTTCGTCAGAAAATACATTGATACCATATGCAAAAGAATGGTCAAAGTTCTTATCAATCATAAGAAACTTACACGGATATGCAAAACTTCCAACTTTATAAAAATGTCAATGTACAATTTATTTGCGTTGTTAGATATACATACATAAATTTTTCTAGGTTATAACTAACGCTGAATATTTACACGTAAAGCGCTAATATTGTTAATAGTTTGAACAGTCACAAAAGAATCGAACGAGATACAAAGTAGAAATTATATACAGTCGCCGCAATCCTTGTGCTTTTATGTACATTCAGTGAATTCTGAGCAACAATAAGTACTGAACGTCCTCTGAGTAGTCGATTTGTTTGGTTATGATACTCTTCATGCCCAAAATCAGTCTTAAAACAAACTAAACAACTAAAATAACTTGATATGCTCCATGACGATGGACGTATTTAGTATAGAAATTCGACAGAACTCAACTAATACCTACAGTACGTTCGTTTTCAACGATCCAAACTTAATACCAATAATCAAGAGAAACATTGCTAAGCACAGTATGACTGAGTTAAAGTCTACCTTACTTTATCTAAGCATAATCTATCGAACCGTACGGTACGTTTAGGTTGCCGTACTGGTGAACAGTACGGAATTCTTGTAATACCCGGAGCGGTCTTGCAGAGGCGATTTCACGTCTCTCTCGACTTGCTGCTGGCGCGATTTTCTCTCGAGTTCGAGTTCTTGGGCCAGAGATTCTGAAAGAAAGAAGGAACGGTCAAGTTTAAAAGAATATTTGGGTTATAAAACAGGTAGCCGATGATCTACGGTGTGATCAATTGAATATTGTCTGTCAGATATCAAACGAAGCGTACGAATGGAGTAATTATCAAAGACATGCATTTGTGACGAGCCAGCCAAGAAATTGAATTGGTCACACTGTATATAACTCGAAATGCACAAACCGGAGTAGAAAATACATTTTTTTTTTCATCAGATCGGATAAACATTAGCTAATTTACTTGTGGTTTTTAGATTAAATTTTTGGTTCATTAGTTTTAATTCCAATTTTATTACATTTTCTGGTTCTATCTTAAATGAAATACTAACAGAAGAAACTAAGATTGAATAAAATATGTAGAATATTGAGGTAAGAGAAGTTTCGAATAAAAAATAACACTAAATTGATTCGAAATCAAATCAAACTACAAATTGGATTCAAAGAAGTCTAAACTAAATGAATAACAAATGGGACTTTTTCGTGGATCTAAAATATCGTTATATTAGCTACACCGGTCTTATTGGGGAAAAAGCATCGCGGAAATTAAATGTCCGTTTTCGGCTGGGGATAAAACCATTTTAGAAGCCGAAAAGGAATTAAAAAACTTCTATACATGAGTACTACTACCAGGCCTAAGGGCAACTCCATGTGACACGGACAAGGAGTTCTGCGATTTCATTGTGTGGATTCCTAAAGACATGAAAATATATCGCACATATCCAGAACAAAAGTTTTTGCAGACATTGATGTTTCCAAAATTGCAAGTTTTTTGAAAAGGCTTTTTTACCTGAAATAATAATAGATCCGCGAATTTGCAGAAGTTTAAAGATTCGAGAACCACAAGAATTTAATCATTTGGATGGTGACCTCTATATTCTCGTGAATTTCAATAGCAATAAAATATTTTCCAAAAATAAATTATTAACTTAACGGTACTTTTTTTATTTTTAGTGTGCCCAGCCGCAAAGAATATTTAGATACTCCCATCAACACCTATTCGCATAATTATATGATAAATTAAAATAAATTAAATTCTACAAAATCGAAATTATATTTTTCAAATTTTTATTACACTCATTCCACTCGCACGTGCCCCGCGGCGACAAAAATTCTCAAAGAAAAGTCAAAAATCCTGTTTCGGACGGATCTATAAGATCAAGTTTGAAAATTCAAAATTGGGTTTTTAACATGGATCATGTAAGCGTCGCTGGCTAACAGATTTTTGATTTTTTTTTGTTTAATTTTTTTTACAAAACATTTTTGAATTTTTTTTTTTTTTTTTAGAAAAATTGAAACATAGCGTAAATTTGAACTGCCAATGAAATTTGAATACGTTTTTATTTCAACCATTTATCCTATCTTTTCCTTAACTCTTTCAGACCCCATGTCCATTACAATGGACATTAATTTTGTATTACAGCTTTCCTTGTGCCTAAGCATCTATGGAATATGTATTTTAGTAAAATTATCCACTTAGTGTCATCTGATAACGTTGGGGTAAAATAATAAGTGTTATTTGCATCTGGGTGTAGCAGGCGTAAATAAAATCTAATTTATTTTCAATATTAGACCTTGATGTACAATGTAAAAAATGATTAAAAAACTTATCTATTTCATGTCCATCATAATGGCTCAAGTTATGTTTTTATTAGGGCTCTATAGTCCAAAAGATCTCCACGATGCTGAAGTTCTGCTGTCATTTCTGGACCAATGTAAGAAGGCCCACTAAAGCACCATCTAGAAGTGAAGAAATCAGTGGGTGGATAACCGCACGGTGCCATAGGGTTCAAATTTTTTAGAAGTTGGCGACGAAGATACTGTTAGACGATGGGGCAATACTAGAAAGGAGTATCTTGAGATCAAGCGCCCAGAAATGGTAAAATTATAAGTCTATGGGGGAGTCGACTTCTTTCACCAAATTGTAGGCCACTAGCGTATTTTTAAAAATCGAGAAAGTAGACACTAAGAATGATATTCGATGCGGTAGATTTGGCTTGCACCAATAGCTGGTTGGAATACAAAAATGATGCTATAAGATGCTTCAAAAGAAAAGTTGGTTGCCCGAGCAGGGATAGCCCCACAAATTCTCCACACGTCATCTAAAAGACAATTCAAGTAGATCTAACTGATCATATTATGTCAGAATATGATCTGTATTGTGTGAAATACAAAATTGGTTAGAATTTTGCAAATCCAAGAGTGTCTCCAAAAGATGACAGCTAAAGAAATTGTTCTCCAGGATTTTTTTTTAAGGAAATTTTTACTCATTTCTGTATACTTTTGAACCTTCTCAATCCAAATCTTCCACAATTTCCCTCGTACCAGCTTGCTTTCGAAGATTAGAACTTTCATTCTTATGGATATCAAGAAAATGCTAATTTCTGAATTTGAACACCCATAACTCAAAAACTAATTAAGATATCCAAATTCGGGTTCTGGTACTTGATTTAGACATTCTTCTTTTACGTGTTTTGTAAATTTAAAAACTTTACGAGGACGGTTGAATTTTTTAGAATTTTGCAAATTCAAGAGTGTCTCGAAAAGATTAAAGCTCAAGAAAGCTCAAAAACTATAGTTCTCCAGGAGTTTTTTTACGGAAATTTTTACTCATTTCTGTATACTTTAAAACCTTTTGAATCCAAATCTTCCACAATTTCGCTCGTACCAGCTTGCTTTCAAAAATTAGAACTTCCATTCTTATGGATATCAAGAAAATGCTAATTTCTGAATTTGAACACTCCTAACTCAAAACTAATTAAGATATCCAAATTCGGGTTCTGGCACTTGATTTAGACATTTCTTTTTTACGTGTTTTGTAAATGTCAAACCTTTACGAGGACCGATGAATTTTTTAGAATTTTTCAAATCCAAGAGTGTCTCGAAAAGATTAAAGCTCAAGAAAGCTCAAAAACTATAGTTCTCCAGGAGTCTTTTAAAGGAAATTTTTTACTCATTTCTGTATACTTTAGAACCTTCTGAATCCAAATCTTCCACAATTTTGCTCGTATCAGCTTCCTTTCAAAAATTAGAATTTTAGTTCTTGAAAATATCCCGAAAATGCTAATTCGGGTTCTGGTACTTGATTTAGACATTGTTTTTTTACGTGTTGTTGTTTTGTGAAAAATCGAAAAAAGTTTCAAGAATTTTCATGCTAAATAAGTTTTTGTATGTTATCTAGTCGCCGAGTGATGTTTACTTCTTCCTTATTTTCATTTCACTTATTTACGCTTCTAAGACCCAATGGACATTGTACTAATTTTTGAAAAATAAATATATAAAACCCAATTTAAGTTTTCATTTTTATTTCATTGACCACAAAACAATAAGAAAACAAAAAAAAAATGGTGACCTAGAAATTAATTCGGGTCTAAGTCGCACACTTGATCTCCTGTTTATATTCTTAAGTCTCTCAGATAGTTATTCTGCTATTCGGGGCGGAGACAAATCCAACAAATCAAAGATCATAAAAATCGGTCAAACCCAAGGGGGGCCCCTGGGCCCCCATGTCCTTGTCAAAAATAGTTTACCACCTATTCTCATAGCTACCGAATATAAAAAAATCATGAAAATCGGTCGAGCTAAAAAATCGGTCCAGCTCAAAGTGGCCCCCCTTGGGCCCCCATATCCATGTAAAAAATAGTTTACCACCTATCCTCATACCTGCCAAATATACAAAAAAAAATCTTAAAAATCGGTTGAGCCGAAAAATCGGTCCATCCCGAGGGGAGCCCCTGAGCCCCCATGTCTATGTGAAAAATAGTTTACCAGCTATTCTCAAACCTACCTAGATACCAAATGTGCAAAAAAAAATCATAAAAATCGGTCGAGGCGTTTCGGAGGACTTCGACCACAAACACCGTGACACGAGATTTTTATTATGTGCTATTATTATCAGTTTCCCTCTTCCTAACGTTCAGGTACATTATTGGTCCGACTTTTTAACCCCTCAGTTTTTTTATGTTTTCCTTTTTTCTGCTTTCATATTCTTGATTTCTTAGTGTTATAGTTTATTGTTTAATTGTTTTCTTGTTTATTTATCTTTTTATATTTAACTTTTTAAACTGGGTGAGGAAATGAAAGAGATGTAGGGGAGATAAAGGAAGAGAATCGGAAGATGAGCCGGGAACTGGAACAATTGAAAAGAGAAAGAGAAAGAGAAAAGATGGAACTAAAAAAAGTATAAAAAAATGGAGGAAAAAATGGAAGAGCAGGAAAAAAAGTGAGAAAAAAATAATATTGTCGTAACGGGACTGGAAGAAGAAGAATGCGAGAAGAAGGAGAAACTAGAAAAATGGATGAAAGCTCAATTAGAGGTAGAAGTGACGGTTAGAGAGATGTGTAAAATAAATGGAGGAAAAATGAATGTGGCGGATTTAAGAGCGATAGCCAAAGAGGAGCGACAAAAGGGACAGCGGGTGAAAGTGGGTTATAAAAGGATATGGATAGAGGGAAAAGGACTTAGGTGGGACGAAGAAAAGGGGGAGTTAGATACAGCAAATTGGAATAACAGCACCAGAAAAAGACGACGGAGAAGAATACGGAGAGGAATAAGGGAGACAAGGACCAAATGAGAATAGTATTCTGGAACGTAGCGGGAATAAAAAACTAAGAGAATGAGTTTTGGGAGTATTTGGGAGAATTTGGGGAATGGTAGAAACGTGAGTGGAAGAAAAGGGGTGGGAAAAATTGGTAAAGAGAATGCCGAAAAAGTTTAAGTGGAAATGTCAATATGCAGAGAGGGAAAGCAAGAAAGGGAGAGCTAAAGGTGGGATAATAATGAGGGTGAAAGAGAGACTGGAAGAAGAAAATGAAACTGAAGCAAAAGAATAAAGAGGGATTATGGAAAGTACGGTGAAATGTAAACAGAGAAAATGGAGAATTGTAACAATGTATAGCAGAAGTATGAAGAAAACGAAGAGAATAATAGAAGAGCGAGTAAAGGAGGAAGAAGAAGGAACTTTGGTGATTGGGGGGGGATTTTAATGCAAGAATTGGGGGAAAAGGAAGACGGATAGAAGATGAACAAGCAACAATAGAAGGAAGGAACGAAGGAATGATTAGTTTAGTAGAAGAAAGAGGGTGAGACTTACTTAATGGGAACTGCACAAGAGATGAGAAAGGGGAGTACACCAAGAGGGGAGACAGTTATTCATTATGTTATGGTGAATGAAAAAGCATGGGATGAAATAGAGAAATTCAAGGTGTCAAATTTGGACATGATTTTAGAAGAAGAGTAATGATGTTTGATAGTCCGGTGGTGCATGGAAAATGTTTGAAATGGGTGTTAGGAGTAGAGTGAGAGAGACACCGGGGTATATAGTGGTGGAGGAAACAAAGAGAGATGGAATAAGAATAGAAGCAGAAAAGAGAGCAATAAGATTTTAGGAGAGAGTGATAGAGAGAGGAGAGTAGAATTTTGCTAGAGTGTTTGAAATAAAAAAGGAAAGAAATAGGAAAGGGGGTATGGAAAGAGAGGGACGCATATTTCGAAAGAAACGGGTAGTTTTTTTATTTAATATTATATTTTATTTTATTGAGTTATAGGAAATGTATTAATCGGATACTTTATAAACGTGTAAAAACCTATAAAATATACATACTACTATTTAACTTTTTAACTTTATATTAAATTTAACGGCATGTATTAAAAAATGGCCATTTTAGCAGACGAAAATGGAACAGAAATTCCTATTCTGAGATATATTTTAATCCTCAATATTGTTAATTTACCATTACATTTTTTCCTCGGTCATTTAAGTACTTGCAGCACAGGATCATAAGGAGAAACATAAAAAGTTAATTGGTATCTTTTTACTTTCAAGCCGTAAAATACTAAGTAACGTGCTGTGGCGACGCACATATGAAGATAGTTTAGGAACGAATTAGGTACAAGTTTTCCAAGAAGACTCCGAAGTATAAAATTTAAATCATGATGTAGAGTGAACCAACTGAGCGATTATTTAAATCGGTAATTGAAAACTCATTAACAATAGACAGACGGACAGACGGACAAACCGCCTAAGCACCAGAGTCGAAGGGAGTTAATTTAGCTAGTCTGCAATGCCATTATCCCGAACAGGGATTCTGGCCCGCGGCTATTTAGCACGATGTTATCTTTACTGTTGCAATTTCTCGCCTCGTTGTGTCGTTGTCACTTGCCGTTTGAATTGGTAAAGTACGACGGTTTCCTGGCCTCGGCAAGTTAGTGCCCTTCTTAATCCTTTAGATACACTCCTCCGGTTTTAATTAAGAAGTTTTCTAAGTCGACATCGAGTTTGTTCTGTTTATTTTGGGGGCGATTAATCTTTGATTGTCGGCTGCAGTTCTAGGTACAAAATTAAGCCACAGAGGAATTATGCTCGAGTTAATAATAAATTATCGATTAATTATTATTATTGTCGGATTTCGAGATGAAAATACGGTTGCATACAGCTAAACGTTCATTTGTGTTTTTGCGTTTATTCCATCACACAAGATACTCCAAGAAGGATAATTGCATTTGGCGTCTGCGACCCTCTCGTGGGGTCGTCCTGTGCAGAGTGCCTTTGGCGAAACGATTTAAATTCAGATATTATTGTCGCTGTGTGAAATCAGAGATGAATTCTATGACTACAAAGTGAAGTCATTTTACTGTAACTAAATAAATGGAAAATTGTTAGGTGTCTCACCCTCGCGTGTTAGAGTTTAATCTTGTACACGAGTACCGCACAAATTCGATAAACTTCATCTTACGGAAGAAGAGAAAATCGCGCTCGAAATTATAGACGTAAAAGTAAAAGATACGCATCTATAACGTTTATAATAAACCGATTTGTTGCTGCCCTCCAAGGTTGGAGGTTTTTGTGCTCCATACCACACAAGTCGTCGAGGCAAATAATACCATCAGATGGTTCTTTGACGCGGATCGATTTTTTGGTCGTTTTTGCTTTTTATAAAAAGCCGCATGACTGTGTTAACCACTTTTCAGATATTTCACATTCTTGCGTGTTTCATAGGCTTCGTGATTCCGTGAAGTGTCAACAATGCTCAGACGGGCTATGATAATGCACAATTATCGGCCGTTTACGGGCGCACAAATGGAACCTGAATAATAATAAGTTGTAATAATAGTTAGCGCGTGTCTAATTACATCATTAATACACATACATGCGTCTTGGACCTTTGGTAATTAGCTACGTGATTCGATGCGACCGGAATGGAACTTATTATCGGATATCGCCATGTCATAGCCGGCCTATTACCGGAGCGCTCACTTCAAATGCGGCATTCAATTAAAATTTCTCAAATATCAATTATTACGTGTCTTCTTTAGTCTACGATTACTTTGTATTGTCGACAGTAAGCCCGAAGCATCGCAAATACAACCACGAATGTCAATACGACAAAAACCTTCATTCATTTGAAGATGACATTGTGAAAGGAAAGCAGAGAGCTTGAAAAAATTTCCTTCCTCTGCAACAAATTTCATTATTATTCTTCATGTATATATTTTTTTTACTATAATTCTTCGATTTTCGAATTGGTCTTCTCTCGTAATTGTCATCGAAATCCCATTTTATTTGCTTCTACCATTCGGGCCGTGGTCTCTTCTAGTTCTGTCGTATGTCTGGCTATTCCTATGCTTGATATAATAAACATATATCTCTTTTGTACAGAAATATTCGCAGCGACCTGTTGGCCAGTTGGGAAAACCCAAGTGTCATAAACCCTTACCTGGCAAAGGACACAAATGCTTACGGAATCCAAAGCCAGAATCTAATTTCAACCACCGCAAATCTTCGTGTTCAATCCTCAATTCCATTCACATACATAATCCATAAACACCTAAATCCCGGGAGATGAAACGTTCTAAATCGCTTGTGATTCATTAAGTTCGCGAGTATTTTATTCTATAATCGCAATCGACGGTCCTTCGAGCTACTCTTTTGCAGACGAATTTTGTTGTTATGTTTTCTTCTTTATATTGTCTGCTCCTTTTTTCAATTCCTTGTTTGTATTCGCCATTAAACGATTTCTTTTTAATGGGCTTTTGTCTCTTGCATTCTAAATAATTGATTCCAGACTTTTCCATTTCTTTTCTATAATATTATTCTCTTACAAACTATAGTCCGCATGCCTTCATTTTATTTCTTCTTAGTACATATTTCTTTTGTAATGTTTCAAACGCCCTGTCCACTATACTCTTCGACTGACTAAATGGTTGAGAGATGACATCCATTTATTGTTTTTTTTTTCATAAAACCCAGAACACACTGCGCATTTTTAAACTGCCTTCAGAAGCTTAAAGTCAAAAAATGGTTGTCATGCCAATACCACTAGTCAATCAGTCAGTTGTAGATGCGGTTGCCCACCCGCCCACCGCATTCACAAGTGGTGCCATGAACGACATGATTTTAGTCACAAAGAAGAACTGTGCAATACAAGAAACGGAATGTGGATACAATGGGAAAATGGTTGTCATTCCGAACCAGTTTGTCAACCATTCAGTTAAAAATGTAAATTTGAGTATATATTTTGGTATAATTCTCAATTTGGATTGATATTCTTTGCTCGTATATTATATATCTTTTTGTGACTAAACAGCGTATGGTTTTGGTACCGTTTTTGTGTGCGGTGGGCGGGTGGGCCGCCCTGTTCACTATAGTCTTCTACTGACTAAATGGTTGAGAGATGACAACCATTTATTGTTTTTTTTTTCATTTAAACCAGAACACACTCCGCATTTTTAAACTGCCTTCAGAAGCTTAAAGTCAAAAAATTGTTGTCATTCCAATACCACTAGTCAATCAGTCAGTTGTAGATGCAGTTGCTCTTTTCAAGATTTTTTGTTTTGTGATTCAATGAACCATTTCTGTCACTTGTAATATAATCTATTTTCTTCGAGCGTATCAAAATGTTTATATTTTGGTATTTAACGCACTAGTACAATAATGAACTGAATTATTTTACTAGTTAAATATTATGACAGAAATAATCGCTTCCAACATAGAAAATTACAAAGCATTCTGACTGAATTATGAACATCGATGTCTCAAAGAGGTCCTCGGCCCGCCTGTCTAAAGGAGGGGCCCTTGGCCCTCCTGTCTCAAGGAGGCCCTTCGGAGCTCCCTGTCTTAATGGGGACCCTCGGACCCCCCCTGTCTCAAGGTGCCCCCTCGGGGGTGTGCTTATAAAGGTGAGGCGCACAATTTTTTGTTTGTTTTCTATTCATTTATCTTCTATTTGCTCTTCACCTTGTGTTTATATTAAGCCGAACTAGGAAGTGGTCAGAATTTATATTTGGGTCTCTACAACACGTTTGTTATCATTTTCTGAAGAATTTTATCTGTCGGGACTGGTTTATTTAATTTGTATAGTTCCCACCTGTTGAAGTCCTAGTTCCTTCATATCCCAGAGGTGTGTGGATCATCACTTGGGCCCTTATTTTGAAAGATATCAAAATGGGGTTTTCGGGAGACGATAGCCTACATAATTTAAAATTATTGGCAATCATACACAGTGTTTTAATATTAGTTATATACTAAAGTTATGTTTTTTAACATGGAATTCCCTGTATATTAGTTTGTGCGTTAAAAGAGCAATTAATATTGAGCAAAATAATATAAAATATTTATCTTCTTCTAGCATCAGTAAAACTTTTTTTACATTTTCTTTTTCTGTCGAATTCTCTAGGTCAGACAATTATTTCCAATTTTTTGTAATTCCTAGAATCTTCTTGGACATACATCAGTTCCTCGAATAAAAACCAAGACGATTTATTTATTGATGATCTCGGGATCCCCAGTAATTAATTGTCTCCGGAGGTGCGCACAATGCTCCATTTCTGCAAGTTCCAGCAAGTGCGATGATATCAGGAACCAATCAATCCTAATAAAGCGTAGAAGTTGGTGTAGTAAGTTGGGCATCCATTAGAGAGGCTTCCGGCGAGCTTCTGCGTCTTACCTCACTTCCGTAACTTGGCCTCCGGAGCTGGGAATAATTCAGGACCAACTTGCCACTTTAAGCCGTAATGAATAGGTAATTAGTTAATATTGTGCCGGCTTCCTCTTGTCCACGCGCCCGGGGACCGGACTCACTCCGGACAAGTCCAACCGCAAGTCCGGACAAGTCTCCCATCGCCGTCTTGGGACCCATTACCGGAACCCTTTAACTATTGTTCGCCAAAGAAAGGATTCCTATTGAATTACCTCTAATCACTCCGGATTATTATAGATTATAAACCTACGCATTATGCGAACTATCAGACGGGAACTTATTGCGGCCAGAAGAAGCAAATCGGTTTTGTTCCCAGAACTTTCAACAAGAATTTAGCGTTACGTCGAAAATCGAAATTGACTGATTTAGAGTGTTATCTACGTAACTGGAAACAGCTTTTTACACGATCGCGCTTTTACTTTACTTGTTCGTACGGAGAGTAGTAACGAAAAATTAACAATGTAAAAAAAAACTTCATTCATTCGTAAGTGTATCGTAACGCACTCGCCACCTAAATAAAATATTCAATTGATCACACTGTACAATGTGCAAGCAACGTATTTGATTCGTTAGCAGTTACGTATTTAAAAATGGCCGTTTTTACAAAAAACAACTAAACTTGACCTTTCGTTCGCGTTTGACTTTCTTGACCTGCCGAGTGTAGGTACTTACTGATCATTTTTAATATGCACAGTAAAACCATTATTACCAACATTAAAAGCAACACTCACCTGTCTGTCTGTGGGTAATGAATACCGCACAGGCAGCACAGGGTCGTAGATTAGAAGTGGATTAGGTGGGGGTTTTGCAACCCCCAAAATTCATCAGTCTTAATTTCAGCTCTCATGTCCCATTCCTTCCAATTCTTCCAGCTTCTTCCTAATTCTATTTATTCACACTTGTAATTCCCGATTTTTTATTTCTCATTCTTGTCGCATCCTTCAACTTCTCCTAACTGCTATAATTTGAAAATTTGCAGGCCTTCAATTTATTTATTTCAGGTCATCAAGTTCTTAAAGTTTTATATTCACACATTTTCAGGTTGTTAGAGATCTCCCGATCTCGCAAATTTCAGGTTGTCGTGTGTGTAGATCCTCTTTTTGGAGATTTTGAGAGTAGTAGGATCTCAGAGTCAAATTTTTAGATTTTCGAATTTGTAGTATCTCAGTTTTCAAGTTGTTCTATTCTTTGGATCTCAGATTCTCAGATTATCAAAGTTTTAGACTCTTAAATTTTCTTAAAGTTCTCGAGCTTTCTGTTTGATATTGAGATTCGCAAGTTCAGACGCCTTTCAAATTTTCAGGTTCCTAGGGTCACATGTTATCAGTCTGTTACGATTTTCAATGGAGTCGTCCCACAATTTTCAAAAACAGCTTTTCTAGAAACTACACGAAAAAATATTATACCCCTATTTTTATGTTTATTGAAAATCACACGTTTACTAGGTAAAAAAAAATCGAAAACATTTTTGTCTTATTTGAAACGCGCGCCTTTCTGTGACATCAACACGGGAAAAAATTCAAAGTTACTAGACGCGCGGACTAATTAGAAACGCACGAACCAATGAGAATGCTACCCCGAAATGACGTCACAAGAAGCGGCAAATGTACAGCGTTTGAAAATGCTAGCCGAAATTGCGATTTCTGATACGCTCTGTTATCTCGCAAAATAACTTTAGTAAACAAGAGAACACGTTTTGGGGCATCATGTTATATAGTCTACGAGAGGCTACAGTCTAATTCGTCCAATTCAATTGAGGAGGACGACCCCATTGTTGCAATTCTTAGTATATCAAGTTGCAAAATTTTCAGTTTCTCAAACTTTCAATTCAAGTTTGCCGATAATCCTGCTCTTAGATGTTCGATTTTGAGGATCTCAAATTTTCAGACTCAGGATTGATTGCCAAGCTTTGAGGTCATTAATTCCTGATATTTTCAGTTCCCTAGATTCTACCGAGTTCTTTAAGGTTTTAAGTTCTCAAGTCTTCACAGTCTTAGTTCTCAATTTATAAGGTTTTCAGGTTCATAGATTTTTAGGTTTGGGGCTTCTGAGGTTGAGATGCCCCTTGAGTTTACAAGATTCCGGATTTTACAGGCTACAGTCCAATTCGTCAAATTCAATTGAGGAGGACGACCCCATTGTTGCAATTCTTAGTATATCAAGTTGCAAAATCTTCAGTTTCTCAAACTTTCAATTCAAGTTGGCCGATAATCCTGCTCTTAGATGTTCGATTTTGAGGATCTCAAATTTTCAGACTCAGGATTGATTGCCAAGCTTTGAGGTCGTTAATTCCTGATATTTTCAGTTCCCTAGATTCTACCGAGTTGTTTAAGGTTTTAAGTTCTCAAGTCTTCACAGTCTTAGTTCTCAATTTATAAGGTTTTCAGGTTCATAGATTTTTAGGTTTGGGGCTTCTGAGGTTGAGATGCCCCTTGAGTTTACAAGATTCCGGATTTTACAGGCTACAGTCCCAATTCGTCAAATTCAATTGAGGAGGACGACCCCATTGTTGCAATTCTTAGTATATCAAGTTGCAAAATTTTCAGTTTCTCAAACTTTCAATTCAAGTTGGCCGATAATCCTGCTCTTAGATGTTCGATTTTGAGGATGTCAAATTTTCAGACTCAGGATTGATTGCCAAGCTTTGAGGTCGTTAATTCCTGATATTTTCAGTTCCCTAGATTCTACCGAGTTGTTTAAGTTTTTAAGTTCTCAAGTTTTCACAGTCTTAGTTCTCAATTTATAAGGTTTTCAGGTTCATAGATTTTCAGCTTTCAGGTTTGGGGGTTGTGAGGTTGAAATGCCCGGGTTTTCAAGATTCCGGATTTTACAGACTCTCAGGATTTTCATTTATAGGGTTTAAAAGATTTTTATAGGTTCTCAAGTTCTAGAGGCTCTTAAATTTACAGGTCCTTGGATTGTATGGCTTTCAGGTTCATAATAGGCTGTCAAATTATTAGGTTGCTTGTTAGGTTTTTAGGTCATCATATTAAATTTTCATTTTTCCTCGGTTTCTCAGGTTTTCTAAATCTCCCAGAATTTCAGTTTCTTAAACACTAAAATTTAGACATTTCCAGCTTCTCAGATTCTCAGATTTTTAGGTGCTCGCCTTTTAAGTTCTCAGTTTCTCAGGCATCATGATTTACAGGTTATCTAGCTTTTAAGTTCTTAAGTTTTTAAAAATGTACAGAAATGACAAAAGTGCCTGGAAAAAGCTTCAGGAAAGGTATAGGTTTATGAGCTTTTTCTTTAAGAGGCTTAAGGAACTAAGGCTTAAAAAATGTAAAAAAATCGTCTTTGTGGTTATGAAAAGAATGGCCAAAGCTTGTGCTCAAAATCAATTTAGAATATTTTATTTAGTTTTTGTGTTATGGGAGTTCAAAGTCAAATTATATTTCGTTGATATCTTGACGTACTAACTTTGTACTAAGGCTCATATGTCGCAGACTTTCGATCCACTTGGTAGCTTGATATATGAACAGAAAATATTAAAAAGCATGCGATATTAAAATGACCAACTTCTCCCGTGCTCGAGATAGCGTGACATCATCTTCGCGAATAGTCGGTACACATCAAGATTATGACTCGATGATATCATCAATGGAATTATCTGGAGGAGCCTAGAAAATTGTCGCCGATATATTTCTTGAAGGATGTTGTACTCGGGGAGTCGGACAGTTGCCTTTATCTGGCCGGAGTGCCGCGCGAGGTGTAAATAAATATATGATGCTGTTTAGTGATTTGTAAAATAGTGTAAATATTGCAACATAAGACGTCGAAAATAAATTTTATATAGTGTTTAAATAAATAACCAAAGGAACACAACATTGATGCCAGGTGCCGAATCCAAAGATTAGTAAGAAATAAAAAAAATGGAAATGAAGATTAAGGAAAAATAAATAAATCGATATGAAAATTAAGAACAAATACGAAGCTTGACACGAAGAAAGAAGAAAGATTTTAGGGTTAATTGCGAGGTAGCTGGAGCAACAAAAATTATAGAAATAACTGGAAGAGAATCAGGGCTCCAGAAATTGGACCTGAAAAGAAGACAGAAAGCTGGTGTTCGACTCACTGAGGGAGCAATAAAATTCCAATAAAATGAAGATTGGAAGACTGTCAAGAAGTCTTGGGTAGAAGGCAGCTACTATCATCGTTCTGAGTAAAATTGGAAGTTGGTGGGGTGACCCGAAGAACGACCCCGATGCGCGGATGGAAAAGTGGAAGCAAATTAATTAATGTAAAGACCTTGAGTAAGATCCTACTGAGCCCAGTGCGACTCAATGAAGATGGAGTCCAGTCACGTGTGGGCCGCATGGAAAGTCGCTCCCATTGTTAGAACTGCGAAAATTCTGGAAGAAATCCAATGGTGAAAACCTGGGGGAGTACCACTCTATTGTAGAGTACCTTGTGGACACTTGAAAGTGAAAAAGAATTTTGGAAAGTTGCGAGAAAAACTTTCGGGACACAGGTTGTGTTAACACAGTGAGGTAGTCCATTTGAGAAAGTCATCGAAGGCAACATTAGTCCATTTCCCAAAAGAGTGAGTATATATAAATACAACTCTGCCGTTATAGAATATTCCATCAAGTGAGTTCAATCAAATAATGAGTTAGGAAGTTGCGACAGTTACTGACACCATTATGAAAGAGTCCACCTATGGAAAAAGCCCCACTCCAGATATGGTGACATCATCGTCTCGAATATTCTGACAGTCATCAAAGTATGACGCCATTCATGACGTTCTGGAATAAAAGTCTGAAATACTTATCCAGAACTCGCTGATGTCATCAATGGAATTATCTGGAGGTGCCTAGAAAGATGTACCCGATATATTTATTGGAAGACGTCACAGTAAGAGTTGGAAGTCAGTGAGTCGAGTAGGTTAATTGTCGCTCCGGAATAATACGAGACGTGCCGGTGAAGAAGTAATTTGTAAATAGTGTAAATAATGTAAATATTGTAATATAAGAAGTCGAAGCTAAATTGTACATAGTGTGTTGAACCCTGAATGCTATTGTTATTATCTTGACCTGTAGGTAGTTTTATCGGAATTTCATCTTCGCCAATATAACACCCCTTTATGCATTGTTCTTGATCTTGTTATTAGAAAGTCCTTTGTGAAAACAAAACAACACTGCTGCAATAATTATTCCATATTGACCAATAACTTATGCTAAATATTGCCCTGTAAACTGCCCCAGCAACTGCCCTCATCACATTTGTAAATATTTAACATCCCTCTAACCAGTGCACATTTCAAGATATTTGTGTTCCTGCTGCGACCATTACCTTATTCAAGTCAGTTATCTGCGACCTTAATATTGCAAACGCCTACTGCAGACCATGAATTCTAAGCATGTCTTGGCATCTGTGTACCGACTTGATCCTGTTGAGAAATGTTCCTGCGACACTCTTGAGATATCGTTCTTGCGAACTTACTACGTTGCAGTATAATTTCCCCGGAGTTTCGTTGTTTACATAATATGTTTATGCTATCGCTCTTGTTTATTCACTAGTGGACGGATGGATGTTAATAGCAGCGCTTGCGCTACGACGATATTGAAATTTGAGCTTCTCAAATATGTTCAGGTACACTTTAAACAATTGATGCTATGTTAAGATGTGCTTGCTCAACCGAGGTAGCAGCCAACGCTACAGACTGCAATAATTTGTATATAATGAAATCGTAACGACCGCCGAAACTTGGAAACTTCGTCGACAACCTCCACGTGAAATTACCTGACCGTGCAAATTTTAGACCGACCCCCAGGCTAACCTGGGAATGCGAAAACGTTCTTTCGAAGTACGTGTCTTTTGAAAGTCTTATTTAGATAAAGATCGGAATATGCACACGTGGAAAGGATCGAGCTGTTGCACATTACCTGAAAGCACGTCAGGAGCTTTTCATGTTTGCTGTGAATTTCCATACTCTGGACATAACTATGATTAGCGTGGTTGCATAATAACGATAAATTGCTACTTTTACAGACGAGAACTGAAATGGTAAATTAAATTAATGCCTCATTAGGCTTTTTTTACAACCATGCTGCAGTGTAAATCAAGAGCTTTACTAGCTTGACGATATCTTTGGAGGTGTATTAACATTTCAGTAAATGTTAGAAAAGCAATCATTCTAAAAATCCAAAATTCTTCTGCCTATATTTTGATACACCCTGTATAAGAGTAGAATTGTAGGGACCTTTCTCGTACCACCCAAAAAATCTTCTTTTTCGTAACACAATATATTCCTCCGTCTCCACGGATCGACCCTTTCGCCCGATTAAATCAAGATGAAAAATAACAGGTGAGAAAATGTAAAAGTGTAACGGTAGACAGCTGTTGGGTGGTTTCCGGCGACGTTACCGATAATGTGAACGCCCCATCATACAACCACAACATTCGGCATGCCATTCAAAGCGTATCAAATCGAAAGGCTCATTTTCTGGGAAGTTATCCTGATTGTCGGAGAGCAACTTGTAAATTGAATCCTTTCAACTATTTAATGTTTATTTCGTCTTTAATTCCATCTCAGCCACTAAATATTACCTGGCATTGTGCGTAACAGGCGTTTAATTTCGAAATTATATGTAAGAATGAATCGGTACTTCGATTGTGCCCTCGATTTTTCAAAGCGGTACTACTAGTTCATTGTTTGCTTTTGTGGCAACTTCTATTAAAAATCACAAATGATTCGTTTTCACGCTACAAAGTCGGGAGCTCCCACCTCATTTCGGTCATATAACGTTGTAATAATTTAATTACTTATATGGAGAAGAAAAAACGGCACTTTAAGCACGGTCCAAAAAACTGGTCTCTGTCTAAGACCTGTCTGACAAGGTGATCAATTCTGTACAATGAGGGAAATCTTACGAGCCGACAGTTGCATGACTTTATACTTGGGGTTTAAGACCAGATAAAGAATTATCTACCACATTGGTTTAATCTGAATGTACAAGATGGTGGAACATTTATTTCTTACTTAATCAATTAATTCGAGTCCTTCTAGGTCTTTTTTAGATACGTTGCAGGCAACATATATAACACAGGCTTTTTATGTAATAACTAGGCATTTCATAAAATGTCTAGCGAGTTTAGGCAATTAATAAAATTCGCTCTTTCAAACTATTTTCCATATAATTCCTAGGCATTATATTTACTGCCTATCTCATTTAAGGCAATTTATAGAATTCAGAATATAAAGTTATGTACACAATTTAAACACAATTTCAAGATTATTAACGTATTTATCACCTGCCACTTAAAGAACAAAAAATATATTTCTAAAACATGGCATGGGGGAAATAGTAGAGTATATTACAAGTGACAGTAATGTTATCAATTCTGTACAATGAGGAAAATCTTAGGAGCCGACAGTTGCATGACTTTATACTTGGGGTTTAAGACCAGATGAAGAATTACATCTACCACATTGGTTTAATCTGAATGTAGAAGATGGTGGAACATTTATTTCTTACTTAATAAATTATTTCGAGTGCTTCTAGGTCTTTTTTTGATATGTTACAGGCAACAAATATAACACAGGCTTTTTATGTAATAACTAGGCATTTCATAAAATGCCTAGTGAGTTTAGGCAATTCATAAAATTCGCTCTTTCAAACTATTTTCCATATAATTCCTAGGCATTATATATACAGCCTATCTCATCTAAGGCAATTCATAGAATTCAGAATATAAGGTTATGTACACAATTTAAACACAATTTCAAGATTATTAACGTATTTATTATCTACCACGTAAAGAACAAAAAATATATTTCCAAAACATGGCATGGGGGAAATAGTAGATTATATTACAAGTGACAGTAATGTTATCAATTCTGTACAATGAGGAAACTCTTAGGAGCCGACAGTTGCATGACTTTATACTTGGGGTTTAAGACCAGATGAAGAATTACATCTACCACATTGGTTTAATCTGAATGTAGAAGACGGTGGAACATTTATTTCTTACTTCATAAACTATTTCGAGTCCTTCTAGGTCTTTTTTAGATATCTTACAGGCAACATATATAACTCAGGCTTTTTATATAATAACTAGGCATTCCATAAAATTCCTAGTGAATTTAGGCAATTTATAAAATTCGCTCTTTCAAACTATTTTCCATATAATTCCTAGGCATTATATATACTGCCTATCTCATTTAAGGCAATTTATAGAATTCAGATTATAAGGTTATGTACACGATTTAAACACAATTTCAAGATTATTAACGTATTTATTACCTGCCACGTAAAGAACAAAAAACATATTTCCAAAACATGGCATGGGGGAAATAGTAGATTATATTACAAGTGACAGTAATGTTATCAATTCTGTACAATGAGGAAAATCTTAGGAGCCGACAGTTGCATGACTTTATACTTGGGGTTTAAGACCAGATAAATAATTGCATCTACCACATTGGTTTAATCTGAATGTAGAAGATGGTGAAACATTTATTTCTTACTTAATAAATAATTTCGAGTCTTTCTAGATCTTTTTTAGATACGTTGTAGGCAACATATATAACTCAGGCTTTTTATATAATAACTAGGCATTTCATAAAATGCCTAGTGAATTTAGGCAATTTATAAAATTCGCTCTTTCAAACTATTTTCCATATAATTCCTAGGCATTATATATACTGCCTATCTCATTTAAGGCAATATTGAAATCAGAATATAAGGTTATGTACACAATTTAAACACAATTTCAAGATTATTAACGTATTTATTATCTGCCACGTAAAGAACAAAAAATATATTTCCAATACATGGCATGGGGGAAATAGTAGATTTTATTAAAAGTGACAGTAATGTTATCAATTCTGGACAATGAGGAAAATCTTAGGAGCCGACAGTTGCATGACTTTATACTTGGGGTTTAAGACCAGATGAAGAATTACATCTACCATATTCGTTTAATCTGAATGTAGAAGTTGGTGGAACATTTATTTCTTACTTAATAAATTATTTCGAGTCCTTCTAGGTCTTTTTTTGATATGTTACAGGCAACAAATTTAACACAGGCTTTTTATATAATAACTAGACGTTTCATAAAATGCCTAGTGAGTTTAGGCAATTTATAAAATTCGCTCTTTCAAACTATTTTCCATATAATTCCTGGGCATTATATATACAGCCTATCTCATCTAAGGCAATTTATAGAATTCAGAATATAAGGTTATGTACACAATTTAAAGATTATTAACGTATTTATTACCTGCCACGTAAAGAAAAAAAATATATTTCCAAAACATGGCATGGGAGAAATAGTAGATTATATTACAAGTGATAGTAATGTTATCAATTTTGTACAATGGGAAAAATCTTAGGAGTCGACAGTTGCATGACTTTATACTTGGGGTTTAAGACCAGATGAAGAATTACATCTACCATATTCGTTTAATCTGAATGTAGAAGATGGTGAAACATTTATTTCTTACTTAATAAATAATTTCGAGTTCTTCTAGGTCTTTTTTTGATACGTTACAGGCAACAAATATAACACAGGCTTTTTATATAATAACTAGGCGTTTCATAAAATGCCTAGCGAGTTTAGGCAATTTATAAAATTCGCTCTTTCAAACTATTTTCCATATAATTCCTGGGCATTATATATACAGCCTATCTCATCTAAGGCAAATTATAGAGTTCAGAATATAAGGTCATGTACACAATTTAAAGATTATTAACGTATTTATTATCTGCCACGTAAAGAAAAAAAAATATATTTCCAAAACATGGCATGGGGGAAATAGTAGATTATATTACAAGTGACAGTAATGTTATCAATTCTGTACAATGAGGAAAATCTTAGGAGCCGACAGTTGCATGACTTTATACTTGGGGTTTAAGACCAGATAAATAATTACATCTACCACATTGGTTTAATCTGAATGTAGAAGATGGTGAAACATTTATTTCTTACTTAATAAATAATTTCGAGTCTTTCTAGATCTTTTTTAGATACGTTGTAGGCAACATATATAACTCAGGCTTTTTATATAATAACTAGGCATTTCATAAAATGCCTAGTGAATTTAGGCAATTTATAAAATTCGCTCTTTCAAACTATTTTCCATATAATTCCTAGGCATTATATATACTGCCTATCTCATTTAAGGCAATTTATAGAATTCAGAATATAAGGTTATGTACACGATTTAAACACACTTTTAAGATTATTAACGTATTTATTACCTGCCACGTAAAGAACAAAAAATATATTTCCAAAACATGGCATGGGGGAAATAGTAGATTATATTACAAGTGACAGTAATGTTATCAATTCTGTACAATGAGGAAAATCTTAGGAGCCGACAGTTGCATGACTTTATACTTGGGGTTTAAGACCAGATGAAGAATTACATCTACCATACTCGTTTAATCTGAATGTAGAAGATGCTGGAACATTTATTTCTTACTTAATAAATTATTTGGAGTCTTTCTAGGTCTTTTTTAGATACGTTGCAGGCAACATATATAACTCAGGCTTTTTATATAATAACTAGGCATTTCATAAAATGCCTAGTGAATTTAGGCAATTTATAAAATTCGCTCTTTCAAACTATTTTCCATATAATTCCTAGGCATTATATATACTGCCTATCTCATTTAAGGCAATTTATAGAATTCAGAATATAGGGCTATGTACACAATTTAAACACAATTTCAAGATTTTTAACGTATTTATTACCTGCCACGTAAAGAACAAAAAATATATTTCCAAAACATGGCATGGGGGAATAGTAGATTATATTACAAGTGACAGTAATGTTATCAATTCTGTACAATGAGGAAAATCTTAGGAGCCGACAGTTGCATGACTTTATACTTGGGGTTTACGACCAGATGAAGAATTACATCTACCATATTCGTTTAATCTGAATGTAGAAGATGCTGGAACATTTATTTCTTACTTAATAAATTATTTGGAGTCCTTCTAGGTCTTTTTTAGATACGTTGCAGGCAACATATATAACTCAGGCTTTTTATATAATAACTAGGCATTTCATAAAATGCCTAGTGAATTTAGGCAATTTATAAAATTCGCTCTTTCAAACTATTTTCCATATAATTCCTGGGCATTATATATACAGCCTATCTCATCTAAGGCAATTTATAGAATTCAGAATATAAGGTTATGTACACAATTTAAACACAATTTCAAGATTATTAACGTATTTATTATCTACCACGTAAAGAACAAAAAATATATTTCCAAAACATGGCATGGGGGAAATAGTAGATTATATTACAAGTGACAGTAATGTTATCAATTCTGTACAATGAGGAAACTCTTAGGAGCCGACAGTTGCATGACTTTATACTTGGGGTTTAAGACCAGATGAAGAATTACATCTACCACATTGGTTTAATCTGAATGTAGAAGACGGTGGAACATTTATTTCTTACTTCATAAACTATTTCGAGTCCTTCTAGGTCTTTTTTAGATATCTTACAGGCAACATATATAACTCAGGCTTTTTATATAATAACTAGGCATTCCATAAAATTCCTAGTGAATTTAGGCAATTTATAAAATTCGCTCTTTCAAACTATTTTCCATATAATTCCTAGGCATTATATATACTGCCTATCTCATTTAAGGCAATTTATAGAATTCAGATTATAAGGTTATGTACACGATTTAAACACAATTTCAAGATTATTAACGTATTTATTACCTGCCACGTAAAGAACAAAAAACATATTTCCAAAACATGGCATGGGGGAAATAGTAGATTATATTACAAGTGACAGTAATGTTATCAATTCTGTACAATGAGGAAAATCTTAGGAGCCGACAGTTGCATGACTTTATACTTGGGGTTTAAGACCAGATAAATAATTGCATCTACCACATTGGTTTAATCTGAATGTAGAAGATGGTGAAACATTTATTTCTTACTTAATAAATAATTTCGAGTCTTTCTAGATCTTTTTTAGATACGTTGTAGGCAACATATATAACTCAGGCTTTTTATATAATAACTAGGCATTTCATAAAATGCCTAGTGAATTTAGGCAATTTATAAAATTCGCTCTTTCAAACTATTTTCCATATAATTCCTAGGCATTATATATACTGCCTATCTCATTTAAGGCAATATTGAAATCAGAATATAAGGTTATGTACACAATTTAAACACAATTTCAAGATTATTAACGTATTTATTATCTGCCACGTAAAGAACAAAAAATATATTTCCAATACATGGCATGGGGGAAATAGTAGATTTTATTAAAAGTGACAGTAATGTTATCAATTCTGGACAATGAGGAAAATCTTAGGAGCCGACAGTTGCATGACTTTATACTTGGGGTTTAAGACCAGATGAAGAATTACATCTACCATATTCGTTTAATCTGAATGTAGAAGTTGGTGGAACATTTATTTCTTACTTAATAAATTATTTCGAGTCCTTCTAGGTCTTTTTTTGATATGTTACAGGCAACAAATTTAACACAGGCTTTTTATATAATAACTAGACGTTTCATAAAATGCCTAGTGAGTTTAGGCAATTTATAAAATTCGCTCTTTCAAACTATTTTCCATATAATTCCTGGGCATTATATATACAGCCTATCTCATCTAAGGCAATTTATAGAATTCAGAATATAAGGTTATGTACACAATTTAAAGATTATTAACGTATTTATTACCTGCCACGTAAAGAAAAAAAATACATTTCCAAAACATGGCATGGGAGAAATAGTAGATTATATTACAAGTGATAGTAATGTTATCAATTCTGTACAATGGGAAAAATCTTAGGAGTCGACAGTTGCATGACTTTATACTTGGGGTTTAAGACCAGATGAAGAATTACATCTACCATATTCGTTTAATCTAAATGTAGAAGATGGTGGAATATTTATTTCTTACTTAATAAATTATTTCGAGTTCTTCTAGGTCTTTTTTTGATACGTTACAGGCAACAAATATAACACAGGCTTTTTATATAATAACTAGGCGTTTCATAAAATGCCTAGCGAGGTTAGGCAATTTATAAAATTCGCTCTTTCAAACTATTTTCCATATAATTCCTGGACATTATATATACAATTCCTAGGCATTATATGTACTGTCTATCTCATTTAAGGTAATTTATAGAATTCAGAATATAAGGTTATGTACACAATTTCAAGATTATTAACGTATTTATTGCCTGCCACGTAAAGAACAAAAAATATATTTCCAAAACATGGCATGGGGGAAATAGTAGATTATATTACAAGTGACAGTAATGTTTTTGTATTACTCAGTGATTTGCTTTATAATATAAAATGTCATTATTATTTGTAATTGGAGCTATAAGTTTATCTTCCTTGACATAATGGAAGAACTGTTTCTTTGTATAATGCATTTTGTAACAACAGAAGACAGAATAAGACCATAATGCTTACAAAAAACTCACCCCTCTAACCCATAAAAACAAAACAAAGGCGCGACACGGCCGACACTTTTTACGGCGTTCAAGTTCAAATTCTCACATTTTTCATTAGAGTTTCACATATTCACTTTCATAGGCAATATATAAAATGCCCGGTATTCTATATAATGTCTAACATTCATGTTCTACAAGTTGCCTATCGTTTCCGGCATTATATGAAATTTCATAAAATGCCTAGTTATTATATAAAATGCCTGAATTATATAAGTTGCCTGTAACAGATACATATATTTCAATTCATGCTTTTGATAGCGCAAATACGTGAATAAAGGGGGGTTGTAAAAATGAACTTAAATTAAAAATGGTTTATTAAAAAAAAAACATGCATATCGTTATATTTACAAAAATATGGAGTTAAAGACAAAGGAACTATAAAAATAAGAATTTAAAAAAACTAAATAAAATAAGAAATAGTGAAAGTAAACGAAAGCATTCGAAGATAAGAAGCAAAGAAAGAATAAAAGATGTAAACAAACAAGAAAGCAAATAAATGGTAAATTACACCAGAATTCGATTCGAGCAGTTGAAGCGAGCGGACGTGTTTTGTGGCGCTTGATAAGATAAAAGGCTAAAAAAGAGAAGAAGATTATAAAAGAAAAAGAGGAAAAGGGCGAGAATTGGAAGGAAGGATTAACCCTTTTAGAAAACGCAAAAAAATTGAAAGAACACCGGTTAAAATGAAAGAAATGGGGAAAAAAATTATGAAGGATGTAGGAAAGATAAAGGAAAAGAATCGGAAGATGGGCCGGAAAAAGATGGAACTAAAAGAAAAATGAAAAAATTGGAGGAGAAAATGGAAGAGCAAGAAAAAGTGAGAAAAAAAAGAATATTGTAACGGGACTGGACGAAGAGGAATGCAAGAACGAGAAGAAACTGGAAAAATGAAGGCTGAATTAGAGCTAGAAGTGACGGTGAGATAGATGTATTAAATAAATAGAGGAAAAATGATTGTGGCGGAACTTGGGAGCTGGGGGGGAAAAGAGGAAAGTTATGGGAAATAATAGAAAACTAAGAGAAAAAAATGGAAAGAGAGTGTACATAGAAGATGATCTGTCAAAGAAGGAAAGAGATATACAGAAGGAAGAACGATAGCCAAAGAAGAACGACAAAAAGGACAGCGGGTGAAAGTGGGTTATTAAAACATATAGATAGAGGAAAAAGGGCTTAGGTGGGACGAAGAGCACAAGAAAAAGACGACAGGCCAGAAAAGGGAAAACGAATACGAAGAAAAGAAGCAAATAAGAATAGTATTCTAGAACGTAGCGGGAATAAAAAACAAAGAGAATGGGTTTTGGGAGTATTTGGGAGAATTTGACGTAGTAGGAATGGTAGAAACTTGGGTGGAAGAAAAGGGGTGGGAAAAATTGGGTTTAAGTGGAAGTGTCAATATGCAGAGAGGGAAAGCAAGAGAGGGAGCGCTACAGGTGGGATCATAATGGGGGTGAAAGAGGGAAACGAAGAGAATAAAAGAAGAGCGAGTAAAAGAGCAAGAAGAACGAACTTTGGTGATTGGGGGGAATTTTAATGCCAGAATTGGGGGAAAAGGAAGACGAATAGAAGAGGAACAAGCAACAATAGAAGGAAGATCAACAAAAGATGGAACAAAAAACGAAAGGGAAGGGAGAGTACTGATTAGCTTAGTAGAAGAAGGAGGGTGGGACATACTTAATGGGAACTGCAGAGGAAATGACAAAAGGGGAGTACACGTATATTGGACCAAGAGGGGAGACAGTTATTGATTATGAATGAAATAGAGAAGGTGGGAGAAAGAATGGAGTCGGAAGTAAAGACAAAAGGAAGAGAGAAAGATAGAGGAAGTGTGAATGAGGTTAGAAGAAAAATTATGAATAGAGTATGCAGGATGTGTGGAGAAAAAAAGGAGACGATAGAGCATTTGTTGAAGGAATGCGTAGAATTGAGAGAGAGAGAGAGATAGAGAGAGAAATGAGAGTAGAAAAAAATTTAATGAGAACGGAAGATGGATGAATGAATGAAATGGATGAAGAAGGTTGAGTGGAGAAGAGGGACAATATGTGTGGAGGAATAAAAAGCTGCTAGTTATTGTGTTCAATTATTGATTTATTTAGTTTTATTTATTATATTATATTTTATTTTATTTGAGTTATGGGAAATGTATTAATCGGATACTTTATAAACCTGTAAAGGTAATAAATATACATAGTACTACTGGTAAATTTACACCACTCATAAATTAAGAGTGAAAAGATATAGAACTACAGTACTAAGACGTAATGAAGAAAGCTAAAAAATTTACTTTGGAAAGAAATTGATTTACAGGATAACTGAAACTAATGATTGAACAATAAAGGGTAGTAACATCAAAATAACTTTTTCTTTATTGTCGTTTTTCCGCAACAATCCAAATCCAAATAAAAATAAAAAAAAATTATTACTTTATTAACTATCAAATAGTAATTAATAGTACATTCGCGAGTTCTAATTTTCAGTGAAGAGAACTCGCAAGTTATTTGCTTCATTTCTTCGGGTTGTAACTCGGAGATGGCGTACTAAATGTTAATAGCAGGCACAACCACTTTTATTATTAAAACTGCAACAACTCACCGGAGTAATTCTGCCAGAAGGCGGCTCCAGTATTCATGAGGTCGATTCCGGAATAACCCCAAGGTTTGTTTTCGGGCGGGGGCGGCGGTTCCCGGACCGTCTGCTGTCCATATGCCGGTGGCGGCGGAGGACTCACTTGCTCTCTTTCGATCCTCTCCACCCTCTCGGAAACTCTTTCACGCTCTGGTGCGATGTTCTGACTCGGAGTCGAAGTCGTGCTTACTTTCTGGTTGTTGAGTTTCTGCTCGTTCTGGGCGATGTTTTCTGTCGGGAAAATGTCGGAATTACACTTCAAAGAAAATGGGAGAAAATATAGAACAGTCAATACTTTATATCAAATATATCCTGACCCTCTTAGCAGTGATTAATAAGTCGATACGTGCAAGGCAAATATCTTGTAATCTGCGAGGAGATCAATCTCAAAGTTCGACTCCCTGCAGGGCATCGGTAGCAGGAGAACATGCCCCCGCCAACTCAACCCTATTGTGATTGACAGACTCCACTTGGAGAGAACACGGTTTGCAGACATTTACAAGTCTCGGCTCGGATTGAAAATGCGAAAAATCAACGTAATTTACCAATCAATCACAGCAAAGCACGTTCTGCAACTTACCATTAATTATCCTGAGCTGCTCCCCTGCCCCCGCCGCCTTGAGCGCCTCCTCCATCTGAATGCGTCTTTTGACTTCCGCCTCCAATTGATCTTGGAGTCGGCGGCGGGCGCGCCGCTCTCTTCGGAGTCTTTTCTGCACCAGCGCTGAAAAATAATGGATTTTTTTTTATTAAAAATGGACTTCAAATATTGGAGATACATTCGATTTAATTGGATTTATCATGCATCTTCCTCTTAATTTGTTTGAACGTTGTTTGCCTGACGGCGTCGCCGTCAAATTACCCGACTTAGGCTTATCCTTTAATATCAACTAATGGTGAGCTCTTATTTATTTTCCGGCCAGTAATGATTCTCCTTTGCAAATAACTCATTAATGACCCCCGTGTCATTCCACTTCTCACCGAAGCGCCGTCGTTTTTCCGCAATTAATAGTGAATTTACTGTTTAGTGCGCATCAGTTCGCAATATAATAATGGCTTTCAATCTGAAGTCGGGCTTCCCGTGGAGTCGGGCCTTAAGCAGGCTTCTCCCCAGGAGTGCACGACCCTGCCCTCGGCTCTATTTGCTGCAACTAATTATAACACTCATTACCGAAGTTTATTAATCAATGTTCAATAGCAATCATAGCCATTGGGCCTGTATTGTTCTGATGGACGCCTCGAGATACTAAGAAGATAACTTCCAAAGGATGTGTGTGTGAGATCAGTTACATGATCTTGTCAACGGACATTATTAATACGGCCCGAAGATACTTCATCATTTTCGTTCGTTATATTCATATTTCTCGTTAGGATTCCTATTTGTCGGCATTGTGACGTTTTACTTTGTGTGCATTCGCTTAATTACTTTTGAAAGGAAATTCTATAAATTAATCTAATCACTGACACGCCATTAAGATTCTAAATAATATTCACATGATTTGTGTCAGAATGGAAGATTTCTTGATCGGTCCTAAATACGTGACGAGTCGTACATAAATTAAGGCGGTCCGAGGATTGCAACACAGCTTGTGAGAAATAAATCTTCATAAAATTCGTCAGGTTAGCGTTTTAATGACATAGATAGTGAAAATACGGCAAAACTGGAGTTTCCTACCACTCTGGCAGAAGTAAACAAAATGTCAGTTTATTTTATTTTCGCATAAAATGTAGTAATTAGTTTGTTGGAAATGTTGTATGCCACGAACCTCTAAGCGGGATACACGCACCGAGCCGTCGTGACGTAGATGTCACCACCGTACAGCCGTCCCAACTGGCCTTATTTTGTTTTTAAATTTAAATTAATCAAACAGAATTTGTAAATCACGAACAGTAATGTTAATTTTGTTGACCAATAAAATTACAGTGTGAGCAATTGATTTATGACTATTTTTTTTTTATATGTATACTTAGTATCGTCTCTTATTAGTGTATATGACAAGCAGTTGTGAACCGAGACTCATAGATAGACAGACATTTTAGAAAATGATTCTTGAAATTGTTGCTAACAAGCAACATGCCCGTTTAAGGGTACAAATAAAACGTTCTATTTTCAAAATCAAAATTAAATTAAATAGTGATCAAACATCAAGCAAAAATAAAGTATTGTGTACAAAAATAAATACAAATTAAATCGAAAAAATATAAAAACTCGGATAAACGGAATAAAATAAAATAATAATGAAAACAACAATAACACCGGGAGGCAGGCAGGCCACATAACATCTTTGGTCTTGGTGAGTAGCGCCACCACCTTGCCGAGCTGAAGGTGCAAATCGGACCAGTAGCTCTTTGCGCCCCTTGGGGTCAAGCCATCTTGATTCCAGCACCGACTGGAAATTGAAACCCTAGACTGTTGTCGGAAAAGGCACCAAGACCGGTCCCAGTCACCACAGTTGACGACACTGGCAATGCCCATGGAAGCTTTGGCTGGACCAACTCTCTAAGGCATAGATGACTTGCTCCACTGCTCAAAGACGATTGAGCCGCGGCGAAGGGGTTACATGGCAAGGATGCAAACTCTGGGGGTGACGATTTAGAGGTAGACATCCTGCTCATAAACGAGATGGCCTATCTAGAGACGACGAGGCTTTCTTCTTCCGTCCCACGTGGCGAGTACACTAAGGCTGAGAGGAAATTCGAATGTCTGCAAGAAAGGCCCTGGTAAGGAGTAGGCGAAGGATTGCGAAGGCTCTTCCTGCGGGCAAACGCATCCCAGAGGATGTCGAGATCTTCTGGAGGAAAATATACGAGGAGACGACACCGTTGCCTGAAGACAATCTACTAGCACAATTTGAGAACTTCTCAAGATCAATTAAGACCTGTGGTGTGCAATCCGATAACCCCGGGAAAAATTGGCAGGAATCAAAAATTTTGCCGCACCAGACCAGGACGGAATTATGTCGTGCCTTTTGGTGGAAGAAATTCCGAAGCACGCAAAAACGTCTGGCCAAGGTATTTAATTGCTGGCTTAATGATGAGCGGCCCATTTCGAAGTGGGTTGTCGAGAGGCGAACCGTTTTACTACCTAAAATTCGTGGAACAAGATTTTCACACTACCCCTGTGTATTCGAAAATTTACGAACGGCTGTAAAATTGGCGTGGACGACTAAGGAAAACCCGACAGGACCAAGTTGGGATATAGTTGAAAAGTTATTTAGAAAAGGGATATTCCAGGGAGATTCTGTTTTGCATCTCACTGCTGCCGTCATCCGTAGCCTTGCGCGGTGCAAAGGGTTATAGCTGTGGTACACCCGGTAACCGGAAGCATAAGATCACGCACTTGTTTTGTGTATGAGACATACAAGTAGGTACTTGGGTATGGAACCAGGTAAAAGAGTCTCTCCGCGGCAAGTACAAAAATCTATTCCGAAGAATCTGGTCGTCAGAGCTTTTGGGGGAAAAATAGATTTTTGCCACAAGCAGATTGATGGGGATACTCGAACGATCTACAGCACAGTTTGCATTAAAAAAAAACAGTTGGAGATTTTGGTTCAAATTTTAATCATTTCTTCTTTAGGCGGAAAAACATTTGTGCAGAAAAATGTCAAATTGGACAACGATTTCGGGGTGTTTTTCTCAAATCACTATATTATTTTTATCGTTTAAAACGCACTAAAGAAGATCAAACCGATTTAGAAAGAATGCATATTTATTTATAAAGCGGAGCGGTTATACTTTTTGTGGCGAATCTGTACATAAAACTACTACAGATGAGGCACAAAGGATCACTTCGACGCCACTTAAAGAACGCTAGTTTTTATTCAAACGTAAAATCAAATTTAACTATGTATTTTATTATAATGTAACGTAGCTTGAGCCGGGCGGGTTCGAGGATTTTAAGAAATGCTGGTGCACACCGTAGTTACTAACTTTTATTAAAAAGACTAACTTTTCACTATGTACAAACTTTCACGATAACACACTGACCACTTGTTCACGATGTTACCAATACACTGTCCCGTTCCGTCGTTCGTTCCCTTCTTATACCCCCACTGGCGTTCTCGATTCCTTCTATTCCGGGAATAATGAGATCATCCTTTCGGCGCGATCGAATATTCCTGAAGAATGAGATCATCCTCTTTGAACAAGCGTCGTATATGAGTCGTGTATGAGAACACCGCGACAGAATCTTCTAGGCTAATCATTCAAAGACGTTCTCATGGCCTGTGGGCTGTTCTAGATTAATCACGTTACCATAAGTGGTGACATCCTCATGACATCATCCGCTTCCGCTGCCGTCGTCTCAATAATAATATTGCAAATAGGTACTTGACTCACAGATATCACATCATCACTGATGTTTCTATAGCGACAATCCATCGTCGGCAGCAAAAGTTATTTTTCGCTCCGCCCAATCGTTTTTAGAGTCGCCGTCGTAGAATTTAACTTTAAATATGCCAACTTTGTTTATTAATAACACATTTTTTTGTTTTTTCAGTAAAAAAATCCCTTTTATTATGGATCTGTATGTTCTCTTCAAATAGTCACGTGGAATATATTTCCCATATTTTACTATATGTCAAAATAATAAGTAGTGGAGAAAACTAAACGTCCTGGGGCCCAAATATACCAAAATATTTTTTGGAAATCCAGTTGCATATTTATTCAAGCTAGAAAACAAAAATGTACTATAACGAACTATAACGTGTTTGAGATAGTGTGACATCATCTTCTGGAGTAATCGGTACTCATCGAGAGCATGACGTGTGTAATTGATGACGAAGATTCCATTTGTATCGAGAGAACTCGATGATGTCATCGATAGAAAAATCGAGAGCCGCCTAGAAAGGTGTAGCCGATATATTTATTGATGGACGTTACAGTCGAGGGGCCCAGTGGCAATTGGTCATAGTCACAGACGTAGTTGAAGATCAGTGAGTCGAGTGTGGCAGTCTGTTCAGAGCTTTATGTAAATAAATATACGAGGCCGTTGACGTCAGTTGTAAATAGTGTAAATAATGTAAACATTGTAATATACGGAGTCGAAAATTGAGAATAGAAAACGATGTTGGGAGTATGTCTTTGCATTTAAAGTCTTCCGCGTAATTGTAAACAAGAATTTTCAAGAATTCCAAAATTCTCATTGATTGCAATAAATTCTACATCTTCTGATATCCTGAATGTCAAAATGTCAATTTCTCCAAATCATGCTGTAAGTAATTATTATTAGTAAATCTGAAGATTTAAAAAACCAGTGCAGTAAATTTGTTAAACAAGAAAAATATGTGATGTTAAACGTAACGAATACCATTCATAACTTTGTTTAGATTATCCACGCTGTTCTGATATTGGAAAGAAAAATTAGGACCCTGTAGATTAAAAAATGGGATACTATTGTTTGAAGAATTTTTTTATATAACAAACATAACAGGTATTTGTGTAATCGAGCGGTATTAAATCAAACCGTGTGCACTGCACCCATTTCTACAGTTGTTTTTTTTTATAAAAGACACCAGTAGATTATTTTTCATTTTCAAACATTTTACATGATCGTTGATTATTTGCATTTTCTTTTCGGCGCACACCACTCCATTAATAGACACCGACTTGCATGAGCGTGGATCGTCTGAGTAAGAAGCTGGCGAACTGGAGGCAAAGAGCACGTTGATGCACGCACGAAATCGGTTCCGAATTTGCAACAAATATTTCATTTTATGTATTTTTATTTTACTCGAATTTCGAGTGACGGGCGATCACTTATAGGTAAAACTATAATAGTTAAAGCTAAAAATCATCTAAAGTTATGAAATGGTACACGATTAGTTACGAAGGCGCTGAACGGAAAAATAGCTGACAACGATTTTTTTCTACCAATTACGACTGTTTTCTGGCAATATTCTATTATTATTATTATTAAAGAAACATACTCCAAAAATTTCATATTTCCCACAAAGAAATATGACCTTTTTGGAGTATGTTTCTTTGAGGGGTCGAGCGCGTAGCGCGAGGCATCAATTTCAGTGATCGACTGAAGTTGGCGTCTGTGAAAATTGTTTTTCTGTTTATCATTCATAAAATAAGAGATACTCTCCACATTTCGAGTTTCACGTAAAGGGAAATATGACCTTTTTGGAATATGTTTCTTTAAGTGGTCTAGCGGGTAGCGTGAGGCACCAATTTCAGTAATCCACAGAAATTATCGTCTGTAAAAATTTGTTTTTCCGTGGATCATTGAAATTGGTGCCCCGCGCTACGCGATTGACCCCTTAAAGAAACATACTCCAAATATGTGGACAAAAATGTGGACAGTATTTCATATTTTAAGTTTGGGTAACAAAACAGTGCCATCGTCCTACCCTTGTCGCAATTGCCAGAGAAAAGTCGGAATTGCCAGAAAAAAGTCAAAATTGCCAGAAAAAAGTCGGAATTGCCAGAAAAGAAATCGTTTACAGTTATTTTTCCATTCATGTCCGTTCAGCGCCTTCGTAATTAGTGGTTAAAAAATTGATGAAGAATCTAATTGAAGTAACAATTCTGCGATTGGACCTCATAAAGGTGAAGAGGTAAGGTACTACTTCCACGAATACCAATCAATCCGATCGACATGGCGTTCGAGCTCAAACGACTTCAATTTCCAATACACCTTGCGCTCGCTATGACTATCAATAAAGCGCAAGGGCAATCTTTGCAAGTGTGCGGTTTGAATTTATCAATCCAGTAGCTTTACAAAAAAAAAAAGGTTTTTCTGTGAAAAACATATTTTTTCTTTCTTTCCTTTTATTCCACAGCATTGCCACAGCAAAGCAAGGTATGATTTGAATTGAATACTGTGTTTTCTTGGTGAATCTATGAAACACTTGGTATACATATACAGGGTGTTTGTTAATAAGTGTGGGATGTTTCACAGGACGATTCCTAATTTATTTTTAAGATAAAAAGTTCATATAAACGTGGGTCCGCGAGGCCTTCAGTTTTGAAATACAGGGTGTTCAAGATTTCCGAAGAATGCTGGAATCAATAAGAAGAGGTAGGCATTTCCAATATTTATTGTGATTTTGATTTCATTTTATATGCAGTTTCGTTCTTCATTGTTGTTTAAAAATTAGTGTTTAAACTCTTAGTGTGTTGATTATAGCTATTAAATTTATTATACAGGTGTCTTACAAGGCAACTGTTTTTAATTTTTCTTGAGTAACTTATTTGCTATTAAGACACGTGTGTAGTACATAGTTTTATCTAACACCTCCTTCTGTAACAGCTCTTAAAACGTTCACAAAACCCCAAAAAATTTGACGTTCAAAACTGTTGAATTATGGGTGTCTTAATAGGCATTATTATGACTTTATAATGAACAGGTATTGGATAAAAACTTTCCAATTTTCGTCCAAATATGGACACTAATTCAAAAATTATTTAGAAAAAAAAAAAGAAAAATAAAAATAAATCTTTACCACCCTGTATCTCAAAAATGAAGGCCTTTCGCGCCCATGTTTATAATGAACTTTTCATCTTAAAAATACCCGAAGAATAGTCCTCTGAAATATCGGACACTTATTAACAAACACCCTGTATATATAGGTGAGTGAAAATCTTACCGCCTTTTATTTATTATATGAAATTTAAATTTCAATATGTACAGATTCTGAACACTTAAAAAAATTTAAATTTCAATTAAAAATTATTGTTATTAAAAATTAAACACATTTGTGGCTGAAGAAGACAGGGTTACACATGTAGGCACTTCCGTGAACGAAAAGAGCTCAAACCTGCCAGAATGGAGTTCAACCGTTTCATGCACTAATTTAATTAAAGTTTCCTTCCCAAAACCGTACAATGGTTCTGAATGAAAAAAATTAATTTAAGTCTAGTGAAACTTATCGAGCAAAAAATCGTGTAATTGAACTTCCCATGTTCAAACAATCTCAATGGTTGAATGCATCAAGAAATTTCGTTCGGTTCACAGTCCATAAACGTAAAAAAATTAGAACAAAGTGTGCTACAGCCGTCTGGCAAAAAGCGGTGTAAAGAATTAGGAAATTTAACATAATTGACGTAGTCATTCTTAAATTTACATATGTACATTAGTTACAGTCGGTCAGTTGGCTAGTGGTCTGCTACCGACGCGATCCACCTGTTTTTTCCCAACGGACAACTGTTAAAAATGAGCAATGGGTGGGGCTTAAACGTTCGTACAATGATTGTCGTAGCAGCCAATCACGAAAGAAAGGTAATGCCAGGTTACAATGCATAATGTGCATATAATGTTTGCCTTATCAGATCTGAGTCGCGGACTATAGCTCTCTCACTTCAGTTATTACTCTCAAGATGGAAGGCTGTCGATATGTGATCAATACGTTTGTGGACTCGGAACGGGTTACGTCTACGCTACGGCGGCGGCGGGCTTGTTTATGACGATTTTACAACAATACTTCATTGTTACGCGCACAATCACAAGCTGATGGGTTATATTTGGATTTCAGCCTCGAAGGCTATTGATCGAGACTAATTATATTTCTTTGCGATAATTACACGAACATTGTCAGTTTTCAGCGGTTTATGCGCATGTGAGATTATTAACCAACCGTTTGAAATATTTCTGAATTTAATACGTTATTTACAGTGTCATCAATGAATTTGGCTTTCTAAGTGGATGAACTCCCATAGAGAAACAGGGAACACTTGTAAGACGCCTTAGTTTGGTCCTTTTGAACATAAAGGGGGCGCAACCCTCCTGTTCCCTGAACTGTAAGCGGAAACCTACAAAATTGTTCGACTGACCCAAATTAAATGTACCTATAAAGGAAATGTTTCAAATTTTTGAGTTTTGCACCAAGGCATACTTAATTTACAATAAGTTTGTTAAACATAAACAAATTATCTACACCGTCAACAATTAGCAACGCAATTGAAGAAAAAAAATGTGCGAATTTTAACCACCTGTTCTGAACTGTACCTACCGGCTGCTTAATTACGTCAATTAATTAAATGTATACATTACATATGTAGGTACGAATTAACCTGCTTCTACAAGAGTATAATATTTTTAGTATCGCTCAATCGGCTTGTTTTGCTTTTTAGACGCTCTGTTGTGACGGTCACAGAAGCACGGCGAATTACAATAAGTAAAAACTGTATGCTCAATATAAATCTAATCCTGTTTCTAATTTTATTTAGTCCAAGAGGTGTTGAACAAAAACGTAATTGCTTTTAACGTGAAACCATGAAGTAATTTCATTGTACATCTGTTACGTTTCGACTTTTTAAATCTAAAATTTGAGCGTCAACAATATGAGCTAATTGTAAGAGATTTTCCCATACAAAATAAGCAGACTTTATCTTCAGTTGTAAGTGGGTGTATAATATCCGGTTGTGTCCCGTCTTCCTGTAATAAGAAGAGAGAATGTGTGGTTCGGCATTGTTGAGGCATTTTTCGGCCTAATTTTTATGAAGTAAAATAGTTTTTGTATTCGTCTTGTAAAATACATAAACGAGAAAGCGGTAACTAAATATATAAATTGTTCTGCTTATGTATTTAATTTGACGGCTGTCAAACCTAACGTCAAAACTTGATGATCCGCGTGTTTTTCCGCATTTTGCGTGAACGATTACAAAAAATGTTGTTTAACACTCGTGCGCTGTCACTTTTCTTTAAATTTGCACATTTTGGGTCTTTGAAATCTGGAATTCTGAAATCCTAATAGGATTTCGAATAGTTAAATCTAAATTTTGAAATTTTAAATCTTCTAAATTACAATTTTCGGATTTTAAATGATCTTTAATGTCCTGAATTAAGTTTTGATTAGATAGAATTTCTAAATTTGGAAATCACTTATTTTGGAATTCATGAATTCGAATAATGAATTACTAAATTTGCAAATTTTTACTCTTTCAAATCCGGAATTGTTAAAATTGGGGAATGTAAAATTCATCTTGATATCCTGGAATTAATTTTTTGAATAAAATAAAATAATAAATAAATAAAATAATTTTGAATTAATGAATTTGAAAATTTTGAATTCCTGTGTGTTTAAGAAATCGAAAATTTTGAATCATAGACATCCTGATTTTGGTGTATTTTGAATCGATATACATAATTTTGAAATCGTGAATTACAATTTTAGATCGTTGAAATCAAAAAATTGTGAACCTGCCTTCTTAAATGTAGTGATTTGAGAAATGAACTTTCATCATCAGTTCTAGAAGTCATGAAAAATTCAAATCGTTGAAATTTTAAATTACGGAATTAAAATATTTTGAGGTAATGAAGAGAAATCGTTTGGAAAATATTTGAAGAAAGAAGCATCAAAAGACCTAATAAAATACCACCAAAGCTTTTACTACAAGACAAGAAACCTAGCACATACATCTATTGGGAAAAAAAATCTTACTATCCAAGAACGGTGTAACATGGGTATCGATATGCATACCGGATTTATCTGAAGATTTCCCAAAAGTTTTTTGTTGCAGCTTTGTGATTTAAAATGATAAAATAAATACAATAGTACATTATTATACGAGTTTAACAAGAGGCTTCATTGTGACAATAGAACGAATGTCACAATGCCTCGTTAAACGAGTGTAATATACTATTTTTTCTACTTTGGAGCTCTTCGTTTTATGAAAATGTTAAAATTCTGTTTTTTAAATAATCTAGGGATTTTTAGGATTAGGTAGTTGGATTAGGAACGGTTGTGTTTCTGGTAATGTTTTTTATCTGAAAAGTTGACACTTGGCTTGACTTCGAATGGAGTTGGTTAGAAATGCTCAATACCAACGTATTACGTATCAAATAAAAAAACCAAAAGCAGTTTCACAAAAAGTTCCTTTGTGTAACTACTTTTAGTTTCACAAAAACTCAATTATGACACCAAAGTAGAAAAAATATTTTACGAAATACTTATCTTACGTCTTTTAAATATCAAATGTGACTCAATAACTAAGAGTTCGCTTTTTCACCGGTGAAGGGAAATAGTTCTTAAGTGTATTCGAATGTTTTTTTCAAAATTGAGTTAAGCAAGAAATTGAAAATCTGTAAATACAAATTATTTCAGTTTCCAAAGTTCATCTGAATCACTCGATATAAAAGCATAGAGAACAATTACTGAACAAAAAAAAGTGCCCGAGACTAAAAAATGGCTAAAATTTTAAAATTCCTGAAATCAAAATTTTGGACGTTGAATCTTAAATTTATAAATTTTAATTTTAAAACCCTTTTTCTGAATTTGTTTTGAAATCCGGAATTTGCAAATTCTCCATTTTTAAAATTCCCGAATTTTGAATTGTTGGTTTCATCAAATCCTTAAGTTGTAAATTATGAATTCACCAATTTTAAATTCCCGAAATAAAAATTTTGCTATATTTCATGAATTTTCAAATTTCTGTATTGCCAAACTGGAATTTTAAAATTCCTTTTTCTGAATTTATATTTTTAAATTCCTGAGTTTGCAAATTCTCAAAGTTGAATTCCTAAATACTAGTTTAGTTGAATTTTTGAACTTCTTTGCTATAAATTTTTAGCTCTTGATTTCACGAATATTGAAACGTTCAATTTCCTAAATATATTTTTAAAATTTTTGAAATCCTGTTTGTAAATTTTTAACCGCCACGTTTAATGTTTAAATTTTGGAAATAAAAATTTCCAACTTTTGAAAACCCGCATTGAAAAAAAAAAATTAACCGTTGAAATCCTTAATTCTAAAATGTAACAATTTTGAATGGCTAAAATTTTAAATTTCTGAAATACAAACTTTGAATGTTTGAAATCCTAAGTTTATACATTTTGAATTCCAGAATTGCCAAATTTTGGAATTTTAAAATTTATTTTTCTGAATTTACATTTTAGAAATCCTGAATTTGCCAGTTTTGAATTGTCGAATTACAAATCTTGATTTCTTGCAATATTTTCAAGTTGCAAATTTTGCACCGTTATGGATTTCACGAATTTCGAATCGTTCAATTTCTGAATTTCCCAAAAAAATTTTTTAAATGCTTAAGTAACCTAAGTAAATTTTATGAATTTTCAAATTTCTGTATTGCCAAACTGGAATTTTAAAATTCCTTTTTCTGAATTTATATTTTTGAAATCCTGAATTTGCAAATTCTCAAAGTTGAATTGCTGAATACAAGGTTTGATTTGTTGAAATCCTGAATTTGTGAACTTCTTTGTTATAAATTTTTAACTCTTGATTTCACGAATATTGAAACGTTCAATTTCATAAATACATTTTTTAATTTTTTTAAATCCTGTTTGTAAATTTTCAACCGCCGCGTTCAATGTTTAAGTTTATGATATAAAATTTCCAACTTTTGAAAACCCGCATTGAAAAAAAAAATTAAACCATTGAAAGCCTTAATTCTAAAATGTAACAATTTTGAATGGCTAAAATTTTAAATTTCTGAAATACAAACTTTGAATGTTTGAAATGCTAAGTTTATACATTTTGAATTCCGGAATTGCCAAATTTTGGAATTTTAAACTTAATTTTTCTGAATTTATATTTTGGAAATCCTGAATTTGCAAATTCTTAAGGTTGAGTTCTTAAATACATTTTTAAGTTTTAAATTGTTGAAATACAGATTTTAATTTCTTGCAATTTTCGAGTTTCGAATCGTTGAATTTTTAATAATAATAATAATAATAATAGCGTTTATTGTAGTGCAGTACACATACAAAAGGTTAAAAGTACAGGAAACTGATTTATAAAAACTCTAACCTAATAAGAATAAAAATAAGAATTAGTACACATAGTAAAACAATGATACCTACATAATACATAACACAAGTAAAAAATTTAAAATTTGTTTATATCGACTTTAAAGGGTACATTGTTCAATATTCTGATTTTTTATTGTAGTGCTTTTTAAATTTTCTTAATATATATTTTTTTTATTTTCGATATCCCAGCTCTGAAAACTATAAACACTTTTCTTCATAGTTTTTCTTTGTGTAAAATCATATAAGGAATATTGAAAAACTATTTTCGAACACTACATTATAATTATTATACATTATACGTACGTCAATTTTTACAGATTAAAATATCGTAGTCGGCGGTGTTACAAATAAATGAAATTATCATTTTAAATCGATGTTTTAAAAATTATATTATTATGGAAGTTCTGTGGCAAATTTTGTGTTCCTCGAGGTTCTCTTAAGACTCGCAACGAGTTCGACGTATCTACTTAAATTTGAACATAGACTGATTCATTATCATAACCATTTGGGTATTAGATATAACGTGTGCACATTAATTTATTTTATTTAAATTGGTGTAAAAATTGCACTGGAATCTATTAAACAGACATTTTGAAGATGTTGAGGCCTCAACCAATTTACCAATTTATTTATTCGTCAGTTTTACCACGCCGACAGACAACATAGTAAGCTGTGACCCCAGCGGAGAATTTGACGTTTGAAATTGTGGTGATTTGTGTTGACGAACAATGAATTAATTTTGTGGTTCTTGGACAATTTTTGAGCTCAAAGTGTCCCTCGGGGTTCCATAACCGTGCCATATCGTTTGCAGCGATGAATTTAAGGTATGTAGCCCAATTTTCATAAATTTTGAATTCTAAATGGACGGGTCCATTATAGCGATGTCAGGGGGGTTGTTGTTGTTGAGTAGTAACTGATGGATTTTTTTTATAATTTCGATCTTATCGTATCTTGTTAATTAGAAACAATGTCGAGAATTCAGAATGTTTATAATTTTGTCGCTGCACTAGTTTGCGAGACATGAGACAATTTTTGCGTTCCTCGATATGTTAGCGTTATTATAAGACAAAAACGTTTATGTAATTTAAATGAAACATGGGCGGGGTTATAAATAAGATAAACAACGTTAGCACATTATATTTTTAAATTGATGTAGTAAAATCACCATCCATTTTTACCACGCCATACCAACGAATATTAGTAGTAGGCTGTCATGTCAATTGACATATTTGAAATTATTGTGGTGTTTTGTGTTCGAAAAAAATCGCTTCATTTTGTGGTTCTCAGATAATTTTTGGGTTCAAAGTGTTCCTGGAGATATTGTGAGATATCGTTTGCATCGGTGCTGAATTCAAGGTATGTTGCCCAATTTTGAATTCTAAATGGACGGGTTCATTCTGGAGGAGCCGAGTGCTGGGTAGTAAATTGTTTTTTTATTTATTTTAAACTGGGAGTTAAATTTGGATCGTAACTTGCTTCAGACTTATCAAATCCAAGAAACGTGAAACAACATTCCGCGCCATCTGTTGACGCTTACAGAATGTTAAAACTCGACGTTTCACCCATTAAACTAAAGGTGTAAAATCAAAGCCCAAAAAAGCTATTTTTGTCACCACCACCACACTCAATGGTAAGATCTAAGTCAACAGATATTATAGCAGACAATTCTAGACCGGTTTCGTCTAAAATAGTACATCCCAATGAGACAGACAACACGACATCCTGCAGTGCTGTCTTTCTGTTCAAAGACCTGTTAGGTGAAAACGGTAGCTACCTATACTATAGCATTTGTACTATTTTTCCTTTTAGGTAAATAAACAAAATAACAGTTAATTTTTCCCGCGCGATATCGGATGCTTGTTGTTATTTACTGCTGTAATCCCAAAGATTTCCGTTTTTTATTTCGTCGTCGGACGTGGGGGCGCTCCCGCCTGACCCTACCTGCAGGTCTGTGAAAGCAAAAATAGAATTGTTATCGTAGGGAGTCAGGAGCGTCGTAAATAGGGCGATTTAGCGCGAATCTCCGAATCAAGTTTTATTGGCCGAAAAGCCAAAGATATGTGTTTCTTCTTTCCACCGCGACGCCCCGTGTGACTGATAGTTTTTATATTGCCGAGCATCGAGTCACCCTCGCCTTATTGACGTCTACCCCACGCAATATGCCACTACTTATCTGGTCCAACACTCCGAGAAAATAAAATATTTGATAGCTCACATCCAATCAGTATTTAGAGACACGGATGAGACGTTTCAACATGAGATTGTTCTACGGAATGGAAGGCATCAATATGAACGGATGTCGCAAATATTTGCCAGAAAAATAGCTGACTCGTGAAACGGCCTTTGTGGAGTTGCACGAAGGATGTTTTCCCGTCCATTATTATTACTGCTGCGGGTTTAAACAGTATTTTCACCAGTGAAGTAATGCAACATTTTCAATAATTTTGAGCTGTTTGATTTATTCTTTTTACAATTTCGGTCGGAAGTGTCAATCTAACGACAGTTGGTCAACAAGTTTGTGAATGATGTGAGATTTATGGAAGTCCATAAGATCACGCTGCCCCAGAAAACATAACGCTCTTCCCCGCTTACCCCAATGCCTCAGCCTTGAACCCGCACAATGCCGGAATGTTCCTCAGACGAGCGAAATACAGAGCAAAAAGTCCAGCGAATAAATTGAGGGTTACAATCCGACCTTAAGGCACAAATCAATATGGTTCAATGAATTTGCATATTTATGAGGGCGATAAAGTATTTCGAGGCGATTTTTTCAATGTTTCATTGGAATTATTAGTGAATAATTCAGGTAGCACCCCGTCGCCGTCGTACTTAGACGCACGAAGCGAAAAAGGACTAAACAAATATCATCTGTATTGTTACAGGACCACCCACAGGTGGCGCCTCGTGGCGGCTTTTTAAAACCACTGAAGCAAAGCAGCCGCAAGTTATTAACTTCTTTTGTGCGTCTGTCATCTCGACCGTTGCTTTTCGGTGATTAATGCGATTTGGAATATTTCTAGACGAATTAAAATGGATATTTTTAAAATGGAAACCGGGAAGTTTTTATCGGAAAGGGGCTTAAAAAGCGAGAATTCGCGGAGTTTGTAATTTGATGTTTTCTTATCGGTGTGATTTTATGAATAAAATATGGTTGTTTGTTTGTTTGAAAATGAATTATTTAGAATACGAAAAAACTGTTATATTAAACTATTTTGTTTTGTACATTATTACATTTTTTAAATTAATAAATTAGTTTGAAATTTTTGTGCTCCTGAGATACGAAGCCAACAGGAATTAAGAAAATATTATTTCCTATTATTTCTAAATTAGATTTTGACAAAGATTTGAATAACACAATTTTGTTAAATTTCTAATCGAACGATATAAAAAGAATCTAACTAAAAACCTCAAAAATTTACGCGAAAACCGATTGAGAACCGCTAGCATGATTGAAGAACCATTAGTAAATAAACTCTTATATCTTGGCCTAAAAAAAGGACTTTTTTGCTGGAACGAGTGCGGTGGACGGCTGCCAATTAATTACTTTCAGTTCCATGTTGACTGTTAACGGTGCCTATTAAATATTTTAAAATGCTTTTATTTTCAAATAGTGACCGGTATGATCATGTCTATTATCATATTATGTGAAACCCGTGGGAACTCTCTGAGTGTGTAATTTATTATAATCGGAGAGCTAGTGACAAATTTTAACTACGGATTTGATACAACTAGCAATAATGCGTAATACTACCGTCTATGATAGTTGTATAGGGAATGGCCAGTCTGGCTGGCTGTAACCGGTGGACCAGGTACTGCGCAAGGTAAAAGTTATGTAAAAAACATGTGTTAAAGTAAAAAACTTTTGAGTGGGGTGACGTGGAACCGGACTACCCCAAGGAGTATTTTCACAATATGAAAAAAAAATATGCACGCTGAAATTTTAATAGCGTGTTAAGTAATTTTTTTTAATAATATGTAATTCCAAAAAGCCAGACCCATCGGGTGGTGTTAAAAAACTGCCAGGCGCGATAAAAAACATTCCATGGGCTAGAGTGAGAAAGGCGTCATTTCGAACAATTGAAAACAAAAGTTGTTTTTGTCTGTCGGAAAGGGTTCATCAATAAAGACCAAAATGTTTACAATAGTTTGTATCGTAAGTATGTAGTAAGTTTTTTGCCCAAAATAAATACATCGACCATCAAAATGTTTTGAGTGCATCGCTGGTTACCACTAATATTTCAACTTTACGTTAAACGTTTTTTAATACTGTCAAAACTATACGTTTAGGGGCCCAATTAGTTGTATAAATGAATATGTCGCGAATGTATTGCCTATCAAAATAAATTCAAGGCTATCCTTAATTAATTAATTAATAAAAAAAAAACTAATTAATTTTTTCCATGTCTCACTCATTTGCTTACCAAACGAATTAAATATAAATCGAAAGTATAGTACACAAAGGAGACAACCTCTATAATTTCATTGGGTATATCGCTTTAGATCTTCTTGCACTCGCAGGAGGAGAATTTAATTTCTTGAACCGTAAAGTGATCTGTGAAAATATTTAGGAAATAGTAATTTGTGTACCTAGGCCGTAAAAATTAGAATTAAATTTTTGGACGCAGCTGCAGATAGGGTCAAAAAAGCACTTAGTCGAGGTGCACACGACGTTTTTAGACGATGATCACAAAAGAATTCAAAAATTTATGATTACCGAAAAGGTGTTTGTATGGCCTCTCTTTTTGGAGCCGTAAAGTTTTACTTTTTGTACACATCTGTCAAATTCTGACATATCAGTCTCAAAACAGTGGAAATTGACAGATCAGTCCCAAAAAAGTAGAGTTTGACAAATGCGTACAAAAAACTAAAACTTTACGACTCCAAAATCACCTTTTTCGTAATCATCGTCTAAAAACGTAATCTAAATAGGAGTATCTGAAAATCACGTAATTTTGTGTCAAATTGCGAGAAAGCGGTTAAATTAAGTAATTAAGTAAAACATGTTTCTCCTTAAAATATGGCTACATTCTACACAATAATATTTTTCTTCAAACGTCAGAAAAACGTGACATTTTATACGTCAATAGGCAATGACAAATGTCCATTTCTCTACCTAGACAGACAAAGTATTTTGTCTGCCGCTCAATTGACCATTTTTGTTGCGTAGACAAGTTATTTTGTCTGCCGCTCAATTTACCAATCATGTGCTTTGAAAAATTCGAGAAGCCTGTCAAATCGGTAGCATGTATAATTTAGTTTTTTCTTAAATTTAAATTATTAAACTGTTAGATTTGTATTTCGTGGGCGATTCTCGACTTGAAAAAAATTGAAAGCATTTGAAAGCATTGAAAGCGACTTGAATAAACTTGAATCGGCTTCGAAAAGACTTGAAATGTATTGAAGCGAATTGAAACTTAAAGAAAATTGAAGAAACTTGAAACGGCTTAGAAAAGACTTGAGGCGACTTGAAACGACATGAAGGAACTTGGAATATTTTGAAACTACTTGAAGATATTTTGAAGGGACTGAAAGCGACTTGAAGAGAGAAAGCAATTTGAAGAAACTTGAAACGACTTGAAAGGACTTTGAAGCGACTTGAAATGTCTTGAAGAGTCTTGAAGCGACCTGGGAAGATTTGAAATATTTTGAAGGGATTGGAAGCAACTTGAAAAAACTTTAAATGTCCTGAAGCAACTTCTGGAAACTTTAAAAGACTTGAAGAAAATTGGAATATTTTGAAGCTACTTGAATGATTTGAAGCGACTTAAAACGACATGAAATCTTTCGAAAGGATTTGAAGCGACTTGAAATGTTTGAAGAAATACTTGAAGAGTGTTGAAGCGATCTGGGAAGATTTCAAATAATATCTTGAAGAAACGGGAAGCCGCTTGAAAAGACTTGAAATACCTTGAAGCAACTTGAAAGGATTAGAAATGTCTTGAAACGACTTGAAGAGAAATGAAGCGACTTTGAGAAACTTGAATCGACTGGAAAGGACTTGAAAGGTTTTGAAACGACTAGAAAGACTTGAAGCGGATTGAAAAGATTTGAAATATTTTGAAGGGATTTGAGGCGATATAAAATATTTTTGAAAGGTCTTGAAGCGACTTGAAGAAACTTGAAGCGATTTAAAAGAACTTACTTGAAGTAAGTTAGTCGTAGTTACTTGAAAAGATTTAGAGCGAATTGAAACGACATGAAATATTTTGAAAGGAATTGAAGACACTTGAAAAGTCTTGAAAAATCTTAAAGCGACCTGGGAAGACTTCAAATATTTTGAAGGAACTGGAAGCGACTTGAAAAGACTTGAAGTGAATTTAAAAAACTTGAGATGTTTAGAGGGGACTTGAGGTGACTTGAAATGTTTTGAGGGGCATTTAAACGACTTAAAAACTATTGACATGTCTTGAAGAGGCTTGAAGCGACCTTGGAAGATTTCAAATATTTTGAAAGGACGGGAAGCTACTTGAAAAGACTTGAAATGTCTTTTAACGACTTGAAGGAATATGAAGTGGCTTGAAAAAACTTGAAACGACTGGAAGGAACTTGAAATGTTTTAGAAACAACTTGAAAGACTTGAAGAGAATTGAAAAGAATTTAAACATTTTGAAGGGACTTGAGGCGACTTGAAATATTTTGAAAGGACTTAAAGCGACTTGTCGTGAAGCGACGTGAAATATTCGCGTTCACATAACCGCGATAATAGTAGATTGTTTTATTAGGAGTAATTGTGGGACTTTTCTTGGTTCGTCTGTAGTTGCCGGCCTTGCGCACATTGAATAATTAGGTGAAAGATGTGCTGAACAACAAATATTTCAAACGAGTTGTGACAGTCACACGCGGTGCTAGATGGATGTTTCTGAGGGCGTCAATTGAAAGAGTACCTCGATATTTAGAGAGTCTTGGAGCGATCTGGGAAGACTTCAAATAATACCTTGAAGGGACTGTAAGCCAGTTGAAAAGACTTGAAATATCTTGAAGCGACTTGAAAGGATTTGAGATGTTTTGAAAGGACTTGAGGTGATTTGAATTTTTTGAAGGAATTTGAAGCGACTTGAAAAGTCTTGAAATGTCTTGAAGAGTTTTAAAGCGACTTGAAGAGAGATGAAGCGACTTGAAGAAACTTAAAACGACTTGAAAGACTCCAAAGACTTAGGAATCTAATTGAAAAGACTTGAAATATTTTGAAGGGACTTGAAGCGATTTAAAAGGACTTTAAATGTCTTAAAGCGACGTCAAATACGTTAAAAGGACTTGAAACGACTTGAAAAAACTTGAAGAGTCTTGAAGCGACTTGGGATGATTTGAAATGTTTTGGATGGAATTCAAGCGACTTAAAAGGAGTTAAAATGTCTTGAAGCGACCTGGGAAGATCTGATATATCTTGAAGGGATTGGAAACGACTTGAAAGAACTTGAAATGTCTGCAAAATACTTGAAGAGTCTTGGAGCGATCTGGGAACACTTCAAATTACATCTTGAAGGCACTGGAAGCCACATGAAAAGACTTGAAATATCTTGAAGCGACTTGAAAGAATTTGAAATGTCTTGAAATGACTTAAAAAATTGGAAGCGAATTGAAAAATGAAAAGATATTTTGAAGGTACTTGAGGTGACTTGAAATGTTTTGCAGGGAATTGAAGCGACTTGAAATGTCTTGAAGAGTCTTGAAGCGACCTGGGAAGACTTCAAAAAGACTTGAAATGTCCTTTAGCAACTTGAACAGAGATGAAGTGGCTTGAAGAAACTTCAAACGACTGGAAGAGACTTGAAGTATTTTGAAGGGACTTGAGGCGACTTGAAATATTTTGAAAGGACTTGAAGCGACATGAAGAAACTTGAAGCGATTTAAAAGGATTTGAAATGTCGTGAAATATTGCGCGCTCGGCCATCAAACCTACAGACATGCCATGAAAAGTCCCACTTTTATTCCTATTAAAACAATCTACTATTATCGCGTTTATGCGAACGGCAATAAGAATTTTAGTAGTTCTTACTTAAGTATCTTATTGTTCGATTTTCTCACTGTGATTCTAAACTACTTATGTTCAAAATCGCCAAAATCGACTCACGTAATTAACAGGTAGACTTTAAAATACTAGAATACAGTCTTAGTACAAAAGAAACAAAGCATAAGTGGAAAAGAAGAAGGAAAAGAAACTAATCTTAAAATACATAAACATATCAAAAGAAAGATATATAAAAGGGCCCATTCTATTAACGATTGTTGAATTAACGAGAATTTGAACAAAAATCTCCAACTGGTTATCTTTTTATGAACAGTTTTTTTTCCTTGTGTCAGTAAATTCAATCGCATTTTTACTAAAAAGGGATACATTTTTTATTGCTTTTCTCGCTACATTGACAAATAGAACTTTACGAAAAATGCCTAGACTGCGTCAGCATCCCCATTTTAACCAGAGGTCGTACTTATTATTGGCATGCGAGGCAACCTTTAGATCACAGGCTATCAATGGCATCCGTATATAGCAGCATTCGTAGTTTCGGACTTGCCAACCACGTCATCGCACGCATCTAAAGAATGGGAGAAATTAGATTCTATAAGAGCAAAAGAACTTCCAATAGACTGGAACAAAGGAACTCTAATGCTTTTATACATCATATAAAACACAAGATGTATAAGGTAATGCATAAAGTAGGTATAGCAGAAATCATTCTAGCAAAAAAATAAAAGAGAGAATAGGGAGCACTGTTATTCATGTGAAACGTGGGCTTTAACAAAACAACAAAGTAAAGTGAAGGCGGCAGAGATGGCAGAAAAATAACGTATAGAGCTAAACGGGAAGAAAGTCGATGAATCAAAGTGAAGTAAATTTAAATTAAAATTTAAATATAATCGAGTCAAACTCTACAAACTTTAATAAAAGTAAATTACAATAGGAACGTGTTTCGGGAGAAAACTACTCCCATCTTCAGCCCTAGTTTTACAAGAGATTAATGATACAATAAATGGATGAATTACAGTGGGGTTCTTACCTTAAAGAATGTTTAAATTATGTTGTCGTTTTGAAAGATTATTAAATTTGACGTTTTCAAAAGGTTACATGATTTTTTTTTATTCGAAAAAACTAGTTTTTAAAAATTGTAAAAATTAAAAATGGATTTAGCAGAATCTGGTAATTTTTCTAAAACTGTTTTAAGGGGTATAAAGGTCATAAATAATGAAATCATTATAACTGAAAGAAGTGACATTTGAGGTTAAAATATGTTGGATGGAAAAAATTAATTGAAAATTTAAAGCATTAAGGACCCCACTGTAATTCATCAATTGTATCATTAATCTCTTGTAAGATTAGGGCTGAAGATGGGAGTAGTTTTCTCCCAAAACATGTTCCTATTGTAATTTACGTTTATTAAAGTTTGTGGAGTTTGACTTGAATATATTAATTTAAAATAGGATAGAGCTAAATTGGGAGTAAAGATACGGTGAAAGAGAGCTGGTAAATTTTTATTTGCTTGTTCATCATATATGTAATTGCTGTTTTATTTTTATGCTTTTTTCACTTCTATTTGAAGTTCTTGTTCTTTCTCGATTATATTTTGTATCATTAATTAATAACAAGTTTTTCAGTCTTATTAGAAACAGAATGACTCTCATTTCGAAGTATTTTCGGTAATAGTAATTTCCGTATCAAGAAACGTAAATTCTAAAAAGTTAAAAACTAAAATTTATGCTGTTTGAACGTCAAAATGTCTAAACATTATTGTGTTATTACCTTTACTCTTCTTGTATATTTTTGTGTCTTTAAACAACCTTATTTGTCCAGGTTAATTTATAAACATGTTTCTAAATAAAAGTTCATATAATATATTTCATCCTGTCATCGAGTCATTCGTTAATTAAAACCATTTGTCCTCTTGAAATTACCTCCGAACCATAAATAGACATCAGCATTCTTGACACTGCAACAACCGATTCATTTTGTGGTGATTAACTTTTACTGTCACATTTTACAAGTTTTAAATATTACGGAACGTGTATAAGTCAACCAATAGTTTAATTTATGACTAGCTACCATTAATGAAAACTATCTCACTTAAGCTGTGAGGTATCGTCTCCAAACATCAGCCGATGGGAAAATCTGCTCATCGTGCGAAGAAATGTCAGGAATCATAATACTATAATTCACATCCATGGAGGACATAGCAAGATTCTAATTAGGATACAATAAACTTAATTAAATGGAAGCGGCTTTTTTATTGGTTTGTCAACTGGGAATATTTATGTTTGTACACACAGCAAGGCTGCACGATATTGGATACCTACTCAAGTGCTGATTCCGAAGAATAATAAAACAATAAACATTTAAATAAACAAGTGGGCGTAACTTCGTATGCGGCTACACGTGGAGGGAAAAATTATTATCTTAATTGGTAAGGAGGTTTGGCTCCAAGTGACAGTGAAATATGAGTGCTTTAAACTCCATGTTGTATTACAATGTGTAGAGATAAATATTTGCAATTCTCGCTGTTTTTGCTATATTTGCGCAAACGAGAGGAGCTGTTGGCCGAAAAATATTATTGCGATAGATAAGATCGCCATAAGTTACGAAATAACTTTTTTCGGTACATTTGCCGATAAAACAGTGGGTTCACCCTAAAAGTCCCGCGAGAATCGCTTATTGATATCGTATTTATAGGTATTATAGATTCTGTCGGCTGATTGAATGTTTATGTAGCCATGCTGGGACGCCCTACTGTCACCCCGAGCAAAACTTATTCATTCGCTCCTTTCAGAATAGCAGTAAACGAAAATATATGTAGCAAAACCGATTTATGCATGATAAAAAATTTAATTCGCTAGAATAAGCATGACGTTTTCTTGAGGAAAAAACTAAAATGGAATTATACATAGTGGAAATTTAATAGCTGTTCATAAAGTTTTTATTTATTTAATTTGCATAGACCTTCCGCTTTTTGATCTAAATACACTCATCGACAAAATCAATGTATGCAGTATAATAAATGAGGCTTCCTATTATTATTGTGATTTTCTTTTCTTTTTGAATTAAGATTCAGTCAGTCAGCGTATTTTCTGCTGGTAACGTTGTTTGTGACTGAGAGTGTGTTAGGAAATAAACCGACATATTTTAGACTTTAAAAATTTGTACACATTACGAATGTAATTTCGTCGAGTCAAATTCGCGCGTCCTTGCGTCATGCAGACCAAATATTGTTGGTGTAAACAAAATCTATCCGCAACATTTGCTCGTAAATGTTTGCGAATAAATATAAAGTACAAAAATTTAAGGCCACCGAAATGTCGTCGTGCGGACCTGCTCAAGTTCACTTGAATGAAATCCCAAAAGAAATGGCTATTGTTCAAAAATACAATAAAAGGGGAATATGAATAGCTTTCCTTTTAAAGAAATATGCTGCAAATTTGATTTACATATGGTATACATAGTCAAACAGAAAACGGCTGGTATTAAAGCGTATTCATCATCCTTGGAGGTTCACAAAGGAACGCAATAATTCTTTCCGAGGACGCTTTTTCCAGACAAAATCAAAATTATTATATTATATCCCGAGAGATGTAAATAGCGAATTTTTACAGCTGTAGAGCTGTAACTAAACTAAGTAGTGACATGTTCTCATGACGCACTTGCTTTTAAAACCGTTGGGTTTTCTGTGATTGAGCTTCCGCTGTTCTGTAACTGGAAAACGCTTTTAATTTGTCGTATGATTTTTATTGTCATGAAAACCATTACCGGACTCCTCTAAAAATCGACGCTCGGCTGTATCAATGATAACACTCACATAAAAATAAATAGCTTTTAGTCGACATATCCGAGCACGGATTTCTATAAAAGAAACGTAATCGAGTTTTGGGACCGAACATTCAGAGTTTGTCATAAAAACAATATTGCATACGCATTGTGAAAAAAGCCGTATTATGATATATCGTAAAAAATATAAAGACACCCCAACTATCGGGGTGGATTTCGCAACAAATCTGAGGGAATCTACTCGATAAATAGTTTTCTCCTTTGATGCGTTGGGGTGATTTTGGCGAGATATGTGCTTAGGTGACTTTTTATGGGGTTTAGTCCAGCCGTCAAAATATTTTTAGGGGGAACACGCTAACGACTCGGCATTGGAACGTGGCAATTTTTCGAGAATTTGGAGATACCTAATATAAAAGGTACTCCTAACACAACGCGTTCAGAAAATAAGTATTAATTAAAGCTGTTGAAAACAATGTTGTTCGCCTGGTGAAACTAGTGATCTAATATTTCGGCCTACAGATTACAAATTAAATTGCTTAGAAGACATTGTAATTAATATAATTCATCCAGACTACAAAGTGGACAAACCAAAATTAAGTAGCGAGTTCGATATCTGAAAGCATTTACCTATGGAATTTGAATTGAAGAACATGAAAACAGGGATACCTAAATGATAAAGACAAAAAGATAGAATAGCCGATAAACGAATATAAAAGAAATATGGAACAACAGAATAATTTAAAAAGAGTAAATACCCATAGATATAAATGAACACAAGAGCTAAGTAAAAAATAAATGTAGTTATAGTTTATAAAGTTAGAGATCAAAAATATAAGATACAGATAAAATAATAAAGCCATCAGAGAAAAGACAAAGAACTGGACAATAAGCACAGATATAAAAAGACATAAAAATAGATTCGAGAAAAGAAAAAAATAAATTTAAAAAGCAAGAACTGCAGAGTGTAAATTTGGCTGAAAATTAAATCGATATTTTTTTGCTACCATTATTTTGTAAATTACTTATTTCCTTCTTGGTGTTTTTAATTCCAAAAAATATAATTATTATATTTAGTTCAAATATAAAATTAAAAATTAAAAACATCCTTGATTGAGCATCCTGCAAACTATTTGATGCCTCAGCATCAGCTCAAGGTTAGCTGGAAGCAACAGTACACCAAATTTCAAATCAATCTGTGAAAGTCAGTAGGAGACCCTTTTGTCAAGTAGGAAATGATCTCATGATCATCAAACGCCTGAACAGATCTTCATAAATTATAGCTAAGAACCATCTCGATCAAGTCAGCTTTCAAACAAAAAAAAAACGCATCAAAATCGGTCCATTCGTTTAGGAGCTACGATGCCAAAGACAGACATAACACCCGTCTTTTGCGTCGGGATTTAAAAATAAAACAAAACTTGAAAGGAAAACAAAATAGTAGCCAAAATTTGCGTCGTTTTTTTACTAAATATTGATAAAAAACGAGACCTAAAAAGTTATTGTAAAACACGTGGACATTACATTTCTTCACGTCATTTAGGCTTGATTTTTTTTTTGTAAAATTGTAAAATTCCTTCAGCTCGAGAAAATCTTTGAGTACCTATGTAAGCTGGTAAGCCAGCCGCCCATCACACAAACCCGTTGACTTTCCTTCGTTCGCCGTCAACTCGAAAATTAAAACTTAAACGGCAGTGCGGAAGCATAAAGGAAAGCGAATCTCTTTCAAGTGAGATTTTTTCACACTTGCCCCGTTATTTAAAAATCCAGCGTGAAAATGCAATACCAACGGAGCTTTGATAGTGCAGCGACACAAAGTGCAAGAGGTCACCCATAGAGATCGGTCGACTTTGCAACAAGTACACAAACAAAGCGTTCATACATTGCTAAATACCACAACACCTCGGAATAGTCCTGTAATACTAAGACAGTGGACATCAAAGACCCCAAGTCTGCAGCGGTCAGTCTCCGCTGACAAAGAGCCGCTTTGACACCCTAGCCAACTTGGACACCACGACTTTAATTAACGCCCTCTGTCGGTATTCCTTTAAGATAACTTTGATTCAGTGCATCCGCAGTCCACACATAGCTTTGTTTGCATTTTGATATGAAGTGGCTTTGGGGACTCCTGCGGAAGCGCCACGGCAATTAACTTCTTCTCACGCAGGGAAAAATCATATCAATATTTTATTCACACGGAACATCTAGTGATACTTGGCACAGGTTGGGAATGCAAATAATAAAACATAAAAATTTTACCACAAACTGATGTAACTGTAAAAATAAAAAATATAGTGGCTACTTTGTTTCTATCCACGTGGCAATTGTAAGTCTTCACTGATGACATCCAATACGAAACTGGAAGAAAAAAGAACTGCACCGGGTATATACAAAGTGGCTGTCAAAACGCGCGCGGATGTCCTTGTGCAAAGTGCGGAAAGCCGTCAGTCGGCTGAACCTTTGTCTTTTACCACTTGAGTAGATTTGTCTTTACTCGGATTTTTACCTTGAGTCTTTGTTCGAGATGGGTGGTAGAATATCACCAGACGTGCATCCAGATTTTACGATTGAAAGAGGAAGAGCGTGATGCGAGAGTCGCGGTCATCGAAATCGAATTTACGGCCCCAATATCGAGGGTTCCCCCGTCATATATTATTTTTAAATTTGTCACAAACGTATGCCTTGGAAATTCGGAGAAGAGTTTTTCTTGCGTGAAAGTGACAAGCGATGCTTTTACGACTTTCGCATGGAAATATATCTTGGTTTTAAAAGAATAATATTGGTAAATATTTCAATGTGACAATGTCTTCTGTTCAACAGACTTATAACATTATCTAAAGTTGTAAGGATTTCGTTTTCACGATCTGTGAATATTTTATGAAGCCTCTGTATGCACGTACAGATGAGAGTAGTTATTAAGTTATACATTAATAAAAGTCCATTATCTGAACAAAAATGACCACAGATTAGAGAAGAGCAAAGATGCGGATTAAGTACGAGGGAACCTTTAAAACCTAGTGAATAAAGCGCAAACTTGCGGCTCTTTCCATTTAGGGTTTGTAATTAAGAAGGGTGGAAATTCATCAGAATGGACTTTAAAATAAAGTAGGTTTCGGTTTCCTGATACTGCGGACGGACTTAAAAAGCAGGTAGAAGAGAAAGAAAGTAAATATTCAATTTTAATTTAAAACATCACTGAGCAAATGGAACTGCTGAGCCTGTCTATTGACAAACAGTCGAAACGGAATCTTGTATTTATCAAAAGCTCTAGAATTTGATGGTAAAACAATATTGTCTCAATAACCGGGATCATCTGTTGGCCGTTAAAACCGTCATAATTTAATTTTACGATTGTAATGGGATATCGTTAAAGCATCGCAATAGTCATATCTCAGCCGGTTTCTGGAAGCCTCCCCTTCAGATAAATTAGAATTACGCAAGGCGTATCAAGGTAATATTGTAAATCTTGTTGTAATTCGAACGGCATGGCCGAGTAAGACGTAGAATCAGCATAAATTTAATAATTACTCAGCTCCAGGGAGGAATATTACCACCCGTGCCAATATATCTGTTTCATCGACTCGAAACTGATAAATCGACAAATCCACCCCGCAGTTATTCCATATTTCTGCGACTAACATAAAACTTTTTCGATTTCTTAACTTATCTAACATGGTATTAAAGTGATATTGAGAAATATGTTGACACGTGACGTGTGTATGCAGTTAGGACCCCAGGTTTTGTCCTATCGTATTTCGAAACACGTACTACTCATCTTCATTGATTTTCCGGTCGATAACATTTTCTTTTTGTACGTCACTCACTAGGTCAGGTTGGACTGCCAAAAACACTGGAATAAATTTGGAGAGGTCCTTTTAACACGGAAAGTACAGGAAGATTGAAAACTAAATTAGTCAAAGTTGGCTGTGTACGAAAAGTGGCATGTGCTACAAAGAGTGTTCAATTAAATTTTTTTAGCAAGCTATATCCCAAAAAATATCCTTTAAGATATTATTTTTATTTATTTTTTTAAATACTTAAATACTAGATTAAAAATTCAATGTCTGATAAAGACACATTAGAAACGATATCAACAGTGTGTTACATAATTTTTAATCAACAAACATCATGGAAAAGAATATCTATAGCACAATACGTTGATTTTGTAAGTTAGTATTGTGAATATTATAGCATGGAGAATTAGTGCGGCCATGCAAAAATGTACGTTTGTATGAAGCAAACCGTAAAAACAGAATAATTAATCTATTTTCTGCCATTGTCGATGTAATTTTAATGAAACTTTTATTTATCGAGTATTATAATATATAGCGGCAATATTTGCGTGTATACAATGGGATAAATTTCATGGGTCACATGTTATATTTCAAATTAGCAATTTAATTTCTGTTGTTTTCCCAAAAGTCCACGCATTTAATTTCTAGTGTATTTCCGGCTATTTGATCATAAAATCACCAATTCGTGTATAGGCATGTTTAGTTCAAAAACAGCATTATAAATGCATACGCAACAAACGTTAATTGTATAAATTAGCGCCGTTGTTGACACTAAAGTCGGCATTTAGGTATTATCCGGGCTGTCGAAACCTTCCAACCAATCAATCGTCCAATAAACTTGATATTGAATAATAAACTGATCCACCGTAGCCTCGAGATGGAGTTTGCGGTTTCGGCGGAAGTTCAGCTAAGATTTCCGCACGGCACATTACACATTCACCAACAGATCAGTCCTTATGCCCCGAACCACTCCGCCCTCGTCATTCCCTACATGATTGTTCCGTTGGCAGCCCTGTGCCTGCGTCCCTTACGCCACCGTGTTTGTTGTATAATACCGAAAGGGGGCAATCATATTCCACGCCACCACAAACTTTCGCGTTTCCCTTCGCCGGAACAACTTATTTCATCGATGTATTGTTTGACGGTTTCCCGCTACTTGCCGTGTATACTTATTTGCAGTTTTCATGTAAGGAAAGCTAAATTATAAGACGCTATTTCACGGACGGATGATTTATCTCACACCCCACACGGGGCTTCTTGTTTCCGTTTAATAAATATGCAGATAGTTCTGTTTCGAGTCTTGCTCACAGACAAAAAATCGACCGGAAGGAAAAATAAAAGAGATTTGCAATTTTATATTAGCGCTTAGGTCAAGCTTTTTTTACGAGCTTTATTTTCAAAAAGATATTGTTATAACGAAAGCTAATTAAAATATTCTCATTGGATCTCCATTACCAAATTTAGCCATCCTTTGTCCTTCAACTTTCCAAACCACTTTTATTAAAGCTCCTAAAAGATAAAGTTCAAAACAATTTTTTGCAGCTTTCTAAATCGAAATTTACCACGAGCCTCCAACATACGATCTTTCTCTTGAAAGATGAAAAAATATTTTCACACTCACCAGTCAACTTTAAAACCTTTGAAACCTAAGAAACCGAAACTAAAGCCTTTAACACATAAAACCGCTAAAACTAGCGGCATTCCAAACTAAGCAACCTGAAAATAAAAGCCCCAGAAATTGCAAGATGAGAAGTTCAGAATCCTACAATCTGAAAATTTAAGACTGACTTCCTGAAACCCTAAGAATTGAAAGGCAGATAACCTGATCTACGATTTGGAAATTTAAATACTCAAAAAAGCTTATAAAAGAGGATCTACAAATTTCAGAACCTTAAAACCGAAGAACTTAAGAACCTGGAAATTGGACGTTTAAAAATTCCAAACCTAACAACCTGAAACTATGAGTTGAGACTTATTCAATAACTTTACAACTTCAAAGCAAGAAAAGCTGAAAATTCAGAAAAGGAAAGCTTCGGAATTTGAAACAAGGAATTGAAATTTGGGAAGATAAAAACTGGAAATTTTAGGCTCCTGAAAGTCCGAGCAAATTCTGAAAGTGTAACAACCTGAAAATCCTGACAATCTGAAATGCAAAGAACTTGAAAATTAAAGAAGTTATAAACATTATAAATAGAAACCTGAAGTATAAGTAGGTATCCTAGGTATAGCAACCCTATTGAGAAATTGAAAGACTAAGAAATTAAGGCATTGAGGAATTGAGAGACTGACTTATTAAAAAATTGTCAAATTGAAAATTTGAGATATTGTCAAATTGAGAAATTAACACAAGGATTGAAAATTGGAGGAATTACTTAATTCGGAACGCGAAAAATCTAGATTGAAGATTTGAGAAATCAAGAAACATACAATTTGCACATAATATTAAAAAAAAAATAGTATAAGTAGGTATTAGGTTATAGACAAACTGAGAGATCGAGAAATTGAGAGATTTAGAGATTGAGAGATTGATAAATTGGTAAATTGAGAAATTGAGGAACACGTTCAGAAAATGAGAAATTAATTTTTTTTATTTAAGTTGAGAAATTGAGAAAGTGAGAAATTGAGGGATTGAGAAATTGAAAGTTTGAAAGATTGAGAGATTGAGGGATTCAGAGATTAAGAGATTGAGCGATTGAGAAATTGAAAATTTGAAAGATTGAAAGATTGGGAGATTCAGAGGTTGAGAGATTGACCGATTGAGAAATTGAGGAATTGACAAATTGAAATTAATTAATTGAGAAACTGATAGTTTGAAATTGAGAAATTAATTAATTATTGAGAAGTTGAAAGTTGGAAATTGAGAAATTAACTAATTATTGAGAAGTTGAAAGTTTGAAATTGAGAAATTAACTAATTGGTAAATTGAAAGTTTGAGAGATTGAGAGATTCAGAGATTGAGAGATTGAGCGATTGAGAAATTGAGGGATTGAGAAATTGAGATATCAATTAATTGAAAGTTAGAAATTGAGAAATTGATAGTTTGAAATTAGGAAATTGAAAGTTTGAGAGATTGAGAGATGGAGCGATTGAGAAATTGAGTAAAATTTAGAAATTCGGAATTTGGAAAATTGAGAAATTGATAGTTTGAAATTAGGAAATTGAAAGTTTGAGAGATTGAGAGATTGAGAGATTGAGAGATTGAGGAAAATTTAGAAATTCGGAATTTGGAAAATTGAGAAATTAGGGGATAGTAATAGGTGTTCAGAGAATGGGAAATTAAAAAATTATAAATTTAGAAATTGAGAAATTAAGTATGTAATTGAGAAACTGAGGTATTGAGAAATTGATGAAAGATTAAGGAATTGACAGATTGAGGAATTTAGCGATTGAGGAATGGAGAGATTGAGAGATTCAGAGATTGCGAGATTAAAAGATTCAGAAATTGGTAAATTGGGAAATTGAAAAATTGAGGAACAGGTTCAGAAAATGAGAAATTAAAAAATTTAAAAGTTGAGAAATTGAGAAATTGAGAAGTTGATAGTTTGAAATTGAGAAATTGAGGGATTGAGAAATTGAAAGTTTGAAAGTTTGAGAGATTGGGAGATTGGGAGATTCAGAGATTGAGAGATTGAGCGATTGAGAAATTGAGGAATTGAGAAATTGAAAAATTGAGAAATTAGGGGATAGTAATAGGTGTTCAGAGAATGGGAAATTAAAAAATTATAAATTTTGAAAAAGATATTTAGAAATTGAAAAATAAAGTAAATGAGAAACAGGTATTGAGAAATTGATGAAAGACTAAGAAATTGAGAGATTGAGGAATTGAAGAACTGATAAGTTTTCAGAAAATGAGAAATAAAAAAATTAAGAAGTTTGGGAAGTTGAGAAATTGAAAAAGTGAGATATTGAGAAATTGATAGTTTGAAATTGAGAAATTGATAGTTTGAGATTGTGAAATTGATAGTTTGAAATTGAGAAATTGAAAGTTTGAGAGGTTGAGAGATTGAGAGATTGAGAGATTAATAGATTGAGAGATTGAGAAATTGAGAGATTGAGAGATTGAAAGACTGACAGATTGAGAGATTGAGAGTTTCGGAGATTGAGAGATTGAGCGATTGAGAAATTGTGGAATTGAGAAATGGAATTGGAATTTGGAATTTTGGAAATTGAAAAATTAGGGGATAGTGATAGGTTCAGAGAATGGGAAATTAAAAAATTCTACATTTTGAAACATAAATTTAGAAATTCAGAAATTAAGTGTTGAGAAATTGATGAATGACTAAGAAATTGAGAAATTGAGGAATTGAAGAAATGATAAACTGCGTATTGAAAAAATTATGATATTAGGTAATTGAGAAAGTGAGATATTGAGAAATTGAAAGATTGAGGAATGGAGAGATGGAGATATCAGAGATTGCGAGATTGAGAGATTGAGAAAGTGGTAAATTGGGAATTCGAAAAATTGAGGAACAGGTTCAGAAAATGAGAAATTAAAAAATTAAGAAGTTGAGAAATTGAGGAATTTAGAAATTGAAAGTTTGGGAGATTGCGAAATTGATAGATTGAAAAATTAACTACTTGAAGAACTGAGATACATATTGAACAATTCAAAAACTAAGAAACTGAGAAATTGAGGAGTTTGAGACTGAGGAAAATCTAAATTGAAGAACTGAGATATCAAGAAATAGAAAATTTGCACAGAGTATTGGAAAAAATTATGGTATAAGGTAATTAGGACAGAATTTGTCTTTAGACTTTTTTACACATTAAAATTTAAATATGTCTAACTCGAACTCCACAAACTTTAATAAGTGTAAAATTATAAATGGAACATGTTTCGACAGAACACTACTGCCATCATCAGCCCTAATTTAACAAGAGATTAATGATACAATTGAATTACAGAGGGGTTCTTACCTTAAAGAATATAAAAAATTATGACATTCACGTAATTTTGAATTAAATTTGACGTTTTCAAAGGGTTACATGATTTTTAAAATATTTTTTACATAATGTATAAATTTCAAGGTCAAGCGATAGTCAACTTTTATTTCTAAATCTAATGTTATATATTTTAAAAGTGTATTGTTTCTAAGTCAAACTGGATTTAAAATTCGGCCTTCCATAAGAAACTTTTTTCTTTTACCTAACCGACTAATTGTAAGAGTTGCTTATAAAATTTTTTCGTTTCGATTTCAAGTATTCTTTTTCTTCTTACAACTTACTTAACTTAATCTGTGGAATCTGAATGAGCTGAAAACTCGAAACATTCTGAAGTTTCCCCAATGAAAAAAAAATATATTTTAGGACCGTCAAGCTCTAAATATATAATCTCAAACAAAAAACATTTTTTTAAACATTTGTGAAGCTACACACGCACATATTTTTTTCTTAAAGCTACCAAATGCCCATGACCTATAATCATATAATATGTATAGGAACAAAGAAATTTTTCCAAATTTTCTGTCAATTTTTGGGGTCAAATAAATGATGTAACTACTCTTTCCACGTTCAGGTATTAATTCAGAAGGGGACAAATATGTCATCAACACATTCTCTGAACACATATCGCAGACATTCCGACGAAGCTCGAGGGAACTTAGTAAGACGTTTGCGAATGACGCGAGATGAGCAACATTCTCCAAGTTCCATACATCAAACCCATTCCTGAAACCCTTTACCTGCACCCATAACTTTATCATGGTTGTTGTGAATTTCATCTATTCTCGTATTTCGTCCGTTCTCACATTGTTAGACGAATCCCAGTCTTAGGAATTTTTACATCAATTGTATGTTTTAAAATATTAAAGCTCAGTGTATTTTTTTATTCTAAACCTCTTCAGTAACGCCAAATTTTGTCTGCGTATTTGATCTACAATCGTAACAATTAACGTCATGATGTACAATTAGTACCAACTTGTAGACGTTGATAGAGTATTTGTTAGACAGAGTGGATTCAAAGACACGCCCAAACCTCCCGTGCGTTAAGATCTTCACATCCTCAAGAAGGCACCAATTTATTTTCATTACTGACTTTTCAAGCATTACGTTGCTTTTATCCGCTCTTTTGTTCTTGCGGCCGTTAATCGAAATCGTATCTGAAACTGATAATGTATGTAATTCGCAAAAAGTCGCGAAACCGTAATTTAATTAAAATTTCTCGGAACGATTAGTCGTGGTCAAAACACCAATATCCGTCGTGCCTAGAACTCCTTCACGTGTGAGAAGACAGACGGAAATGTTTTCTCCTCGTCGTGGTCACATACAAAGACAAATCAGGCTTCAAAAGCATTCATAATAATTTTTACACTTGACTTATCGAGGTGTATTTATGTCAGTCTGTGGGACTTATCAACTATTTCCCGTCGTGTCGCACTCATTTACTTTATCGCGTTGATCTCGGGCCCACAGGTAACATAATATCAGGGCCGGCCTCATTCCTACATATTTTATTTATCCAATAAAATAAATATCTTGTTTCATACTATTCGTATGTTTTGATGCGGCTGTTCGTGAGTCTGGTCTGTTAAATGAAATTAATGGCTTAATTCATAATAAAAAAGCCGCGGAAACGAGCTTCGGAAATTATCATTGGTTAGCAAGCGTGATGAAATTGGTTCGTTGGTAATATTTGGTCTTTCGAATTCTGCAGAAACATTTACGGCAACCGGCCATCAAAGACATTGATAAAATGTTTACCAACATAAATAAGCGAATAAATCACGAGATAAGCTACTAAATAGTTAAGCACTCTTGCGTGAAGTTTTGCTTGTTAATTACTCAGCGAAACCGAGATGCCAGTGTTGACCATTCAAATCTCTGATAGTTTTCGCGTAATTGTTCCTCGTTTAATTAAATTAAAAACGATACAAGAACACGCGATGTTCGAAATTATGTACTCGTCGTGTTTGCGCCATTTTCTTAGATAAATGTTTTCAACACTGTTCCGGATGGGTATGCATATTTATAATTTACTTGATATACCAACACTGTTGTAAAAGCAGCAGGGATGGAAGAAATTATTCCTTGGGAAAATATCAGATTATAACTTGTTTAAAACACGAAATCCGCAAATTAATGGGGACAACTTGGGAGATAAATCGGAATAATCGTCGATATACAGTTTATTGTGAGAACAGGTTGGGTCTGTGAGTTCGGTCTGTCCTAACTACATTTGTGGTGCCTATTGTATACAGGGTGATTCACGAAGTGTAGTAGTTCTTTAAACCTGTGACAGACCCTAATATGAGGAGACCTAAAAACAATTTGAACTGTAAAAAAAAACAAGATATATATTTAAAATTGACGCGAAAACCGATTGAGAACCGCTAGCATGATTGAAGAACCATTAGTAAATAAACTCTGAACTCTTGGCCTACACAAAAAAGGACTTTTTGCTGCCAATTAATTACTTTCAGTTTCACTTTGACTTTGACTTTACATTAATCGTTGTTTAATACTGTCAAAACTACGTTTAGGGGCCATATAATTTGAGGTTTAAATATCTACTATACTTCGTGAATCACCCTGTATATTCCTGTTTTCGGGCCTAATAACAAACTAATACAGACTGATCAATATAAAAAATGATTTGGTAACACTACAACGCTTATAAAAATTGGTAAGCCTGTGATTCCAATTGACATCAAATAATATAAGTCTATAGTTTAAGGAAAAAAACAAATCGTCAATTATTTAGTCGAGATGATTGTAAAATTTAAATGTTTGAATACATGGTGCCATCTAACGTTAAAGTTAATTAGGTCAGACGACATTTTATGTGTGTACCCGAAACGTTGCAACATAGTATAAAAGTCAGGTATAATCAGATTAATTCGAGAGCACTCGAACGAAGAACAAGCCATTAAAATGTAATGGCACCACGCAATGTCTATATAAGCAATAAATAGAACGGGCGGCCCATATGGCAACACTGTAATTACCACAATAGCCATAATCTATTTCAAACACGTAATATGACAGCATTAAGACTTCTTTCGGAGGAAGCCATTTAGGCTGCGTATCTGCATAAACCATCTTCCATATCCTTACACAGCTGTTATATTAGTGTCCGAAAAGCAGCCGAAACCACGACGACATAAGAACGTGCACCAGTATACATACAAACTGTCTAATCGACCCCTTTGTCTTACAATAACTCCGCAGTCGTCCTTGTCTGATCCCCACCTCTTGGTAATCCCTTCTCCGTCGCGAAATGGCCATAAGGACCCAAGGAGGCAGACCTGTTCACATGGACGCAGGAAGTTTGCATGATTCGGATTTCGGGCTGTTCCGTTTAACACTTGGACACATTCCCTCCCCTGAACCTTAATCACATGTCTGCCACCCACATTAAATTGTTATTATATAGGTGTTTTAGGCAACCCGAGGAGCAAGAAAGAATTCTTTTGATACTATGTAGATGAATTATTACTAATGCCACTTTTCCGCTGTTCATCTGCCATTATTAAAATCATTACATAAATGTAAAACGTTTTTTCAGACTATGCGCCATCACGATTCAAATTGAAATTAAACCTTCCATTAAGCGAATGAAGCCGAAACAATTGAAACCTTTTGATTTTAATTGGTCATATGAAGCCTGTAATTACATCAACCGAATTTAACACCGATGCCGACATGGGTTTTGTTGTTATATTTCGTTTTTGATTGCGCATCGATTTTCCATTCGGCTGTCGGCTGATATGCGGATGGTATTTAGTTGAAGGGATTATCGCTCTTGGACACTGTCTTTGACACATTCACAGCTCGCAATAATTGCACGGTCGGACCCCAAATAACTTGCACAATTCGGAGCAATCACCTGTTTTACTGACCATAACCCTGTGATTTACTGCCGCGTCTTGCTATTACGTCTAGCTGGATTAGAATCGTCTCAGATGATGTCGAGGGGATTCCGAATAATACGGACATATTTGATTAAAGTCATTCGAGAGAGGACGGGATTTCGTATGAATAGTCATATGAATAGTAAACGTTATACTACCTATGGCTAGATTTGCGTCGGGGGCAAACCGGAGAGGGAAATTTTGGAAATCGTTGAAAAGGAACCGAAACGCTTGACTGCAGAGCGATATTTCGATTTTGTAAAAGAACTATTGGATATTTTGTTAGAAGATGTCCCCTTAGCAATTCGGCGGATTATTTGGTACACGACGGAGCGCCTTGCCACTCGGCAGAAATGGTTATCGACAGAAAGACTACCAAATTCCAACGTCGTCGGATAGGCAGGTACGGTCCTGTTTGTTGGCCACCCCGCTCGCCGGATTTAATGCCTTACGACTTCTTTCTGTGGGTTGGATGAAACAATTAGTTTATGCTGCCCCTATAAACAAGAATTACGAGAACGTGCACGGGTAAGAAAACGAGAACGGGCTTTCCTCGTCAGCGCTGGCCTTCTTTTGTAACAGGTAAAAGAAGTACTTTTTACTAGAATATTTATAAATTTATTTATTTACATTTGAATTAGATCAATTAGTGTCGATACAGGGGAGGACTTGGTGGAGTTTTACACCTATAAGATTAGATAAAAAAAATACAAATTTTTTACTTTTAATGCCATTAAGCTGCGGTTTAAGGGGCATTTGGAAAGGACGAACAACTACTGGGTGAGACACAGAAAAAGTACATTCTGTGAAACAATGCTTTCTGTTTAGAAATATTTCCAGCGGCCAGTTGTGAAACTCAAAGCACAACCAAAGGGTCATAAACCTCTACCTGTCTAACGATCCATTTATGTATTTGTGCTTTCATCTTCAATAATGTAGCATACAATAAGAAAAAACTATAGGCAAGGCGATACGCATGTTTCTTGGTAGGTTTTAAATTCGTAAGTGTCAATAAAATGGTGACAAAAGTTACGTATGTTCAGTTCGATATTTTTGCATATTTAGCGACACAGTTTAAAAAAAATATATGCGTAGGTTCTAAAGCAATCGTTTTTCTACAACTATTCAAAATTTGAAGATTATTGATCAGTAATTAACAATACAGAGATTTTTATAAATGTACACTGCAAACTTGGGGTGAGAGAAGCGCCGCCGCCGGTCTATTTCTCAGTCACCCTGTATTCTAGATGTTATGTAAGAACCGCTACAAGAGAAACCAAGTTTCAGCAGGGAAGAATCAACAAATCATTAAATAAAGCATTGAATATTTCTTACAGTTGCTAATTAGCATGATTTCTTGTTGCTTATCTAGCATGATTAGGCAACCAATAATTCACGTAAATCGACCACCATTATCATTATCAATTTAGGTGTTTTTCATTTTATTGTAATGTATGGCAGACATGCATAAAAAAACTCTCGATTTTACATCCTAGGATCTCACTAATTTTTATAACCTCCACCACTCTTTTACACCAGCATCACAATGGAAACCCTTTAGTAAGTGCGTTTCGTAAGCATCCGGTTTATGAGTTTCGATCGATAGGCTGTAATAAACCACTTAAAGAAGCAAAGTTGTAAAGCTATATTTTTTATAGGGAAGTATACAAGAAAATAAAATAATATAGGATGACACAAGAGAGAGAAGAGAAAAGGAGAAGGAGGAATAATATAATAATCAAGGGATGGCAAAGTGAAAAGACAGAAGGAGAGGAAATTACGAGCGAGACAAATGGATTTATTAAACAAATAATCAAAGTAGAAGTAGATTTGAGAAATGTGATAAAACTAAGGAAAACGACTACACTGGAACTGGGAGGACAAAATTAAAATAATAAAAAATAAGAAAGTACATACTATAGTCGAGTCAACAAATATATAAAACAGGCAATCTTCGGAAGTCCTCAAGAACAGCTCCGATTTTAATGTTTTTTTTTAATGTTTGTGTTTATATATATTATTTAAAATCAGAAACCTTGTGAAGTGGGGAAATAATTATTTATATTGTTTAAACACTATTTATTATATTTATATAAAAAAGTTCTCATACAATACTTATTCTACAAATAATATACGAGATATATAAGTAAAATAAATTATTATGAATTGTGGATTATTTATTTTAGACATTTATAAAAAAGATTATTAAAAATTGTTCATCAATACTTGTAGGAAGGAAAAATTTGAGAATTTCCCCTGATTTCCATAGGATTCCCTGATCCATTCCTGATTTTTTAATAATGGAACCACCTCAAGAGTATACCCTTTCAAATAAAAGAAGAATTTTGGAAATCGGTCCACAAGTGACGAAGAAATCGAACAAAACAACATAAAAAATTAAAAAAGGTAACAAACATAAAAAAATATTAATAGTTATATCCCCGCTTCAAAAGGTTTCCGATTATAAATAATATAAAAAAACAACAATTAAAAAAAAAACATCAAAATCGGAGCTGTTTCTGAGGACTTCCGAGAAAAAGACTTCATTGACGCGACTGCGACTACTAAGGGAAACAGAAGATAAGAATAAAAGCTTCAAACAGAATGACAGAGAAAAAGAACAGAGCGGAAGCTACAAGGAAATATTTGGATAGAAGCAATAGAAAAGAAAAGCGAAGGGGAACGAATAAAAGTAGGCTCCAGAAAATCAAAAATAGGAAAAGAAGATTGGGAGTGGAACGAAAACAGTAAGAGCCAGGAAAAGAAAATGTTTCGCTAAGGCAGAAGAGAGACCCAAATACACGGACAAGGATAATGGAAAAAGGCGACGAAATGGAACAGCGACAGTAGGGGAAATAAGAGGAAACAAAAAAAACATAGCAGAGGAAACAGAAAACAAGACCAGACAAGAAGGAAAAAGAATGAGATCGGAAAAAATGAACAGAAAAAAAAACTAGAGGACAGAATGCAAAGAAGGCTTGAAAAATATAGGCTGCAGAGAGAAAGAGAAGGAAAAAAAAACTGGAAAACGGAACAAAACACAAACCAGGAAAATCGAGAAAAGGAGAAAAGAAAAACAACAAACGGGAAAATGAAAGAAGAAATAAGAATGGTATTCTGGAATGGGCAGGGGGGTAAAAAACAAAGACGAAGAATTCTGAGAATATATCAAAACATTCGATGTAATAGGTCTAACAGAAACATGGCTGCAAGAAAAAGATTGGACGAAATGGGAAAAGCAGTTAAACGGAAAATACCTCTGGAAGAACAGTTTCACAAAAAAAGAATACAAAAAAGGAAGACCAAGAGGAGGAATCCTAACAGGAGTTAGAAAGGCGTTAGAAGACGAAGAAGATCAAAGAGAGAACGAGCAGGATAAACGAAGGATAGTGATAGAAGGAAAGATAGGTATAGACAAAGAAAAATACAGAGTACTGACGATATACAGCACAAAGATGCAAACTACCAGAGAAAATATATACAGAAGAACGTAGAAGGTAAAGAAAATGAATATGTGATAATGGTGGTGACTTCAACGCAAGAGTGGGAGAAGGGGGGCAGGGAAACGTGGCAGGAACAAAAAGAAGAGAGGGTACCAAAAAAGAGGACAACAAGAGATAGAATTGTAAACCAAGAAGGGAAAAAATTGCTAAAAATGATAGAGGAAAACCGCTGGAGCATCGCAAATGGAAATAAAGTAGTAGCAACAGTAATCGATGATGTAATAACCAATGAGGAGGCGTTCAATAAGACAGAGCACATGACAGTACAGCAGAGAACAGAATCAGATCACATGACAATAGAGATCAGATTGAAAGGAAGAGAAAAGAGGGAAGAGAAAAAGGGCAGTGTAAAGACAGTATGGGAGAGCTGGACAGAAGAAAGAGAGAACTTAAGAAGGAAACAGAGGCCAGGAAAAAATGGGAAGAGTTAAAAAGAACGATAGAAGCGGCAGTAATAAGAAAAGAGAAAATAACTACACGACGAAACTATACGAATAGAAACGACCGGTGGGATAAGGAATGCCGCGATTTGAAGAAAGAAGTGAAGATGAAACTCCGGAAACTGAAAGAAAACAAAACCGAAAGACAAGAACACATAAAGAAAAAGAAAGAATACAAGCAAAAATGTATAGGAAAAAGAACATATGGAGCGAGAAAGAAAGGGGAAAAATTGAAGCACTAACATGCCATAAAGAAAGATGGAAATATATAAACGAGGCAAGAACACATGGAAGAGTATGAGAGAGAAACGAGTTGACGAGAGGTTAGTAAGAAGAATCGAAGAAATATATGAGGAAACAAGAAACAGGGTGAAAGTGGAAGAGGAAGAGAGTTTCTACACGAACAAGGAACTAAGACACTATTCTCCATATATATAAGTGACTTAGATGAAGCACTACGGAAAGCGCAAGAGGGAAGGAAAAGAAAAGATATGGTCACTAATTTTGGCAGATGACATGAAATGAGAGGGATGATTAGATGTCTAGAAAAGTAGATAAAGAAAGAGAATTTAGAGGTGAACGTAGAAAAGACGAAAATTATGATATTCAAGAAAGCAGGCGGAAGAGCGACGAAAAGGGAGTGGAAATGGGGAAACAAAGAAATAGAGGAAGTGAGTGAGTTCAAGTACCTGGGATACTACTTTAACCAAAGAAACAATGCATCCACACACATTAAAGAGCTGAGCAACGAACGAAATAAGTTAGTAGCGCAAGTATGGAGCATAGGAGAAAAGTTGCTTGGAAGGGAGTTTGAAAAGAAGGTGATGCTATTTGAAAGCCTAGGGAAGAGCGCAGTGCTTTATGGAGCGGAGATCTGGGGCTGGAAGAAACAAGAGAAAATAGAGAGGGGGCAACAAAAATACTACAGATGGGTGTTGGGACTAGACAAAGCTACGCCCGGGTATATGGTGCTAGAGGAATGCAAGAGGGAGAAAATGAAACTAGAAGCGGACAAAAGAGCGAGTAAATTCGAAGAAAATCAGTGGGAAAGAAAGGAAAAAGACTATTGCAAGAATTCTTGAAAGAAAGAATAGCAGGAGAGAAGGAAGAAAGATGAAAGTATTATGAGAGGAATAGGCTGGGAAGGAAGGAAGTGGAAAACAGAAGATACAGAGGAGAAAGTATATGGGCAGAGACAAGAGAGAGGAATAGGGACTTATGCAAACAGGAGAGAAGAGAAAAATACAATGTGAGGTACGAAGAATGGATGACGGAAAAAGAAGGATAGATGTATGATAGCAAGATTTAGGTGTGGAAACGAAACGAAAGAGAATGAATATTGGATGGAAGAGGAGAAAAGGTTATGCAGAATGTGTTGGTAAGAAAGAGAAATAATGGAACATCTGAGAAGGTGCAACGAAATGGAAGAAACGGAGAAAAAGACACGAGAGTTATTGAATGAGTATGGACGAGGAAGAGAATGGATGAAGAGCGTGATACGAAGAAGGAAGAGAAAAGAGCAGCAGTAGAGAAAGGGGAAAAGGACAAGTGTAGAGAAAATGAGAAGAAATAAGAGAAAAAAAGTTGATTTAATTGGCCATGGAATATACATTCTTTATTGTTATTTTTATTTTCATTTTATTTTTATATTCGACCTCGAAAGAGTGAATAAAGTTGTATTATTATATTATTATTAGTATGATCTAGTGAGGATTTTTATCATTTGAGCGAAATAATATTTTCATGTGGTTGCAGATTTTTATGTATTAATTAACCGCCCCAGATTCGGTGTTAAATGAAAATTTATAACAATCAACATAGATAAGATTCGCCAAAACTAAATAGACACAACAAACAAAAAACTGCAAACTATCCAGGACGATATTTATTTTTCCATTACGTATTTAGTTAACTCCTAATATAATAACGACAATGTTAATAAAAACTACTCACAAAGTAAACCAATAAAATGTTGTAACATTGACTTGTGAAAACATCTGGTGAACAAACTTGTGGACTATTTATGTGAAGCTCCTCCAATTTGATATGTGCATTTAAATCACTCGCCGTGTCGATTATAAAAAACTCACCCCCACATCCAGCAGAAATCTCTATTCGAGTGTGAAACTTATAATATTCCGCAATTTGCGCCTCCGTTGATGGAAAATAATATTTAATACCGCAGCCTTGTTTAAATTGAGAATGAGATTATATACGGTCCATCGAGAAAAAATTACTCGGGGGTGTTTTTATAATTGACGTATTGTAAAACATATGATGGAATCTTAAATGTATCAACGCCACGCTGCGAAATTTCGACGTCGGAACCTGAATTTAGCTCGAAAAGGGTTCGTTCAGTATGAGCTTTGATGTTGACCAGTGCTTCTAATTTTATTCACTCCACTCTAACTCATTTATACAACACAAATGACCATTGGTCTCAGTAAATTACTTGTCAATTGCTTTCACAAAGCTCTGTAGAGTTTAATTTAAATGTTGGCACCCTCTCGTCATAGCTTTTAAGTGAAAATGCACTCCGCCCAAGCAGAGAGGAAAACACCGGCAATCGATGGACTGTGACGAATAATGTTTTTGTCAAAGATAAACACTATTAGAAATTAATGGCCGGATTTTAAAACGCACGGAAGCACTATCGGAATAAATAGTCCGAAAAAATGGTTCCCAATTTTTCGAAAAGCTATAGGTTTATTAAAATGTTTTTTGGATGCAGTGGTTGGCATTTCGTTTCCCAAACCCTTCCTAAATAAAATTTGTTTACCTTTAACTCTCAGTACCCAAAAAAGTGGTTTTAAGCAAAAACTAGCAAAACTGCATATGACAAAGAGGTAACCGCGCAAATATTAAAATTTTTAGGAACAAAAGAACTGTGAGCATTAGGTATCAACTTTTACCTCTTCTTTCTGCATCGTGACCAGAAAAAAAGGTAAAAAAAAAGGTAAAAAAAAAATCTATTTTGTAAGTATCACATACACGGTTGTTACCACAATAATTTGCCTTCATAACCTTTAGCCCATACGGATGCGATGACAATTTTTTTTACCCTTTTCGCAGCTGGCTGTCATCACTATTACTGAAATTTTCAAAAAAAGGTTTGAATAACCTAATAACATATTCCATGAAGGTGCTTAGCAAGGAAACACTCTTTTCTTTTTGCTTCTCTTATCTATCAACTTGCCACTTTCGTAATTACAGTAATGAAATACCGCCTTATTATATATTATTATTTAATTGTTATTTATTAATATTTACCTATGCAAAAGATTCACATGCATTTCTTTTTCCTTCATGCTTATGAACCCATCCCAATTATGTATAATTACACCATAATTGTGATAAATTACCCGGATTAAGATATTTACAAGAGTCCCGTGTACGAGATGAAAGTCCACTTGTGATGACTGATTTATTCGTACGCAATGTGTGAAAATAAAACGGTTTCACGGTCTGCTAGCGGTTGGTTCAGGCTTTAATGAATTTCTGAATAAAATTTATATAGGAGGTAACGGCTCATTTTATTTTACGAGGTTATAATGAAATTTCTGCAGTTCATGTGACAATTTAACAAATAACAATTTGTCAGACACAACTCAAAAATAAGTACATTGTAGGAACTTGTAATAATATACGGTGGTTTACTGCGTATAGCATTCGAGACACATTCGCTATTGCCTTTATGAACAAAATAATTGGAAGTATTTTAATGCATAAGTTAGAGCATCATTCTCACTTTATCTTAAACCAATTTCACGCCGCACATGAGCGTTTAACTATGCATTGTTCCTACTTTTTGATATTCAAACAATACCTGCATACCCGAAACCAAAACCGGAACCGAATTGATGGAAACTCAAAATATCTTTACGTTTTCGATTTAAAGTAGATAAATTATTTTTGATTGAAGCACCGTAGATGCAGATATCAGTAGTTTTTTAGCTAGTTGTAATTTTGAAAATAATCTCCAATTCAGGCAGTCCCACTACCATTGTGTTGTTTTGCGCAAAAACCTACAAATCGAACAAATTAGTAAATAACACGTCAATTTTCTAATTACGTTATGATTCCTGTGATTCACGTGCGTGTTATTTCGCTTAATACCATTTGTGACACCGCACACGATTGATTGTTTAACATGCAATATCACACGATATCACTGCCAGATACGATTAAACTTTGCCATTATCAATGTATTGAAAAAAGTGGTGTCGTTTGTGCGGCAAACCCGAGATTAAATAAATCTCCACGTCAGCCGGGATCTTATCAATGGGAATATTTTCCAAAGTGTCACTGGAAATCTATAGGCCGCGCGTCCTAATATGAAAATATTAAAAATCCCGGCGATATCCTTTTAAATGCCATATTAAAAGAAATTAGCATGAAAATGGTTTGACAGCTGAATGCTACGTCGTTCTTTTTAAAGCGCAAAACGCCTCGAGCTCGAGTCTAGAAATGCACTGAAATACTGAATTTCCATTCATATTCATTCGGTACACCGCCAATTATTAGCGGGTTTGTTTGTTTGACTGAATTTGTATGCATGGAATAAATGATACTGCCGTGTTATCATGGATGTATCGTTTTTGCTCTAATTGACTACACTCGTCATATGTTTGAACTGATAGGAGTTTTTGTGCGAGCGGAACATCATTTATGGGCGGCCCGGTCTGCTGAAATGAGAATAGAGGAACTGATTTGGTTTTTAATTTGGCTGGAAAAAATGCCACGCCAGCGAGTTCGAAAAAAATTAGTCAAAATTGGCCATGCACAAAAACCGGTTGTCTTGCTTCAAAATAATGTCAACTTGACTTTATTTAAAAATTTAAAAATAAGTGTTGCCGACGGAATACAAAATTTAGCAGACCAAATTCCGTAATAAATACCTGCATTATGTTTTGACAACTGGATAACGAATAGAAGAAACAGAGTTGACATTCGTAGCTAATGGTCTCTTGTTTGACTCCGGTCGGGTTTCCGGCACGTGACTTCCGGACTCTAATGCAACCGTTCCTACGACTCAAATTACTCACCCTCCATCTCAAACCAAAATAATTATTTACTCGGCGGTTGATTTTTAATAATCCACACACGACACGACAATCAGAATTAATTTACTTCAGGAAAAATAATATTGATTTCGAATTTGATGCAATTTCCGGTGTATCCTCAAAGGAAATAAAATCGACGCGTGACTTCTTCCATCCCGCAAGCCCACCTAGTCGTCGATAATATTGTGCTTCTAATTTTAAAAACGCTCTGATTATTTGGAGCGGAAGCCGGTTTATTTGGTTTTGTTTTATTAGTTGCTTCTTCCTATTCTTATCTGTTATCAGGGTAAATGTAATATTTACCGTAATAACACATTTGAGTCGCTTAATCTTTATTGAGGAAAAGAAACACATCGACCTGGTTTAGTTTGCTTTTGCTGCAGAAGTCTCGAATTGAACTTCAACATAGGGACTGGAAAATAGTACCTACTGATGAACTTTATTACAATTTATTACAATAATAAATAAATATTTCTAATAGAAATAACTTATTGTAGCCTTGTCCAGTGTAATGCTACGGAGAGATCGAAAACTAAATTAGTCAAAGGTGGCCATGCGCGAAAAATGTCAAATATAATATTGTCAACTTGACATTACATAAATAATTCTCTTAGACTACGACAAGCGGTTTTGCGTGTATGGCCACCTTTGACTAATTTAGTTTTCGATGACACTGTTCATATTGTATGTAATATTAAATCAGTTGGAAGTTCGAAAAATTATTATTTAACTTTTGGTGTTTTGTAGACTATTTCCCATGATTTTACCTACTTACATAATATTAATACCAAAAAGATTCCTGCTAGTCGGTTTCTAAGATTTACTTATGTATAAACTTAAATTTGGTTTTTTCCTCTCATTCTTCTTTTATTTCTTACACCATCTCTTAGATTATTCTTCTGTTTCTGTGTAACTCACGGAGGAATAATAAGAAATGGAGCCAGCATCCCAATACTAAACATATGCAGCGCTATGAAGCCAATTAACTTTGGGCGGGGGGGAATAGTGGTTTGTTTTCTTTCACACGATAGAATGTGCCTACGATGAGTGTGCGGACTCTCTAGTGGCGTGGCTATCAGTTGAGGCACGGTCATTTTCCCGAAAATGTTCATAACAAATCAAAGCATTTTTAGGTACCAGCCCTACATCAACACTAACATTTAAGGCAAATAAATACATCTGTCTCGTGAGTTCATCACTGGAAAATCTGTAACAGATTTTATTAAATCCATTATTGCAATCCACACCGAAATTTGTAAGCCACTGAGCTGATACAGCCACCACGTGCGTTGTGGAAAGTCAAGTTGGGGTTCAAGTAATCTAGTTTTTTACACACATAACACTCTAACCATGTTTACACCAATGTCCAAATTCAATTTACCACAAAAAGATTACAATAACAATGGTAGACATATTCTTTTTCCACAACCACACATGCTGCTGCAGTGCTACCAAACCTATGCATAACCTGGGCATCAAGGTTCAATACAATGTGGGTACAATAGCACTGTACTTTTTACATGACATGGCAATGTCGTAATTGTGTTAATCAGAATGTGAGACGTCGGCGGCATCACCAGAAAACAATAATAAATGACTCCATTTCTTATTATTCCTCCCTGGTGTGACTCGTTTATGTAACCTATCATGTTTTCATTATATTGGGTCCAAATATTGTCTTCATTATCTTCCAAACTGATTTTCATATTCCGACATTCTTTATGCATTCCAGAATTTAATGAATAGTCTTGATGATAATAATGAGTACCGTCCTTTGACATATCAATTTGGTTTTTGTGTTCTGTAGCATCTTTCCATGATGCTCAAAGCAAAGCATCCGAAATCATGAGGCTCGAGGCCCTGATGAAATAAAGTGTTCCGTGTGTAGACCGAGAGACAATTTCACGAGAGACAAGAATGGAACTTTCAGCGATGTTAAAATTAATGTTGGAGAAAGGAGAACACTGAGAAGGGGAAAAGAAAGAGAGACAATGGGAGGCATAAAACAGGAAAAAAGAAAAAACAAAAAAGGTAGCAGAGGAAACAGAAATCCAATAAGAAGGAAGAAGAATAACATGGGAAAAGAAAGAGATGGAAGAAATTAACAGAAAAGAAAGAGGAATAGAAAAACTAGAGGATAGAGTGCAAAAAAGGCTGGAAAAATGTAGGTTAAGCAGAGGGAAATAGAAGGAAAAACAACAAAAGGGAAAAAGAAAGAAAAGATAGGAAAGGTATTCTGGAATGTGGCAGGGGTAAAAAACAAGGACGAAGAATTCTGGGAATATATCGAAACATTCAATGTAATAGATCTAACAAAAACATGGTTGCAAGAAAAAGATTGGGCAAAATGGGAAAATACGTCTGGAAGAACAATTTCGCAAAAAAAGAACACAAGAAAGGAAGACCAAGAGGAGGAATCCTAACAGGAGTTACAAAGGGGTTAGAAGACGAAGATGCAAACTACCAGAGAAAATATAGAGAAGAAGGTAGAAGGTAAAGAAAATGATTATGTGATAATGGGAGGTGACTTCAACGCAAAAGTGGGAGAAGGGGGGAGGGCAGGAAAACGTGGCAGGAAAAAAAAGTAGAGAGGGTACAAAAAAAAGGACAACAAGAGATAGAATTGTCAACAAAGAAGGGAAAGAATTGCCAAAAATGATAGAGGAAAACGGCGGGAGCATCGCAAATGGAAATAAAGAAGGAGATGAGGAAGGAAATTATACGTACGTGGGATGGTTTGAAAGAGGCACAAATATTTTTTTGAAATTTTTTGATTAATTCCATTTTCCAAATTGGAAGACACTCGAAAATTTCTAAAACTAGTTCTAGCAGGAAGATTTACAAACGATTGTTTGAGGCTCTATAACACGTGAAATAGTCAAAAACTGTCATGCCAGCGGCTTGAAAAGCATATTTTTTGACAATTTCTGAATAATTTTTGTTTCTAAGTCGAAACACACTTTACTTCAAAATTTCTAAAACATTCTAGTTCCAACAAATAAACCTATGAACGAAAATCTGAGATTCTACAACATCTGAAATATACGAAAAGTGTCATGCCAACAGCTTGAAATTAACAGAAATATTTTTTTTATTTAATTTCAGTTTCAAAATTAAAAGACACTACTCCAAAAATGCCTAAAGCAGTTTGGTTCCAGCAGAAACGTATACAAATGATTGTCTGAAATTTTGCAATATCTGAAATAGTCGAAAATTGTCATGACAATCTTTTGAAAAAGGCACAAATATTTTTTGAAATTTTTTATTTAATTTCAATTTCAAAATTGAAAGACACTTTACTTGAAGATTTCTAATACAGTCTAGTTCCAGCAGAAAAGTTTATAAATAATAATCTGTGGTTCTATAATATGTGAAATAGTCTAAAATTGTGAGGACAATTTTTTGAAAAAGGCAGAAAAATTTTTTTTTTATTAATTTAAATTTCAAAATTGAAAGACATTTTACTCGGAAATTTCTAAATCAGTCTAGGTCCAGCAGAAATGTTTACAAATGAAAGTCTGACGTTCTATAACATGTAAAATAATCGAAAAGTGGCATGACAGCGGTTTGAAAAAAAGCACAAATATTTTTTGAAAATTTTTGAATTATTGCTGTTTTAAAATTAAAAGACACTTTACTTGAAAATTTCTAATACAGTCTAGTTCCAACAGGAAGGTTTATAAATAATAGTCTGAGGTTCTATAATATGTGAAATAGTCGAAAATAATCATGACAATCTTTTGAAAAATGTACAAATATTTTTTGAACTTTTTTAATTAATTTCAATTTCAAAATTGAAAGACACTTTACTTCAAAATTTCTAAAACAGTCTAGTTCCAACAAATAAACTTATGAACGAAAATCTGAGATCTGAAATATACGAAAAGTGTCATGCCAACAGTTTAAAATTAACAGAAATAAATTAACAGGAATAGTTAAAAAGAACAATAGAAGCTGGAGTAATATGAAAAGAAAAAATAACCACACGACGAAACTATAGGGATAGAAACGACTGGTGGGATAAGGAATGCCGCAATTTGGAGAAAGAAGTGAAGAGGGAACTCCGGAAACTGAAAGAAAATAAAACCAAAAGAGAAGAATACAAGCAAAAATGTATAGAAAAAATGAACATATGGAGCGAGAAAAAATTGAAGCACTAACATGCCAGAACGAAAGATGGAGATGTATAAACCACCCAAGAAACATTTCATGGAACTATTGGAGGGAAAAAACCACGGCACGGAAAAGAAGATATAAGAAATAACGACAATACACGAAGGAGAGAAAATAACAAGCGAAGAAGTCAAGAAACAAATAGAGAAACTAAAGAAAAGAAAAGCGCCAGGAGAAGACGGGATAATAAACGAGGCATGGATTTGTGGCACAAAAGAAGTATGGGAGAGGCTGACAGAGATACTGAATGAGATATGGAAGGGAAAAGGTTTCCCGAGTGAATGGAGGGAGGGGTTATATGCTCCATCTACAAAAGAGGCGATAAAGCAAAAGCAGAGACTACAGAGAGATTACAGGAGAGATTAGCGAGAGAATGTGAAGGGAGAAAGATACTACCGGAGGCACAGGCAGGATTCAGAGAAGGCAGAGGCACAATGGACAACGTATACGTTCTGAACCACTTGGCAGAAAACAACTGGAGAAAATAGGGGGGAAACTGTACACGCTGTTCCTGGATTTGAAGTCAGTGTTTGATAGTGTGGAAATGGAGAAAATATGGAAGAGTATGAGATAGAAAAGAGTGGACAAGAGGTTAGTAAGAAGAATCGAAGAAATATATAAGGAAACAAGAAACAATGTGAAAGTGAGAGAGGAAGTGAGTGAATGCTTCTAGACGAACAAGGGACTAAGACAAGGATGCTCTCTCAGCCCGACCCTCTTCGCCATTTTATATAAATGACTTAGATGAAGCACTACGGAAAGCGTAAGAGGGGGGATAGTAGTAGGAAAAGAAAAGGTGTGGTCGCTAGTTTTCGCGGATGACATGGAACCAAAGAAATAGAGGAAGTGAGTGAGTTCAAGTATACCTGGGATACTACTTTAACCAAAGAAACAACGCATCCACAAACATTAAAGAGCTGAGCAAGAAAGGAAATAAGTTAGTAGCGCAAGTATGGAGCATAGGAGAAAAGTTGTTTGAAAGGGAGTTTGAAAAGTGGGTGATGCTATTTGAAAGAATAGTGAAGAGCGCAGTGCTGTATGGAGCGGAGATCTGGTGCCGTAACAAAAATACTACAGATGGGTGTTGGGACTAGACAAAGCTACGCCAGGGTATATGGTGCTAGAGGAATGCAAGAGGGAGAAAATGAGAGTAGAAGCAGTGGGAAAGAAAGAAAGGAAAAAAACTATTGCAAGAATGTCTGAAAGAAAAAATAGCAGGAAAGAAGGAAGAAACATGAAAGTATTATGAGAGGAATAGGCTGGGAAAGAAGGAAGTGGAAAACAGAAGATACAGAGGAGAAAGCATATGGGCAGAGACAAGAGAGAGGGATAGGGACATAATGCAAACAGGAGAGAAGAGAAAAATACAAGAATGGGGGGGGGGTACCAGTATAAGCCTAAAAAAGAAAAGGAAAAAGAAGGATAGATGTATAATAGCAAGATTTAGGTGTGGAAACGCAACGAAAGGGAATGAATATTGGATGGAAGAGGAGAAAAGGTTATGCAGAAAGGAAAACAATGGAACATCTGAGAAAGTGCAACGACATGGAAGAAACGGAGAAAAAAGCACGAGAGTTGTTGAATGAGGATGGACGAGGAAGAGACTGGATGAAGAGCGTGATACGAAGGAGGAAGAGAAAAGAGCAGTAGTAGAGAAAGGGGAAGAGGACAAGTGTAGAGAAAAGGAGAGGGAATAGGAGAAAAATGTGGATTTAATTAACCATGGAATATAGATTAATTTTTATTTTTTTATCTATGCATCGATTTATTATATTCGACCTCGAAAGAGTGAATAAACTTGTATTATTATTATTATTATTATTATTATTATTATTATATTATTAAAATTAATGTTTATTTTAATTTATCTTTTTTTTATTTTATGTACAGAAATAACACATGCGAAGAAAAACTCTGTACTGTTCAACTTTTGAATGACCTATTTTTTCTTTTCTGTTATCCTATTGGATCAAACTTCAATTTATTGTTAATAGTCCAAAAAGTTACTTCTCTGGCTTTGTCTGGTTTTGCATCTCGGGGCGTCCGACTCGAAGATTTATTGTCGGGGGCCGCATCGGCAAAAACTAGGTTGAATTTGTAAGTTGTATTGCAGATAAGTTATCGAGAGCATTCGAAATGCGTCTTCGGCATTATGATTTATTTTCGCGGTGTGGCAACGACACGGCCCTCATCAATCTACCGCGACTTTTCCTGAGATATCTCGGGGCGATGACGTCTCCGTGACGGACGACTCTCCGTTTCCAATCGATGCGCCTTGTTGTGACATCGTCGAGGGGCGAGATATAAAGTGTTCACTGACTTCACGGGGTAACTTAATATGTCAGCAGTCGGACATCGATAACGGGGTCGCAATACGGAGATGCTCAAGAAGCCAGACGGAGTAATCGGGATAATTAGTGATGGTGGAGCTTGGAATGCCGCGGAGCGAAACTATTTTAAAGAATTCAGAATGATATTGTGCCGAAACAGAAGAATTCTTTGATTTGCTTCGCTGGAAAAAAGCAGTTTGCATCAAAGTTTTTTGGTTTATTGGACCTAAAGTTAATTATAATCTATAATTAAAATTAATGTATTCGCATCTTCTATAGGTTGCATTACCGTCAAATTAACTTGAATGAATTATAGAGCTTGGCAGTCAAATGATTTTTATTCGGTAGATCAATATTTCTCTGGATAAAATTGTTCCAAAGCATAATTATGTTGATTGATAGCTACAGTGCTATAGCGAACGCCGCCTTTCATTTCTGATGTTATCAGATGTTAAAAATTTTGGTTTTGTAAATTATCTGGCTTTCAAGTGCTCAGGTTTTTGATAGTTAGTCTGGCTGTTTCTTTTGTTTTCTAGGTTTTCATGTTTTTATAATTTCAAGCTCTTAAGATATTAAGGTCTCCAATTTTCAGATATTCACGTTTTCAGTATAGATACCAGAAATCCGAAATTTTTAAGTTTTCAGTTTTTCAGGTTTTGAATTTTTTATGTTCGGGAATTTATTTGGTTCTCAAATTTTTGAATCCTTTTTTACCCTTGATTGCTCCTCCAATGTCTTCCCAGGAACATAAAACTCGGTACTGTTAGTAATTGTACTGTTAGCATATTATAATTAAATTTTAATTAATTATTACCTATTTATTAAAAAAATATAATTGCTCTTTAATTATTCATTGCTGCTATTATTATGTATTCGAATATTATTTTTTTAATTTTGTACGTACTGTAGTAAAAAAAGATAACGACTACCAAACATTAAATGCAACAATTACTATTTTATGGTAGTACGGCAAATTATAACTTGGTATAAAAGATAATTAATACTTATTGAATAATAAACTGTTGTGGGAATAAGTTTTGCTTCAAAGTCTACCAAAGGGAGACTTTTATATCAAAACGAATTTTGGACCAAAAGGGTTTTTTGACGTAATTACATTATAACGGTGACTTATGAGATCATCCACCCTGAAAGAAAAATTCACGATTCAAATGAATAAGACAAGATGGACAGGATGAGTTATGGCCTGTTTTAAATGTGCACTACAATGTTAATAAACAGCAATTAATTCATTTTTCATACATGTTATTATGGGAAGAAAAATCGCTTAATGTGTGGTATTCCGAAGAGATAAAAGCAAGCGGATGTCCGGAACAACACGGCAGACAGATGATAATTGCCGCTAATCGGTGCGAATGATGTTATTTATTACAGACCTATTCTTTTTTTAACATTTAAGTTTATTTCATCAGTCTTGTGCAGCAAAATTGACGGTTCTAAAGTGCCAGAAGTTGAATAATTTTGACTGGATTTGACGGAAACATATAATAAGATAATTATTGTGCAAAAAAGCCCTGTTGTATTTTGACTGTCTAGTTTTGACAAAATATTTTTGCAATAGATACATTTAAATAACAAATGGGAGTCTTTCTAGTTTGCTGAAAAAGCTTTCAAACATTCATAGCTTTCCCTCGTCGCGCATAGCACATTCTTAAGTTACTCACCCCTGAAGAAGAAGTACAAGTGTAGGGGTTAGCTGCTCATTGCCTTTTCTATTGCCAGTTTGACCTTTTCGAAATGCCACTCTAGAATTACTGTCTCAAGACGACTCTAATATTTAAGCTCGATTTATATTTCAATAATAGCGGCTTTGCATTGTTTGAAGTTTTCGCAAGCAAAGAAAACTAAAGGTCGCAGGGCTTGAATTTTACAAGAGCGAGCCTCGTATTTACAAAATAATGGATTAATTGTTTATTTGAGATGCTCGTGCGATCTTTAATTAAATCACCATTCATTGAAAAGTTTTCTATTGAATGTGTGCCCACAGAGTTTCCACGGCCCAACCACTCAAAAACATTTTATTTTGAAACAATACCGTCTGTGCAACAACAAAGATCGCAAACAATGTTGTCTGGAAATACTTATTATAACAATGAAATCGTATTCGCTTACCTCGCATTTTTTGTTCATCGAGGAGTTGTCTTTCTAAGTTGTCTTTCACTTCTCGTTCGCGTAACACGTCCATCTTCAGTTCGGCTGCAACAAAGAACAAATATGTAATTGTGTTAGGACCATTGAAGGGAGATTTGTTTTATTCGAGACTTGTAAATAAAGAAGTTAGTAAACTTCACGTGCGACGTACTTCTTTTAGTCATACAGTCTAATTTTAAGTTTAAGATTCGACACCTGTTGCCTTAGTGTACGTCATATTTCTTATCAAATCATCTAGAAATTGTTAGTAGTTTTCAACCCTACAGAATCTTATGGCACTAGTTTCACCAACGTCCTGAAGATGGTGCAGTTTAAAACCACTTAATATTGTTATTTTCCGCAGCCACAAGTTTGTTTTCGTTCGGAATTAAGGAGGGAAAAGTATTAAGCAGTTATTGAACTTACATTGCCAATAAGTATTCCAACAAAATGCTGTAATTGCGGTGGTAATCGTGGCGAGTTTAATAATTCGGGCATCTGCCGTCACACAATTACCAGAATCAAAACATCTGCGTAATGGCAGCCCACAAATCAATTAAATTCGGTGGCTGAATAATTGATTACGTTGTAAGTAGATTTACGTGTATGAAAAGAAATATCAGGGAAATTTTCTTGAAGCGGGCGCGCTGAAAGGAAAACAAATAACGAAAAAATGATAATGTAAAATCTCCCCCGTTCGAATTAACAGGCTGAAAGGAAGAAAACGTAACTAAATCTTTATCAACCGCAAAATAGCGATGATAAATGGATTGCATTCATCTGTGTGTAGCGGAAGAAAGCAGTCAGTGAATTTGTAGCTGAAACGGAGGCCGCAATGAATCAATTTCTTTCTATTAGAAACACCGTCTTTGGGAGGATCTTTAAAGTTCTAATTAGGACGAATAAATCATTCGGCACCTGACGCTTCTTCCATGCAATTACTCGCAAAAATAAAAGGAAGTTGAGAAAGAAAGAGATAACGTAACTGCTAATGTTCACCGATCGTCACAAAAAAAAATTGTCTACTACAAAAATTCTACTTTAGAAATATTTTTAGAATTATAATAAAATTTACTATACTTCGACGTGTGAGTAGATAGCATTTTCTTGAGCGTAAAATATCGAATTCTCTCCAATTACAAATAGGATTTATCACTATGTAGGAGTAGAATAGATTTACAGTTTGTTTTAAATGTCCAAGCTCGTTAAATAAAGCAAAGTTGTTTTCCTTCAATCGACACCAGCGCGAACGCGGAAACCAGGGGAAGAAAGCACGCATTTGAATAAAACACAGAGCTATTGTATACCTGAGTAAATTTCATTTTAATGGAATAATCATTTGTGCAAATATTTGAATATTTTTTCATATTGAAATGCAAAAGCTCACTTCTTATTTCCGACTTTGTGTGCACAGCATTCGCTGAAATTTAATCAAAAAATTATGAAACACCGCTGGCGAAATGCGTTCTTATGATCGATGAGCCGAGTTCTTTAAAAATAACAACCCTCGTTTAAAAATTCCCTCCCCAATTGGATTAGCCAGTCGCAAAATTGGAGGTGCACGTTTCACAGAAAGGCTGTTTTCAGATCTGGGTTTAAAATTATAAAAATCTCGAAATCTCCGTCTCGACATGGGCCTTATACGTTAAATTTGTAACCTTTGAAGACTGCGAAGCCATCGAACTGAAAAAAAAATCACCCTATCGGTGTAACCTTCTCAACAACGGAAATAGCCAATATAAATTTAAAATGGCATTGAAGTTCTATACTATGTGCCGAAGATTATTTTTTATTCCAGATAAAAAATATGCCGTGCGACTCTGGCCTTACACTAGACTTTCCAGAAAATAAGATATACAGAATACATATACAGGAGTAAAAAAATTGGAACAAACTAAAAATATTACAGGAAAAAATGTTGGTTATACATGAGATCTTAATTTTGATGGGTGTGAAGCCGCCACCGACCTCTATTTGGTATTTCTTTGAATGACACATATTCACAGTCACCCTGTATTAATTAGGCGCAACTGCTCACTTCATAAATTATGCGGTCTAATATATATATTTTTTTGCATACGCAAAGCACACAATCAGAAACGCTCATTCTCTTGACGTCAATAACATAACTTTATTTGACGCGTTGTTAGGGAACGCGTCGCTAAGAAAATATAAAATCGTATTACGTCTCTCTCTTTATGAGATGTGTACAATAAGTTAGAGATCCAATTTGCATATGTAACAATGTACGTCTCACATTGCCCCAACAATGTGCTTTATGGTATAAATTTTATGCGTTTTTTGATTCGCTTATTACAGCAAGTGCCGGTCGCACCTCTTCGTAACGATCTCGATGATACGGTGACGGTTTTACATTTTTCACTCCGCGAAGTTCCTCGCTGAAAAACTTATTACACACCGAATCTGAAAGTGGTTGTTTTGGAAATTTGGAACTCGAAATTAATTTCGCCGGTGGTGCCGCGAAAATCTAATTATAATTCAAAAGTAAGGGATATCAATTACACCTAATGTCACCATTAACTAAATTATTCATATTTAATTGGATCCACTCATCAAAAAGTTGGCGACTTCTGTTACAAATTATAAAATATTCAAGAATTTCTTGCGGCGAGGCTTCTCATTTCTTTTTAGTGTTATAGCGGAGCATATTGTATCTTCTCTTTGTTAACCAATAGTGATCCTTAAGGCGGCAGTTGTTAAGAAAAACGAGCCTCTAGAAAAAACTCAGTCCCAGATTAGCTATTGTTCTCAGGTTGGGGGGTGATAAGAGACAGGGTGAATAAAAAATCAGCTTATTGCTAATATCAGCGCCCGCAATTATAGTAAATTGCGAGCCAACTTGTTCGGGGCGGATTTTTACTGTCTACAGGGATATTATTTTTTATTTTATTGCTAATTGCTGCTTAACCGTTCCAGGTTTTTTTTAAATTTTTTTAAAGATCACGCCGTTGAGAGTTGAGGGAAAATTAATGAAATGATTAAATTAATATACAGTCTGCTTTGCTTTGACGTTTTATGTCATCATTGAAGTGTTGTCTGAACACCGACGTATTGTTATAGACAGTTCTTTCTATAAAATTTTACAATCATTTTATTAGCACAAAATCCAATAATATACAGAGTGATCGCATGTGAAAATCGCGCGTTGCTACGCTCCAAAAATAAAGTAAAACACATTTCAGTGCTGTTTGAAATCGAAAGGTATATCGGTGGGACCATTGGTATGCGTGGGAAGAGCACATCTTCCCCTTACATTTTCCATTGAGGATGGTCGTTTCAATGAACGCTATGTTGTTCGGGCGTGCTCCCTGTTGTTCAAGTGTTTCAACAGCTTTTTATGTGAAATCTCTTAACCGCATTTCCACCACGTTGGTCGGGTGTCTCAGATGCCCTATTGGCTTTCATTTTCCTCGATTTTTTGGTTGATTTTCTTTTTTGGCATTTTTAAGTATTTTCTGAAATAGTAAACAAACGTAAGACAGTCAAAATACTCATCGCTAGTGCCTGCGTCCCAAAAATGAAGTAAAATAATTTTTTTTAGTGAACAGCAAAAACAACCCACTTTGAAATAAATTCTTGATACATCCAAAATAAATCTTGGCACCTCTCCTTCGACTTTACCACACTATTCCTCCCTTGTGAAATGATTTTCACGAAAACTGATGAGCGACATTTTATGTCTAAAGCTGCCACTGTGACATCGTTATCTGTCAGAGTACTCAATTTCACCCGGTTTGAACTTATCTTTTTACAAAAAAGGGGTGACACATTAAGCTCGTCAACCCCCCTATGTTACTCCCCATTGCGAATATTATTTGTGGTCAAAATTTCATAACGATCTGTTCACCGACTTAGGCGCACATAACATACGAACAAACAAACAAATATTGATTTTTGTATATTAGATATGCACGCGCTTGTCAAATTTTTGAGGTTAGGTTACAGGGATATTACAATCGAGACATTTTACATACCGGGTGTCCCAAAGGTGTGTGGACCATCACTTACACCCTTATTTTTAAAGATATCAAAACGAGGTTTTTGGGAGACGATAGCCACACGATACCTTCACAATTTAAAATTATTAGAAATCATATACAGAGTGTCCTAATATTAGTAATATACCAAAGTCATGTTTTTTAAATGGAATGCCCCGTATATTAGTTGGTGAATTGAAAGAGCAGTTAATGCTGAGCAAAATGATATAAAGTACTACAGGTTTATTATGGATGGTTCTTGAGTTATAAAGAATTTTAGGTCAAAATTAATGCCTTTTAAAAAAATTGCAGAGACCATTTCAACAAAGATAGCTGAATACTTTTCTGTCAATAATTTTTTATAGATCCAAACTTTAATACATACTGATTGAAAGACATCTAAATTGATATTTCTATACAGGGTGTACGGTTTCGCAAAATATATAATAACTATTTTTTTCAAATGGAACATCCTATTATACCACCAAATAGCATTTTTAATAAACTTTTTTTCAATGTATGGTTTTTACCAAAAACCTAGAAAATTTCCCGAAATTGCTAAAATCGCGTATTAAGATCAGATCGCCTTGGACTTGTTGCCATGGAGATAGTCGTTTATTGTCTAATTTATTAAATTACTTCAGAAATGACACCGAGATGTAGACAGGCTTAGGTTTACGTAAGAATTCGATAGACTATATCCTTTACATAACCACAAACGAAAAATTCTAGAGGAGTTAAATCTGGTGATCTTGCGGGCCATTTGACAGGGCCGCCCTTACCAATCCAACGTCTCGGCAACCAGTCATTTAAATATCTTCTTACATTCCTATAGAAATGTACAGGAGCTCCATCCTGTTGCAACCACATTAAGAACCACTGATTCTGATAATCAATCGTCCGCATCCAGTGGGCATTTTCAGTGGCATAATAGTGGATGTTATGCCTCTTGACATGCCCATTACATACATTAAAGGTCGCCCCATCACTGAACAAAATTATGTTTAAAATATTTCTATTTCTTTCTAGAAGATTGTCCATTATTTCGCAGAATTCCACTCTTTTTGCAAAATAAGCTTCTTGCAATTCCACTCTTTTGTAATGGAGTGAAGAAGATTTTCTTCTAACATTACTAAAACTTCTAGCTCAGTGTTTTCACCTACTCTTCTACCAATTAATTGTTTTTTGTTGTAGGCCACGTTTCCAGTGTTTTCAAAAAGTTGTAAATTTTTGTGGCCAAAAAGGAATTTCTTTCGGCTTCTCCTAAAGCATTGTATCATATTCATCATTGAAACTATTTGTTACAGGATAACTTACTGTCAACAAGAACGACTCCATGGTAACCAGTCTAAAATTATATCTCCATGGCAACAAGTCCAAGGCGATCTGATTTCATCAATTTGGGAAAGTTTTCTACGTTTTTTGTAAAAATTATCTAAAGTACTAATATTTGCCGAGGCAAACTATATATTGACAGAAAGCTTATTAAAAATGCTATTTGATGGTATAACGGAATATAGGGTGTTCCATTTGAAAAAAAAAAAGTTATTATACATTTTGCGAAATCGTACACCCTGTATAGAAATATCAATTTAGATGACTTTCAATCAGTGTGTATTAAAGTTTGGGTCTATAAAAAAATATTGACAAAAAACTATTCAGTTATCTCTGTTGGAATGGTCCCTGCAATTTTTTAAAAAAGCACTAATTTTGACCTAAAATTCTTCATAACTCAAGAACCATCCATAATAAACCTATAGTACCTTATATCATTTTGCTCATCATTAACTGCTCTTTCAATTCACCAACTAATATACAGGGCATTCCATTTAAAAAAAACATAACTTTGGTATATTACTAATACTAGGACACTCTGTATATGATTTCTAATAATTTTAAATTGTGAAGGTATCGTGTGGCTATAGTCTCCCAAAAAACCCGTTTTCATATCTTTCAAAATAAGGGCGTAATTGATGGTCCACACACCTCTGGGACACCCGGTATATGAATATTGACAACTGATCGACGTTGTGTAAAAAAATTATTTACAAAACTTCTAGCTCTTTTTCTTTCGCATTCACAACTTAACAATAACAGCACATTAAAAGCAGGCATGATATTTACAATGTCTATATTTGATTATATTACTATATCACTAACCCGAATAAAAATATGCTGTAACCACGTTAATTGCGAATTAAGATCCACGTCGGGTTTTCTTTTAATTAGTGTATGCAGTGCGCACTTTAGCCGGTATTCCAACAACTTGTGCAAAACTCGACTCAAAGAACGACTTATCGTCCAAGCTATTAAGAACAGTAAATTTATATGGAAAACGCACATAAAGCGTGGACATTTCTGTTTCTGCAGGTATGCAGGCCCGTCCATTAGTTTTAGTGTTCCCCATTAAAATGCGTTTAAGTTCTGGAGTCGCAGTATATTAATAAACATAAAATTGAGCCACTAAAATGTGTTTATGCCGATGCGAAATACCTAATAAAGTCCAGCACAGTAATTTAATAATTTTCTTGGAATCGTTCGATGGAAGTAATTGCTTCTTTTCAGAGGGAAATGCTTAAAAATTACATATAAATTACAGAAATTGCGCTATTATGGTTGGATCGATTGATTAGTCGGAATAAAACATGACTTTGGTTGTGATCACGATCAAGGCGAGCCTATTGTGACTGATAGTATGGAATATTTTCGTACCTAAGAGTGCAATCATTTCGGTGACCGGCTTGACCCGGACAGAGAACTGCACTGAACACTATCGCCACCATAAACTTTAAGTACCACGTAAAGCTCTTTGCTCGCTTGTAGACACGTCTTGACACATATCCTGGGTATCGCGCCGCCTTATTTACTGAACGGCTAGCAGGAACCGTTTCAGCAGGAACTTTCGCGGTCGTGCACAAACGATTTAGCACATTTTTAGGATCTCTTTCAGATAATTACTTTTTCTTTTTCCGACAGCTACACTGTATTATTATGCCCCCGTTGAAAAGTATTTGAGATCTTTAACGTGCTCGTGGGCCTCACTCTATACTTACTTAATGATTTATCTACGACTATTAAATTAAGCATTGGCTATTTCTGTATTTTTTATCAACGATTATCGACGCAATGAATTATGGCTATTCAACTACACAACTTATTATTGCATAATGTGCAACTACAACACTAATTGCAACCAGATTCACTTTCAAATTAATATTATGTCTAACTAAATTTTAACTATCCTAACTTAATCAAGATCTGTCAAGGTGTCAACATGGCCGATTATTCAAAGGTGCAAATCTGTATATTTATTTCAAGAGTACTATATATTACTTCATAATACATTGCAGTGCCGTCTGTCCAGATTATTTTTAAATAGAGCAATCTCAAAGAATATAAATGCCTATATCATCAGGTAGTACCAACCTCTTAGATAAAATATTCAGTTGATGACAGTAAACAATTAAAATTAGTATTGCTTGTCTCATGTAGTGTTTTTCAGCTTCTGAAATTTTCAGCTTTTCTGACTTTTCTGGTTTCACAATATTCAACGTTGCGAATGGAAGCAATCTACGCCCTACGTGAAAATTTTCAACGCACACAGTAATGAGATCCAGACATGTTTGTCATAAAATATTTTCTTTGTTTGCGAGTGCACATCTATTGTTTAGTTATTGTGTACTACCTCTATAATAATTCTTACATTTACTTGCTTGATATTTTATCTCTTCATTCGCTTATTATATACTTATTTTTATTCGGTTTTGTTGTCCTTTCTTCCGTGCAATCTTTCTGTGATGGCACTTACTAACCCAATTAAAAAACAACAGAACTGCACAAACCCTTCAACACATTCTCGAATCTCCAGATAATTAACTGCATCCCCAAACAATGAAACAAATATCTAAATCCCAGGCAGTCCTTTAATGAAGTTGTAAGATAACTCGCGAGCTGATATCCGCTGCTGATAGGACATTGCATGGTTTATTCTTGCGATATTGGGTATGTGGCCGATGTGGATCCGTATCTCCTGCACTAACCTCATTAGCGGGTGTCACATTTACATATAATAGCAGGACCCATATAGGGATGCTGCAATGTACCGCACCTGCTACATTTACATAATTTAATTAAAACATTACTCCTGGTCAACAGAATCAACGGATGCCTTTAAAATGGCCGCTTAAAAACCGCGCAAATTGCTTGTTGTGCTATATCCAATTTGGGCTCTTATTTGAGTTGCATTTGTATCATCACCAGTGTTTTGATTTTTTGAAACCGCGGGCTCTCACGCTTTGTGTTGAATTATGAAGCAAAAATAATCATGTTGATTTCTTGAGTGTGGTGTTGCAAAGGAGATTAGTGGAGATAAACCGCTTGTAGTAACGACAGATGTTAGGCAGAAATGAAGAACTCCTATCTGAGTACAAACACAAGAATTATGGTATTTACAACAGTTGTTTTGATAAAACACTTATAAAAGAATTCTCAGCTCATCAAGCCTGTAGTGCACCTTTTAGCCACTTATATATGTAGTCTGAGAAAGTTTATCCTGCTTGCACCACTTCCTGAGATACTATCTTCCCACACAAGAAAATCACGACATTCTAAATTAATACTTCTAGGTCCGTCTTTAATCAGATCAAGGTCTTAAAAGTGTCAGCAGTAATTGGCACCTTGCATGAAAATCAAAATTCACTAAACGGCGCTCTTACATCCCGATAATAATCTTAATCTGTCGAATTCAAAAAAACCAAAAAAATTTAATCTCGCAACCAGTTTGGTTCTCATGCCATCCGTCTTTCGTCGGAAAGTTTCAATCCCATTAGCACTCTTCGGGTAGATAGTTATATTTAGGTTCCCTCACACCTCATCCAATTGTGCGTCGTCCTCTGTACAGATCCACTCGTAATCTAAAGCTTTTAATGGCTGTGACTTTTTTTGGACAAACAATCAATCGGAAATAACGCCAAAGGACTGATAAGTGATAAATAACACTCGATTGGCACATGGACTGTGCAGTATTCCATTAGCATCAAACGGCTTTTAATGTGAAATATCAAGTATTGACAATGGCTGTTTTCTTATCGCATTCGTATGTTACGTCGTCTGCTACATTGATTTAATATGCGCAAATCCGTGTAATGGATAATTCCCCATATCTAAGGAATTATTCATTCATCAAGCGATTCTTCTTTGCCACGACCGCGCAACGGCGAAAATAAAACACAAGAAAACGAATTGACCAGAGACTAACACTTTTACTTAATTTCAAAATAAACAATCCCTTCTTATTTTTGCCTAGAAGAATAAAAAGCCAGTTCTTGTCTAAAAACACTGTTGGTGACATCAAGAGGATTACCCGCATAACCCGAATAAATATAAAAATGGTACAGTAATAATTAAATAAACAATGAATATACGATAACATGTAACACTTGACGTGCCACCGTGATACAAATGTAATGTATCATTTAGCGGTATCAGTCCCATATGCTCAGTCCATTTCCATAATCAAATAGAGATAGGGAATTGATGTATTCGGAGCAACAAGTGTGAATGTCTGTTTGATTCGTGTGGATCTGTAAACGGATATGCAATTGACTACCTGTGGGTTGCGGTTAATGCATTCATGACATTTCGAACGCCTTCCGATTCGGAGGAAATCCTTATAATGGCATTCAATTGATATTGCCTATTTCCTGAAAGGTAGACGTTTCCACGTCTTAGGTTTCAGAGTGGCTAATTAGTAAATTTGCTAAATCTCACAATGTATCTTAGTTGATATCTATATAAAATAACAAAGTAATAAAGAAATATTACAAAGATATAATCCAAGTTTAGATCCCAATACTTTGCAGAAACACAGCAAAATTCAGAGCTGTCAAAAAAGTTTGCTATAGCTTAGTCTCCACCCTGACATCTTGATACCCTTAAAAACTGAAAACAAGACCCACTGAAGAACGGAAATACAATGAAATAAACAAATTAAGCAACAAAAAATACTGAGTAATCAATGAATAAAATAAACCAGAAGAATGTTCTTAAATCCAGGTGGAGTAAATTTAAATTAAAATTTAAATATATCTAAGTCGAACTCCACAAACTTTAATAACTGTAAAATTACTAATGGAACATGTTTCGGCAGAACACTTCTGCCATCATCAGCCCTTAAAGAATATAAAAAATTGACGTTGACGTAATTTTGAATTAAATTTAGATATATTTAAATTTTAATTAATAAAATCGGTGAAAGACAGAATAATGAAATACTAAATATTTAGTAATATTAGATGGAATTTCGAAATCGAGAAAACAAAACCAACACAAACCAGAAAATATAAAATTTTATTATGACGATCAAAGCAGCAATAATGGCTAAAGAACAGGGAAAATTGAAAATACAGAAAAATGTGTGCCAAATAAGGTCAAAAATTTGAACAAAAAGATGTCAACGTAACGTTAATTTTTAAAGCAGAATAAAAATTCTTAGTACTGTGGACCTGAATATAAATAGTATACGTGAAGAAGTCAGATAATATATTATAGTCGGAAGCAATATTTTAAATTAACTGTTTGCACAAATTGAATAGTGAACGGATATAATAAACGAACCGTTAAATGTATCTTGCTTGCAATAAAATGCTTTGATTAAACCATCATTTATCGTCAACCTAATTTCTAATATCACTAGTGAATAGTTTTTAATGTCTATAAAAATAATCTGGTAATGTACTAACTTTAAGTTTCTTAATATTTATTCATGCGACAAATGTGCAAAGTGAATGTTTATTCCACGCCATGCGGCATGAAAATTATCTACGAGGTCGAAGAACGAGTCGCCGAAAAGTGTCAATGGAATAAATAATTATTATTATCAGTTGGGCATTTAAATTTTATTTCAGCAAAACAAACTTTTTGATACTGCTGTAAACATTAAAGTTGCTCAACGTGATTCTTGAGCAATTTGGTTGAGATTTTGATAGGAGCTGTAACACCGAAGATCTTTGTTTTCAAAAGTTGTTAGTTTCCGAGATGCAGCTTATTGGAAAACTTATACCCGCCACTGTCTATGACAAACTTTATATGGGTATCCATAAAAAAATTAACAAAAAACTCGTGAAGCAAAGAAACAGATAAGAAATCCACCGTTCAACAAACACTAATAAAAACAAGAATATTATCACTCACAAGTGGTTTGAATCTTGCCGGCAATTTTTGTTAGTCGGATTACGAGTGGCTGAAAGCTACGAGTCAATTGACAAATTACCGAAAGATTGAAACCCCGAGTTTTATTTGGTAAGACAATCCTTGAGTAGTGAGTTTTGATCATTTTGCGTGTACGTGAAGTGGTCGTCAGCAAACAAGAATGAGGAGAAAATATTCGAAAACAGTTCGTCGAATTTAGTGTTCAAGATAGTTATAAAAAAAAGAGTATGACAGGTAAAAATTGTTTGGGCGTAAAAACACCAAGCTCTCCAAAAACGATTTTGCCAAGAAAGAAGGTTTAATTTAGAAGAGTCTGCAGGCATAAGTCAGCTAAATTTAATATTGAAAGACTTTGGACACAATATGAAAAGAAATTGGAGGGAAGATATTATAAAAGAAAGCCTTGTGAAGACTGGAATATCACCGCAAATCTGTTAACAGAATTTTAAAAGTTTTAAAATTAAAATAGATTCATTTTCTGGAATAGATTTCAAGGACGCGAGAGCTTTCAGAAACATTAAATGAAAAGAACTTCAAGTACAGGCACTGCTGTACTGAGAGTTGCATTGACAGATCTGGAATATGTCAAAATGATTAATTCCTCGGACGAAAATACTCCTGGATTGAAACTCGGATTTTTTCTAATAGCAGCAAGAGAGCTTGCATGGAGAGGAGGAGAGGGAGCTGATACAATTGATAAGCTTAGGAATCAAAGAACTGAAGGACCCACTAATACTTCTTCGACTTCCAACACTGCTGCGGCGGCATCCCTGGCTACTTGCACCATCACAGAGGAGTTAAATTCTTCGAATGTTACAAAGGAAGAAATTGTGAACTGCCAAATTGATCATTAAAATTAAAACGTTTTTATTTTTTGATTAATAATTTTTTCTATTTTTTTTTTTTTTTTTGTGAATTGGACTCGTACTCTAGCTAAAGAAGTATTTTTGCATTAGCGCAATAGTGGATCGGTGTATAAAAATCGACGAACCTAGAAAAGTTCTACAGTTTACAGGTGTTAGGAGTAGGTGCGAGTAGTTGGTGGGGTTGCAGGCGGGCGTCTAGAAGGAGGGCGAGGGCGGCGATAATTCGAAAACTAGTTACTCTAAGCCTTGCACGAGTTTACTTAACATAACATTGCCTGGCACAGCTTTGAATTAATTGAATTATTGGACCGAAAAGAAATTAATCTTGTAATGTGCAGGGGGATTCTGTAATAACTCGGTACAGCCGACCTGTTCGCCATCTCTCGTACACGACTCACCACCATACGCAAACTATGCAGGATAATTAAGACACAAAACGGTAATTAAGTTAACGATCAGCACCTAAAACATAACTTGGTGCGGTGGTTTGCGTTTGAAGTTAATGAGGTGGTCGATTTAATTAATCGGATGTGTGTTTGGTAATCGTGAATCGCAGATTGGGCGACTGTTGCAAAGTGTGGCATTGGAATCACATCGCTCCGAGCTGTTTGGATTACAAAATCTCGAACCAGGACCGATTCGGTGTTGTTGCTCTTAGTTCTCTGCCTCCGGGCGCTTACTTAGGCTGCCTCTGAGCTTTACGCCGCCCCGACTGCGAACACAAACACACTAAACACGTCCTTCGCCAGTTTATGCCATTTGGTCTCTAAGCGCCTTCAAACTTGCCACTTTGAGATTTTTACATTTTAATTTAATAGTTGTATTTCCGGCTTTGCAACACTGATGTTTTGAATTAGAAACCATCTTTTATTTAACACCAATATCCAAGAGGGACAAAAGCCAAGTATGCTAAAGAAGAAAGTTGTAGGGTAGTCACCTCTGGCTTCCCCGAATAAAAAGAGGCCAATCATCGTTCAATTACTAAAATTGATGTAAAAAGAACGGTAACATCGAAATTGATCAAACACAACAGGAAACAAAAGTCGCTTATTAAGTTGAATGAATGCCGCGGCAATGACTTATGAACACCACCTGTATCATTACAGACGATTTGTAATGACAACATAATGGTTTAATTGATACATATAGACGAAAAACGTGCATGAAGGCGAATAAAAGTGGAATTGCAAACCGCATCATCATCATCATCTCCCGTTTTCAACTGGAAAATGTGCATAAAATATTATAATGCACTTTCGAACGGCGAGTTATGGCAAACCTATAAATAACGGGAGAAAGGAAAACTGATGCGCGGCGTCGAAGACGGTTTGTTCGCACCTAAGGCTATACCAAATTTAAAATTTACCGAATAATTAATATTGCAACGATAAGAATGAAGATGCGAAAATGGTAGCAGGATAATTTCAAGTAGCCAACAGCAACTGTTTCAGTAGACTACTTTGTATTGTCCGCCTACGTAACAGTTTTTCATGATATATTTTATACGTAAACAACACCACATAATCTCTGAGCGAAATAGACCGATTTATTACCGGCTGAATTGCGATTTATGAATGGAACTGCGGCGAAATAAGCTAATTATAAACGTGGTCCCGATTTTGCCCAGTCCGGTTCTGTTCACAGTCGGCCATATTTGATATGCCGATGCAATTTATAGAGTGCCATTATCGTTTTATGATTCTCTTATGAGAAGAATTTAAATGAAGAAATTGCAAGTTTAAACTGTACAAGTGGCTGCTGTTGGATCAAAGGCGTTCGGTTATTATTGGAACAGGTGGATTTTAAAGTTAAATAAATTTCGACTAATTTGAAACTAATTTCAAATACAATACCTCAAAGAAATTCTCGATCAATTTTAAGCGATTATTATTTTTGAAACCTGGCCAATCAATCGTACCGTGTTATTATAGTGTACTAAATTGCTTGGGACCATTAATGGGACCAGAAAAAAGAACCTGTTTAAGACACTGAATTAATTTTTGACAATAACATTATAAATTGCTTTTTTACCGAACGATCCAATAAATCAAAGATTCAAAACTACGAGCAATTGCACACAACACCTCTCCCATAGTTATCATTGCTCGCCCACCCAAGAATTTATCCGCAATTACAATCACCAGCTTTATTTATGGATCCATGATTTCTACACTGCATATTATAACAACTTAAACAAGTATTAATTCTTGTGTGAAAAAGCTCTTTGATCTCGCATATCATTTTAATACCGCCTTTATTTTTTGATTACATAAACAACGTTTTTATGGCTCATTACCGACTTGAGATACCAACCAAATTCATTATTACAAAGACGCCGTATAATAGTTGATGTGTTCCGGATTTTCGAAATGAAAGGATTTTACCGTGATCTGTGACTTTGTCGGCCCAATTATACAATTTTCGTTTAATAGTTCTTCATTAAAGACGTCAAACAACGCCAGTCCTCAATAAATTTTTATTTCCACCACATCAAAGAATCAAAGTTTACGATTGAGAGTGTTAATTAGTTTTCAGTTCCAAGCCATTACACTTAAAGATGTCCTATAAACGTGATGATCCCAGCAACAATTTTTTTATATTCATACATAATGGAGAAAGTGTATAAATATTCCCGAATATGTATTTAATTTGACAGCTGCTGTCACACCTAACCTCAAAATGTGATCTTAATTCGTGAACGAATACAAAAAATGTTCAATACTCGTGCTCATTTGCAACACTCGGCTTGAGCCTCGTGCTTCAAAAATTCGCCCTTGTCTTTGAAAACTGTCTTGACAGCGCACTTGTATCAAAATATATTTTTTCCTGCGATCTACATAATTATACAGGGTGGAAAGTTTAACTGGAATAAATTCAGTATCTTCAATGCAATTGATTTTGCGAAAAATTCCTGAAACACGAATTTTGTTAGATTTTTGTTTTTAAATTGCCACTTTTTAGCCTGATCAGCTTTCTTTTGTTTTTACTCAGGGGGCTCTAACCACCCTTAAGTTTTTTGTTTTTTTTTTCAAATGGGAAGATATGTCAACCGACACATCATTGGAAAGCTCATAAAAAAAGGAATACAAGGATGTGTTTTGTTTCATGTATCTCCCTCTCATCTGAGAATAAGACCCTAAAAACTGTTTTTAGGATCATAGGACCAGTGTTCTTCCCTGATAATCTTATTGCAGAAAGATATCTACCGTTTCTTCAAGAAACGCTTCGCCCAGCTCTGGCGGATCAATTTAGAGATAAATTAGATCCAAAACTTCCACATCAGAGAATATGGTATCAGCAGGATAGAGCTCCACCGCAATATGCTGCATCCGTTCGGCGTTATTTGGACGACATTTTTCATAATAGGTAGATCGGAAGAAGAGGTGCAATAAAATGGCCAGCAAGACCACCACACCTCACTCCTCTTGACTTTTTTTTTGTGGGGGTATCTTAAAAGTAAAGTCTACACCACAAAACCCGATAATCTTGAAAATTTGCAACAACGTATTAAATATGAAATTCAGAAATGTTGTAAAATGTAAGAAATGGGTTTTATTATTGTCTTGCATTTTCTTAAGAAAGGCTTGATGAACATATTGAACATCTGTTACATTAAAAAAACATTATACTTACCTAAACCAAGATTTTTTAAATTGAAGTCCTACAATTTTCAAACAGTAAACCTACCAAGATAGAAATAGATTAAAGTTGTTTTTATTTATTTTTTCTTACATTATTAGCTGGAAAAGTAAAAAATATCGTTGTACTCCTTTTTTTATAAGCTTTCCAATGATGTGTCGGTTGACATATCTTCCCATTTGAAAAAAGAAACTTAAGGGTCGTTACAGCCCCCTGAGTAAAAACAAAAGAAAGCTGATCAGGCTAAAAAGTGGCGATTTAAAAATAAAAATCGACGTGTTTCAAGAATTTTTCTCAAAATCAATGGCACTGAAGATACTGATTTTATTCCAGTTAAACTTTCCACCCTGTATATAAAATATAGAAAGTTTTGCGCATAGCAACCCGGAGCATGAAATTATAGTGACAGATCAGTGAAATAACAAAAAGTAAAGTCACGGCAGCTAACGTTGGCAAGCTTTTTTAGTGAAACATTATCGTTCATCATTTATGTAATTAATCTTGAAAAATTATCATTAAAATGAACTTTACTAATAAGGTGTGTTATAATTTATTCAGCCATATATTTGTCCTTCAACTTAGTCCTTTTTCAAGGCTACAAAGAATAAAGTTATAAAATATTTATTTAGGATATTTTGTAAAAAACCTTGGCTGAATATAAGCTTATACTCCCTCTGTAAAGAATTAATTGTCCGATTTGCTATTTTTTTAAAACTTAAGGAAAGCAAGCCTTGACTTTCGACAAGTAAATGTCAAACTTAACAGATATAATAAGTTGAAAATGTGTTTGCAAACAAATTTCATTTTTGCCTTATTTATAAGTAGAAAGGATTTTTTGTTTAAGACGTTTTTTTTACGCAAAGTTTGACCTTAAAATGGAAGAAAGAAACAATATTTCAACCTCAGATGTACGAAACAAACCCAATTAATTTTTTTTTTTTGCTAAAGTATTGATTGTGCTAGATTTGTGCTGTTTTTGCCCTTTAACTTTCTCTTCTAAAATGTTTTAAATTTTAAAATTGGACATTTATTAATGGACAATAAAAAAATCCAAATTGGACACTTATTTCAGATTAGTTGTCAGACTTGTTTACTGATATCTGCCTGACGGTGGAGAAAGAGTTCCAATATGTTCGGCACCTTTCGTTCTCCACAACGGACTCGATATTGTTCTAGACATAAGACAACACTGGCGTCTGGTCTATCACATAATGGTGGCTCTAATGAAAGTGTAACACTTTCAATGCCGCATTGTGGCGATGGATATAGGCCGAAGATGCACAAGCCGCAATAACTACGTTAGTTCTTGCTTGGCGAAAGCATATACCTTTAGATCGTCAATATTGAACGGTCAACGGGTGTACCAGAGGTATAAATATTGAACCGCACACCATCGGCAACAGTGAGATGTAAAGCAGAAGAAGACTCGAGGAATTTCCAGATCAGTTGTTGGATGCATTTCACCAGAGGATCGTAATCGCATTAGCTCATGAGATATTGTGTCAAAATGTGTTACGATAATCTATCCAATCAATAGGTTGCGTTTATATTCATCAGCAGGTTCTATATGCAGCCGTCCACGCTCCTTCTATAGCCTAGCTGTGCGAAAATTTGCGACTACGGGAGTACAGGAGTTGAAAAGTTGATTCAAAATATTATTATCTAATTATTTTGTACCAAACGTCAATATACAAGTCCTTCTGAAATACTTGGTTAAATCGTCTAATAACTGAAATTTACGAAAACGTATTAAAGTTTATAGTGTTCTAGTGTTCTCCCTCGCCTCCACAATGTTAACAAAATTAACGGAATTCGTAGTGTAACAGCCCGATTTCATGTTGATTTGCGACTGGTCGCAAGTGCGGGTTGCTATGGAGACGTCTCAACTAAAGACGAGGCAGTAAGGCCCAATTTCATGTTTAATTTCACTTGAAATTGATCCTTACTGCCTGGTTTTTAATTAAGACGTTTCCATAGCAACCGGCACTTACGACCAGTCGCAAATGAACATGAAATCGGGCTGTAAGGCATAAATACATAGAGGTATCTTTCCCACATTGGAAAACAAACGTAGTTTCTAGCGTTGTTATTTCAATCATTTTATATTTTTCATAAGTTTGTGCTTTAATAAGAAATTAAGATAAACTATAATAGAAACTTTATAAGCTTTTTTGAATTATCTTAAATTTTGAGCTAATATTTTCAGTTTCTAGAATTCTCAGCTTTTCAGGTTCTCAGGACCTCTGAGTTTTATGTTTTCAGGTTCCCAGGTTCTCTGATTTTCTTTTGCTACATTTTCAGAATTAAGATTTTTAGTTTCTAGAATTTTACGTCTTGGTTTTGTGGTTTTCAGGTTTTCAAACTTTAGATATTCAGGTTTTTAAGTTTTTAGTTTTTCAAGTTTTGTATTCGGCTTCTTGATGTCTCAGGTTTCCATGTTTTTAGAATTTTAAATTATGCTACTTTAAAGCTGCCTGGTTTTCATAACGTAACCCCACACGTTTTCAGTTCTGTCTTTTAGGTTTTCAGGCTCTGATGCTTTCAACAGGTTTTCAGGTTTGGTATTCAAGTTCTTGGTATTTTACATTTTCAGATTCTGATGTTTTCATATTCTCAACTACTAAGGATTTATCTACCAATTTATCAAGTTTTGTTAAAGAGCGATCCTTGAGGGAGGGTCTCATAGTCTGCTAACAGGAAGTTTTTTTTTTAATTCCTCGAAATGAATTTCATCTAATTGAACTTTACCCCCCTAGAATCCAACTCCCTATTCGATATTGATTTCGGAGATTGATGTGGCGTTTTAAAGTTTTGGCACCCAAAATTCATAAAGTTCGTTCCAAACACAAACATGTTCGCTCATGCCTTATAAACTATAGATCAGTGAGTATGTAATGTGTGCTGTAATTCCTGATTTGAGGAGGCTAGACTTCACAGACGAAAAATTTTGGGGGTATTTTTTTGGAAATTTCTGGATATTTGTACGAACGAACCATGAAAGGTGGGACATTTCTGTGGGCGCCAATCAAAAGGGAACCACAATATCTACGTATATTCGGAGCCACGTCGCAATAAGTTGAGTAGTTGGCGAGTAGGAGACGATTGAAGAAAATATTTAAAAAAAGGAAATAAATTTTGAAAATTCCAAAAAAAATTCTTTGTCTCAAAACGCTTACAAAATATCACTAACATATGTAAAAGCCTTCGGTTTCCTACTAAATAGAGCCGTTTTCGAGTTATTGACGTTTTTTTAAATCTCTCAAATTGACCAGAAAATGGCGATTTTCTGATAGACGTCGAATTCAGATTTCAAGATTTTGCGTTAATAAATTCTAAAGTGTGAAGATTTTAGAATTGCAAATGTTACACTTCTGTATATGGAATAAAGAGTAAGAATGAAAGAGTATATAAGAGTTAAAATAAGAAATTACGCATTACAGCAAAAGTATAATGATAATACAACAAAAATAATTACGCGATAGGTTAAATATTCAAGAGTAATTAAAAGTAATTAGTAATTAAAAGAAACTCAGAAAAGGACTAAAAGACTGATTAAAGACCAAAAATGAACTGGAAACAAATTAAAAAATTAAAGGATTAAAAGATACTGGAATGAGTCGGAAAGAAACTGAAAGCTCACATTAGATTGTAATATTAAAAAAAAAGATCATATCATACTGCAAAATCTAGATTTAAAATTTTCATACTGAATAAACTGAATTATTCCATGCCGCAAACCCGAGACAGCAATTTCAATGATTCACGGAAAAGCAAACTTTCACTTAATCTACCCTGTACCCATTTCGAGTTTCACGTACAGGAAAATTTGACCTTCTTGCAGTATGCTTCTTTAGGAGTCGAATGCGAAGCACGAGGCACCAATTTCAATGATCCACGAAAAACAAATTTGTGAAATTTTTATCTGCGACATTTTGTCCTTTCGATAATTTGTTTTTCGATATTTTGTAATTCGATAATATTTCCGCCTCCCTCAAGTTTCCACAATTCTAAGATTTGGAGCTTTCAAGACCCCAATATAATTATTAGAATTCGAAGCTTTGAATTCCAGTTTTCCAACATTGGAAGATTTTAAGACTGAATTTTAAATTAGTAGATTGCTTAAATCCGAAATCTGGCTTATCAAATTGTATGATCTCAATTTTTAATATTCGAAAATTTTAAATTTAGAACTTGCAGAATTCCAAGAACTTCCAATTCCAGATTCGCGGATTACCTACAGGAAGAATTTAAAATTTTTGAATAAGAATTCCAAGATTCCAAAATTGTAATACTAAAATCCATAATTTTTGCTATTATAACTAATTAGAAGCCGAATTATAACGTTCTGAAATATTATTAAGGCTAAAATAGATTGAGAGTTATTACTCCTGTAAAACACTGTGGCGCTATAATTATATTGTCTTTCTTTTCCCATGTTTCAAATTTTAATGTCCAGTATGAATTAACACAAATTCTTCTCATAATTTAGATTTTGAGAAACGGTGATTACGGATAGGACTATTTCTCATAAAATATATTTCAGTCATTCTGATCATGTTAACGTAAAATAAAATCATTATAACTAACCCATATCCATTTTTAATTAAAATATAATTGACCACTAAATATTCAAATAAAAACTTACACGTTAATTTGTTTTTATGACTACCAAGTCCGTAATATTAAAAGTGACTTTTATAGCGGTTACTGGAGTTCAGTATTTATTCTGTGATTTTCTTTTACGATTTTAATACCTGAAAATAACTAGACAGCTACGAATGCAAATCAAGAGTTGCAGACTGTAAGGTTTTCATTTAGAAACACGTGTGTTTGGGATTCCTCTAATAAACCGTTGATTTTCCGCAAAAGTTTTAGTTTTAATAGTGTTGGTTTTAGGAGGTGGACTATTAAGTTTTCTGAATTAAAAGAATGCGGCAAAGTTCGGTGCAGCAGACGTTTCTAATTATGAATAAGACTGCAAATCCGCGGCATCGACGTCGAAAACATAACCTTTATATAACACAATGTAGGACCCTCTGCAGTCATTAAAAGTTTACAACCAATGTTGCTATTAGCGTTGTTCTTTATGCCGGTATCCGTCCGTGCATTCGGCATTAACATTGCTCATTTAATGCCCTGCTGCATTTAAAAATACGATGACAGTCCCCTGTATTATTGGCGCATTCATAAATTTACGATATTAATAATAAAACTGTAATTTATTGCGAGTTTTAAAATTCCTTTTAATACGTTTCGCTTAATACGTTTTTAAATATGTTGTGGAATTAACTCGACAGACACAGCAAGCCAAAAAAATCGAGTAATAGATGATAAATGTATTGTTAGTACAGTCACGGAAGAATAGGGCCGAAATAAAAATGATTCGACTGTGTATTGTCTTCCTCACCGACGTGACTACAAATTTGCAGTTGCAAAACTGTATACCCCAAAATTCTCTAATATGGTAACCGTATTTTAAAATTCCCCAAAACTTTTAGTACTTACAGCTTTACAAAGTGTAATAAAAAGTTGCAGTTCACCTTGCCCAAGAAGTTGGTATTCGGCTTATCGCCTTTACAGACAAAGCGTTTTAATCGTAACCCTTTTTCGGGGAAATATGCAAAAGTTGCTGGTATACCACCTGACTTCCAGACATGAAAGCCTTATAATTTGGTCTCCGTTCTGATTGTTGCATGCATAAACGATCAATCCAGCCGTCCAGCCGAAGAAGCAATGAAAAATGACCAGAAAGGCTGTAAAACGTGTTCGATCGTCTTCACTCAACGGTCTACCATATCAAAATAGTCCTAATTGTCCCTTCGGGCTCGATATCACCGATATAATCTTATTTTGTCCGTTTGAGCGCATTATCTCCCGTCTGAGACGAATTTTAACAATAATTCCTCCCTGACCAATCGTTATTTAGTCCGCCAGACGCAAAAATCTCGTCGGAGCATAAACATCTCGCGCACTTACGTTTACGGATAATTGGAATCGAGAAATTCGACCGTAAATAATTCCGAATGTAAATGAAGACGTTTTGCCCTAACGATTCCATTCAAAATGCAATTTTAATCAGCTAAAGTGGTCGCTTCAAGTACCAATAATTTGCGTTAACACGGCCGGAGATCCGAGATGGGTTCGATAAAACGAGATAATATCGCCGATATCAGAGCGTGGATAGTTATAAGAAGACTTGTGTTGCGACCACCACACACGATCCACTCGTTTAACGGACTTACGTGGACACGACTAAGTTGCAGCGAGCGAATTCACTTTTCTTCAATCGAAACTTTTTTCACAATTAAGCTAAATTATGGAATTCTGCCAGGTTGACCCGAGAAGCATTCTGGTACACCTGCACACATCGCTCAAAGAATATGGCCCTCCGGAATCAACCTAGATACCAAATGAGTACCATTACCATCATAAAAATAATTACTGCAATAAGTTTTTGGTAAAAAGTATGAACAAAGAAGTATCAAGTAGTAAGTTGCAACTTGATTCCCATTAGTTCTGATAACGTTCATGTTAACACATTTCGAAACTCTTTAAGTTGGAAATATTTTTCTCAGTGAGAAGCATTAGTGTCATGAACATTAATCACCGATCGTTTAATATATTTCTTGTAAACATCCACTACCGCTCAAAAGCTTGAGTACCCCATCTTCATATAAAAATAAATTACTTCTAAAGTGGAAATGGTGAAGAAGTTCATTATCTGGAATTGCATCGCGTTTAACAAGAATAATAGATCATATTTTTTGATATACATATAAGAATATTGATTGACAAGTAGTGGGAAAATTTTGGCCTACTAGATCCTAGAAACATTACCTAAAGTACTAACATTTGCCGAGGCAAACTATATATTGACAGAAAGCTTATTAAAAATGCTATTTGGTGCTATAATGGAATATAGGATGTTCCATTTGAAAAAAAAAGTTATTATACATTTTGCGAAATCGTACACCCTGTATAGAAATATCAATTTAGATGACTTTCAATCGGTATGTATTAAAGTTTGGATCTATAAAAAATATTGGCAGAAAAGTATTCTGTTATCTCTGTTGGAATGGTCTCTGCAATTTTTTAAAAAAGCACTAATTTTGACCTAAGATTCTTCATAACTCAAGAATCATCCATAATAAACCTGTAGTACCTTATATCATTTTGCTCAGCATTAACTGCTATTTTAATTCACCAACTAATATACAAGGCATTCCATTAAAAAAAAAACATAACTTTGGTATATTACTAATACTAGGACACTCTGTATATGATTTCTAATAATTTTAAATTGTGAAGGTATTGTGTGACTATCGTCCCCCAAAAACCCCGTTTTGATATCTTTCAAAATAAGGGCGTAATTGATGTTCCACGCACCTCTGGGACACCCGGTATATGTATATGTAAAATAGTAAGAGAAAATAAACTAGAAATGGCAAAATTTTTCAAAATATACTCATGAAACAAAAAACCTGCGAATGAGCAAATAGAACATATTAAACAGTTCTAGTACATGGAGGGTATTTTAGATAAGAATGGAAGAACACGACAGAATATTATTGGAAGAAGATTAACACAAACCCAAAAAGACCATCAGAGACTATCCGTTACCATATACCAGAGAAACCTGAATTAATCTCTTATTTTGTGCTATGTTTTAAAATTTGTATCTTATTTCCCAACTGTAGGTCTATTACTCCACAGTTATTCCCTATTTTTCCATTTTAATCGCCACATTTTTTTTTAGTTCACTATTACACCATGTTATTCTTTCATGGTACTTAGTTATCCACAATTAACTATTTAACTGTAGGAAACTGGGCCTTAAATAAGATAATGATAAAAATGTCACAGAAACATAAATTAAAAAAGCTTTAGGAATGATAACTGAGAAATCCGGAGAAAATTTAGAGTAAAACCCAAAATTTGATATTTTTCTGCTTATGGGTGTTTCTCGTTGAATTTTTTTATTAATAACTAGCTTACAGGTTGCTACGCCCCAAAAATAAAGTAAAACACCGATTTAACAGAGTACTCGATTTCGCCCGGGTTTGAACTTTAAATATTTTTGTAAAAATGGTTACACCAACCACCCTATGTTACTCACAATTGCAAATATTATTTGTGGTCAAAATTTCATAACGATCGGTTCACCGGTATAGGAGCACATAAAATACGAACAAACAAACAAATATTGATTTTTATATTCACATAAAATGATGCTGTCTCAGATAATCTCGAAATTTCTCAAATTTTCTTTACCAAGAGATTTAATTTTAATTACCGCCCTATTATTTTATCTCCAGTTAATATTTACTTTTTTTCTTTTCAACATAATATAATCATCTTATTTTTACAAATTTTTTATATTTCCATTGTTTTAGCTCTCTTTAGAATCTTAGAATTTTTTTTATTACCTATTATCCTTCATTCTGTAATATTTTCTTTAAAACTTGTATTTAAAACGTTTTACTTTTCTAAAAGTTTTGTAAATAAATGATGAAAGTAATCTATACATATATCAAATTGGAGGTTTTGCAAATCATGGGTATGAACAAAATTTAAGAGCTGCTTTTAAGGATAGACTGTGTTAAATTTTCTTCATACCCATAAAAGTTTTGTGTTCTTCATTAATACTCACATGTTTCTTCTTCATCATCAATTTTTGTGTTTTGTGTTTGTCGTATTTTAATAAAGTACATATATTCATTAAATGACAAGTTGATCGTGTTAAATTTGACATTTCATAAATAATTCTATTAAACGACAGGCGGCTTTTTCCGCATGGCCACCTTTGACTAATTAAGTTTTCGATCTTTCTATATCATCTTTAAAAGTATTTTTATTTTGAGTCTTGTAAACAAACTCTTTATTTTGGTCCTTATTGCATAATATAATATCTTTAAGTTTCTTTCCCACTTCTGATTCTTGATGTCTTGTGATGGGTAGGTGTGCGATTTACTATCCGTTCCATCTCTTTTTGCTTTGCTTTATACTAGGTCCGTCTTTCTCAAAGTGGGCGATAACGCCCCCTTGTGGGCGCTGGTTCCTAGAGGGGGGCGGTAAGAGGCCCAAAAAAAATTGGGGGGTGTTGTAGTGGTTTAGGGGGGCGATGACTGATTTGTAATTTCATGTGCTTAATATTGCACGCCTCAACGCGAAGCGGTGGAGGTAGTGCTTTATTATCGGTTTGTCACAAATTAAATCACTTCTATTAATTCTACACTACAATTAAACGAGATAAAAAAATACTTTTACTTTGAGTACACTTCAACAAATAAAGTAGATAGTATTTTGCATCCTCTTTTTGGGATCAAGATGAAAAACTGATTAAAAAACAAATTTCTGGGACGTCAATAAGTCTGTATGTCTGGATATACATATGTATTCACCGTTGTTCGCCCTGATAAAATTTTCAGTAATACAAAGTTGTACCAATATAGGTAAAATGGCCACCAGAGGGACTTAGATTGCGACTTAATGGAAACTGTAATAAGGAGGCATGAAACTCGAATAACTGTCAACCGTTGTCAAAATAGTCAAAATAACGTAAATAAAATAAGAACTTAACAAATTACCGGTTCTTTGATAAAACTTAATAAAACCAGTGTTTTATATTCATTCTGTGTGCTCTCTTCCTTTTAGACTGCCGTTCATCAGACGACAGCAAAAATAAATAAATAAAACTAGCGACAATTTTTTTTTAATAAAGATGAGGTAAGATTTGCATTATTATTCTAAATAATATCTGGTTTTGAGATTGAAATTAATTTTTTCTACGCCATCCACATTTTTCATTCTGTAACACTATTACGGTTTCCAACGAAAGCGCTGAGCGGACATGAATGGAAAAAAAACTGAACGACTTTTTTCTAGCAATTCCGTCTTTTTTTTGGCAATTCTGACTTTTTTCTGGCAATTGCGACAGGGGTGGAACAATGGCGCGGTTTTGTTGCCCAAACTTAAAATATGTAATACTGTGCACATTTCGAGTTTTACGTACAGGGAAATATGACCTTTTTGGAGTATGCGCGAGGCACCAATTTCAATGATCCACAGAAACACAAATTTTTACAGACGGTTGCTTTCGTGGAACACTGAAATTGGTGCCTCGTCCTACGCGATTAACCACTTAAAGAAACATACTCCAAGAAGGTCACATTTCCCTGTACGTGAAACTCGAAATGTGGAGAGTATCTCATATTTTATGATTTTATGAATGATAAACGGAAAAAAAAAATTTCACAGACGACAACTTGCGTGGGTCACTGAAATTGGTGCCTCTTGCTACGCGACTGACCACTTAAAGAGACATACTCCAAGAAGGTCATATTTCATGTACGTGAAACTCAAAATGTGGAGATCATCTCATATTTTATGATATTATTAATAATAAACGGAAAACAAATTTTCACAGGCGGCAACTTCCGTGGATTACTAAAATTGGGGCCTCGAGTTTTACGTACAGGCAAATATGACCTTCTTGGAGTGTTTTTTTAAGTGGTCGAGCGAGTAGCGCGAGGCACCAATTTCAATGATCCACAGAAAAACAAATTTTTACAGATGGTAACTTCCGTGGATCACTGAAATTTGTGCTTCGTGCTACACGCTCGACCACTTAAAGAGACATACTCCAAGAAGGTCATATTCCACTGTACGTGAAAATCGAAATGTGGAGAGTATCTGATATTTTAGGAATGATAAACGGAAAATCACATTTTCACAGACGACAACTTCCGTGGATCACTGAAATTGGTGCCTGGAGCTACGCGCTCGACCCTTTAAAGAAACATATCCAAAAAGGTCATATTCCTTGTACGTGAAACTCGAAATGTAGACAGTATTTCATCTTTTAAGTTTGGACAACAAAACAGCACCATCGTCCTACCCTTGTCGCAATTTCCAGAAAAACGTCGGAATTGCCAGAAAAAAGTCTTTGTTTGAGTTTGAGCTTTTGCATATTACATTAAAATGTTTTATGGTTTTTTAATTCTGTTTTGTTTTATTTAAATTTATATCTGCAGCAACCTTAAAGTCGAAAAAATATCTCCATAACAATTACATACTACTTTTATACTTTCCGACAACATACTGTGAGGCTGGTTTCACATGAGCGGCCTCAGGTACAAAGTATCCCTGTCTGAAGCGGCAATGCAAATTTCAGAATGCGCGTTTAGCGAAAGCAACTACCTGCCCGAATGTTCGCTACGGATGAGGTCATCACTCTAGAACGTTCTCCAGACAGAAGAAGTCTAGAACATTTCGAGGGATATAAAAAGGGGTAATGAAGTGGCGAGGCAGTAGTGAACAAGAAGTCAGTCAGAGAAGAAAGCAGAGCCAGATAGTGACTAATCAGACGTTATTGCGAATAATCATCCGTGCAAATTGTAGCTAGTTCAAATAATTATTTTTAATAAAATTTAGTAATTGCGATAGTGCACGTCTTCTTTAAATCCAAGACCGCGCCCGGTTCAAGCAATGTTACAGTAAACTTAGGCTTAATTTTGATCACCCCGTATATACTATATTAAAAATTGACTCGTTCAAAATCAGTGCATTAATGTGTTACGAGCACAAGTTCCTGCATTCCTTTTTTCTACGATTGTACAAAAACAGGTGATTTTTGCACCATTTTGTTTATTGTTTTGTTTGCTGAATGCAGGTTAAGTAACAATTTAGTGTAATGTATATTCTCCAGAAAAGTTAAATCTAGGACGAACGTAGAAAAACACGAGTAAAAAGTGGTATGGCACTTGACTTATTGTCCAACTCGGTTGCGTAGGACAATTCTCACGTCGCGTACAATAAACAATCACTTTTTACACTTGTTGCATAAATAACTATTTTAGAATTTACACGACATTTTCTCGCGACGTTTTTTTTTTTAGTTTGAGTTTGAGTTTGATGGAAAATTAAGTCTCTTTTATTTCGACAACAGAAACAATTCGAAACAGGAACAATGAAAACTTTGAAACCAATTTGTGAACTACTCAGCTGGAAAAGTAGCGGTCAAATTAAATTAAAGGTCAAAGATAAAAAAGTATCAAATTTAATTTGTTTGTGACAAACAGTTTAACAATGCTTTTGTAAAGTCATTCGAAGAATGGTATCAGGAACTGTATACTTTTTAAAAGCATCATCTTTAAGTCATTATCATTAAGTATTTAGCATGCAATCTTATAGTCCTGCTTATTCTTGCACTATATTGTACCTTCAAATATTTTGTTGCTGTGTAAAAATGGAGGTAATTCCAAATTAATTTCATATTTTTTATACAAAATGATCTACAGTTGAAAATTGAAATAGATTTTTTCCGGACGACACTCAAATTGAGTTGTTTAATAATTATTTAATAACTTTTGTCATGGCATAATTGCCAGCTTATTATATTTATCTAAACAATTATTTTTATGGGGTCGCACAACTAAATTTAGAACCTGACCTAAAAAAATTAGAAAAATATCCAGACGTCGAGACATAAAGTTTGTAAATTAGTTAAATTTAGTTTTGTACTGACTGAGTGATTATTATGAAGTATCCTCGACTAGAATGTACCGTGGAGATGAAAGTTAACTTAATAAATGTTTTGATGGTTTTCCCCAAATAGCTTCGGCATATCAATGCTGGAATTTAGTATCTGTTAGTTGGTAACATTCATAACAAGAATAAGAAAAGTGCCACCTACCTATTTAACGCTTGGCCTTGATAAGTAATGGTATGCCAATTTAGCTAAAACGAAAGAGGTAGTTGAATAATACGAAAAGAAAGAATGCAATCAGTGTATATAGTAATTTCGTTTATTTTCAATTTTGAATTGTTAACATGTACATCACACATAAACCTAATTCTAAAAGTCAGATTGAGTTCCTCTCAAGGAAATCGTCACTGAAATTTTTGGTGCTGAGAAAATTTTGTTATATTCACTCAGTAGACGAATATACAGGTTGAAGAATATATCAAAATTTTCAAGTTAATTTAAGTATATAAATATTTAAGTTAAATTAACTAATTTTTAAATAAACATCTACTCTAACAACACTGGAAGTAATGGCACATTACTAATAATATACTAACAACCAGCTGACAGAATAACCAAATTCCATCACTGAAACACCGGGTCAGGTTCGAGACACACAGGGCGCCCTCTTTACAGTCGTCACTAACATTATCTCCGCTATAAAATGTCTGCTCTATCAACAGATTATGCTTAATTATTTACATCCAGTAAAGCTACTTAGTTTAGAGTACAAGTCGATATGTGCACACGAGTGCCGCCATCTGACATACTGAGACTTTATACAAATACTACCTCGCTAATGCAACAGTCGTACATGTGGAAATCGCGAAACCCAAATCTTCCGCACTGGTCACAAAAATTCCGAGTTCCGCTTTTCCAATGTTTGCATCAATGGTATTTACAAAGATTTTTATACACATCAAATTGAGATCTTTTGCTCATTGCTTAGCATTTCTGCGTGGCGGCTAGATACATGTAGTACTGTGCCAGCGACAGCAGATACACCATGTTGCTATTTGTACCTTTCTCGTAGTGTGTCTGGCGCTCCTGCTGGCGAGCGTTATCTGCGGCCACTTTCAGCAGTCCCTGGATGTTGCGCAGGAGCGTCTCCGTCGAGGAGATGCTGGGATCTTGACTAGGACCGTTAGCCGAGGCTACCGCGCTCGCTAGGGTCGAGTAATTTAAGGCTGCTTGCTGGGAATCGCTGCCGGGGGCCGCCGGCAGGGGGAGGTCGCCTTCGTCCATATCTGGAACAATAAATACGTCCGTAAGATGAGGCTTTCACAAAAAAACTTTGCGGTCTAATTTAATTAATACTCGAATTTTGAAATCCCAATTATTCCTATCTTTTTGTGTCCGAATCTATTAGTCCCTATTTGATGTTCAAAATATCAAAAGCGCTATTTGGTATTTTTAGAAAGTTTACTTGGACCGGCGCATCCACCATTGTTCAACAAGTTTTTACGATTTGGTCCATTTTATCAATGAAATAACGAAATTATAGATCCTTCCATTCTGTACTTCCAAAATCAGCTATTTTAGTTTCAACTGGTGTGAAAACAAAGTAAGTTCAGAAGAGTAAAATAGCAAATATATGAAGGGTGCACTAATGATCTAGTGATCTGCACTAATGCTAGATGTCCAAAGTATATCAAAATTCAACAAAGCAGGAGTTTCAGTGATTAATTCTACAAAAAAATAAATAAATAAATAAAAGTGACTAAGCCCGACGACGCGAAACTTTTAGAAAATCACATTGACATTCATCATTATTGCAGTAGACCCTTTTTATACCGGATGTTATGGAAATCGATACAAATATTTTCGGGGGTGGCAGAACTCGTCAATTTGAGTAACTTTTCTTGATAACAATTTTGCGAAAAATCTTTAATTCGGAAGATAAAATTCAAAATTATTCGCACTCAAAAGCGTACCCGCTACTGATTGATCAAACGCTTTCATTTCGAAAAGCTATCGCCTGTTAAAACTGAATTCAAAATTTTATCATTTGATGTTAATTATTATGCATAAATACTACTCTGAAGAAGTTTATGTGTAGGAGAGTTAACGCTGTTTCACTTTGGATGTACATCTAGAGTGTTCATCCAGTGTAATAATAATCTATTTATCATTTACTCTCATGTTCGCTTTGGATGAAGTCAAAGTGAAAGGCAGTTTAGACTTATCACTTTGGATGATTCCTCCAAAATAAACATTTAAGTTACACATATTTTTTATCTACAGATGTGTAAACATGTGTGCCAGATCATTTAAATATTAGTCAACCTCTTTAGTATTCCGCTATTAGTTATAGCTTTAAAACACTTATTTTATGGGGTGGTATCGCGAGGTCAAGCAGTCCAACCTTTTCTCATACAATTGAAACAAAAAAATGCTAATTACGGACCTCCACTTCGCGTGGAACTCGTCAAACCGGCAATCCTCAAAGTAAGCCATCAAATCGAGCATGTCAGTTGGTCATCCATCTTGACCACAACCTCTTGGCCACATTAACATTCCCTATCTCATTTTTCCCATGTCTTAAACAAACAAATTAACCAGATATATTTCATATTCGGCGAGAACATGGCAACTTGTGCACGCATGTAACATCACGAATGATTTATTCCGAATCTCGTATCATTTGAAGAAAAAGGTCAGGCCGTTAGTTGTTAATTTAGAAACGTGATACAACGCGAGTCTTGGTTTTTGCTTTGCGATTAGCAATAATTGAAAATTAATTTTGTTATAATGAACCTGCAGTTGAAGCATGTTGAAAGGAAAGAATAGACTTGGCACGGACTAATCAGTTCGTTCTATTCTTTCAGATATTCGGGAATACATTAATTTACAAGCGATAAATTAGAAAATTCCCATTCTCGTTGTCAGAGTGGTAAATTAATTGATGATATGTGCTTCACTTTTGACCTTAGGAAGCATTAGTTTTACCGCTTTGACCGAACAGTGTGAACATACCTGTAGGTATGCCGTATTAATGTCGATTAACCAACTTTGACATGTTATCTGGTGCAAAAGCAAAACGTTGTTTGTACCAAAAAATACAAAAAACACTAGAATCGCCAACGGTTGGCTTTAAAATTCGAGCGGACGCAGTCACCGGACCCTCTTTATTTGTAACCCGACTCCTCATTTTGGTAATTAAATCCCCCAAGTCGAGGACCTTTGCTGCGATCTTGTGCCTCAAAGCCTAAAAATCAATAACGCAACATGACAATTCCGCATCATTTACTTTTCGACTTGCGTCTCGGATCTCTTTCAGCAAAAAGGTTCTCGTGGATCGGTAACCATTTTGTTTAAACAATCAGAATTATTTCAGAATTTTACCTTGATCCTTCTCGTCGTCGTCCTCCGGATCGGAGATGTTGTCGTCCTCGTCGTCTTCGACGGCCGATCGCGGAGACCTCGGAGACGGCGGGACGTCGGGGCCATCGGCTTCGCTGCCCGAATGGTCGCCGTCAGCCAGGGAGCCGGCGCTACCGCCGCCGCTCTTCGATAAATTCAACACCGGACTGTGGTCGGTCGGAGAGCCTGGAAACGAATAAAACAACGAATTAATTTACTTGGTCCATTCGAAATAAAAAGTTAACTATCACACGCCGGGATTTAATTAATGGTTGTAAAACGGGGATTTGGTGCGTCGGACGTTACACGAACCAATCTCGGATGTAATAAATTACGCGAGGGTCACAATTAAATACGCATATGCAGAAATTGAAACGAATGCCCGGCTTGTTAAGGCCCGAAATAAATCGGACTGTTGGCCCTTTTCGATGAGGGCATCAATCTCGGACGGGAGTAAATGGGATGATCGAGGCGAAATGACACAGAATTTGCAGTTTGTCTTGGTAACAAATTTTGACAGTGAATTTGAAAAAGAATTTTACGTCCAAAGCTACTCCACAATTTTTAATTTTTTCACTTTTTCAAAATGAAATTTTGGAACCTCTGGTATAATAACTACAATAATTAACCTAACAAAATGTGTTATTAAACAGAAGTTCTCAAAAGTTTTACTTCTAGGGATGTACTTTATCAAAATGTCTTCAAAATGCAATTTTCTATAAGACTTTTTGTTCCTTATACTGTATAAATTCTTCATGTTGAAGAAAGCTAACCTTATGTGAGACACCCTGTATAGTAATGTAAAATATCTGCCTAGCGCTGCGGCCATACTTTAATTAAACAATATTTAGTGAAATCTAAATAGATTATCTTAGGTGAACGTTTAAAATGCTGAAAAAAAATGTATGTCTTTTTCTTCTGATGATATCTATTATCCGTGATCATATTTAAATCTTGGCGATGGTATCTTTTTGTTATTATTTTTGCTTCGTTGCTAGAAATTTCTCATTTATCGACTTTTGAAATCATCTACTGCTTTTAACTCATTTTGTATAGGCTTTGCTTTTCCTTGAGTCTTTAATCATCGGATGCTTTACCCCACCCTTCTCAAATGTAACGAACCCGTGTTAAATGATTTCTGTTAAATGATAGTAAAAAGAGCTTACCATTCCGTGGGCTGAGATCTCTGGCTTTTTGGTCCAACGGTAGTGGTCTGTCGGGATCGCACCGCTCTTCCCTTAACCTGCAACAATAATAATGTAAATCAGCAATCGAACACAATGAATGGCGTAAATTATCCCGAATAAACAAAAGCATCCAATTATGTTCATAAAAGCGAACGATACTGCAATTTTATCTTCATTATAAATGCATTACATTTCGTCGAAAACATGCGATCTCTCGATTTGATCTTTACCAAAATGGAAATGCAAACAGTTCGCGTATTAACGGGTCGCTCGTAAAACATGCAATTAGAAAAATACATCTGTTTTAATTAGAACATTGGCAATAAGTCGCAGATTCAGAGCTTTACAGCCCCCACGTTAATGGCACTCGCTGCAGGGGTCCCTGCGCTGCCGCCTTCATTAAAACATCTCGGCATACGTCTGAATGGGAAATTTGATAACTGGCGGACGGATCCCTTCGTGGAAAAAATCGGACAAAGCTGCAGATCCTAGTTGAGCAGATATCGGCATAAGTGCTCGGATCATCGGGCTTTGCGATGACTCGGGCCAGCTTGCCGGAGGCGATATGTTAGAAAAGCACTTTGCATATCGCCTCACCACAAATATGAATAGGAAATGAACTAGTTTGCTTCTGTATTGATTCGGCTTCTGTTAAGATAAACCGAACGGAAAATGTGGGCACTGCAGCTCTTGAACTGGCACTGCATTTACGAAAGCTTTCGTCTAGCTGGTTATTTGCGTTGCGCTTTCATGCTTCGATAGTCACTCGATCTTGAGGAATTACAGACCAGGTGAACAAACTACAAACAACGTCTGGTTGAAAGTCGTAATGTGTCTAATGGTACATCATCATATTCCCCGGATGATCTTGGATTGTCGAACAGAAAGTGGTGCCTTAGTAAGGATACGCAGATATACCAAGAGGGACAGTTTAATTTCCAGTCGCTGGAATTAGCTTAGAAATGGCACCTAATTCACAAGAACAGTGGCGAGTTGCACAAGATAATTGGATTTCGTACCGTGTTAGGACGCTCAACGTTCTATTAAATAGATTCTTATCTCCCAAGATTCATTTGACCCGACTTAATTATGTAACAATACGGCCCATATACGCAAATTCTCTAAAAGGCTTCTTTTAGGTCTATTCTTTACGACAAACTTTTTCGTCGGCTCTCGGACTATAAAATATCGACACTAACGTGCCAGAAACCTGCAATACCATCACATATTTTATATATTTTCCACTCCACACGTACTTCGCATCTATTATCTATGCCGACGGATTCATGTAAATTCGAGAATAATTGCGTGTGATTCAAGTCATATATCAAACGGAGCTTCTGATACACTGACTCTATTACACAGCCCATATGGTTGAAACTCCTCCGCCGGATCATCCGCGACCTAAAAGTAAACGACATCCTCTCGAAAAGGTGCTGACTTGATCTTCCGTTTACACTGAAGTGGAGGATTTTTGTTGAAATATGTAAATTTGATAAAACGATCGTCCATCACCGACAGACGTTTCTCTGGGTTTTATAAATTTACATTTCGGAAAAGAAAGATAACTTACAGCAAAAAATGTAACTTTTACCAAATCCAACTGGGTTGGAGTCACGAGTTCTGATATGTTTCAGAAGTATAAATGAGTATACTTTTGTGTCATTAACGCGAACGAGAAACATCAAAGAGGCAGTTCGCAAAATAATCGTCCGCGCTAGCAAAGATACGGTTGCTAATTTGTGTTCGTTCCGATGTCTCGTTTTTCTTGATGAATGAAAAAAAGGTCCCGGCAAGATGAATACATTAGTATCATGTTTTGAGCAGCGGGAATTGTCTGACACTAACGACCCTGCGCCTTTTGTTTCTAAAATATGATTCCTCTAATTACTTATAATTACACTTCGACAGTAACAAATTCCTCCTGTCCCTTAGGGATTGCGTATTGAATGTAATTCAAGCCGATCATTCGACGCTCGCAAGACAGGTCGGAAGACGTGCGATTTTTCTAATTGGACGTCGGTGAAATCCCAACAATTAGCAACGGTTCATTTAAAAGACAGTTCAAGACAACATCTAAACGGTCGTAATAAATTATCAGGCAATAAAGCCGACCTTAAACATTATTGCCTCGTCAAATAAAACAATCCATACGAGACCCAATAATAACCGAGTTCAACCCCCCAGTCTTCTCGCGTTTCGCTCACTGACAGCAAAACGAGTCGTGTTTATGACTTTTCATATATTCTTCGTTATGCTCACGCAATGTTTTTCAATTTGGACCAAGTTCGCAGCTGCAGCTTGTCTAAATATGCAATAAAGTACCCGTCTTGAATCTTCTATCTCAACGGTATTTTTTCTCGCTTAGTTAAATTGTGTGTTGTGCGTTTGGCCAAATCAAATTTCAGCCGTATCGCACCTGTGCCGACTGAGTAATTCCTCCCGAATTATAGCGATACATCCCGCAGGATCTCGATTGTTCCCGTTAATGTCCTCAATGCTCTCAACGCTGCTTAGTCTTCGCATTACTTTTAAATATTCAAGCTACGTTAGGACGTCTCTAAAAGCATTTGGCCATTAAAAAATTAAGCGGCGGCTTTCTATTATATTATTATTTTATGCATACTTTACTGCGCACCAAATGGGAGGGAAATCACCAAGACGCACACGCATTACTTCCCCGTGCCCCAGCCAAACGCAATTCGGTCCTACAATCGAAAAATAATCTTATTCTAAATGGTAATTTACTACTTTCATTTCCATTTCAACGGACAATTCACGTCAAAAATGCTATTTCATAGTTGGATACAAATATGAAAGTATCTATTCCACATAATAGTCTGTTCATTTCCAGGCCTATTTATAAAGAAGTCCAAATTTGGAGTTTATTAACATGCCTCAACAAAACGTAAATATTGTTCACCCAAATTTATATCAAAAGAAATAGAAATTTTTTCTCAACCCAAGAAAAAAATATAGTGGCAGCTTTTCTAGTGCTCCGTTGATTAGCCAAATTATCCAAAAGATCTTATGAAAACAACATTCCCGAATTGTACTTCAGAATTCGCGCGAAAACTCACAATTTCAATTAAAGGGCAAACCGCTTAATTGCAGAAGATGGCATGCCTAACTCGAATATTAATATTAAATCGGAACCCTTCAGGATAATATAACTACAGTAGGTAGAACTAATTATTATTTAATAACGGCTCCGATCTGCGACTACTTCGCTGATTGACTACTAATTGCCTGAAGACGTAATTAAAACTTAATCATCGCGGTACGACTGTGTTTGCGCTTATTTTGTTGCAACACGTTGATTTTTTATTCGAGCGATACTTCGAAAAATAACGAAATTGGACAGACTAATGGATCAAACATCAATCGTTGTATCTTCCTGGAAGTGTTCGCTGCGAATCGAATCAAAGTCGATTACAAACTACAAGAACATTTATCAAAAGAGGGAGACGTCATCACATATTATAAGGAACTTTGTGTACGTGTATCTACCGAAAACAGGGGTTCCCTCACCGACTGATGTTCTATACATTCAATCAATCACATTTCGTATGAAATTGAAAATTTTATACGTGACGAAACACACTTGTTTGCGCGATCACCTTTTTAACCCGTCGACACTAACATTGCAAATAAACCTCAACGGGTTTAAATACACAAGACTACCAGTTTTCCAATAAACGTCGGTTTTATTTAGTTACAATAATTTGTGGTGTTCTTTTTAACTCAATGATATAATGACATATTTAAATGCATATTAGACAAACTCGCGAAGAGGTCGAAATGTTCCTGACAGCTCTGCTCGTATATAAAAGACTGTTTATTCGAGTCCGGTCAGATTCACCTTCTGAAATTCTTTAACGCCTAGTCAGAACGAATTGGAAGTTGTATCAATTTATTACAATCAAATTTCAGTCGTAGCAACTATGGCCAGCCGCTACCGTTTTACATTTAGATTTCTATCTCTATTACTTGGTTTAAATTGTGTCTATGACTAATCAAAATCTGATGAAAGCTTGAGGAGTCGACCAGAAGAGTTTTGGCGTTGTTGATCTCCTGGGGCTGTTGTAAACGGCACGAATGTATCCTCGTCTGATTGTTCTTTGCAGTAGTTTAACCCTTCTTTGATATAATCATTACCCTTCTCTTATACTTGTTTCATTATTATTTAATTATTTTCATTTCTGCTTCAGACATGTTAGGAGGGAGTCTGAGATTGATAATTTGCAGGTAGTCGAATAAATTCGTTTAATGAAGTCGAATGAAAAATGAGAAAATTGCATCCGAAATTTCGGGACGCAAGATGGTGAGGTTTTTTCTATTCCCAGTCGAGCCAATTTGCTATTCTCCAGTTACCAATCGAGTGATTGAATTGGATTAGGGCCGTATCTCTTGAGGTCGAATTTGGCCAATTTCTGAATCGTTTATCTTCCTCAGACCTGTTAGCCTCATGTTTATAAACAATTACAAATTTATACAATAAATACGTCCGGGTAAATATTCCGCCTGTAAAGGGTGGCAGGCGCCTCGGCTAGTGGAAACGTAACCAAATGGAGGCGAATGTTGACTTAACATTACAAATGTATGAGGCGAAACGTGGGTCAGCACTGCAAATAACTGACATATAACAAGCTCGTCTATGTAAATAATAATTTCAGTTAACAAACACATTCATACCTTCAGCGCTCTCGAGGTGCTCCACATTTACCAACCGAGAGAGTCAATATTTCAGCGACGCTGAAACCGAAACGACTCTCCGTTTCCATCGAGTATATCTAATCTTTCTTGAGGGACACTCTTCTAAAGCGCAAAAACAAACGAAAATTTTAATTAATGAAAGATCCAGGTACTTATAAATCAAACGTACCACCCCACTGTCCATTCTAGAAGGATCACAGAAGGCCTATCTGAAACACGCATTGTTTGCAGGCGAGCTTAACAAAAGCAGAGCTTTAATTGCGGACTAGTTACGCAAAAACCACCCCTATAAAGAGGCGACGTATCGTCCGACGTAATCTTACAGAGGGATTCACATATCTCCACGCAAATTAAATCTTAAATGAAATTTGAAACTATGCCTCTCTTTTTCTCCCGGTGATTTACCGTCCTAACCCCGAAAGCTCACAGCTTCGGCCTTATCATTCGCGCCCAAAGCCTTTTGCAAACAAAAAATTCATTTTATTAAATCGAAATTGTCACTGTGTAACATCCGAATAATTTTAATGCTGTTAGAGTTTTTGAGAATGTTAAAATAGGACGTTCAAAAGTAATTTGTGCACTCAGGTGGCCAGTGAAACGCTATCGACATTTCCATGTACATTTCGCTTTTTTTTGGATCAGTTTGGTTATATAATCGTAACGAATACTACTCGAGCAACGAATATAAGCTGCGCTGTCGTGGTGTTTCGGCGGAATACGTCTCATGACCCGGAAGTCTATTTGATTATGATTTTATAAACTTTCTTGATGATGGTAAAAATTTTCAATTAAAGAACTTTTATAGAAATTTGAGACACCTGAGAAATTCAAAATGGAGAAACTGACGATTTAAAGAAATTTGAGAAACTTGAAAAATTTTAAACTGATACATTTACATTTGAGAATAAATTGGAAAATGTTCAAGGTGTTGAGATTTAAAGTAGAAATATTGAGAACAATCTGAATCGAACACGTTGACGTTTGAGAATTGTAGGAATTTAAAGAAATTTGAGAAACGTGAGATATATTAAGTTGATGTGTATATAGAAAAATTTGGGAAACCTGTGAATATTAAGGAACTTGAGATTTTTTAATCTGAGAATTTTGAGAAGGCGGTCAGGTTTGAGAATTCTGTGAATTTTAAGAAATTCAAGAAACTGAAAATTTTCAATTGAAGAACTTTTATAGAAATTTGAGACACCTGAGAAATTCAAAATTGAGAAACTTACGATTTAAAGAAATATGAGAAACTTGAAAAATTTTAAATTGATACATTTACATTTGAGAATAATATGGAAAAAGTTGAAGGTCTTGAGAATTGAAGTAGAAATATTGAGAACATTGTGAATCGAACACGTTGACGTTTGAGAATTGTAGGATTTTAAAGAAATTTGAGAAACGTGAGATATATTAAGTTGATAAGTATATAAAAAAATTTGAGAAACCTGTGAATTTTAAGGAACTTGAAATTTTTTTAATCTGAGAATTTTGAGAAGGCGGTCAGGTTTGAGAATTCTGTGAATTTTAATAAATTTAAGAAACTGAAAATTTTCAATTGAAGAACTTTTATAGAAATTTGAGACACCTGAGAAATTCAAAATTGAGAAACTTACGATTTAAAGAAATTTGAGAAACTTGAAAAATTTTAAATTGATACATTTACATTTGAGAATAATATGGAAAAAGTTGAAGGTCTTGAGAATTGAAGTAGAAATATTGAGAACATTGTGAATCGAACACGTTGACGTTTGAGAATTGTAGGAATTTAAAGAAATTTGAGAAACGTGAGATATATTAAGTTGATGTGTATATAGAAAAATTTGAGAAACCTGTGAATTTTAAAGAACTTGAGATTTTTTTAATCTGAGAATTTTGAGAATTCTGTGAATTTTAAGAAATTTAAGAAACTGAAAATTTTCAATTGAAGAACTTTTATAGAAATTTGAGACACCTGAGAAATTCAAAATTGAGAAACTTACGATTTAAAGAAATATGAGAAACTTGAAAAATTTTAAATTGATACATTTACATTTGAGAATAATATGGAAAATGTTGAAGGTCTTGAGAATTGAAGTAGAAATATTGAGAACAATGTGAATCGAACACGTTGACGTTTAAGAATTGTAGGATTTTAAAGAAATTTGAGAAACGTGAGATATATTAAGTTGATGTGTATATAAAAAAATTTGAGAAACCTGTGAATTTTAAAGAACTTGAGATTTTTTTAATCTGAGAATTTTGAGAATTCTGTGAATTTTAAGAAATTTAAGAAACTGAAAATTTTCAATTGAAGAACTTTTATAGAAATTTGAGACGCCTGAGAAATTCAAAATTGAGAAACTTACGATTTAAAGAAATTTGAGAAACTTGAAAAATTTTAAATTGATACATTTACATTTGAGAATAATATGGAAAAAGTTGAAGGTCTTGAGAATTGAAGTAGAAATATTGAGAACATTGTGAATCGAACACGTTGACGTTTGAGAATTGTAGGAATTTAAAGAAATTTGAGAAACGTGAGATATATTAAGTTGATGTGTATATAGAAAAATTTGAGAAACCTGTGAATCTTAAGGAACTTGAGATTTTTTTAATCTGAGAATTTTGAGAAGGCGGTCAGGTTTGAGAATTCTGTGAATTTTAAGAAATTTAAGAAACTGAAAATTTTCAATTGAAGAACTTTTATAGAAATTTGAGACACCTGAGAAATTCAAAATTGAGAAACTTACGATTTAAAGAAATATGAGAAACTTCAAAAATTTTAAATTGATACATTTACATTTGAGAATAATATGGAAAATGTTGAAGGTCTTGAGAATTGAAGTAGAAATATTGAAAACAATGTGAATCGAACACGTTGACGTTTGAGAATTGTAGGAATTTAAAGAAATTTGAGAAACGTGAGATATATTAAGTTGATGTGTATATAGAAAAATTTGAGAAACCTGTGAATCTTAAGGAACTTGAGATTTTTTTAATCTGAGAATTTTAAGAAGGCGGTCAGGTTTGAGAATTCTGTGAATTTTAAGAAATTTAAGAAACTGAACATTTTCAATTGAAGAACTTTTATAGAAATTTGAGACACCTGGTAATTCTTCAATGGTAAAATTAACATTTTAAATTTGACAAAAACCGCTTTAATGGATTCTTTCCTTATTCGGACAGCAGTTGGAGAAAATCAATTTTGAGTCTGGAAGTTATCAAGGATTTTAGAGTGACAAATAATTGGTCTGTTTTTGGGGCCAACGGAAAACCTCTGCGCTGTCGAACAATCGATAGCAACATTAACACCGAGGTGTGGTTCTCCGGTGGTAATTATTCCTATCTGACATTTCCATCAAATATGGAGTCCGTGAGAATCAGATCCATAAGCGTCAGCGTTCACCGCTAAAAAGTTAAAATTTCCTCGGTAGTTGAACCAAAAAACTTACTTTCTTTTTTTATGAATTTTAAACGACGCTCCAACAGCAAAGCATTAAATTTGATCAACGGCCGCGCTTCTAGGTGCCCGAGCGGCAATTTATTTTTGTAGTTCAGATCGTTTTATTAGGGAGGGTGGAAACGCAGACTGGCTGATGATTTTTAAAATGTCTTTCTGCAGCCAAAAAATATGTTCAATAAGTGAATTAAAATGCCGCTTCTTGTAGCGCACAGCTGGGTCCCAGCGTCTGACAAATGACTAAGTTAGTTTCGTTTTCGCGACGTTGAGAGGATCTGTCAAAGCTTAGGGGAGCTTTTTTATAAGGTTGCCAACATCCGCGCTAAAATATTTCTAAATACGGCCGCACCATCACCTTAATCAATCATCTTCTTAGAGTCTGCGTTTTGTTATTTTCGGTAATTAGAGCGTCTTCTCGTTAGGGCGTTATCCAATATGTAAACTGAGACATTATCAAGGTCCAAATCATAATGTACCTTATACGTACTGCCATCACCCGCCGTTGCATTAAACAATATTAAGATATCTTGATCAAGTTTAGAGTGGAGAATTCACTTAGCAGCTTCATACACGAACTAAGAGCAGTCGAGATCTTATCTTCGTTCGCTAATCTAATATTATAATTGTATTCTACGAAATGCTACATTCAGTTAACAGATTCCATGTTAACTGTTGCCGGTATCGTTCGCAAATCTCGCTCTTATTCGCTCACAACACAAAAGCTCCGACGAGACGAACCGACTTTCTGAAAGCTCCTCCGGGATACATCGAAATCTCATTTCCGGATGTACCTACACTCGGAGTTACTGAGGTAATTAGCAAAAGAAGCTCCCCAGTATTGTTCTTAGGACTTTAAAAGTTATGTTCTCGAAGCCGGTATAATTAAGCCATTATATCGTGAAATACTTCCCGCACAATATCAAACTTGTGTTGACCATAATAAGTTGTAAGATGACAGTGTGGCGAGGGGTGCATGGCATACACCCACATGTTCGCAAACAGCCCGCGATGGCGATTTTCTCACGTAGTGTCCACTAATTACAGACGTAATGTCGTGTAGGCTGTTACTTTTGACATCGTCAAACAGGCATTGGTGAACAAACAAACACACGAAGGGGTGTGCAAGCGGACAAACAGCATTAAATCGTCATAACCTGGCCTGAAACAACACGTTGTTATTACGAGCAACCGCCGCTGGTTCTAAAATTATTTAATCGTCGTAAATATTCACCGCTGGCATAAAATTAATTTACCGTGTTTCGATTTAATTAAATGCAAATATTAATGCCCGTATTTGATCGGCTGGAGGTATGTTAAGGGGTGGTTCTTGCGGTCGCCTCGAAGATCTAACTAGATATTGAAAATTTTTATCCTGGGGTTTATTTATGTTACAAATGAGAGGAGGAGGTGATGACACCGGCTTGGCGACATCAGGCCAGCCGGCTCGATGGGGGACTGTCAGAGATGTCACCACCATGATTAATCACCTCATTTTAATAATAACTTGACTGTAATGCAGTAGCTACAATATCACCTTTATTACGAAAGATACCGCCTGATGTTTGCTGAGAGACACGTGGATTAGGGCACAGTCTGTCTTATAATTAACTGCCATTTGTATCGATTTTCAGTCAGGGGTTCACGATTTTTTTACCTTTTCCGGTATCTCTATTATTTTCTTTGGTGATTATACATCATCACCAGGTGGCGTTTTATGCGTGTGCTCATTAGTAGTTTTTCCAAGATATTCACCTTTTTTCATGGTCCAAGAATAAAATATACATTGAAAATAAACAATGAGGTAGTTCTGCAGGTATACCACGTCGATGCTTGATCAAAAGAGGCTTCCAATTCAAAATTTAAATTAAGAAACAATATTTAAAGTCATAAGCAGAAATGGTGGATGCGCCCAATACCAAAAAAATCGCAATAACGAAAATAATCTAACGAAGGCATTATTCACAAAAATTTTGTATAACTGTCGACCCCCACACTGAAATAAATGCACCAATTTGATTTATCTAGATTTAAACGCTCTCTTTGCGGTCCTCATACATAAAAAACACCGATAACTACGGCGCTTTTTAATTGGACACCCTGTTGTTAAATCAGATTATTTTGGATATTGGTGTTAATTACTTCCGTTGTGACGCCGACCACGGCAATGTTCTTGTGTTGGTTTTAGCTTGTAGATGAAAATTAGACGCGCTTAAGATAACGAGTAGTGACATATTGGCTCGCATGTTGTCTGTCAAAGGCTCATGATGAAAGACGTTCATTTCATGGCCCAAGCGGTGTGTTTTCGTCTCATTTGTTTCCTAATTAATCTATCGTGTCCTTGTCCGTTTTTCGGTTCGGCTTTACTGCACGCAGGTATCGCAAACAAACAACTCTTCAAAATGTGTCTTGACGTTGATTTTCAATGAATAAATTTCTTCTTAAAGTTCGAGCATTAAAATTCGACACGAAATGACACGGAAAATAAAGAGGAATGTAAATCCCCGCGCGTCGACAAATTACATTTCTGAAAATGTATTCCGAAGTACTAAAACCCAATTTAAAATCTTCGTTGTCAAAAACTAATCGCACACCTTTAAAATAAAAGCTCGGGCGTGAAATCAGATTTCCGTTCACGTTTCCATTATTAACTTTAGCGAATGTTATTTTTTATTCAAATCAACCGCCCCTCAGAAAGACTTCGCCACTTCGGAGAGAATCATTTGTCATCGGCGCTTATGACTTTCCAGTGAGGACTTTAGACGACAATTAGGATACCGGATGATGGAAGGTTTTTACAGACGTGGTTTGCATGCGATTTCGAAGATGTAGAGGGCACGCGATCAAACTGGAACAGCCAGACAGACACCCGCGGTTTGCCACTGTTGTCTTGGCCACATATTTATTGCAGGCGGTGCGTTAAGTGGCGCACGCAAATTGACAATAACAATAATTAACTAATTGGTGGATTTGCATAGGGCCGTAAATATCGCGCTCGGAATAATTCTTCATCAATTATGGCTGCCCCTTTCTCCTTTCCTTGAATCAAACTCTTCAAGAATGTTTAAATTTTAAATCTACGTGATTACGGAAATAGTTACAAAAGACATGACATGAAGCACTAACACGACAGTCTCAAAAAGTCATGAAAATCGGAAATTAAAGATACTAGATAAAACGGCCACCAGCAGTTAACAGTTGGCGAGAAATTGCTACTTTCCTACCGTTTAACGACGGTAATAAATGAGTAAAATTTTCCAAACATCGAGCACATTTCGGGGTTCCAATTAACATAACTTCCTTCCGTCTAGGAATATTTAAAGAAGTTACAATACAGTTCGCGAAGCGAAACCGGGCTATAAATAATAAGAATTTAATAAGTTAGAGGGTGGTCTTGTTCGCCGAGAAAACGACTCTTTGAACTGTCAAGACAAGTGTAAAATATATAATCCAATCAGGTTGCTACAATGGAGACAATGGGGAATCAGAAGTTTGCGACAGATTTATATAGCGAGCTTTTCTATTAGCAAAACCGAGGTAGTATTAATAACGACACGGATCCCAATTTTATAGACTTCCGTCACGCAGTCCGGGTTGGTGTACGCACAAATTGCCATTTATTTTTGATCACACGGTACACCCAGCGTCGGTTCAATTACCACATCTCAAATCGCGAAGTAATTTTTCCTATCGCCTTGAAAGTAAAACTGGAATATCATTCAACATGTAAATGATTTATGAAGTTATGACTTAATGAATTGTACCACCAACGTTCAAAACTGACTTCCGGTATCGCCTCCAAAAATCCTTAATTTCGCATGACGTCTGCAGATCTGTATTATAATTAATGATAACACGTAAGATTCGTGTTGGGCCGTATTCTCTCCCTTTTAAGGGCGAGGAAAGGAAGGCAAACACGCAGGGCGCTGCAGCGATGACTCGTGTTTGTTTGAATAGGACGGACCGTATTCGCAGCTGATAAGACTGCGAATAATTAATCTTAATATTACATTCTTCGACTGCTAATCGAATGGCTTTCCGCAAGTCTTTATTCGCAGGCGATTTTCAACACAAAAAAATTAACGACGCCCTTTACATAACACGTTCCATTTAATTGGTCGGAAAATATATACAAGCCAGAGACTCGAACAATGGGGTCGTCCCACAATTTTTTAAAACAGCTTTTCTAGAAACTAGACGAAAAAATATTATACCCCAATATTTTTGTTTATTCGAAATTACGCGTTTACTAGGTAAAAAAAAAAAAAAACATTTGTCTCATTTGAAACGCGCGCCTTTCTGTGACGTCAACACGGGACAAAATTCACCAAACAAAATTGAAAGCTATGTGGCGAAGTTAGCACCACCGCATCACGGTTGGCAACACAACACAATTATCAGCAAAAGTCCCTAGAAAGTGACAGCAACCACGTGGCAACGGAAGGTGAACACGAGGACTCGCTCTCTTGTCCTTCAGCCGTCGCCGCAGCAACATTGCTCTCAAAACATAAGTACAAGTATTAAATAAACCACGTGCTCGAGTAGTTGGTGTATCATTCGCACATCTTCTTCCAAGATACACAGCTACAGTTACTAGACGTGCGGACTAACGAGAAACTCACGAACCAATGAGAATGCTCCACTGAACTGACGTTACAAGAAGCGGTAAAAGTACAGCGTTTGAAAATGCTAGCCGAAATTGCGATTTTGGATACGCTCTGTTATCTCACAAAACAACTTTATTAAACAACAGAACACGTTTTAAGGCTTCATGTCCTATAGTCTACAAGATGCTATAGTCGAATTCGAGGGGGACGACTCCATTGACTTAAAACAAATCTGAAAATCAGTACAGTATGTCAGCCATTCCATAATAGGTATTGATGGGTCTTGGTTTGGCTTTTTACAACAACAAGACGAAGACGTTATATGCAAAAGCAGTACCAAGACCAAGACTACCACGGTTTTGGCCTTGTCTTGCCTTTGGTCATCACTATCAATTCCTGCCGAAGGACTTTCCAAAGAGCGTAATTAATTATAACAAAACCGAGACCAATGCCAAGAGTAAAGCTGTTAGTACAAGACCAAGACACGATTTTGAACTTGTTTTGCAAATCACTAACCAGAAACGATAATAATTAATCCGGATGAGAGTAGCAGAGCAGTAAATTTGTAATCCATATTCCATCGTACCTATTACTGCATTTCTGTGCCTAATGTATTATTCATTTTTTTTTATAAACAATTGTCAAAATGTGGTCATGTTGGTATAAACAACAGTAATTTTTGGTTGGTCACACTGAATGTCAAATTCTGACATTTATTCCGTTGTTTAACATGGTGAAAATAACCTTAATAATAGTGTCGGCTATACAGCTCGGTCCGAAAGGACATATTTTTAGATGATACAACCTGCTCTTTAATTGCATTTTGACATTGACAATTGTTTATAAAATGGATTATACATTCCTTACAATTTGAGCATTGTACATCATTTCCGTTGTCCAATTCTGCACCCCACTGAGACGAAACACGTAAATACGCCACTGTTCAATAAGCTTCATTTTCTTCCCAGTTGGTAATAATAATTATAACAGATCAGATCAGGCATTTTTCCCGGGTGTTAGACTTATTAGCGCCGTTTTATCTCCACCCATTCATCTCTTAATTAAGCGGAGGTACAAAAAATCGCCCGACGAACCATGTGTCAATATTAAATTACAAATCTACAATGGACCCAATTTATTCACGGTTTGATTTATTGACATTGCCGTTCGTGTTGTAATCCATAGCTCGTCCCGCTATCGCCCAGATATCATCTCAGAGTTCAGGTAAAATTTCTTAATATACCAGGGCAGAAGAGCAAACGGAATTATTTGTTTAATTTCAGGACCTTCGATGGGCCTGTCAGCGTGTTAATATCAGCCAGATATCAGTGATATTTTATAAGGCATTATTAATATTCATAAACAGTGCTGCAGATGCCGGTTGGAAGAAGTTCTGGCTTCGCTGTGTCGGACTAATTGCCGCAGTCCGTGTTGTGACGAGGATTAATTAATTTTGGAGCCTTAATTCAAATTTAAATCGGCCAGTGTTTTGTTAATTCCGCTCTGTTAATTGTGTGGACAGCTTTGTGTAATGCTAGGCGGATATATTCGGTGTGAAATGCGTACCCGGGATTTGCATTTAGTCATTTATAAATGTTTTCACAGTTAATTTCGAAAGACGAGGTGCCTTCTTTGTTTGGCCGTGTTTGTGGGGCGCAACTTCATCAAAAACGAAAATATTTTCGTACATCCTCAACACTGCATTATATTTATTGCTGCTGCATTAAATATTCAATTAAAACTCTTTCATAATCCTTAAGTAACCGCTTGAGTATACGAGATTCAGAAGTAGTATAAAGTAATATAATAATACCATTGTAAAACTATATTGTTGTGATCAACTTTACTTCGAACTGTGCCACGAGAGCAAACAACTCATCAAGCCAACCCGCCTCAACTTCCGATTTCGATCAGGATTTGCACGGCCAAAAATGCAAGTGCACGACCCGTAAAGTGGCATTTGCACCGACACGTAATTATTCAGGATGTCACTGGTGGCGGCAGAACCATTCCAACACTCACAAATCATTGGAAGCTTCGTTGGTAAGCTCGGATCTGCTGGCTGCGAAAGCTCAGTTAATCGTTTGACGGTTGACAAATATCGCGAGCTTTGTGCCGATATTTAAATTTTTTCGACGGTGAAATTATCAGACCGGAACCGTTGTTTGTACTTGTGGAGCGGAGTAACGTGCGTGGTCAATAATATTTATAATAATTGTTATTGCCGCAACATAAATTAAAACGTGTTAGGTTCGTTGGATTTTTCAAGACTTAATTAGAAGAGCCCCGCCTGCTCATAAATACAGCAACTCCAGTAAAAATAATTATATTAATTAAAGATCAATTAGTCTTACTTCAAATTGAATGCTTGTACGTGTGGGCCTTTTAGTCATTGTGGAAACATTGTAAACTTGCGGTGTCCGGAAACGAAAATTAGGACGCTAATAATGGAACTTTAAACCGGTTGGGCTAAGCAGATGATTGCTGCAAGCGTTCAATTCTTCCACTTATTTGTTTATTCATAAATCATGCTGGGCAATTAGTTTTTTATTTATTTCCGCTGATATAAAATTTCTATTCGAGAAATTTATTAGTGGGAATTAATTGAATTTGTATAGGCCATACATCAGAGGAGAAACTGTTCACATACCTTTCTAAGTGTTTGACGATGTCTTCGTACGCGGCCCTGCAATTCTCCCAAATTCCAGACCTGCAAAAAACGGAAATTTATTTGTGGGTGGAACAGATAGAAAGAAGACTAGCGCTAAATTTTATTTCGATCGAGTAACGGTTCGGTTTTTGCGTGCATGTGCTCATTTAGACTCTGTACGTACAATGAACGTCTCTAGAGATTAATGACTACGATTTTATTCATTATTTAAGTGTTTTTATGATTTAACACAAATAATAAATCGCAGAAGTAATAAACCATCATGATGTACACACTATAATAAAAACTAATTAACAACATAGTAATTGCAATTAACTGCATTTAGAACTGGAAGTAAGGACTTTAAATAGATACAATGTTATTTTGCATAATAGATTAGATCTTTTATTGTTTATTCAAATTGCTATTTCATCAAGAATATGGTTTAGTGGTGGTAGACGTGGAAGCATGTGTTTATCTGTTGAAGACTTCAGTAAAGTGGAAACATTGTTTCCTGCATCCTTCCTTTTTGCTTTTTGAATAAAAACATAAATCGTTAACACATAATCTCGCTTTAAAATTAAATGAATGGTAATTGGTGAGATGCATGATACTGAGCAGTTATTTCGTTTCAGTGGAGTTTCAGATAAACAAAGCGTACTTAATCATTTTTATGAAGGAATTTAATAATTGGCTCGGCATAACAAAGGCGCACTGTTTAACGTACTTGTATATTCGCTTCGATATTGTCGGATGTATTGTTTTACCGTAATAATACCCAGTATATTATGTCTAACAAGTATTTCACACAAGTTGTGGTAACGATCGTCTTTGAGATATTTCAGGAAAATTAACCGGCGTGACTGCGTTGTTTAAAACTGACGAAATTAAAATTCGTACGCGGAATATCTTCCATTTAGTTTTGCAGCCTCTGAGACAAGCATAATCTTCTGAAACTCCAAGTTATGGCTGCGATAAAGTATAAGTCCAGCAAAGTGAATGATGCATGACGCGTTTTCGGACTTAATCCTTTAACCCTTTCGTGTCTTAACTCCGCAAGTCGAGGATTTAAGTTCAAAGATCGCGCTTGAAATCTTGGCGCTCAACTTGAAAGTAGTTGAGTTTATGCAATATTTAATACAACAAACAACGGGATTACACACAAAATTTCCCGAGTCAAATTAGTTCGCTAAACACCGAGATGGGTGGTGGGGCTGTTGGGTTGTAACGAATCTGGTGAAGGCAGGATTTGAAAAGACATGATTTATTCTACTAGATTTCAAAAAAAAAATAAATAAATACGTGATATGTAATTTTAGTTATCACTGGGAATAGCAATGCTGCCACGATCTTCGCAAAAACTGTAGTGGAGCTTTTTTCCAGAAAACCGCAAAATGACTTTACCTCACTAAACCTTACACAATTCACTCAAAATAAAAACATAAACAGTCATCCCTGACAATCTAAGGAGATTTGACTGGGCTACACAACTTTAGAGTAGTATACCTTGACACCTCCAATTTCGAAAAACATCCAAGACTCGAAGCCCTCCAAATTCGCGATAAAAGAAACGAGTCATAGCCTAATTTCGGTCCTGGCTTTAATGGGAGGTTATTAGTGAAGCCCAACGCTATTAATCAATACAATCAGAGCCGAGGTAATGGAAATGGGATAAAGCGCCCAATAGACTGGTAAATTAATATTTGTATTCAATTTATTTGTATGTCGAACATTGAGACAAATGCGAGGTGAATAAGCTAGACAGTCTACCTGGAGAATTAATCACGGCGCTTCTTCATGACGTGTACACGCATCCAGCGGCCCGGATTTGCATTTTAATTACAAGCGAGCGTTGAAATGATAATGATGACTTGAACAACCGTGTAAACAAGACAAGAGTGCAGTCTCTTTACGGCAGAACGAGATTAAGACACGAACGACTCATATTGTTGCATTACTTTCGTTTTTATAGGGATTTAATATAACGCTCTTTTGATCTTTGAATCGGTCACACTACAGGGTCTTTCTAAATGATTCATACATCTTGTAGGCTTTGAACGGCAAAAATTGATGTTGAAACATTTTTTCCAATCTAGTTTGATTAGAACCGATTTTAATTATCATCCCGATAAACATATCTTGCTCAATGTAACGTCTGCTTCACGTATAAAAACACAAAAAGATTGCCGTTTCCTCATTACGGGTCACATAAAAATCGTTAACTGTGAAACTCAACACATAAAATAGTCCAGCTATAATTAATTTACGATTTTATTATAGCTATATAATATGACAGAATAATGTTCACTTTGCGTGATTTTTTATGTTTGCTGTGATTTTTTGCATTAAAATGTAAATGGTGGCGTACAGGATTATCATAACGAGGACTTTTTATTTTCAAAGTTAATGGCTAAAGAAGTGCCGAAAGCCACTGTACAGTGCCAGCCGAAGCAATATTCTTGTCACCATCGATTTTATGGCCAATAACGAGGATAAAGACAAAATTAAAGAAAAGTGTGCTTAAAGCCCGTTGACCTATAGTGGTGATCCAGAAGAGTAAAGCCAACTAACATTATTAATGTTTATATTGTAACCCATAGAAAAAAAGGTCCTCATCATATTTTTTTCTCCAGATTCTCAAGTCTCCAAATTCGGGTATGTTTGGTTTCTTAACTTTTCTTTTAGCTCTGAATCTCTAGCCCTCTAGTGCTCTAAATTTTGAATTGTCACAGTACAGATATTGATGAAGACGTAACAAAAAGTGAAAAACAAAGAACCAGTTAGTTGTACAACATTTTACATCTGATTTCAAAGTTGTACTTGCCATTACTCAACGTCGCAAAAACGATTATCACATGTAAACAATACTTTACCTCGCGATAGCCTCCATCGTGGGCATGCCTTGGTTCTTTATGACGGAACCGTCATGTCTTGTGAGATTGTGTGGCATCGCAGGTGACAGAAGAGCTGAATGTGCGGCGGCTGGATGGGGAAGCTGCATAAACTGCATATGACTCAGGTGTGGGGGGTGGTTGTAACCGTTCGCTAACAACGGTGATTTTTCAAGTCTTGACATATCTGAAACAGAATCAGAATTAAATTGAAAGATAAAAGAAAGACCATTAGTTATGAATTAAGAAGCAGAAGTAACTAAAATTTTGGACTGTTCGCATTAGTTAAGGTTGGCCATGCACGAAAAGCGTGCATGGCCAACTTTGACTAGTTTAGTTTTCGATCTCTTTGTAGTTCTAGTTTCAAATTTAAATTTCATCTAGATTAGAACAAATTACAGTCAATAGTCGCCCATTGATTAATGGTTATATTTTTATAAGACAATTAACATAATAGCCATAGACATATCCAGTAATTGATCGCTAAATATATTAGGTACCTCAAAATACCTACAGGTGCATCGAAATTGTCAGCCATAACTGTTTTGGTAGTTTCTCTTCTCTAGGGGCACTAACCCGTTGAAACTTTATTTCGACTAGATACGAAAACAAAAGAACCCACCAAAATTAATCCTGTCCAATTTACGCTCAATAATTATATTGTCATCACAAACTGCGTCGTGTGAAAAATCCTTGCCTCCATTGTACCGAAAGCACTGTAAGCGATATCTCAACGGTTGTAAAGCGCGTCTCTTGGATTCTATACGACACGAGATGATTGATGAGTACCACGGAGTTAATTTCTCATGTGTAAGCTGTGTGGCCCATCAGCAAAGCTTAAATAAAATGGATACTGACTAATTAAGCGACTAGTTAGTTCAATGCACCTGTGCTTTATAGCTGTGCATCGCCAATAAAATTGACCCCTGGTGGGTTTCTGATCCACTTAAGACGGTATTTGCGAAACGTCGTACGAGGATCCGTCATAAACCAGTTAAAGGGAACAATAATTCCTTGGTAATTAAGGCAGTGTAATTATTTCTGTTAATGAGGGTGGTGGGAAAGCGAGGTCGCGGGTCGGACCCCGGGAGGCCGCAGCGTCCTGCTGTGCCCCAAATCGCCTTTCATAGATACACATAAATATTATTAACTGCAGTTTCGACCGTTTTGCCGATTCGGTTTCGGCGCAAAAAATTATGCAGCGTCTTGGGGACCCACAAGACAAAAATCCATAAACACGTCTTCAATTTGCCTGACCGATCACGCGTTCGCTGAAAAAGATAGCTCATATGGCACACCATTTAAGGATGAATTATTAATTTTAATAACAGTCTTGAAAAACGGTCTTATCGTTAAGCCGGAGAAGAGTGAATGGGAATTGGGTCACGGTCAATTTTCTAACAGCTTCTTATTACTTCCGAATGCGGATTAGCACGTAACACCCAATTATAATAATTATCTAGTCAGAAAGCAAAGTTCAAAGGCATTATCTCACAGTTTGAGAGAGGTGCATGTATAACTGGTTGCCGCGTTTCAAACAAGTATGTAATATGGGACACCTATATAAAATTTTTGCATGTGCGGTGAGAATTCCAATCTGGTCTCATTAATTTTTTCAGTGTTTGCAAACTCGATCACTAATACGTATAATTTATAACGAGACTCAACATTGCTCGTGATGTCTTCTCATGACAGCCTTAAACGCTCCTGCGTGTCAATATTTTTGGAAAATTCATAGATGAAATATATAATTTCACTTTTTGCTTTCTAGTTGACTGACACAAGAACGTGTCAACAAAAATCATTTAATCTCGCAGCTGGGGATACTAACAAATTATGATAATTATATAAATTTGCATAACTATACGGTCGTACACCTCTTACGTATCTCCCTATTTCTCAAATTATTGCTACGTGACTTTTAATAATAATTACTTTAAGGTGATGATTTTTTTTCACACCTTGTTGGTGCCACGTAAAGGTGAGGCAGTTGAAGGCCACCGAATGAAATCAATTTGTTTCTCGCTCTTGTTGTGTGTGAACTGGGCCATGAAAAACATGGTACTGCAGTGTTATTTTTTTTATTAATATTTTCCTAACGGATGGGCAAGCAAACCCTATTATGGCTTCGTATTATCCGCATGTTACAGAGTGGGGTAGATACAGAGTGTCCGAGAGGGATCGGCATTGTATTATTCTGTTGATGATGATTTGACGTGGCGTCATTGTAGGCAATTGCAGTCGACCAGAGATCGAAACTGCAACTTGCCGAATACCACCAACGAACACCAACGCACTGATGTTTTCAAAGAAAAAAAATTATAGATAAACCGTTTTTCAAAACATTTTTGAGGTTAGGTTACAGGAACATGGATTAGGATGTCTCAAAGTCTTCTTTTCTTAAAAAAGTAAAAAAACTATTAGCGAATTGGCCGAAGTTCTTACATAACAGCCCATTATCGAATCAAACCTCGAAAATGACACTAAAAAACCCATATGTTGACTTCCCACCGGTCAGGTTGTGATAATTACAAATCTCGGAGCCTAATTCTCCCCGTCCGGACCGCAAACCTGCACTTAAAATTGTTCACGACTCACAATCATAGCAATCCCACTAATTCCTAATGAATAGTCGACACAAATCGTCCAAGAATGACAAGCACCTTTTCGGAGCAAAAGCCCCGGGCTCTTTTTTCCAGCCTGTATAATTTTATACGATCCCATTTACAATTTGTTTTGCGTTTAAGCGTGGTTATCTCGATGACTTTAAACGTTTGATTATAGCAATTTCAAAATAATTCGAGCTATTATTATTTTGAATGGCCAAATTATTGTTTATAAATTTATCGTTTAACGCCATCGAATTTTTTCGTGCGTGCGCATATGCACACCAATCGAATCACGGAGATAATTTATGGCCATTGTTGTGATTTTTCACAATGTCCTTTGATGGCGTGTCGATTTCAGGTAGAATCTGTTCCTGAGCGATTTCTTTGTGGAAATGCTTCCAGCTATTTATAACTTTTAAAACTACGATTTCGGCAAGGCATAAAGATAAGTGGTCGATTATAAATAAACCACCACGAAATTGTCTAGAACCTGTCTGGAGTGCTGCGGTTTAAATCGTTCACAATAAGGGAAAGTTAATTTTGTAATGTTTTTTTAATCAGCGAAGGTAGTAAATTGCTGCAGGTACTAATTTATAAATAATGTTTAGAGAGCCGCTCAAGCATTTTAAAATCATTTGGCTAGTGTTCAAACAATGTTACTACCACTAGTTAATAATAAGAAGTGTTCATGTGATTGTATGCAGTGAGTTGACAGTGTCCAAACTATATACGGATGTCTGCGACCATGTTCTTCAATTGGTATTCACAGTCGAGTAAAAAATGTTTACGGACAATGGATTTGACATTCACAGTAGAAGTAACAAGTAAATAAGAATTTGTCAAGACAGTTCACAAAAATAAAAAATTCGGCCTTATTTTCTACACACCTTTGGATAAAGTATGTAGTCTAAGAGGGTTGTAGTGAGAATGCTCTAAAGAAGATTTGTCTGTTCAACTACAAGCTTTGTGCATTCGGATATGAAAAGTAAACAGAGTGATATGCAGGCGAAGTACGATATCATATTTCAATTGTGGGGGATGCAACAGCAGCAGTCGTACGTGTGGCCTATTCACATTCTGCTTTTGGCAGCAGCAGGTATAATACCTGCTGCAGTTTGAAGACGAGAGATCCAAATTAACAGACAGGGTCGGTTTTAGTGTGGGCAAACACCATAAAAGTGGACCTATGAAAAAATCATAAATGGGCCCCAATTGCAAATAGAAAATTACGAAGACACATATGTGAACGTATCCAATCAAATATTTTCTCATATTTTACAATCGTTTATGACACAATAAATAAAAGGGATAAAGCGTATAATGATGACATAGTATAGTGGTTGTAAAAACGGAACTGTAAAACCCAGATCCAATAATAATTAAATGCCATCGTTAAAACAAACGTCGGAGGATAATCTATAACTCTTCATAAATAAAAGACCGAAATTAAATAAAGAGAATGAAACTGAGAGATGCGGGGCTTTAACAGTCCGACCGAATCGGCTTAACATATCTCCAGGACTCTGACAGCTACAAGTTTCGTGTGTAGCTAAATGCCTGCCCTAACTCCACTAGAGCGGTATTTAATTAATTACCCGCACAGGCACGCAGCCACGTAAAAATCAAGACTAACGAAAAATCCTTTTTTGCCTCCCCGGGACCTTGAAGACCAATAGTAAAAATCCTTTTAATGATTTAAGAAGTTGCCGGTCTGCGAGACCGGTACAATAATGAATTCTTTCATCAACAAAGTCGTCCGCTTATCGGCGCTAAAACCTGATTATTATTATTATGAATATTTTATGATTCATCTTGATTATTACATTATCGTGACATCGTATGTAAATTTTATTATCCGCCTACTTGAGATATTGAATAGGAATATTCCTAATGCTCAGGTCTCTAATTACAGGTTGTCACTGTTTGAGAAGCGGTGCTAGCTTTTTATTATTCGTATGTCTGTCCGTCTGTCGGTCACTTAATACGACTTAAGCTAAGATACTTCCAAGAAGAAAGCAGCGTAAATAATATTAAACGCCCCTTTTGTATTTATCGTTAATGTCGACTTATATCAAGATGATTCCGAAGAAATTACTTGGATTAACGCGCTGGAAAGCACGAAATCCGGATCACCCACGCTTCGGATTTGCTTGACAGAACAACTGGATTACGCACAAGAATAATTTCCATCAGTTCTTACAAAAATTCTAACACTGTCGTTCGTTCATAAATCGTTGAGATCCTAAATAATGTAGAATAAACAATTGCATAGTCTTCCTTTGACAGACATCGGATGATCTGTAACATCTGAAATTGTTTGAATTTCATAAATCAGAACATTTAATTGTGGGTGCTGTTATAATATTTAATACTTAAATATAAAGCGCGGTGTTTTTCCAAGTATGTCAAACCCCCTGCTTTATTCTCAGACTTAAGTCAAATTTGCCGAGTGATTTAATGCGAGAAATAAACAATCATAGAGCAATGAACTTTAATATATTGGAGTGAATTTTATTATGAACAATGAATAAATTCTAAAATGTTACGCGGTTAAAATTCTCATCCAAATACATAATACAATCCCTATGAATCATTTATAAACACCCGATAGATGTAGAACTTAACCACAACTTCAATAAAATAGATGGACTGTGTCTGTGAATACGATTTTCACTTCAATGGGAAGTGTACACTCAATGATGAAAGAAAAGAAAAAATGCAAACTCCAACTTCACGATATTCAAGCAGGTTCAAAGTACAATTTTATCTTGATTGCACAATTAATTAAAAAAAAGTTCAAAAAGAGGTAGGCTGTCTCATTTACGCAGCGGTAAGTATTTATGTGACAATGCTTCTAGATGATGAAAGAAAAGAAACTTCTACATCCTCCTCATGGTTTTAAAGTACGTACACCCTGGTCGTTTGGCTGAGAGCAGTGTCCGGCTGTGAAGTATATGGCTCACATGTCATTAATATATTCTAAATTTCTAAACTTCTAAATTTGTGTCCCTTGATGAGACACGAAATAGTAGTGTAGTGTAGTGTAGAATTGTCAACTTTGTCGTCATCTAACTCCGCAATGGCATGAGAAAACTATTAAGTCATTTTTATTCAGGGTGATTTTTAAAAAACGGCAGGCGCTGTAGAATTTTTATTTACGCGTCGATTTCAAAAGTAAAAAAAATAAATCAAATGGCTTTTAATTTACTATAAGCTGACGGTTTTAGATTTTGTCTAATGTCATAGTGTATTTTGGGCTCCATTCAACTTTCTTATTTTAAATTGTGACCCAAAGTTTTTATTTATTTATTTGAAAGATCTCATTTTTCTTCATACACTCATGTGTAATATGCACTACATTTACTTAAAATTTTTGTTTAAAAAATTGTAACAGTTGAAAAAAAGGGAATAAAAGTTCATAAAATCTAGTTGTCAACGGTGTCAAATAAGACATTGACGTTATTATTATGTGAAAAAGAAACAAATGAAAAAAAATTGTGACTATATTTTTTCAAATCTTTATTAAGAAATGACAGAATGACAAAAAAATATCAAAGTTAGTTAAATCTAAACTCCATCCCATTTTCTTCAATGCCCAATTGACACCTATGAGAAGGCGAAATTTCTCTACAAGCGATCACAATTCTTTTTCTTAAATCGTCTTGGACGCGTAATATAGACTAGATCTTCTAAGAATCCCCAAAAGAAAAAATCGAGTGGTGACAATTCCGGTGACCTGGCTGGCCACCAAAGGGGACCGTGGGTTCCAATCCATTTTTCTCCAAACTTTTCTTCCAGGTATTCTGTATTAATTCGGGTATTGTGAGGTGTATCTTGTTGAAAATATACTGCTCTGTATTGTGCTAGTGGTAGATTTTCTAAAAAATCCTGCACATTTTCACATTGCACATAAAATCCCACACCACACACTAACTAAACCGCCTCTGAAAATTCAACTGTGATATTGTCTGTTAAACAACCCATTGTTTGTAAAAGTACATTCATCTGACCACAGTATTTTTCTGAAACATAAGGTTTCATTTTGTTTTTCTAAATGATTTGCTAGTTCCCTAATTGAAGTTGAAAATTTTAATATATCTAAATCGAACTCCACAAACTTTAATGAGCGTAAAATTACAAATGGAACATGTTTCGGCAGAACACTTCTGCCATCATCAAAAAAAATAAATAAATACGTCAACGTCATAATTTTTTATATTCTTTAAGGGCTGATGATGGCAGAAGTGTTCTGCCGAAACATGTTCCATTTGTAATTTTACGCTCAAGTTTGTGGAGTTCGACTTAGATATATTAAAATTTTTAATTTAAATTTACTCCACCTGGATTTAAGTGAAGTGTCAGGATTTTCTTCAATACTTAACAGTACTTGCAGTTCTAAATCTTCATTACGCATTATTCGATGGGGCACTTTTATTTTCTTGTATGAACCGTATTTCGACAACTTTTGGCGACTTGGGACTTGCCTTGCTCGATAAACACGCACATCTTCACTCGCATTTCTTCTGCATTCAAAATACACTTGCAACATGTCTGTTAAATGATCAAAATTATTCATTTTGAAGGAAGTGTTAACTTTCAATAAGATTTTCACATTATAATAACGACATTGTCTTATTTGACACCACAGACAACTAGATTTTATGAACTTTTAACAATTTTTTTAAACAATAATTTTAAGTAAAAGTAGTGCATTTTACACATTAGTGTATGAAGAAAAATAAGGTCTTTCAAATTCAAAAAAGAAAATTATGGGTCCCAATTTAAAATAAAAAAGTTGATTGTCGCCCAAAATATACTATGACATGTAGACAAAATCTAAAATAGTCAGCTAATAGTAAATTAAAAGCCATTTTCTCCAAGATCTTAATATTTAACAAATCTTATTGTTAGTCTTCAAAAAGATGTATTATTGGTTAGAAAGTCACTATGTGTGTTTATAATTATTTATGATTTTTGGTTATGTTTCTGTATTTACTCTGCTTCTTTCGTCGCTACATCAATTTAAAGCAAACCCAACCGCAAGAAAACAATGATTTACAAGGGGGCTACCAGCGTTGTTGCCAGTTGACAAATCTAACAACCTTGAAACTTGAGAAACACAGATTATGTGAAGAACCTGATATATTGGAACCTGAGATCTTAGGGAACCTGAGAAATTGAGAAACATGAGAATTTGGACACTTTAACATGATAGAAAACCTGAGATTTTATGGAACTTTAGTAATTTAAGAATCTGAGAAACCAAACTCGGGAACTCTAGGAACCTGAGATTTTAGGAGACCTAAATTTTTGAGAAAACAGACTGAGGAATCTAAGAATGTGAAAAATTGAGAACTAAGCAAACCTAACAATGCAAAAAGGGGAGAACCACAAATTGAACCTGAGATCATGAAGAACCTGCATCTTGAGGCCTTAAGGAACCTGAGAACTTGGGGGAGCTGAAATCTTAGGCAACCTGAAACCTTAGGAAATCTGAGAATCTGAAAACTTAAAAGACAAATGAGAACTGGAGGAACCTGAGAACTTGAGACATCTAAGAATTTGAAAAACCTGATAATCTTGAGACCTTAGGGCACCCGAGAAGCTAAGAACTTTTATAAATCTAACTTGAGCACGACAGAAATCTGAGAAGTTAAGGAACTTGATAATTTGAAAAACCTGAAGAATTGGAAACGATTAAGAAAATCATCGAAAATCAATCATCGAATCAAGGTGTGCGAACTTGAGAAACTCGCCAGACCAGAAGACTTGAGAGACCTAATTTGAGCATTCCATCAAGTTAAACAATTGGGTAAACTGAAGGGAATAAGGAATAAAAAAATAAAGAGTCTGAGAAATTAAGTATAAGCCTGTGAAATTAATTAAGGGAAGCTGATGAATTTGAGAACTTAAAAATCAACATGGGGAACCTATTAGGAAAACGTGACGATATTTGTAAACCTAAAAATGTAAAAAATTTGGCACTTTCAAACCTTAGATGCCTTAGAAATCTAACTACTTGAGGAACCCAGAAAATCTTAACTTAACTTAAGAAATAATCTGAAAATTTTATGCAAACTTGAAACACCAAATTTGAGAACTGAACGAACATGAGTTTTAGGAAAGGTTGGGAACTACGAAGCAAACCCCAGACCTGGAGGGACCTAACAATCTGAGAACTTCAGAAATACAACTCGGGACCTGGAAGAACGTCAGGAACCTGAAAACGTAAAGAACTTCAAAACTTGAGAAACATTAAGAACTAAACTTGAGAACTGGACGGACCTGAGATTTTGGAAAACCTGAAATCTTAGGGAATTAAGCGAGCTTTAGGCTTTGAGAAACAGAACCACCTTAGAACTTGAGAACTGGAAAAACCTGAAAACTTTAGGAGTTAAAGTGCATCTTAAATATTGAGAAAAATAAGAACCAAACACATTTTGAGATTTGCATCAGGAACCGGGGACTCTGGGGAATCTGAGACTCTGAAAAACCTCAAATCGTCAATGTAAGGTACCTGAGAAGATAGAGATATTTGTAAAACTTGAGATTTTAGGAAACTTGAGACTTTATGTTACTAGTAATTACCGCTGATGCTCCCTTTTTGAAAAGATGGGCGAATGAATCACGTCAAAAAATTTAAATAACAATAAATAGAATTTAATAGAAAATACAATAATAAAGGGTTTAAACATATTAGAGAAGTTGAAAAGAGAAACTGTGACATGTTAGTCGCGGAAAAGCTTGAGCTTCAGATTATACACGTCCAGACCAAAGCTGCGTTATCGCTCCGGCAAAGTTACACGTATCACGTCTTATAAGGGGCAAACAGGAGAGTCGACAAGTGTTATTACAGAAATAAAATAAACACTTTCTTGCGAGTTTTTACGAGGCCGAGTCTCATTTAGAGAACGGCAATTACACTTGATGATTCTGTGATTCACAAGATTTTATTGGTGCCTTCTATAATTAAACGCATTATTAGATTGCCCTCATCGACATCACTAGACTTTTATAAGCTTGGGCTTTTTATTGTATCTCATAAAAGATGATAAATATAATTAAATTATTTTTCGATTTTATTAGTTTATTAGACGTGTAATAGTGTTAATGGAGTTTTCACGACTGGATTTATCACGCCCTGCGTGGAAATAAGAGCTGAATTCGCGACGAAGAGTGGAGATGCAGCTTAATTGCCTAAACCTGTTTCTAAGCAAATAAGTTTTAACGGGCCGTAAAGATCAGAAGTGGAATATTTTTCACATGTCGTCATAGCTAAGTTTTGGTTTCCAGGTAGAATTGTAAAATTAAAAAAATGTTTCCTGACTGCTTCGGTGTTGACCAGTCAATGCGAGATTCGTTACTTTAAAACAAACAAAAAATCTAAATACCATTAAGGCAAAAATTGGACAACACAGAATAAAAAGCGCTTTTTTGAATTAAAATTTTGGAAAAAGAAATCTTTAAGGTAAAAACCCCACAGTAATTCATCAATTGTATCATTGTAAAATTAGGGCTGAAGATGGGAGTAGTTTTCTCCCGAAACATGTTCCTATTATAACTTTTTGTGGAGTTTGACTTGAATTTTAATTAAAATTTTGGAACTTCTGTTATAATAATTACAATAATTAGTCTACTACAATTAGCCTGTCACTCATTTAATATAACAACCCTAAATTGTTAATTTTAACTGTTGTCAAAAACAAAAAAAAAGGAATTATTGAACAGAAGTTCTCAAAAGTTTTACTCCTAGGGGTGTATGTTATTTTTTGCTAAAAGACCTTCTTGTTCCTTATAACGCTTATACTGTATAGTTCCCTCATGTTGAAGGAACCCAACCTTATGCGGGACACCCTGTATATCGGGTCTTCATGAATGATTCATACATCATGTTGCCTCTGGAAAACAACATTAACATATAGTTACCTATATAGAGAATTTTGACATTCAAAACCTACTGGATATATGAATCAATTAATTATTATAAACCCAATACTTTGATGAGCTTACTCTTTATTCTCTAAACATATTATTGTGTAGTAAATTTTTATTATTGTTCTACATCTAGTCTTCATTTATTTCACTCTAAAATGAAATTGTCTTTTAACCCTTTATTTTCTTTTGAAAAAATCGTAATGAAACTAACGCAGAAATTTTGAATTACAATTTTTGTTCAATTGTTCGATTGCATGGTGACCTCTCACTTTTTTTTGCAACTCTTCTCGACCATTAGGACAATTTTTGAAATGTATTCACTTGTCCAACTTGTCCCTTTTACTTCGGGTTTTGTCTTCTTTTGTAAGGGGTATATCCTCAGGAGGATTTTCCTTAAAAACTCAATCGACACGGTCCAAACCCGGGCGTGAGAGCCTATCAGTGACAAACATGAAAACTGTGACTTTTTTCACAACCAACATTGTAAAATTAATCTTGTATTGTGTATTCCGTGCGTGAAGAGTATAAACTCCCACATTGCTTCTGTGTAATATAAAATCAGATTCCGTGAGAGTGCAAAATGGTCATCATTATCTATTTAGTGTTACATACACAATGCATCCATTTTTTATTGCAGATAAAATCTTCTTAATTAAATTAAGGTGAAAATACATTTTTTAAGTACGATGCGTATTTTTTTCCGTCACCCCGTCATGTTGTTTATACATAATCTCTGACAAGAGGAACTTTAAAGTGGCAATTCCGTGATAAACCGCAATTAAACGAAAGGGCAATACGTCGTTGTAAGGCGATGCAATTTAGCATTCGTTTGAAAACGTATAAGTATATTAAATTGCACTTTTATTTGTGATAGCATCTGGAACTGACATGGGAGCAGTGAGGCAGGCACAACAGCAGGAAGTACTTACGTGCTGTTTTTGATAAGTAGTAAACGTACATGATTCTCGAATATTACACCGCTCTATTTTTGCATTTCTTCGAACATTCCGTATTGTTCTCAGCACGAATCGCACGCGAAAAACTCGGACAAAATCGAATCTCCTAGCGGCGGTTTATTTGAAAGCCGATACGGCAGTAGTGGTTGAAATTTTCATTGTGAAACGGCAGTCAAAGTTCAGGTATGTCGGTTATTAAACCTTTTGTTGGACAAAATCGGTAATTAAGGTGATGTTGCTGTGGAATTTGCATAAACGACAAACGCATTTTTGGGATATATTAATTACAATGTTGCGAGACAATGGCCGATTTGTGGTATTTGATTCCGAAAGGGCTGTTTTATGCTACATTGTGTAATAATTCGTTATTCCAAGAATCAATAAATATTTTCGAGTGCATCAGATTTGTATTTACTAACATGGCTCTTATGGACGGCGAAGCAGAAATAATCTCTTCTAATAACACAAATCACATATTTCAGATCACTGAATCTAATAATCTCATCAATTAGTCAAAAATGGCAGCTATCGTATTTCAAATTATGTAAATCCATCGATCAATATTATTATTAAGCGATTTACTGGAGAAGAAACTGATTGTATTTTTCTTATTGGGACCGTCTCTAAGTTTGCCAAATTTAATCTTGATTAACGTTGTCATAATATATGTAAAATGCAATATGCACCTCAATGGCCGCATTTAGTACCTCTAGCCGCAAGTCTATGAAAGCAAATTAAAGTCTGTGTGAAAATTCCAATTGGCAATTTTGCTCCCGAAACACACCACACAAAAAGATATTTTGAGTGTCGTGCCAGAAAATTGGATTGGATTGAAACCTTTTAGCAAATCGACAAAAGCAACGTCAGGACATGAAAATTATTTAATTTTGAGCGTTTCAGAGAACATTTCAGTCGACCCTTGTGTGTTCCATTCGAAACAAAAGCGACGGTCAGTAACAGCTTTTAGTGATTTATTGATTACAGCAGTAAAATAAGTGTTCCCTCTGAACGTCTATTCAAATATACATTCTCCCGCTTAATAACGTACACATTACAGCTGTCAGAGCTTTTATTGTCAGGCGAATAAAACACAAACACCGTTTAGGCAGCACTCACAAATCTACCTGCTATCACAAAGTTCAACCTGGCAGAAAAAGCTCGATTAATAGAGTTTGCAGCTTTTGCTAATTAAAGTAATTAAAGATTACTGCTTACCACCCATGTGTCCGTTTTCATATGGATAATCCCCATTGTCGAGGCGTTGTTTCTTGAGCTGTTGATGTTGCAGATGCGAGGCGGCTAGGCTAAGACCTACGGGGGCTCTCTTCGGAGGACGTCCGGGCCTGGAACTGCAAAATAGTAGAGAATTACTGTTGTTAAAACCTAGGTGTAGTCTGATGTACGTAAGCATCACTTTCCCCACGCATTCTCTCATTCAACATTCGTCCAATTGCTTGAGTGTCGAGCAAATAGTCTTACGGACCACATCAGTCATAAAATGTGTGTTTGCAGACAACTCCATCCATTAGGTGGCGTCCGCCGCAAATATCAGATATCGCACGGGTCAGTCGACAAATCGACCCCTCTTTGATTTATTGGCTTCATTTCCGGATATCTACTGTCATACTTTTTCTTCATCGTACAACTCAATTACTATAGACTCTACCCACCTAAACCCCGGATTATTTATCGCGGACACAATAAAACAACCGCAGACGCGGCTTTATAACAACGCAAGGACACTGGCTAAGGCAATTATTCCGCATGAGTTATAGGCAACCGTTAAAAATGCGTTTGTCAGTGAGCGACCACCGCACTGAAAACGAAACCGTTTCTGGAAGGAAGGTGGTACACCGGAGTATGACTTGAATTGATGTAACCGATAATCGAAACCAATCGATAGTTTCTAACTTTTTCGAGCACAAAAAATCACTTTGTGCTCACTGCACAATTCAGAGAAACAATTACAAACACGAAACTGGTCTACCGGACTGTTTTGTGGAGCTTTATGTATTTAATGAAGAAGTAAATAGTGCCGGAGCCACCAGCACTTAAACTTTTAAGCCTCAAGTTGCCAGGAGTGAAACAACTTGAAGTAAAGTTTCTCCAGTCTTTGGAAAAATTACAACTAGAGCAGATCGTTTATCGAAAATTGCACAGCTTTTTTTCTTGCTATCCCGCAAATGCAGCATCAAGACAATGGCCGTTACATCAGACAATTTAGACTGTCATACCCAAACAATTTTTTTTTAATTGTTTGGTAGGGAAGCTTATTATGAAGTTTATGGAAGTCCTAGCAGAAAATTTAACCACAGGTAGAACTCGTCAAAATAAACATTTCTTCTATTTACCACTTTGCTGAAATCCGCAATTTTTTTGAACATTTTTCTGATTCCTTATTTCACCCTCCGCCTATTCCGACGCGTCAGAACGTTTTTTGGGAGAAAAAAAAAGATGTGCTTCGAAGTGTATTCGAACTGTCGGTGCCTCAACATTTATCCCCCATCAAAGTTAAAAGGTTTATTATTACATGCCACTACTTCAAATTATGCATATTATTGTAGGTGAATACATGTTTCCATTTAAACAGTTTTTATTTCAATTCGTTTATTGGGTAAAGTTTTTGTGCCTTCCTGATAATGAATGAACGTTGATCCATAGGCGGGTATTGGTTTTAGGGGTCAAACTATTCTTAATTTTAACTCCGTTTGCGGGGAGCGTTTGCGAAAAAAATGATAAATAAAAAAATGTTTATTTTGACGAGTTCCACTTGTGGTTAAATTTTCTGCTAGGTCTTCCATAACACCCTGTATACCTCTAGTTGTACGCAAAGAGTCTCTTTGCGTACAACGAACAGAGAAATAAATAACTGATTCTAAATCATTGATAAGTGAACCTCATATCGAGAGCTACAGATGAAATGAAATGCTAATAAAAATTATAAATAACAAACAACTTGACGAACAATTTGTGGATCATATCTTCGCATTCCATTTTCTATGTCGCTGTCATTCCTAAATCACTTTATTATCAATCACTGCTATTTTTATAATATTAGTAGCATTAAAATTTAAATATATCTAAGTCGAACTCCACAAACTTTAATAAGTGTAAAATTACAAATGGAACTTGTTTCGGCTGCCATCATCAGCCCTAATTTAGCAAGATATTAATGATTATTATTAGTAATTTTGAATTAAATTTGACGTTTTCAAAGGGTTACATGATTTTTAAAAGATTTCGCAAAAACAACATTTTATAAAATGTAAAAATTAAAAATGGATCAAAGAGAATCTGGTAAGTTTGTTTGAGTGGTGAAAAATTAATTTTTCGACATTCTTCTGGTTTATTAGTAGCATTGTTCACTTATTACATTTACACACGTAAATCCTTAAATATGTCTCTTTTTAAATAGTCTTGATATCTGTGAATAAATACTTACAAACAATACTGTTACACAGTCAAATAAAAATGAAACAGAACAAATAAAAAATGTGTCAGAGAGAATTCTTCCACGATAATGTCATATGTCGTTGGAATGCAGCAGAACACAACACACAACTACAAACAGAAAAAGTAATGGGGGCAGTGCGACGTCGCGACGCTAGCTGTAATAAAATCTCGTCTCGTGTGTAGGTACAACTCCACCACACCTCGTCTTAATGATCTCACGAGCAATAAAACCTAATAAAATTAACCGATTATAGTTTAGATTTTAGGCGCCACCGGGATGCCGCCATAAATCACGAAGATGAAAAGAAACATTGTTTACACAGTATCGTCTTGAGTCGACTGTTAACCTTCCTGTTAACAGCGCTGTTGGTGCGCTGATAAAGGAATAAACTGTTTAACAGCTGCCTATATTGGTCACAAAATATTACATGCTGATTCTGTTTTACTGCCTTTTTTATTGCTGCGTGTTTCGAATGACGTGTGCGTTGGGAGTACAAGGCAATTTGCAGTTGTAAAAATGGCGGCCGTGAAGCGGGCAGTGGCGGCAGTGACAGTTATGTAGTACTTAGTCTTATGTTGTCGTCAGGACGCGCCGCCACTGGAGCCGAGAGGAGATTTTCTGGTCGGCTCGTGGAGGAAGTAATCGATTCAAACCCAGTGGCCTACTGTTGCATCCCCTGGTAGATAGGATGTCCTCCCCCGACTTATTAAAAATCAATATGGAGCTAATTCCTGCGAGTCTGCAAATCGCGTTCGGGCTCAAAAAGGCATGTTGAACAATAAAATTGGTTTGATTCGATTACGTAATTTCGGAGCGTATTAAAGTAGCCTTAAAACACGGATCTCACGAAACGGAGGCAATATATCCCCTTGGAAAACAGCCATCAACCAGGTATTCCTCCGGGAGAACGTAAAAGATTCATAATCTGAGATTAAGTAAGAAAAAAGCCATTTCGTCTGACTAAACGCTTCTTTTCTTTCAAAATTACAATTGCTCCGCCGAGACATTAGAAAACTGATACCGACTCCTGCTCTACTTATGTCGGATTTTTATACGTCTCGTAATCTTCTTTGCAGGTTTTTGATCTTAAGAACACATTAGTTACAACTCATGCGTGCTCACGGGGGAGCCGTAATTGCAACTTTAGGCCAAGCTGCCAATAATAAAGTTTGCATATCAAACGCTCGCTGAGATTTATTGCAGGATATTTGAATTCTATCGTACTCTTCAAACTAACACTATTTAGTCTTGGAGCAAATAGAGTGGATTGGCACCACTGAATAATTGTCACACCTTTTCCTACATTGATTATTTTTTAGGTTACTGTAGCAATTTTTTTTGAAAGCAGATGTGCCAATATAAAAACAATGAAATATAACCAACTGATCTAGCCACGTGGTATTTTGTACATACTATACTCCATAAATTATTGTGTTTTCACAGCTTAATTACGATACCTATTTTCTTAAAATGTTTCACCCCATGTAGAAAATAAATACCTTCCTTAATCTTCTTCGTACGTTTTTAATCTTAAGAATACATCAGCTGCAAGCCATGCATGTTCGCGAAGAAGCAGTAATTGCAACTTTACGCAAGCCCACCAATAATAAGACTTTGCATATCAAACGTCAGACGAAATTTATTGCTAGAAACAAAATTGATCCGAGTCCAAACCGCGCGACCATAAATCAGTCCGGATTGAATTTTTATACAGAATTGAGTGCTAATTGTATGAATGCTCATTTTACGAATCAGCGTACGAGTTAATCACTAGCCGCAGGGAGCTATTTCGACGCAATTGGGATCAGTTTACCAATAATTCACACGATTTCAATCAGTCAAACGCCGCACTCACGCAAATCAATTCTAACATAACACGAACATTAAACTGTATTCATAATGCGCGAACACGAATTTGTCAATTAGACACATACAGGATTTTATTTTATAACGACACACACACACACATCAAAGCGGAAAAAAAACGGTCAACGCCACGAAATCCTCGACAGTAATTATAGGTTTCGATGATTGACTGCATTCGCCAATCGCATTTAACCGTTTCGAGCCCTCAGCTTGCCGGTTTGCATTTGCAATAAGGAGTGGTTATTATGCTTTTGTACAAAAAGTTAAATGCCCTCAAATTTTACATCGTATTTCAGGATTCGTGAGAGAGATTATTATAACAGACCCCGCCTATTCCTATAGCGATCCGGGACCAAGACGTGCAGTGATCAACCGTTCTGATATCCCTGCGAGCCCCAAATCAGAGAACATTTGCCTATCGTTTAGCCTGCCACGGGAAAACCGCTCTAACAAGACTCAATGCACAAACTGTTGGCCCCAAATAGTTTAATAGCTTTAGAAGAGGCAACTTCAAATTACAAGACAAAGAGACAGTATATTTGATATATCACAAAAAGAGTCTCAACATTATTGCTTATTAAACTACACCATAAAATTAAATTCAAAAAAAAAAAATCAAAAGGTAGAAATTCAAAAATTTAATGAAAATCACTAATAAGCGACGGGAAATTAATACAGGAACAAAAATTTACATTGACTACAACGAATTTTTAAACGAATGCCACGTGACTATTTATGGTTGCTATTTAAGTAGTAAAATAATTCAAACTAAACTTAAAATAAATTGCTACTCTACCCTAATCTAAAAAGATAATCAAGATCTGTTTCAACATTGCCCAGTATTCAATGGTGCCAATCTTTTAATTTCTTTTAAAATTAAATATAGTCACCTGTTATTTGAACACTTTGGCACAATTACAAGAACATTTGGTCTATTTTTGCAACAGTATATAGAAAACGATCGTTTTCCACATCCTAGAAATGCGAAATACATAATAGTCAGTGTAGCCAGTTTGGTCAAAGAGTGCTTTGCCAAATTGTAACGTAGGGCCTAGATGACTTCCATGCTTATTTAATAAAACTCGAAGTACAGAGGTGTAGAAGTGTAGAAGTACAGAAGTGCCTGTAATCTTTTTTCTTTTCGCTTTACGATCAAAGAATTAAATAAATACAGATAAACTAGACCCCAATGAAGAGACGACGATTTTTTTTGTAAACAAAAGAATAAACAGTAACGGTATGTAAAGACGGTACAAAGTATAATTCCAAGATATATAACATATTGGCAACCAATAATACGCCATGATCGCATGGTGTAAACATAGACAATTTTTTAATTTCCAAAGGGCTCTTTGATTAGTGTTCCTCTGGATCACTCTGTACAATAATTATCCGGATAGATGAAACAACACATTTATACATTTTTAATAAAAGGGTGCCCAAAAGCTTCTTTACAATTTTTCCTGAAGCACTCGTAGCATTTTAATATTATCATCCAATGCAACCTTGCAAATTCTAAATGAAAATATTGTATTTATTAATATGTGTATTTTTTGCAGAACTAATAAATGTAAATCACGACGGGTAGACAATACTAAAAATATTTTTTCTGCTTTTACTTTTTATTATTCAAAGCAGGAGGACTGAACCCTCTAAAAGATGTTCCAAAACAAAAATACGAAAAGACAACAAAAATATTAATCTTGAAAGATAAACTACAGCAAAATTTGAAAAAAAAACATAGGAAGGAAGAAGTTTTTTTCTGAAGAATAATAGAGAATGGACCAGAAAGAAAAGAAAAACATTAAATTTTTGGACGTGATTAACCTCAAATAACAGAGAAATTAGAAAAAGTAGTTAAGAAAATCAGAGATGATTAAGAAAATAATTATAAAAAAGAGCGTTGTCCGCGCTGATGAAATTGACAGTAATACAAAGTCGTACCAATAAATGTAAAATGGCCACCAGAGGGACTTGGATCGCGACTTACTGGAGACTGTAATTAGGAGGCATGAAACTCGAATAACTGTAGACTAACGTCAATAAAATAAGAACTTCAATCAAATTATCGGCTCTATGATAAAATTTAATAAAACCAGTGTTCTGTATTCCTTCTGGGTGCTTTTCTCCTTTTAGACTGCCGTTTATCAGATGACAGCAAAAATAAATAAATAAAACTATCGACAAAAAATGTTTAATAAAGATGAGGTAAGATTTGCTTTATTATTCCAAATTGTTTAATTGGGGGGTTAAACAGGTGAAGCTCAATACTGAAATTTATTACAAAATAATAATAAATCACGCTTTTAATTTTGAGATTGGAATTAATTTTTTCCACGTCCTCCTAATTTTTCATTCTGTAACACTAGTACGATATTTTGTCTATTTTCCAAACGCAAAGTTTTGAGCGATTGGCACGACTTGAAATTACTGTCATCGGTAAAGAGAGATACACAGAAAATCAAAAACGAAACTGACTTAAACAGAAGGAAATATTAAGCAGCAAAAGGTGAAGCAAGATTAGAGAGAAGAACGGAAGAAATTGACAACAGATGAAACAGATCTAAACGACGGTCAAAGAAGGTAGGAAGAAAAAAAAAAGTCAGAAGTAAAAAAGGAATGAAGTCTGACAAGTTAAGAGTAAGAACTTGAGGAAACCAAAAACCTGAAACTGCAGACAGAGGGCCTAAAACCCTTAAAAACTTGAGACTATAAAACTTGAAGCTTTTGGGGACACCTAACACAAATACCTGAGAAGCTTGGAACCTGGAACTTTGAGAATTTGAGACCCTAATGATCTCAAAACAAAACAGGAGAAGGTTTTTTTGATACAAATGCGCTGTCAAGACACTTTTCAGGGGCTAGCGCGAATTTTTGAAGAACGAGCCGAGACGAGTAGTGTAAATGAGCCCCTGGAAAGTGATATTGCACGAGTATTGAACAACATTTTTTTTATTCGTTATGCAAAACACATCGGCATATGCCCTTCCCCACAAAAATAAAAATCTCAATATATTACCGATCAGCAATAATTGTTGACGCCATTTTTCAATATGGCGGTGCCAGGAGCAAGTGAAAGAACATCTCAAGATGCGTTCATATATTTGTTTAAAATTGACTGTAGTCAATATCATCAATTTATTTCTGTTCAGTATACTTTCAAGACGAGTTTACAACTATGTTTTTTGCACATGTAGGTGTATCAATTTTCGAGTCGCTTCGTCCACGATTGGATCGGCCTTCGTCCTGACAAAGTAAAAGTCCCCGAGTTAAAATAAGCTCCTTCAGCGTGAAAGTGTTTGATTTGTCCGGCCCCTTACACTTTTTCACGTTTTGTTCCACTTTTTGTCGCCAGACCACCTCGAAGCTTTCTTTTCTCGTCGTTACCTTATCGATTGCGTCCAATAAAGTTCTTGTAGTGCCATAAACGTCCGAAGAAGAGTGCACGGCCTTAATCTAAGCCCAGTGTGGTTTTCTATTATGTTGTCAGAATGATACAAACGGCCTCAATAACCGCGAGCTCGGGGAGAGCCAGCTACCGGACAGCTGATAAACAATACGGCCCTGGGGCCATCCCCGCGAAGGTGATTCATGGCCCGATGTTCACTACCGCCGCACACTGCGATATCTCGTTAACCCGACTCTTGGAAGTTGCACGTTTCACAAATAATTACAAACGCAAAAAATAGACGTTTCCGAAGGAAAAAGACCCGAGAGGATCGAAGAGAAGAAAAGCTCGCTTCAGACGCTTATTTTGGAGTTAGTTACACTCGACTTAATCCGCCTTGGGAAACAAATATGCTCTCTTGCCTGGAAAATTAAATAATTTGTAAATGCGTTCGTTTCAATCACCGGCTTTTACCTAACTTTCAATTTGGCGGCATTCCGGGAATGCTGCAAGCACAACGGTTTCGGAAATTTAACTGTGTTGTAGGTAAAGAAACAAAATCGCCACCTGTAAGCTGTAAGCTTGCATCGAAAGTAATCTAAAACCGAAGTTTTAATCGAAAATGCAATTAATAAACTGTTAGTTTAAATGCAAAGTTTTAGTTAAATTTCCGCCAAATAGACCTATCAATCTGTCGACATTATTGCGTTTTCCCTAAACAATTATCGGATGAAAATATTGTTGCTAAGTCAAATAGTGGAGTGACGTGGCTACAGCTGCTTACGCCAATATAAATTTTATTTTCATTCTCCTAAGCACCAAAAATGAAATGTAAAAGTATCAAACTGCATTTAATCTGTGTGATTCCCGCTAAGTGTAAGCGCGGCCTTTATTTTGTACCGGATCTTCTCTATTACATTGCGCAGAGGAAGTACAAGATGTTTACGTTTCTAGACAATTATACGCACAAATATTTATATTCCAATTATGAAGGAGCGAGCGGAAGAATGCACTAAATTTTTAACTATTCATTTTTGTAACAGATATGTTACTACGCTTACTTAAATATTTCTAAAATAAACAAGTCGGTTATTTAAGTAAATCTGGCATAGTTATGAACTTCTTAAAATTATTTCTGCTTATTTTAAGTTGCTGTTTTATGTAAACGACTCATTTTATGCTGATAATATTTATTGGAAAGTGTTTTAAAATAACGCCTCTCTCGCGTTACACATTAAACGACAAAAAATGATAGTAAGGGTTACAACCCTTATGAAAATAATCTCGTATAACAGATGTAGTGCGGGCCATAAACCACCCTCCGGAGAAGCTTACAGTGCCAGAAACTAACCCTTACGATTCCTAAACAAACAGTGCGCTCCATGTAATCTAATATGCTACAGATATGGCAAAAATCGAAAACGACAATGGAAACGTAATCCGACATCGTTCCCTTTTTTGAGCTAACGGCACCCAAAATAAACAGCGAAATGATAAATGACAATTTGAATAATATCTACGTATGATTTATAATGAGTGTCAGTCTCGATTCCTCTTTTAAATTAAAATTAGTGGTACACTAATTAACTACTGCGATAATTATCAAGATTCCCACTTAACGTGTGTTAACAAATTATGCGGTGCTTTTATACTTTTGTTGCCTTAATTGCTTTAAATTCCTCGGTAGGTGAAAAATGGATGGCACCAACGGAGCGAAGCTTAATCCACGAGACCTAATCTTTTGGGGATAAAAATACAAAGTCATGAAACACAATGAAGCAAAGCCAAACACGTGACCCCTTTCAATTTTGGGGTGGATTGAATTGATGTTTCAATTCCATATTTTTTCACTCTGTATCATTTAACACGGGTCTTGTGGGAAAAAGCGATAAGATAAGGCTGATGTACGAGTGCGTTTAAAAGCTCCTAAAATCTTGGAAATTTCTCGGTCAGCTTGACGAGAAGCTACAAGCAACTTTTTTATTAATATCCGGCACCGCTGCTGTATTATTTCGTTTTTAATATCGGTAATCTTACAAGAAATGCACCTCACGTCAGACTTTAATATTCGGAATATGACTCTAAAAGGTATCGTACACTTTAATTTGCATAGTTGGAAACAAGTAGCATCAACTTTTAATTTAGTTTCGGGCCATCTTCCCCCCAATCTAAACGTATTTTTTACAACCCCGATGCACCATCTGCTCGAAATATGTGTTTTAGATAAATGTTTTTTCGCCGCAGGATTTTTTGGTTATTAAAACGTCCAGGTGTAAACTGCAAGCTTTGTGAACGAATGACAAGTTATGATGGATCTATACGGATTTCGCAACATGCTGCTGGATTACGCACTTATGATGCTAATGCGGAGATGTTGTTTAAACAAGTTAATTGTTACTTTTAACACCCCTGGATCCGATCTTAAAGCGGCATGGGAGTGCATAGATTACGGCGCTTTCGATGATTGATTGGCGGTTCAACTCATAACTCATACGTCTTCGTCAAACTCTCAATAAAAGTGCACTTCTTGCGCAATTAAAAAAATCTAAGTCGGACCCTCAAGGATTTCCATTATTTCTTTATCGATGCGTCAAGGAATTAAACATACAAAGTAATCGGAAGATCTTAACGCGAGACTGTTGTTAAACAATTGCTTCCAGTTGCACGTACGTCTATTAGGTTTAAATTGTGTACCATAAACCTTCACTCACGACGAATTTATCTGCCAGATATCAAATTTGATAACGTAATGAACACTTTAAAATCAATTAGATCTTGGGTTCTTATTGGCCGGGGTCAGGAATATTGTTCATATCTCACGTGCTGGTAAAATTCCAGATGTTTCGAAACAACTGCACGTACACTACATCATCTAATGATTTTTTTTAAAGCCCGGGATGGCAAATTGAGTGGGGGTAGTAAAATCGAGCAAATTAACAAAAAGCGTTTAACCCTCTACACTGTGCCATGTATTGTTGGTTGCCGTTTCTTCGTATATTTCACCACTTCTCACCCCTTTCTGTTAATTATTGATACTGAGGTTTAGATACAGTGAAGTGAATATAGTTATAAAATATTGTAAAATATGAAAGAAACTAGTTCAAGTGGTGATGAAAAAAATCACGTATATTCCGACGTTCACGTATCGTATTTAATAAATATTAATCTTTCTAATTTAATAAATCAATCTTCCTAACAATGTATTTATGTAACATAAGTAATATTTTTTTATGTAAAATGATTTTATATACCGGTGTCCCAGAGGTGTGTGGACCATCTATTACGCCCTTATTTTGAAAGATATCAAAACGGGGTTTTCGGGAGACGATAGTCACACGATACCTTCACAATTTGAAATTATTAGAAATCATATACAGAGTGTCCTAGTATTAGTAATATACCAAAGTTATGTTTTTTTAAATGGAATGCCCTGTGTATTAGTTGGTGAATTGAAATAGCAGTTAATACTGAGCAAAATGATATAAGGTACTACAGGTTTATTATGGATGGTTCTTGAGTTGAAATTTTAGGTCAAAATTGGTGCCTTTTTAAAAAATTGCAGAGACCATTCCAACAGAAATAACTGAATAGTTTTCTGTCAATATTTTTTTATAGACCCAAACTTTAGTACACACTGATTGAAAGTCATCTAAATTGATATTTCTATACAGGGTGTACGATTTCGCAAAATGTATAACTTTTTTTTCCAATGGAACAGCCTATATTCCGTTATACCATCAAATAGCATTTTTAATAAGCTTTTTGTCAATATATACTTTGCCTCGGCAAATGTTAGTACTTTAGATAATTTTTACAAAAAACGTAGATAACTTTGCCAAATTGATGAAATCAGATCGCCTTGGACTTGTTGCCATGGAGATATCATTTTAGACTGGTTACCATGGAGTCGTTTGTTCTTGTTGACAGTAAGTTATCCTGTAACAAATAGTTTCACTTTTGTGATTTTTTTACAAATTGAATTTTACGAAAGAAGTAATGATGAATATAGTACAATGCTTTAAGAGAAGCCGAAAGAAATTCCTTTTTGGCCACAAAAATTTACGTTGAAAACACTAGGAACGTGGCCTACAACAAAAAACAATTAATTGGTAGAAGAGTAGGTGAAAACACTGAGCTAGAAGTTTTAGTAATGTTAGAAGAAAATTTTCACTCCATTACAAAAGAAATTGCTGCCCAATCTGACATTTCGAAATCTTCAGTAAACCTTGTGATCAAAAAACATCGGTTTCATCCATACCACACTGAACTCAATCAAGAATTGCAAGAAGCTTATTTTGCAAAAAGAGTAGAATAATGAACAATCTTCTAGAAAGAAATAGAAATATTTTAAACATAATTTTGTTCAGTGATGAAGCGACCTTTAAGAGTATGTAATGAGCATGTCAAGAGGCATAACATGCACTATTATGCCACTGAAAATGCCCACTGGATGCGGACGATTGATTATCAGAATCAGTGGTCCTTAATGTGGTTACAACAGGATGGAGCTCCTGTACATTTCTATAGGAATGTAAGAAGATATTTAAATGACTGGTTGCCGAGACGTTGGATTGGTAAGGGCGGCCCTGTCAAATGGCCCGCAAGATCACCAGATTTAACTCCTCTAGATTTTTTCGTGTGTGGTTATGTAAAGGATATAGTCTATCGAACTCTTACGTAAACCTAAGCCTGTCTACATCTCGGTGTCATTTCTGAAGTAATCTGATCTTAATACGCGACTTTAGCAATTTGGGGAAATTTTCTAGGTTTTTTGTAAAAATTACCTAAAGTACTAACATTTGCCGAGGCAAACCATACATTGAAAAAAAGCTTATTAAAAATACTATTTGGTGGTATAATGGAATATAGTGTGTTCCATTTGAAAAAAATAAGTTATTATACATTTTGCGAAACCGTAAACCCTGTATAGAAATATCAATTTAGATGACTTTCAATCAGTGTGTACTAAAGTTTGGGTCTATAAAAAAATATTGACAGAAAACTATTCAGTTATCTCTGTTGGAATAGTCTCTGCAATTTTTTAAAAAGGCACCAATTTTGACATAAAATTCTTCATAACTCAAGAACCATCCATAATAAACCTGTAGTACCTTATATCATTTTGCTCAGTATTAACTGCTCTTTCAATTCACCAACTAATATACAGGACATTCCATTTAAAAAAAAAACATAACTTTGGTATATTACTAATATTAGGACACTCTGTATATGATTTCTAATAATTTTAAATTGTGAAGGTATCACGATACCTGGCTATCGTCTCCCGAAAACCCCGTTTTGATATCTTTCAAAATAAGGGTGTAATTGATGGTCCACACACCTCTGGGACGCCCATTATGTATAATATTTTATCGAATCAATATAAATAAATATGAATAAAAGTACTTATTTTGTCGCCTAAGAAGCAACACCGCCTATCAACCATTTTAGAAAATCAGCTTTGTACTCATTCTTCTTCAAACCGCATAGGCTGGTTAGCATAAAATTGTTCTCACCAGTGTATAGTTAACACGTTTTCTATACACTAGTGAGAACAATTTTATGCTAACCAGCCTATGCTGCTTGAGAATTAAAAGAATAAGAACAAACCTGATTTTCGAAAATGGTTGATATTATGGGGTGTCATTTTTTAGGCGCTTTCAGTATTAGAAAAGATATGTTTATTTACCCCCTTTGCCTATTGTATAATCAAAGACAATCGCATTTAAAGAGTAAACTCCAGTCGCGATTTTGTAATAACTGAAAACATACTTCCATTTCAAAGTGAAAAAAAAATGCATATAACGAAGGATAGGATTATGTATGAAACAAACAGCAAAAAAAATGAAAATTTGAAGGTGTAAAGCGGGCCTTAGCTACCTATCATAAGGCCATATTCAAAATACATAGTTTCATATCAAAAGTTAGTAAAGGACCGATTAGATCGATTTTGTTTTCTCTCTTGACATCTGTTAGGTAACAGTCACAACTCTGTTGTTTATGAATAACTCGAAGTTTTGACAATGTTGACAGCTTGCTTAAATAAATACTTATAGGGACAATGATATAAGACAAAAGTTAACTGATAAAATAAAAAAGCTTCTGTTTCTCTACAGATGTAAATAAAGTGTCCGTATTTAAACCCATAGCTATCGAAGAAAATGTACACAGCTTCTTGATTCTTTTCCCGCAAAGCAACACATCCCCTGAGTGTCTTTCGTTCCGCATGCGTCCCTGTATATTCCGGCGTAATCTTGGGATAAGTCTCCGCTAATCTTGAACCGAGGCGTGCAAATAGGATCCAGCAGATGATATATCGATTAAAGCGGGATTTTGTAGGTATATAATTTTAAATTGGATGCAATGCCGTTCCTTCGGTTTGTTTGTGTTAATCCTCGACAAAGACAGGTGCTTCGGCTACAGACAGGAACACTAGAGAGTGAAGTGGCGATATCACCCCCCCCATAAAACGTCGTGTATTTCCAGAATCTTTAATCGTTTCGATGTCTGTTTACTGTATTCGTCACATGGCACCCCAATAACGATAAGACGTTTTAAGGCATCACTTGAAATGGGCGAAATGACGGCGCCCCCGAAGCACACGTGTTTAGGCGGCTACCGGCCTTATCGGCAGATTTAAAATTAGTCCTCTGGAAGGAAAGTCAGTGAAATTGCGTGTTTCGTGTTAATAACACATTAGTTTTTGAATAGAGAATATGGTTTATATAAGATTGGATCTGTTTGAATTCTTATGACTCGAAGGAGTATTTAATAACAAGATCGTCTCGTTTATTTATCCAATTTGAACGAAAACAGAATTATACTGTAATATTCAGGAAAAAACTAAATCAATCTTAAGTAAAACAGGAGCGAAAATATCGCGAGTTTATGAAAATATTAATCGAAAATAAACTCCGAGACCATATGACACAAAAACAAGCATTTCAACTCGCTCTGCTTATTTCCATAGAAATGATCATTCCGACGAGTGACTTAGAACAGAGCTGGGTGTTTGTGTTAAGGAAATATTAAAATTATAAATCATAAATTGTTACATCACATGGCGTGTGAATATTTCAACTATTCCATTTTTATAACAGACGGTTTTTCTCGGAAAGGTAAATAAACATGCAAAAGCACATCTGCCTTTCGATTTAATACCGCTTTTGTGCACCAATTTCGAGAACAATAAGTGGCACACCATAATAAGAGTCCAAATGAACGGAATGAAAAGTAAACCACGTTTTAATTAATTAATTGATTTTTTAAGGTTTCCTTTTAACGAGCATAAAAACGCATTTCTCCGGCTACGGAAGATACACAAACAAAAATTAACGAACGCACAAAAAAGAGAAAACATTTTAACGAATAAATGTGTACACTCTCGCTGTTATTTTACACAAAATGCGTTTCAGGCAAAATGAAAGACTAATATTTTTTGTAGCAATATTTTTACAGCACCACGTGCGGCTGCTTAGACAAGACACACGACAAGGTGCCTTTACACAAATATGCTAACGCCCTCCGAAAATCGACGCCTCTGTTGCCGCCATATTATGTGCATATCATGCAGGAAAACGAAGACGTACGTACGTACACTTCCATGTTTATTATTCCACGATAACCATAACACGTTTGCACTTGCTACTTCACAGATCTACAGGGAATCTTCCTTCGGGCCGCATAACAAAATAAGAGCAAACGATTCTTACATCATTGTGTTTTTGTATTCCTGAAACGCAAACATCAACTTCTGGGGAAAAACACTGGAATGTTGATTCACATTGCGGAGATGCAAGATGTTCCTCGGTGTTTACGATTACGTACCATGAAAAATATAGTAAACACTGAAATACGCTTAAAAAATTAAACCCTTAGTTGTGTTCAAAGAGACGATCGCTCTCAAGTATTCGTTTTCTTGCGTGTTTAATTAAATGTAACTTGTGTAAGTGGGAAGTTTGCTCAAGAATTAGGGTGGTTTGTATTTGCCGTTCACAAAGCAATAAATCCGAACAATTATTTATTTCCGGCGAATGCACCCGATTACCCAAACGATTTCGGTTCGAACATCTCTTTGTGTAACTCCTGTATAATTAAAATCGGGTCTGTCGTTTCCTCATTGAGGATGATCTTCAACACTCCCTTTAAGCCGGATTTAACCCGAGCAAACACTCGTCTTCCGCTACAATGCGGAATTTCCAGCTCGAATACAATCAAAGAAATGAGGCAGCAAATTAGGCGGAGACAATCAACAAATCGTCTCTTCGAATTTTCGGGGGCGCAAAGAAACTCCTAATGGAATTACGGCCCGAGTTCCATCTCGTCGTCAAAGCCACATTAATAATCGAGATCGAAAGTACAGAGAACACAAAGTGATCCAAATAAAATTTCACACAAATTTAAATTGCGGTTAACGAGTTTTTCGAAATTAAGAAGCTATTTCGGGGCGGAACAAGAATAATAAGCTGGAATTGCGCCGGTATAACTCGTCGCCTGAGAAATGTACGACTTCAAAGGCAAGTGCTTGCCTAATTTGTTTCAATTAAGAAAATAGAGTTACCTTTAAACATCTTCCAACTTGCTCGATGTTTCTAAATGCAAAGGGCTCGATTTTACCCCTTTTATCTCTATTTAAGATCCACGTTTTCATTACGTGCACGCATAGAAAATTACCTCGGCGCGATGACAAACAAAAGAAAAATCAACATCCCCTGGGAAAACCGCCATTCTTAACTCATTTAGCGCGAGAGTGCCCACCTGAGACCCAAATCGCCAGCCTGATATTTTATTGAATATGCAGATTACCTAGCGGAAGAACAATTAAATTTATTAGACGCGGCCACACGCCTCATAAACTTACAGCTAGCTTTGTGAGAATTACGCTGAATAGTTCCACTTTTCTAATGAATACGCAGGTTTATTAAATTGTGGATAATTTGCATAATATGCCATCTTGTGGTTGAGCAACTTTACCAATTCCTAATGTGTCTCAGTTGATTGTTTTTGTCTTCCGTTTCCCAGCAATTATTTGTCATTAGGCTTTGAAATCTCCCAATTTCGTTGTCTAGTACTTCGGGTTTTCAGTGGGTCAGATAACAATCAGTGTTTCTTCTTCCCAATTATTTTTATATCGTCTCAGATTCTCAATTTCACACAGAATGTACAAAAATTAACAACTTGTCAGAAATAATGAAAATAAAACAACAAACAGTACTAATCCGAAGAGCAACAATTTACCGAGCGTGAAATGGTACCCTCGTAAAACCACCTAGTTAGTGATTAATACGGATCCAAATAAAACTCAAAACATCTTCATTAGTAAGAATTATTTGCTGTAAAAGCAGTTTGAATTGCAGCGACACAAGCAAATTTAATCGCCAGAACGGGAATATATTTTTATAGATTCAAAACCTGGTCGTTATGGACGTTTATAAAAACGGTAAACTGCACATTTTCACTTATCTCAGCGGAAATGATAATGAAATTTACTCTTCCACATAAATCTACTTATTTACGTTGTTCCGTCTACTTCAAGAAATGTTTATGAAGTTATATTATAATTATACTATGACGATAACAATCTACATTTTATAGTAGCAGAGGACTGAATATCATTATAACTTGACAGAAACCAGCAATTTGTGTATTTATAGCTTCTATAAACAAAAAACAATTCCTGCGAGTCTGAAGAGAAAATAAACGTGCAAATAAAATCCGGACGTCCTACGACACTCCTGTTCGTGTCGTTGGAAAATTCAATGACCAAAATTAAATTTTTCAGGGTTGATCGATGATGAACTGAAGCGAGATTTGTTGTGCCGACTGTTAATCATTTCCCTGCAATGGAATTCCAATTACATCCAGTTCTCTCTGAGCTAATTACATATCAAAGTGGGTTCGCATTCTTTGTGTTAATTACAATATTTGTTTCCGAAGATTCAACTTTGCGTTGTAAAGTTCAAACCGCTTGAGAATTTTTCGATCTACATCTACGAAAACGTGCTTAAAATGTTACAGGTAGATTTCATAATAATTAGAAAGTCTCCAACATTTTAACTTGGTTTTTGTATTAGCTCCACGTTATCTGCGAGGAAACGTAGAAATGTAAATCAAATTAATTGCATCTTTTAAAATGAGAGCTTAATAAGCAGGTAGACTACAAACACTTCCTAATTACTCCTGCGTGAACAATGAAGACTGTGAATGATAAAACTCATTCACATGTAATTTAATTCTGACCTCTTCTTACGTACGCTGAAAAGTGTTTCCGGTAAAAAAGAAACGTTAGACATTATTATTTTATTGCTCAATCTTACGATTTGCATATGCAGATAATTTTCAACTGCGTGCTCGAGAAAATGAAATAATTAAGAAACAAAAAACCGAGTGGAATCTTTGACCAGATAAGGGTGCCAGTATCGAGGGTGTCGTCTGAAGAGCACCACTTCGCATTGTTTTAGCGTTCTTGTCTCATTCGATCTTGGGCGATAAAAACCGAAGTGATTGAAATACGATATGGAATAGGGGTGAATTTATTTAAAAGTGCGGACTAGGCGGAAACGCAAGCCTTTCAGGATTTTTGTAATGTTTGATGATTGTGCGATGACTCTAAGTGCTCATAATTAATTTGATGTGGCCCCAGAAATTCGGAGAGGGATGGAAACGGGAAGGGAAGAGAAATGAAAATACAATTCCATTTCTACGACCCATCCGGCCTAAATCTAGTAAGACTTCATTAGTTGCCATAAATTAATTATGATGTCTGATTGAGTTCTCCGCAACGTGGAACGGGGGCTAAAGCTGCACTGTGTAACCGAATATTTATCGTGGATATCATAATCGCTACAGCGTCAGAACATCTGATTGTGTAGATTTTTTTTTTAAAGCAACCGACTTCAAAAAGCAAAAAATAACTGAGTACATGTATTATTGCGTGTGCTACCTACTGTTCTGTTTGAAGTCGGGGCCAAGCCAAATAAATAGGTAGTAGATAGATAGGCTGTCCGCTCGCGTCACAAATTTTTTAAAGCAAATTATTTTACAATTTTAAGTGATGGGTAAGGCCGCTTCTCCAATGAGGAAACCACGGCTGGTTAAAAAGGAAGATGAAAGACAGAAACGATAAGAAAAATAGAACCAGAAATATTCAAACAATGGTGAATTAATTACTACCTGAAAAATCTAAGGCAAGGTACAAGGTGCCTTTAATCATGACTCCCAGACAATAATTATTATTAAACGACTACATTTGAGAGTTCATAATAATTATAAAATTTGACTTGACTACCTCAGGAGTACCTACCCTTTCAACTAAAAAAAGAATTTTCAAAATTGGTCCACAATTGAAGAAGAAATCGGTGAACATACATAATGGTTGACAAACTGGTTCCAAATTACAACCATTTTCCTATTGTATCCACATTCCGTTTCTTGTGTTTCACAGTTGTTCTTTTGGAGTAAAAACCGTATGGTTCATGGCAGCACATGTGAATGCGGTGGGCAAGTGGGCCGAGGCATCCATAACTGACTGATTGACTAATGGTATTGGAATGACAACCATTTTTTGACTAAAAAATTTTGAAATTGGATTTCACACTAGAGTGAGTTCTAGTTTTTAAAGGAAAAAAATGAATAAATGGTTGTTATTTCTCATCCATTATTCAGTCGATGAGTATAGTGGACAGGGCTTAGATATATTTAAATTTTTTAATACATAAAAAAGGTCGGTAAGGAAGGAATAATTTAAGGATTTCCCTCTATTTCCAAAACCGGTCCACAATTGACGAAGAAATCGGTGAACATACATTAAAAAAAAACATACATAGAACCTCCCCCTTTTTTGTAGTCGGTAAAAATATATTTATAGCAAAATTTTTCTTACAGCTTCTGTCTATTAAAGTTCCACTTGAGAGTTTTATTCTCGCGAGCAGCTCTCGAGAGTGTGGTTTCTAATAAAGACAGGCTTTAGGATAAACATCGGAGAACTGCCGTAAATCGTGAATCTACAGATGTTTTCTCTAGGAGTTTTCATCCCCGCGTTGGTTGTTACGAGTGAAAGGGTGCAAATTTCGGCTAGATGATAGAGCCATTCTCAGCCGCCCCCGCGTCTTAATAAACAAATAAAAGGCGAAATGTACTTAAGACGGCGAATTCGAGGGCGCGAAAATGCCGAGTGGAGCAAATATATTTTTAAGCGCGCAACCCTTTTTCGACTGATGAATATGTAATGGCATTAATTAAAGATGTAGAGAGCCACCTGCGACCGCCACAGGTATTACCGAGAAGGTAATTACACAAATTTTATAATTTCTTCAGAGGGAAGCTCGGTCCTGGAGCAGAGGAGAGCTTACGAACTACGCCTTCCCGCACTAATTAAAAGCAAAAATGGGATTTTTGTTTGCTTGAATTGTATAATTAAAAATTCAGTTTTTATGTTTCCTTCCCGCGCAAAAGTTTTAATTCCTCTCCGGTTCAGTATTGTTACATGAATTATGAAATCTGGCCCCGGTAAGGGTGCGTTCACACTCACATGTCTCCTATTTATTTTAAAGTAAATTTTGGCGTTTATCTCTTCCCCATGTAAGCACCGGAGTTTTGTGCAATTGCTGTTGGAAGTGCGTACGTGCCGTAATAACAGAAATTGTTTGGTGAAGGGGTTGGTTTTGTCGTCGGTGGCGGCGCGTTTCGCACCTAATGAAATAGCTGACAAAAACGTGCAGCAAGCAACCTGCATAATCCCCCGGTTGAGGCATGTTTTAACAGACACACGGGCGCAATAAATACAGAAATAAGAAAATTTCATTAACGTCATCTTAAGGTGAATTTATACATCGCAATTTCCGAGTTCCGGGCTTACCAGCGACACTGCAATGTTTTAATAAGCGAAACTTCGCACCGCTCTGCTAGATTATATTATTTAAATGAGTTTTAATTCGACGTGAAACGCGCCAACAAAAGGCCAATTACTGTTGGGAGATTTGGCTGGGATTATTGAGAATAATATTGTTTTCACTTGTTACAGGTTATGAGCCCGCATAAAATCAACTCATTCGCCATTATCTTTATCATTACACTCCGCCAAAAGCTGCGAATCTACCTTTTATTACTCGAATCGCTTATTGATTGCTGCCCTGTTTAAATAGCTAAGCCGAATAAATTCATTACAACCATTGATATCAGTGACAAACAGATAACTCGTGCCGTATCTGCTGTTGCAATATGGTAAGAACGCAATCACCAATTGCTCCACATTCTTCAAGTCTCCCATTTTTTTTTCAAAAGCCCCATATAATCGAAAAAATTCTGACATACATTCTCTCAAAAATATTATTTATAATATTTATTTTAGCCACCCTTTCACCTTAAAAGCACAAAGCAAATACCAACTTAGATACTGTTTCTTTTAATCAAAAATCGATCGTCGATTCCGGAGACTAATGTGTTACTGGTAGAAAGCTCCCCTAAAACAGGATCCGCATCCACGCCGATTGAATAATTAATCTCAAATTTCTTTGAAACTCTGCAGACGAGAAGGGGTATTTCATTTAGTAACTGAAGATGAAAATTTTCTTTGTATGCACAATACTTTGTGCCGACTCCCCCTCCGAACGATACACCTAAAACAAGCATTCGAAAAATAATTCCCCCGCCGTTAATTACGTTTTAAGAAGTATTTAATAAAGCAGGAAAAATGCGAAAAATTCATTGGCGAGATGAAATTTATTTAAAAATTTCTCAAATCAGAGTCGTCCCCAGTGACGAATTAATTAAGTCGGTGAACATAAAACTGCGAACTTTAAAAAATGAAGTCGTAAGATCGACGTTCCCCCTTTTCCTTTTTAAATTAGTAGAAAACGTAACATTTCTTCGTTCATTAACTCTCCCTGGGCTAATTTGGAAAGAATTTGCACCCCAAGAACATTCCGATCTCGTATTAAACGGGATTTTTCTCTCCCGACGAATATTGGTTTGAAACCGAGTCGATGTCTTATTTTTTGACAAGGATTGATGGCTGCTTTTAATTTATTTTTTTTAATTGGGACTGGTAATAGGTTTTGTGTTTTTCTTCTGAATATGTAAGTCCATAAAGCTAGCCGGCATGTTCGTGCCGAACTGTTGATTCAAATTGTATAGAAACACACAATGTGCACCTAATGGTAATGGTGAGGTTTAAATTCTACCCTTCCGCAAGGGTGTGTTACACTTGCAATTAAAGTTTCTTTACTAATTGGGTGTGCTATTACAAGAAGAAACGTGTTTATCCGCAGATATTAATAAATTATCGCTACTTGTGCGGACATTTGGGTCGCACATCCTTCACCAAACAAGCAAATTAATGCTCTATTTCGGATTTTCCCCAAGTCTTTCATTACGTTATAACAAGGATTCTAATTAGAAGCGCGATAATTAGTTGGCGGCTAAGAAATAGATATAATAATCGTAATAACAACTCTATTCTCGAATCCTGTAATAGTGTGAACTGGTTACGAGATAAGAAATCTGTAGCAGTAGCAAGTGAAAACGCAGTGTTTATACAGAAATGTATAAAACAACAACAAAAATTTACACACATAAATTTCACGGTTTATATATCCATTATTTATAGTAATATTTGTCGTGCTACTGTGCAGGGAGTTAAAACATTGTTTAACAGGAAAACACATAATTTTATATTTACTTATGACACTGCTGTACAGGAATATTAAACAACAATTATCTTGTTCAAGTATTAATATTATATATTTGAATTGTAAGCGCTGAAGCACAGTCAGCCAGCTGTGCCAACAACACGACATTTTACGACTTGTTCCTGAAGACCTGAATGGTCCAACTTTCAGCTGGAAGGTTCTCACGGTTCAAGTGAAATAATATAACTTTGCCCTATCTCATGGCTAGAAGATTAGAGTGCTCTAATCGTAATTCTGAATTTAATATTTGGTGATAAAATCTTGCTATTTACGATATTACGTACGCACTCGATAAACGCTAATAATTAGGCCTTATTGTACTTATTATTTGACAAACTGTCTGGGGACGGCTCGATCATATCTCGTCTGCGTGAGTTTTTTTTGTCTGGGAATAGCGATTGAAATTAAATCAAAAATACACAGATTGATAAAGAGAAATATCAAAAATATAACTAGGATGCAAAATAAAACAAACAAGTACGATGGGTTTAATAAGTTTGAATGGATCAACGTCAAACAAAGCGTAAATTCTACCATTGACGTTTCTTTAAGCTGTTTAAAATAATCCCTGACTAAAGACGCTTAAAAAATTTTGACAACTTACATACAAAGAATTTTCATGTTTACACAAATAATTTGGATATTGTAAATCATCAGGTGAATGACTGATCAAAACTTTTGATCAGTTTAAAATCTTAACAGACTGTATTATTCATGGCTCCGATGGAAAGAGAACCAAAAATTCTATGAATTGAACCGAGTATTAGAATTTTTTTGAAAAGATAGCTAAAATTAAGTCCCACATGTTTTTCAGTCTCTCAGGTTTCAATTTGTGCAGATTAAGTTTCTCAGACTCAAGTTCTTCACTCTTTCAAGTTTCTCAATCATTCACTCTCTCGGGTTCTTCAGTATCTCAGGTTCCCCAGCTTCTCAAATTTCGTTTGTCTACTATAATGCCTTTCAGGTTTCTCATTTTCTCAAATTTCTCCGTCCCTCAGATTCTTCAGCAGCTCAACTGCCCACCCTCACTTCTCAGTTATTTAGGTTTCGCGGTTTCTCTGGTTTTCCAATTTTTCGAGTTGCTCAAGCCACCAAGCTTTTAGGTGAGAATCCTCGGTTCTGAGTTAATCAGTCCTGACTCTCAGGGTTCTTCGTCTTTCAGGTTCGCCAATTTCTCAAATTCTTCAGTTAGGATTCTCAGTTCCTTAGGACAGTTTCTCAACTTGCCAAGTTTCTGCTTCTAGATTTTTCAGTCTCTCAAGTTCATTAACTTCCCATCAGGTTCCTCAGCTTCTCAGATTTTACAGTTAGGTTCTTCAGTCTCTCAGGGCGCAATTCCTACTCTGTGTCAATAGGAGTAACATAGACCAATTGTTTCATATGACCCCCCAAAAAAAATCTTATCCATTTATTTGGATAGTTAACATTTAACCACTCCCGTCCAATAGCAGCCTAATGTGGAGGAGCTCCATCTTGAACGTCCGATCATTTAATTTCTGTGATCAAAATTCCCGTCAGTCTGGTTGAATTGGGTGTGAATTTTCTATGGTCCTTCCATCATCTGTAGCCAAAATCTTTTTGAATAAATAATTATGGATTTAGGTACTACTTTTTATTCCGTACAAAAATTTCTGCTGTAAACTAATTAGGGGGGCCAATATTTTCAGATATTTATTTCCACATGTAAAATTCCTGTCTCAAAACTCGGTATATTACTTCGTAGATTAGAGCAAAATATTGTTTTAAAAAGATAACAGCTTCGACAATTTTTATTTACATAATATGGTACTACTAAAATTGTCGGAAGTGTTACACAAGATATCTCGAAATTTATGAATTATTTTTGTTTGTTGTTTTTGTATTTATGAAAATAGACATCCTTCTTTTATCTGTCGTCGTTAGTACAGACGTTCACAAGTTGGAACAAATCGTCCTTTTTAACATTAGAAGTAAATAAAATCTGGAACAAATTATACAAGTACTACCCGTTCTCGGTGATTAATAATTCCAGATCAGTTCTGATTAAACGTTATTTTATCTTCCCGTAAGGATTACCGCACTTTCTCATCTGATGAAGGTGCACCTGGAACTGCATTCCTTTTGACGACGCAATCTTTTGACCGAAGCAAATGAAACGCAAACATAAATCCTCGCAAAGTCCAAGTGCTTTTAGATTTAACAGCGATACGGAACTTTTCACGCATTTCTGTGAATTATTGAAATCGCCATTTCGTTTTCCAATAGTGACCGCAGTATTACGTCACGGTTAGCTGGAGAACTCTTTGATGTCGCGCCATTTATTATTGACGAACGCTTCTGCATAACATCCATGACAATAATTACGACTGGTTTTATACACATCGCGCAGGAAGCGATAAGATAATGTTTAGTCCCACAGAAGTAGTCGAGCGTAATCCGAAGCGTCGCGCGTGTAATATTAATGAGGATTACACTTCCACATTTCCTCAATTCGGTGCAACCATCTGCAATTTTTGCGTGTACAAAGACCTTATTCACCGATGCAAACATTGACATAAACAGAGGTACAGTAGCAATCAGCAGGAGGGCGGCAAGTCCGGCGTGTAATCAGGGCACCTATGGTGTCGACATTAGGCTCCATTACCCACTGAAGCGATACCTTTTCACAGAGGATTAGCCAGCCTGAGATCAGCCAAAGGTGCAATCAACAACACCTTTTAAGACCTATCAGCTCCTTTGATCGGGCGACAGATAGTACTCCAAGGCATTGTCCCGAAGGACGTTCTTTTGGCGCTTTCAAATCTGATTTTAATGATGGACAAAGGGCCACGCCTTCTATCTCCTCGATGGTTTGGAGTTGGTGCTGCGTGAAATCGGATTGCAGATGGGACAGATGGCGCAATAGACCATCCTCTACTCCATTTCGCCAATTATTACAAAAATAACGCGTCGTCGTGCAAATGTGAACGGTTCATTGATTAAAACTGTGGACAGAACGTGCACACGCCAGCGGACTCTATTAAAATTCGAACAGAAGTCGGATTTGCTTTGACACCCTTTACTTTGAAGTGCATCAACCGTCTACTCTTTAATCGCAATTGGCGATTTGACTGGAAATTTCCACTTCGGGCTCACGTACGGCACAGCGGAAAAAACGCGCAAAACGTGATTGAAACTTTTGCAAAACGCACAACGCTCAATTAGCCCGTTTAGAAAAATTATTCGTTTCAAAGTGTTGGTCACGTTCGTGTTTGATATTCGAATCAAATTCTGCGTTTCTTACAGAGACCGCACAGGCAGAAGTGTGACAATCGTGTTTGAATGCTGAAGGAAAAAGAACAATAAAGTCACAGAGAAAAAATATCTGTACTGGATGGTTAGAACAAATTCATACATCCAGTAGGCTTTGAATGTCAAAATTCTCTAACTACATACGTGAAAATTTGGTTTTTCATAGGCAACATGATGTATGACTCATTTATATAGACCCGATAGGTATAATGATATATTCAGCTACTATGTCTGTACCATTATGGCAAATGTTGATATGTCCAAATTTACAAATTTTACAGGAAGCTAAGTTAAAGTTTTGAAATCTCATAAACACACGTGCTAGTTTATTTAGGACTAAATTTATATAACCGCCTTTCAATTATCGGAGACATATCAAATTTTGCTAACTTGTTCTGAATGTTCTAACTGATATATGTATAAGTATGAAAACCTCTTTTTACAAAAAATACGGACATATCAACATTTGCCATAATAGTACAGATGTCTTATTGATACACATCTTATTCCTAAAATGGAATTACAAAGTCTTATTTTAAACATAATATATCTTCAGTTCTTAATATCTATACTAATGAATAACTTATGGAACCCGTAGGTATCATATTTACAAATTTTTATGCTGGTGTGATATCGTTGGTCCCAAAAAGTCCAGAATAAATTAGGCCCGCAACCACAGCTTTGACTGACCTTTAAAGAAATATAATATACACTGCATTTTTTTTTTAACTGACCATGTTAAATTTTCAGTAATAATATCACAAGAGCATAGAAAATATCGATTAAACTTCCGAGTCATGAGACGTATTTCGCGGAATGACGAGGATAGTTTAATCCGATTATTTTCAATGCTCGAGTGGTATTCATTACGATTATATAACGAAAAAATGGGAAATTTTGACGTTTATTAACAATCATAAAAAAATCGTTCCTATTATGGCAAAGTTCATTGTTGGAGCCAGCCGAAACACCGAAATGAATATACCCCGTCGTTTTTTGTTGTTTTTAGGGCAAATCCCGGACTTCAAAATTTTAGCCATTTTATTTCTAAACTCAAAAATATCGCCACAATAAATTGTGTAAATTCTGTAATGATGGGACGTCTACAATAAAATCTATAAAATATTTAATTTAATTTTTGAATTTAGGAGCAACGTGGAGTTACAAATTTATCATGGGACTTCCTATGGCCAGTTAAAAAAAAAACGCAGTGATACCTATGCGATGGCTACGTCATACTGATTTTACACCTTTTTATTAAATTCACAATGCATAATAATTTTTATGAAATTCCGGCGGTCCCTCCGATCTACTATATATCATTGGTCGAAACTGCGGAGCAGTCATTATCTCCGGCTATAATTGCCAAAAAGAAATAAGTCTTAGCAGAAACGATATTTCACAAACGTTATTTTTCATTCCGTTTAATTTTTCATCTGGAACAAGATCTCTGTTTGTAATTTACACTTTTTAATTGTTTCCCTTTTGTTTTGTGCGGGTCCATTTGTTTTCTAGCAGGTAGAAAGCCGTGAGTGGCATTTTAATAACTTTACACTTGGAATTATCCTCCACAAAATTTCAGAGAGTGAGCTTTGTTGTCCCACGAGGTGTATGAATTTAATTCCAATTCATAAAACACCGGTCAATTCGCAAACCTTGATCAAGCAGGTATAAAAAATTCGCGCAATCACACCAGAGTGCTTATTGGACCGTTGTGAAAAACGAGAACAAACGGAATTTTCTATAAACACGAGATCTGCCTGATTGGTCACTCATTGAACGAACAAATAGAATATACGCAGCACATACGTGGCGAGCACACATGCATGTAAACATCCTATGATCATATTGATGTGTGTTCCACTTTTTCTATGAAATTTTCTTCTTTATCGGGAATTTCGCGCTTCGTGGACGATCCTCGGCCTTGCTCATCTGAGCGGTATTTTTATCTATAAAGGGGACAAGTAATGGTAGCTCCAGGAATCACCGAGAGAATCGGTCTTATGTGCTTACAACACGTGCAATAATTAAAACCGTATCTATTTTTGCGTTCTTATCTCTGCCAATCGCTATGGATGATTTGTTGGAACATAAATTATGGGTACCACGAAAATACTCTATTTACACATTTCATCATCATCGATCATTAATCATTTAGTAACTTGTTCACTGCGATGCTGGAGGAAGCGGAAAGATCTTGCAGGTGGTCTAGAGGAAAATTATTTCATTTTTAAGTAATTACGTAATGATGGTTAAATTATTTTCAGAAATACAACTATCTTGATTTCCAAAAGCTCGGACGCTTAAACTGAAACATCCCCACTACTTTTCGTCGCAAAATACGCAAATCCGACGTCATAATAAGCTTTCAGTGTCACGGCTCCATCTGTCAAACTTGAGTTATATCTCGAAATAATGACCAGTTTCAAATGCAGTCTTTTTAGTCCATTTCAGACCCTGCAATTACCCATAAAAAACGCCCGTTGATGCCGTTTCTTACACTGTACGCTTTTAAGGGTTCGTATCGCGTATCGCTATACAGCTGGTCTTTCAGAACTAAAATGATACATTAGCATTGTGACTGGCACATTTTACCCCAGTTTTTTGCATCTGTAATTATTAGCGTGGCTGCCATGAGAAAATCATGGGATTTTTCGATGTATTATTGGGTGTGTCTTCCCGAAGAGAAGAAAAGTTAATTAATAAAAAATTAAAATCAAAGCCGAGATAGCTCCCACTAATGACTTTAGAATGACATCGTATAATTAAACGGAAGACAAATGTTTTTTAAACCTTATAAACATCTCATTCTTTTGAAGCTGGAAATGGTTGGATCTGTGTTTAGAACCATAAATTATCGTCTATTTCCATTGTAGCAAGTTGGTTAAAAGAGTGGGCTTCATTTTTAATTAATTAACTTCTAAGAAATAAATGAGTTTTGAGATTTCTTCGTCCAACTCTTATCCCGCACTTCGGTAATTAATAATATTTTTATCCGGGCACTCGCAACTGATTACTTAATCTTGTAAAAAATATTTTCCTCGGTCTTGTACGAGATTCCAATCTCTGAGCGGGCAATAAAGTCGTCTGTTGGGAGATATCGTGATTAATCGTATTAAAATAGACTAATACGAGTGCTTTTTATTTTGTAGTGGCCAAATCCACTCTGCGATTGTTAACTTATGCAAGTTGCGTGTGCTGCGTTCGCGTGTTAAGGCCACTTTAGACGACTGTGGACCTTACGAGCTGTATACGGTAAGGTCAAGCCGATAGCACGCGATCAGTATCAACGTTTCTGAACACTGGTTTGATTGACATTGGGTAAATGTACCTTCTGAATCGTTTTGATGTTTTGCATATGCAGACGTAAACCTCTGTTTGTTAAACTCGAATGTGCCCTCGAGCTCACAACAGCCAACGTCAGTCTATAAATACCATTAAATTCTGTTATTGTTCGTGACAAGTTCACACCTGATTTTTGTGCGTTACCGAGAACGCCGATCCAAGAAAAAATCTCAGATAATTGAATATGGGTTTTCTGGAACGGTTTCTTTAAAGTCGAGCTAAGCAATTTCATGCATTTTTCGGCCAAGCCACGATAAAATCGACAGTAGAATAATGAACGCGATACACCTGGCGCAGAGAACCTATTTTTCATTTCTTTAATTACTTCAAGAATGTCTAATGATATCATCTATTATTTCTGACCCTTCGCCCGCACGGAATTTCGTTTATGCGTGTAAACGTGCTACTTTTTAAACATCGGGAAACCATTCACCAGTTTCGCGGGTCCAAAATAAATAATTCATGGCGAATGGAAGTGCCGCAATACAAATGGAAAGAAGATAATCATTGCTTTTCCAAACTGTATGCATAACATCGCATTTCTCGTACTCTGACAGACGGCGTCGGAAATTATATATCATTACATTGTCTGACTTGAAGAGATACTTGTATTTGCTGCAAAAAGTTGAGTGAAGTAAATTGAGGCAAACGACAAGCTCCAGAGACGAAACGTATTTTCAGTGGAATGTAAAAATCTCATCCTATTTGGTATTTTATGCAGTGTAGCTTTGAATCAAAAATAATAATAACGAAGATCTGACAAGATGGCAATGGGAAAGAGTACCAATTATTATTCAGTGGTGCCAATCTTTCAAGATTAAATAGTCAGGACAGTACCAATACAATGAATACAAGTCTAAGATTATACATAGGTTACAAATATATTGCACCACCTTGAAGGCGTAGAGAGAATACCCAAACTCTGTGGATTTAGTTAGTGCATATAGACACACAATTTATTAAAATTGGAACCCAAAACCAATAGTTTTAATGTAAGAAATTTACTCTTCTTCTCAATAGAGGAATTTAAATTATCTCTGCAGTTTTCGTCGGATTAGGTAATTGGCTTAAACGTTTATCGGTCCAGCAATCTGAGAGGACAAGGTAAAAGATTGACATTATTTTGGTCAAAAACATCTCTGGTTATTATTGCCACATGAGGTCTTGCAATGTCTTGTTGAAAAATTGCTCCTGGAACCAGTGGAAGAAACACTGGTAGAGGGAAGCCCATACCATTACACCAGGAGTTAACCGAGTATACCTAAACACGTCACAGAAGATGATATCGTTCCTTTCATTTTGGCCTGCTTGTCTTTTTTAGGCCGTTGGGTATTTCGCGATAAATGGTACTGTTCAAGATTTGGTGACCGATTGCTTATATCCATCAGTGGGGTCCACCCTCTCCTGGATATTTCACGGTATGGTAAACCTTCTCGCATACCAATAATTCAACCTCAAGGTCTAGAGAAAAATGTCTTAAAAAAGGTTTAAAAGAATTGTATAAATTTATTTTCACCAGATCTTCTTCAAAAGTTGAGATATTTATGTTTCAAGGTAGTGCACTTTATTTGAAACTCAGTGTATTATTTTTCTATCAAATATCTAAAGCCCCCATTACCATGACTGTTCTGACTTTGGTAAGAACGGACCCTCCAGAAAAATTGTGAAGAATTTTTTACGAAAGTAATGGCCGTTTGAATTATTATTTGAGTCAACGTCGAGGTCGCGGTCCAATCGGGCTCTCCGAGTGTTTGCTTATCTCACACCACGCAAGTTGGTCGATTGATGTTTGATTAAGCTAACTGCACACTAATAACCTTAATATATCTATCCAGTAGTGATGCTTGCGGTCGTCCAAAGCTATTGTCAACTGGCCGTGGTTTTGCGGCGATCCTGCAATAGCACCGGGAAGCGACATCGGCTGTTGGCTTATTAGTATAACCCTTTGGCGCTGCTGGGCAAATCGAGCCCTAACGAATCTCCACAAACGGGTGGAAACGATCTGCACACCGACCAGCCCGTGTATTTACCGTATAGAGAACATGTATCCACTGTTAACGTAATGCAATTAATTGCATGTGACTATGGCACAGTAAATAAACCTTTGGTTTACAAATTGTATTGAAAGTAGCACTGCATTGTAGTGGTTGCTTTCAAATGTGGAATGCGCCTTTCATTACTGCCGTGTTTAGATAGCTATAATTAAATTTAAGGCCGCTTTTAACCCCATCGACAATTTTGTTTTATATGCACGTATTATAAGCGATTTTTTCGATATCGTTGCCCGTCGTAAATATCGAAGAGCAAATAAATGCATGATGCAGCATGTCGGAGACTCTCTCTTGTGCGTCCATTATCTAATAGTACATTTAGCTTCGGGTTGTACAATGAAAGTGACTGAAACAGCGGCCTGTAATTATTCCTTCATTCAGTCACTCATCCGATATCGGATCGCTCGGTGCGTGTGAATGCCTCATAACAACCAAAGAACAATAACACAAACTGGTGGACCGGAGTGATACATATTCACTTGTCATCGTGCGATCATTGATTCTTCCCCACAGATAATATTTTCTATAAATATTATTCAAGTCCAGTTAATGTTTTCCATTTCACACTTTATTTTTAACGTTTTTCGCATCCTCATAAACACCACGTTAATGCGCCGTTTCAGTTCGATATGTGACTATAAATTACGAAGTCGTTTAATAATCTTTTCCAGGGACATTAACAGTGTGAACGAATGGGCATTTTCAATTAGTCCGTTGGAAGTAAGAAGCTACCAACCACGAAGTAACCCATCTGCTATCAGATCTTCTGGCCAATGCGTGCGAAAACCTCATAACAACCAACAATAACACAAACAGTTGCACTAAAAGGCTTTAATAATACTACTTTGATAACGCACGACAGACTGTTATACACCATAAATTTGCACACTCTTATTAAAAACACACGTAACTCCTATCATTTTTGTAGTCGCTATTAATTAACACTTTTTGCAGAGAGGAAACATTGTGCTCTTACGCAACATTTCACACAAAACGAGTAATTGTACTTTTATTAAATCAATTATTTCTATGGGAATGCGAGAACCGAGCGGATTTCAGGATAATAAAATCTAATATTCCCTGTGTCGTCTAATTAACCAAGTGTCGTAAGATTAATAGGCTCATTTCACATTCCGGTTAGGACAATTTACTGCGATGCAAAATATGCAATTTTTCCATTAGAATTAATGCAATTAAAACGCCGTTCAACGTTATCTCAAACTAAACACTACTTAACTAACTCCGCCATAAAATTAGCAACCTTTAACATTGCACAAGCAGATAACATCCAGGTGAAAATTGAATAATTTATGCTAAATAAATATAACCACCCGAAAGTTAAATTTCTAATGTTGCAAAAATTTCTTGAATTTACGACACTGTTTCCCTGTAATTGTAACTGGTTTTCCGCGAGATTAGATTCTTACATAATGGGCGTGGAAACAGTAAAATAAAAATGTAATTTATATGAAACCCCGATCCGCCGAAGCAAACTGGAGCTCAGTAGGTGTGTAATTTTAATTCAATTACTTCGCCTTCAATGAGCGGCTATCTATTTTCTTGCTAAACTTAATAAAACTAGACGTCAGCCTGTACCGAATCCGTATATTTCTCTTCTCAGCGACAAGTCCACACACGTTGTGGACCATAAAAGTGTAAAACCGCATCAGAATCATCTCATTACATTTAATTACCCCGCCTGTACGAAAACATTAAATAAGAATTAAGAAGGAGAAAAAAGCGTGTAATGAAAGGGCCGAAAATGCAACCGGCCCATTTTTGAACCTCACCTTTCGATTTGCATAACCACATTAATATCGAATTAACATCAGTTAGGGAGAAGCAGATGTTGTAACTCAAACAAAACCGAAAAAACCGCACATCACCGCGACCTTATTCCGTCGGACCTTTTTTTAAAAACGGAATTATATTTTTCGAGTGCAATGAGCCAAATCATATTCTACGGATCTGTGAACCTTATGAAAAAGCTTTTGTTGGCTGGGATAGTGGGCATTATAATCGGATACTCCACTTCAACAAAGAGAGGCTACTGTATCTATCTGCAACTCCCCTCGCATTTACCCCCTCGGTTTTGTGTTTTTTAATCTTAGCCGAAACGCAATACGTGCATTTGATGGATATGCAATCGCACGATTTATTGACAGGAGTGTAATTTCGAAGAGCCCCGAGGACCAGAACCAAATTAGAAACCGTGCTGCCGATTACAATCAATTAATATGTTGTTTATCTGGAGGACTTTATCAACGAAACGCTGATTCATTTCTAGTGCATTATTATTACGCGCTTTATAATTGGACGAAGAGGTCTTTCTCTTGTCGCTTCATCTAACATGTAAATAAATAACGATCCGGGTTGTGGACATCGACATGATCGCAGACAACCAAATTTATTCGACGCCAATTTTTTTCTGCATTACGCAGCACAAATCGAACTACTGACCGGAAAATGCAAGATTCTTCTTAATTCCGTTGTGAAAGAGTCACTTTCAGTTGCATTCGAGCATCCGACAGCGCATGATCTTCATTATTTATTTTTGCAAGGTTATGATTGGTATAAATTGAATGGTTGCCAACTAAAATTTTTATTCTTCATCACTCAGTATTTGAGTATATAATTTTGATAAAAATAACACCTTCCATTTTTTTTACGCCCGTTGTGGCTTCCAAAACAAAACAAAAACGTATAAATAATGAATCATTTTCGAAAGATGGTCGATTAGATCGCACTCGTATTATCCTTGGCATGGGTGTATAAAAATGGCCTGGCGTAACTAATTTCGGTTTGAGCTTAATTTCTCACCCGAGGAACGTATCGATATCAATAAAGGATAATTTCGCCTCGGCGGAAAATTAAACGTGGAACAATAGACACGCAGGAAACAAAGATGGAACATAACATATCCACATCGTCGAAGAAATAATTCCTATAATAATGGTATTGTGGTGTGCTGCCATAAAAGGATAGGTGTTTTGTTTGTGGCGTCTTTGTGCTGATCAAAAGTTAGTTCATTAGTGGAAATGTATCCAATAATTCATCTACGAGCGGCTCGAAACGAGTACTAATGGCTTGAAATAAGATATCAAGGCACGCAATGATACCAACAACCGACTATAAATTTGTCTGCGGTAATAAGGAATGTGCCGCTCTCGTGTAAGATGGTGGTATTTAATTAGACCTGTGCTCATTTTCAGCTCTGCGGGCTCCTGTCACCACGATCATAAACATTCGGACCGAGAGATTTTTTTTCAGAGGGGAAGGAGAGTCGTTTTGCTTTTAAAAAACTACGCATTCGTCAAAAAACACCAACTCAAAAATACTAATTTGAAGGATTCTCCCTTCCGCCGCGGTTCCGTATGGAAGCCCGCAATGCGCGTCGCGACGCATCCAATTCCACGGCCGCCTCGACCGCGAATGCAAACAGTCGAAACATTCGGCATCAGGAAATCGGAATGAAATTGTGACTAGTACGCATGACGTTTGCGAGTGAGATGGTCCATTCAACAGACGGAGATATTTCGGGGGTCCCCCAGGACCACCACGCCAGACGGTTTGGCTGGAATTGCATAAAGCAACCTGTGGATTCCGCCAGATAAATCTCCCACACAATGACTCTGTTTCCGCATTTGTATGCCGCCAGCACCGCCACCAACTGAGCGAATTTGTGCCGGTTAACACCAACGACGGGCCGTTTTCACGGAGTTTTGAAACCCTTTTATCGTTAAATTTCAAAAGAAGCGAAAGGCACCTAAAGTATTTATTTTAGAAAAAATATTGTTGCAGTATATTTACACTATATTCTGACAAGCGGCGTAGGCCTGAAATTTTTGACAAGTGAAGTCCAGATCTCGAAGAAACATTTTCATCTCATATTATTCTGCTGAGCGATACTTACTTAACAACGGGTGTGAATTTTTGATAGTGACTGCGATATGGAACGATATTGTGCAATCATCTAGTACATACTCCCACGTGCTAAACGTAATCATTAATAATGTCAAAGATATGTCGTTGTATATATAATTACGAAAATAATTGTCTAATAACTCAGAAGTAATTATATTGCATTACCAAACACATTAACATCAATGTCATTTTTTTCTCAAGCACATCACAGAAGAAACTTTTTTTTGTAGGACACATCAATTAACAGACTTTTAGTTTTAGTTTTTTTTATTTTCAACAAGAACAACAGTTTTCACTAGGCCGGACGTTTGTGACCACGTCGTACGCTGTGATATTTCGATTTCTCCACCTTGAGTTTGAACAATAATAAATTTTGACTCGAAAATATTTTAGAATAAAAGTATTAATTAGATGTAAAGTGTTTATGGCCATAAAACAATTTTTGTACAGTTGAACTCGGTTATAGCGAACAGTCAACGGACCACCGAATGTGTTCGTTATAAGCAGGCGTACGTTATAAACAAGGTTGAAAATATATGCACTAAAACAAAATTCTTTATTGAAAATACATCTTTTATACGTGTAATCATAATAATAATGCACTATGTAAAATACTGGGTGATAAATTTTTGCTGTACTTTTCTTTGCGACCTATTTCTTCATTCTCAATGTCTAAAATTGCCAGCAGCACGAAGAACTTCGCTACTAATTGGTGCATTTAGACTTCTCTAAACCATTTTATGAGAGCATTGTCAACATCCTCTCTAACAGGACTTTGAAGACGCTTTAGTCACGTTCTTTTGAGGAAAATTGAGGAAATTGTAAATTTTGATAGTTCATTTTTTTTGCATAATTAAGAGTTGCATTGGTCGCTTTTTAATAAATCGATTATTTTTAATTTATCGGCCATAGTTACTGGGCCACGTTTCTTTTTCACTACAGCCTTTTCACTTGTTCTTGTAAGAAATAAAACTGAAAGACTAATGTTTACATTTCGTTCGATTGCTCTCACAATACGAATATTTTTTGAGAAAGATGGGGTTTAAATCGTGTCAATTATTCCAAGAAATCTGAGCAGTGAACACGTGCACGCAGTTCGTTATAACCGAGCATACGCCGAAATCTTGGACTCTATAACCGATCGTTCGTTGTAAACGAGGTTCGTTATAACCGATCAGAATTTACATTGTCCTTATGGTGGTTAAAACGGGACTTCGAAAACTGTACGTTATAAGCGAGAATTCGTTATAAGCCGGGTTCGTTATAACCGAGTTCATCTGTATTTGGTTTTTAAATAGATATAAGCTGAAACAAGACGCATGTGCCCATTCTTATTCATACGACCCATTGAATTAAAATCTCACAATATTACCACAGTCTAATTACAGCCGATTGAGATTTTAAATTTAATTAATGACCAGTCAAATTGTGCGCGCTCTACTTCTATGCAAAACTGTAATTACTGTAGAACTGTAGAAGGAACTTAATAACATCTCTACAAATACATACCGCAAGATAAAAATCAAGCATTTTCTTGAGAATGATCCAACAATTATATTTTATTTTGCATAATTGCTCTTTCTAGAGAACTCCCAAGTTTTAATTCCGCATGAGTGTGTCCGTGTATTAATTTAGGGAAAAGTGAGCACTAGAATAAAAAGAAATCTATTCTAATCTAAGATCTGACAATAAAATTATCATAGTCAGCAGAGTAGTTCGTCTAGCATTGCCATTAACCCAAAAAATAAGCAATTACAAGCCATTCAAAATGTTTTCGTGTAAACTCACTTAGACCATTAAGCAGCCACCGTATAATTTCCGAAATTAATTTTCCGAAGTGTTGATGCAAAGTTGCACAGTTAAGCAGCCTTCAACAAGTACGTCAATTACGCACCGGTAAGAATTGACGTAATTAAAAATTGCCATAAAGAAACGGAAAGAACAAGCGTAATTGTACGTTATACAGCGTTAAGCCGATATAATTTTTACATAACTTTATTGCCGATAGTGCCGGTATACAAGAACTAATTTGTAACAAGATTGAAGACCACCCAAAACATGCAAATATGGGGATTCGCCGTTTTTCTGCTTCGGATATCGAAGCGGCTACGAGCTTGAGTGTTGAGTGTTAACTATCCAAATAATACATTTTCCAAATTGTTTAAATAATTTATCACGATGTTGAAAGATTAACGATTTAACTCAGACTAAGAACTAATTAAGTACTGTGATGGGTGTTTCAAGAAAATTACTATTGAAAATTAGACGAGCTGATTGGACCAGTATTCACTCACTAAAGTGTAATATTTCCTAGAAAATTATACCATTCTCAAGGCCGCTAGTAAACTAAATAGTAATTATTGTTTAACTTCACATACTGTACTGATACTGATACTAAAATATGTGGCTCTGGTTACTTCAAGAATGAAAGTGCCATCATAGATAATTATGATCTTGCCAAATTATTCTTAACACCTTGAATAAAGATTGAATTGAAACTTAAGGTCGTGTTTGAAATTGTGATCAAGTGTATCGTATAGCTCGAAAAGGTCAGTATAATATATTATCTCCGCATGACATTTGTCGTGTGGAATCAGCGATATACACACCCACAGATTTTTTATGACATTTTTGTATTATTCGATTTAATTTTTAACGTCTCGAACCAGTCCGTTGATACCAGAAATTGAAATCCAGTTCCTCAAATAAGACGACTACAGCTGCCTTGACTAACAGGCATGCAATTAATTTTAGACCATGCTTCCCTTACATACAATGTTAATCTGCATACTAGAAGAACTTTAATAAGGTGGACATGTATGAGCGCTGTGCAGGTAATCTTAAGCACAATACCAATGCAACAAAAAGCCATTTAAACTCTAACAAAAATATAATAAGTTGCGTACAAACTCTGATTGCTTTTGCAAAAATAAATGAATTATTAAAATACTCTTGTAGTGAATAGAGCATGCGGTTAGAGTCGACCAGAGCAGTTCTCTTGAAAGCGACCGGTTTTTTCAGCGCCAGTATTCAAAAGAGGCGCTCGGTGAGACAGAGACGCCTTTTTTAATTACTAGACGCCGAGTATTTCCCCAGACATGCATTTTTAGAGGCAAACTCATTTCAAATAAGAATTAGCGGCTTATCTGCTGAATACTTTATTACAATGTTCGTTAAACTGTTATTGTTATGGCAAGTGTAAACTCAAAAATTAACTCGGGAATGGTCGCGAGGACGAAAAAATCGCAGGCGGAACTCGGAGACAAATGTGTTTTGTTGCATAATGGGGGTCGGGATTAGAGAAGTATTAACTTTCACTGTGATTGTGAAATGCATTTTGTTATTGAATTATTAGCACACATTAATATTGCTTTAGATAGATGTAGATATCGCACTGTAATTGTGACAATTGTTACTTTCGAAATTCATTTACAGGCATCAATATTATAGTTAGAACTACAATTTAAGCTGATGATATAATTCTGAAGTCAGTACAGTTTTTATCGCATTTAATTTAAAATTTGGAAATCCTTAGAGATTGCCCAGTTGTACTTAAAATTTTTAAAAAATTGTTTGAAAACTAATAATACAATCAAATTATATGAAGCAAGGTTATGTTCGTCCTCCAGACTCTCTGTCACTTGCGCAAGTCACCTATTGCTATCATGAGTGTGCGCGTTTGTCAGATTTTTGAGGTTAGATTACGCGGAACGAGTAAATTTTAATAACGGATTTTCATAGATACATTTGATCAACAATTTTGCGATACAATAAATCTTATCGCATAAGGTTAAACAATTAAAACCTACCCATAGAAACATAATGCAATTTCACAACACTAAGTGTCAATAATTGCTATAATTTTCTTCGCTAATAACAATAACTAGCAACTTTCATCATTAAGCGAATCGTACATGGGCAATACCTTTCGTCTACTATAATTACGAATACATTACATTGACAGAATAATTGATGTGTTAAGAAAAATTCAATAGGTACAAAAGCCATTTTTTTAGATCCTGATCTTCCATCAATACGTTGATTTATCACCCACATTGATTATGAGAGGAATTGTATCTGCAATAATGATCTTTACAATAAAAACTTGGGCTAATTGTTAATTACACATCTAATTATAGAACCGGTAAATTTTTCATGCGATTCTTGCAGTGTTTAGGTACGCGCACTGATGAAAGTAATTTGCAAGAAATTTTTATAACACTCCGACAATTTTACGACGTTATTTTTAGCAGTCCCGTCATGCTTTATCTAATTATTATTCCGAAATTGACAAGAATCATAAACCGTCAATTTTTCGCGGCCCCGCTGCGTGTAAAAAAAGATGAATTCAAAACGGACCAGTCGAGTTTAATTTAATCGCACATTTTTTTCCCAGAACAAATATAAAACTCGTTGTTAGGCACAACAAAGTAATAGGCAATCACGGTAACCATATTTTCTATGTATATGAATGTGCAAACATAAAAATTTAAGTTCGCTGTCAATTTTGACCTCTGTCGTAGCCCCCATAATAAATTACAATGTGATTTTCTCGAACAAGTTGTAGGTCTACCCGCTTCGGATGTTTTAATGGCAAGGCGTAACTGTCAACAATATTTATTTAAAGATGATTTAAATCACCACAAGAACACCATGCTTCTGTCTGCTCATTGTTACACGTACCATTGTTATTTTATACTTTGTATGGCTCTAAACGGCTGAGTTTAACGTCTACGGACCGCTTAATTACCGACAATAGAAGTTTTTTTTTAAATGTATCCGACGCAACAGGGAAGTGCTGAATTTAATTTTGGCATTTTTAAACCGCATAATTTTTTAAACCCAGATGCAAATAGGCGTATTTTTATTCCTGCGCAATCCTACGATTAATCCCTCCGTTTAATTTACTGCAGACACCACTACTTGTTGGCGCATTTCTTCGCTAACCCTTTCATTTCTCGAATTCCCCGAACTCGGCTCTCCCCCGGCTGTAGGAGCGCAGAGACAATTGCATTTATGATAGATGCAGTCTATAAATACTAACTGGGCCAACAAACCCCCACGTTTAGATTGAAATAATTATAAACGCAATGAAACAAGGGGGAATCGAGCACAGAATGCCGCGTCCGTCCCCTTTCTATTTCTGCATACTCGACGATTGTTGATTCAATAACATGAAACTCGTCTGGATTCCAATCATACAGAAGTACGGAGATAACACACGTGTTTTATTAATGTTTGGAGCGGTGCTTCTTTTTCGGGCCGAGTGGCGCCTCGGTATCGATATATTATTCCGAATGTTATGAAGGGATGATAAGTTGAATGGTCATCTGACAGAACCTATTAGCACTCGGCGATTACAAAGGCGTAGGCTATCGGGAAATCTTTGAGGTGTCCCGGTGAGCTTATTCTTGCTCGAGAAGGGGCCCGGCTACTGACGATTTATAATACAAATATTAACGGCATTGTTTGGACTGAAGTGCTAGAATCTAATTTAAGGTTAATGCCTGCAAGGGAAGTTACAAGATAAAAAATAAATTTAATTGGTAATTCTCAATTGGAATTTAGTAGTAGCAACGCAACGTCCATAAGTGTTTTATTTTGCACTTTGCAGAAGTGAGTAAATAAACACTAAATGTTGAATACTAGATATTATGTTTATGTGCACCGTGAAGACCGCATTCGCACTCCAGCCACTCCTCAAACCCATAAACCCGCAGACCAACAACGGCATCCGCAAACACGTACCTGGCTGTAGTGCAGTCTCTGTAGAGGGTATCGAAGTCCTTGCACGAGAGCAGCTTGCATCTGTTGACCCCCGGCTGAATCGCTCCCAGGCCTCTCAAAATCCTGACCTGCTCCACGTTACAAACCAGAGGTACGATGTCGAGCCGTTTGAGTTTGGTGTAGACCGTGTGCAGTCCGCCCACCAGGTGCTTGAGGAACAGCTCGAAAGCCTGCGGAAGACATAGCATCGTGTCGCCGGCGATAATGAAAGCGGCGACCTTCTGCCCGCGATAGTCCACCAGTTTGCACTCGTTGGCGGTGGGGTCGGAGGTGGAGATCGGCGGCGGACTGTTGTACGAGCGCGGCGGAGCGTGATGTGCCATGAGATCGAGGGGGCTGTGCAGGACCCCCAGCGAGTTGAGCAGGCCCAGGCCCGGCGGCGGGAGGTGGCCCAGGGCCATGCTGCGGGCCAAACTGGCGGAACTGACCGGCGGAGGACTTAGGGGGTGGGCCATGGAGAGCGGCGGGCCCAGGGGGCTGGCTTGGCGGGGGCTGTGCACCTATATCATGTGACATTAGTTGGGAGTCTGGGTTAGCCAGTTGTGTGATACAATCAACGCCCGAGTAAATCGGCCCACCAACTTCAAATCCATCTTTATCGATTAGTTTGGGATAAATTAAAAAAAGACTTTACATTATTTTTATAACACCAACTGGCTCTGAAAGATGGATTTAAATTTAATATTGCAAATTGGGCCGATTTATACTATTAAGTATATTGTATAAGATTAAATAGTAAACGCAAAGTGCGATTTTGAACAGTGTTGAAAAAATAGAAGTATGTACTAGAAGCTATATAGTTCCTGATGTAGGTACTCAGATATCTAATTTTTTTTATATCTAAATGAACCTAGCAGCTATTATTGGAGTTTACTCCTTAAGAATCGATTTTTAAAGCCCGGTACAACAAATTTATGGGTAGTAAAATCTAGCGTTAAAAAAAGGCGATTAACCCTCTACACTGTGCCATGTATTTTGGGAGTTCTTTGTTGTTGTCGTTGCCGTTTCTTCCTCCGTATATTTCTCCACTCCTCAACCCCTTTCTTTTATTTATATCTATTAATATTGATAATTGTATTTATATACAGTGAAGTGTGTAAAGGTATAAAATATTGTAAGATATGGAAGAAACTAGTTCAAGTGAACAAAAATCACGTATCTTCCTTTTTATTTACCACAAACCTAGTGTCACAGTATTTAATAATAACGATAGTATAATGTTCAAAATGATATCAATAATGAAGGAAATTAATATTTCTGACAATCTATGTAATATGTTATTTTTATATTATAGAATCAATATAAATAAAAGTATATACATGCGATCAGTATTATAAGAGATGCGTTCGACAATCGCACTTAAAGAGTAAACTCCAGTCGCGCGTCGGAGCTGACACGCACAGTTACTTTTTGTTTATTGAAGGATAATGAAATTGAAATTTATAACTTGAAAAAAATTTGGCATAAAAATAAACTTTTGTAAGGGTAAGTCCACGTGAGTTTGACCAACTCCTTCCTCCAAGAGTTGAATGCTCAAAAGGCCTAAGTGCCGAAATTATAAAACAAGTTATGGAAAAAAATGTGTGTATTTTTAATTTTTTATACTTATAAAGGAACACACAAGAATTTGCTATTAAAAACTAATTTTATAAAGGTACATAAATATCGTTTCCTCCGTTATATATCTAGCAATTTAGACTTGCTAAAAAACTAAAGTATAGATTCAATATAAAAATTCAAACCTGGAAATGATTGATTAAATCCATTTTTAGAACGGCATCCGGAGCTATCTATTCGCAAGGCTGCAGAAGTATTCAATAGCTCTGGAATGAATAGAGATGTATAACAATATTATAACTCGCTAAAAATTTTCAAAGTATGTGGGCATCTGACTGGGACCGGCTAAATATTATATTTAGCTATCTTTATTTAAAAACATGTAAGGATAACAAATCATCAAGTTGAGAGAACTAATTCACCAAACCGATGAAGCTGCGATTCTTTTCGTTAAAATGTGGTCAAACTCACCTGGCCTTACCCTGGATTTTCACAATTTTGGTTGATTGTATAAAATATAATAAAATATATCCATCGTAATGTCTAACTAGACAAAAAGTAACGGTAGTTGTATACATCAGGTGTTCTTGAATTACACATCAAAAGTTGTACCTCAAAATCAAGCTTGCATGTGTATTTTCGAAAACTCTTTGTACTTGCAGCAGGTGAAACCTTTAGTTAGGATTAGCCAATGCAAATCCTACAAAATATTGCGTTTGGTTTATTGCACTAATAGATCCCAAATCTTGTTGTTTTACTAGTCTACTTCTGTACCAAATGCTAAAAGAAGTACTAAATCTACTATATGTATTTAACACATACGAAACATTCTAAACAGCCCGACTTCAACTTCCAATGCTATTGTTGAGAAAAAATGAAAATTGTGGATTTCATTGTGAAAATCATGCGAATTTTTGTCTGCCCATACGTGAGTATTATTTAAGTTGAAAATACATTATTTGGTGCTTCAATTTGGCTGTTGGTTTATTAATTTTTTTTTTATTTATATTTATAATTAAAAATTACTAAATTCTCAGGCTATAAAAATTGGACTTTCTGTACGTGATACCGACACAAATGTTTTCACCATTTTGCAAAACTCAAACACAAGGCACAAATTAGGCACACTGCGATTTGGGAAGCGTTGCACATAAAGTCAATACAATGCAGCGAAAGTGAAATACAATTAAAAAAATTCGGCCGCCACCCTCGGTGTCGACAAACTGACAGTTAGAAACCGTATGGGACAAAAAAAAATTTCATAAGCAGGGCGGGACAAAAACAATTAATTCTCAGTAGGTCAAGTTAAAATAAATATCCATATGGGGCTCGTGAATTTGTAGGGGGGGAAAATGCTTAATTTTTTTTTTCTTTTCGGGAAAGTCGTACATATATAGAAAACTTGTTGAATTATTGCACTTATTTCTGAAGCATGCTGTATATTGTTTACATTTGTCAGATCATATTTTTTTTACTGATTAGCACCTATAGACAATCTGTATTCTATAATGAATTTTTAAAATTAGCACACAAAACGAAACACACCTGGCCTGACCTGACCTAAAGCACATCAGCTACAGAAGATGACTAAGTAAAAGTAGAAAAAAGTAACCAACTGAAACTAAAGGAAAGAGAATTAAAAAAAAATAAAGGCCTCTTTTTACCAAAGATCACTGCAAAGGCTGTAATTTTTCTAAGAATAGATCAGCCGATTTATCGATGACAACTGATTGTGGTGGCTCTATCTAAATGTTCTTTATATTCAATAGATAATAATGAAAAGTAAATAGAAGACCAAACGTTTCAAGTAAGATGGAAATTTTGATGAACGTTCAGTTTTGGTATGGAGAGGCATCAATTTGGAAGCATTTATAGGCATTGAACCTTATGTTGCCCCACTTATTAGAGAGGATATTTTCAAAACGCAAAAAAAAAAGCCAAGATGTAATTAAAACAACTTACTTAATACTGATGTTCCTAAGAACTGGCCAGTGAAAAGCGCTGACCTGAATCCCTTTGAGTAGCAGTGGGACCAATAGGAAGACATAAATGCCACCTCAAAACTTTATTTGTATAGTTCAAGTTTGCCAAAACGCTACCAAGTAATTATAACGGTATGTACTTACATAATGTATAATAAATTAACTTAACATTTTTAAAATTAAGAAAAGTCATACTGTGCTGCCAAAAAAATCTTGGAGACGTCGTTTTGTATATTAAATGATATTTTTTACAATTTTACATGTCTCAAATTAAATAAATTTGCAAGTGGTCTTTGCAATAATTATTAATTACAGCTTTTATCTTTACCTGCAGATCAGAAAATAAAGTAAACTGAAGACTAAGATTATGATGATGATTATATTTGTAGCCTATACCTATGTATTTAACAGTAACGGAAATTAAATATACAGGGTGTTTCGCATAAAGTTAGCTTCTTTAAAATTTGTTACTTTAAAAGAAGCAAAAAATCTAAGTAGGTACCAGCATTGCCAAAATTGAACAATAACAAAAAAACAGGCACTTTTGTATAATAAATTTTGGAACCTCAAATACCTACAATAACTAGTGTAATTAATCTACTACAGTCAACCTATCAGTGATTTACTATATAGGAACCCTAGAATGTCAATTTTGGCTTTTGTCAAAACACTAAAATGTAGGTATGTATTATTAAATAGGTAGAATGTCTTCAAATTTGCTATAAGACTTTTTTGGTCCTTCTGGTGTTCCTTCATGGAAGGCAACCTTATGGGAGACCCTGTATTCATCTGGCATGGGAAATGTGTATAATATAAATTTTTCCAGGTAAATTGATGTCTAGGTGCATTACGATATGTATATTTGTACTCCCATATTTAGGTACTTCACATCATGGAATTTCTTCTCATACTTATTTCATCATGTGTGACCAAAATTAAATCTTTTGTGTATTTCTAATAATCCTCTTTTTTGCAAAGTGGTAGGACATTACTGTATGCCTACACATTATTACTTTTAAAACTACGTATTGCCGTCGATTTGGTACCAAAGACTAAAAATTAAATAAAGAGTAAGAATATAGTAGATTCGCATATTCGTACCTTGCTATAGTACTGTAATATTATAGCATTGTTTCTTGCACTGATTGTGAAGGTAGTGGGTACTACACTACTTCAGTTTCTAAACAAGGTAATGTCATCCGGTTATAAAATATATAGCTACAAATAAATTTATAGTACTTCGGTACTTCCGCATTGAAAGTGTAATGTTTTAGTTTTTGCAGAACAAAGTTTAGTTTCGATAATGTTTATGATTATCCAAAAAAAAATTTCCTCGTTAGGGATCACTGTATAATTATTCTCGTTGCAATCGACCAATCGCTTTGTTTTGTAAAATAGCATTTCCGTATTGGTTGCCCAGTTGTCGAATAACAAATAAAGTAAAAATCGTCAACAGCACGTGACCGTCTTGCCAACGGCCACAAGCAGAAGCAAAAAAATCAAATTTATCTCAACTGGGAGGTACAACTTTCGACACGTACCCAATTCAAGACCATCCTATATGTAAGACACGAAATGGTTTCACGTGTTACACATTTTTATGCACACCTGGTTGTGGTTGTTGGACGCGGGATTGTTGTTGTTGGTGGGCGGCGAAGGCGATGGCTTGACGGCGACGGCCGGCGAACCCGAAGACGCGTGACTGCTGTGCTCGCTGGCGGAGTCCATGGCGGAGTTGTCCATCATCGTAAAACGCGACGCGAACACAACTCAAAACTGCACTGCACCAGAGTCCATCACCCGGCAGGTAGCGACAATCGTAGCAAACAGTCCAAGAGATGTTAGTCGTAACAGTGAGGGTTTGGATTGTTTGTCCGTCTGTCTGTCGGGCGGGGCGTAAGTGCGCACCGGGTACACTCCGTACACTCTGAAGCGCGACCTGAGGAAGTGCAGTACGGACACGACCGGTACACACGACGGGTACGAATGTAATAAATAAAAACATTTGGAAAAAGTGCTGCAAGTGCCGGGAAGGCGGGGCCTTCTTCGGCACGCACTCGCCACAGCCTATTGCGGACGGCGACTGCGTCTTGGGCCGCGATTGGTGCCCGACTCGACGACGGACGATTGCGCCCACCCTCCTCTACTGAAAGAACTTAGTTTCTTTGTAGCTTTGAGGGCGGATGCAAGGGAACTTGAAATATGAGCTGTGACGTATTGATAAAGAATGTCACCGGGCTGTCGCTGCGGAATCAATACGAGGTGTGCGGGCCGCTTTTTATTCCATACCAATGCACTTCTTTGTTTTAAAACGGACGAGGACCGCAAAAAAAACGGTCGGGGATATTTTTATAAACTGGCACGAAATAAGACCACGATCATGCAAAACCAAAAAGGCTTGTATCTGCTCCTTCAAGTTTAGGTAAAATCGTGCCAACATAATATAAGCTCGAAAAAATTGACGACGTCAATTTATTGATTACATTTTGTTATCATCAGGCTACCGCAGCTACTATTGATTAAGTTTTACCTACGAGTTTATTGATACAGAAAATAGGTCAGTAAACAGACTTAAGTTTAATTGGAGAATAGTCTTTTTACATTGTATGCAGGTTTTTCTTCTTCGTTAAAAATTATAGGAAATCTAAATCACATTGTCAGTCCAGTCCGGGTCTGTAATAATTCAATTACAGAACAAAGAATACTTACATATTTATACCTACTTAATTTAATCCATATTCTTCAAAACAGAAATAAAAATAAATAATTTTTAAACTCAATATTATTATAGTTTTGAATTTATCTATTATATCACAGATTATTATTTCAAGGCACTTAATAATATAGAACAATAAATTTGGTACAATACGAATTTTTTACTCCGCCAGAATCTCTCAAAAAATTACCTAATCGGTATTTTTTGTAAAAAAAGTTTAAAGCAAAAATCATAGAGACGGCATTTTTGTAGTTTTTAATGACTGAACTTAAATTTACTGTACTAAATTTATGTTATTTGATTTATAAAAAAAGAAGGATCCATAAAACTATCTTTAGAGATCCAAAAAGTAGAACAACAAATTCCTTTCTCACTAAAAAATTTACAGTCGCGGATAGAATCACGGAGGTAATTCTTTCTTTCATTTTGAATTTTGTCCTGTACTTAGTTGACGTTTGAAGTTTAGAACCACTTGTCAACGTGTTCGATGACAGGGGTAAAAAATTACCAATGAATCAAAACCTAAAGAATACGATTATAAGAACTAAAAGAACTTAATGAAGTACTAAGGAATGAAAAAAAAATAAAGCTATTCGCATAATTTTTAATTTATTTATTTATCTAAGAACTGCAAATCTATTAAATTTCTTTTTCTACTTTGGCGTCATAATTATTGAGCATTTCTAGCGAACCCACTCAGGTCATAATGAAGCCTCTTGTTAAACTTGGATAATAATGTACTATTTTGTTAGATCTTCTAACTGCCGGATTTTGTGATATTCTGTACAAAATTAAATAATATACAAAAGAAAACAAATTAAAACTAAACAACAATCATCCATCCAGTAAGCTTTGAACGTGAAAATTCTTCATCTAACTACATGTATTTTTTTTTCACGGGCAACATGATGTATGATATCCAGTAGGTATACATACAGGTGTCTCAAAATTGATACACATATCTATTTTGAAAATTATTGATCTCTGTTCGTACCTAAATATTAATCATTCAAATTAAAGCCCAATTTGTAATCATCTATGTACTTAGATATTTCTAAAACTAAGTCTTAAATCTACCCTATGAAGTATATCTATATTATGTTGGATATGTCTTCACTGTTTTAAAATTAACACACGCCTGAAATTAGCTTTGATAATTAATAGGTTTTGACAACAACGAATGCGATAAATACAACTTTATAACATCATGACAAGAAGGAAAGGCTGCAAATTGTTGTTTTTATATTATATTATACCTGATATAAAAAAGAAAGACATACATATAATGCAAAATTAATTAAGTGAAAAGCTTTGTCTGTGAAAGGGCAAAAACTTAAAATATTATCTAAGTGTTTGTTTCAACAAATAACTTTTTATTGTAGATTATACCCATCTTTAGGAATTTATCTTACTTAATTAAAAACCCTGACCTGACCTGAGATTATGAAAAAAACATTCATAATAATAAGGAGGGAGAAACACAACATAAATACAAAAATGTCTATGTAAAAACAATAAAGAAACATATAAAGTGTATTTATAATACATATAACTTAGCAATTAAAGTATAAAAATATAAAGGGCACTACATAATAGACAATCCACAGGTTGCTTTAGTACGTTTCCTAAGTCACTGACCTAAAAGTCCTAATTATTCGAAGTATAAGTTTTTTGTCATACACCTAACGCCTCGACCTACCCACACTCACCCGAAAATCAATACGCATCACTGCCTTTTTTTTCACAAATTATAGCTTATCCATCTAACGTCAGTTTAATCTATAAATCAATTGGGTTGTCGAGACCAACTCGAAATTAGGAACAGCTTTTTTCTGCCCACACAGGCGACATCTTAATTAAAGGTAAGTGAGAATTTTGTGTCCACAAGAAAACGTTTCCGGCTGCTGCCCTATCGTCGAAATGAAACTTCGATTTGGTGGTCAGTGGGTTAGTGATGCGACACATCGGTCCAGATGAACTCTGTACAATCTACAACCTTTTTGCTGCGAGCAAAGTACGTGCGATCCACTGAAACGGGGTGCTTTTCACCCCTCATAAGTCCCGTTATTATTTTCACGATGCTCTGTTCTTCCCTCGTGGCTTGATGCGGAGTGCGTACAATGATTTTTTGCCATAGAGAATAGATGTCGCCGTTGTCAGAGGATTTTTTAATTGGGCGGTGGGCGCGTGGAAATGAATGTAAAATGGAAAATTAATCGTGTCCTGCAATTTTACAAATTTTATAATTGCTATTTTCATATCTCCATTGTTCGCATGATTTCTCATTAATGTTACACTGTCATAGCTCATTCATGAATGCGATTAATATTTTTACAAATATAGGTAATTGTGTTTGCCTATCTGACATTCGGCTATTGTTTATAGTTGACCAGTAACACGTCAGATAATAGGAGGGTTGATTCATAATAGCACACTCAATTCCAGCTTTTCGATCTAGCTTCAATCCCCCATAATCGGTTTTTACAGTCTAATCTCTGCATTAGGCAGTTATCTATTCATGCTCTCACGCCATCGCAGCTACCAAAAAGAAGTCTCAAACGCGTAATAACAACCATGCGAGTCTCGTAAATCCGTACTTTTTCGTACCGCATAAATCTCAACCATAAATAACCGATATTCACAAGACAGATTACTTTAGTAATTTACATTCAACTCTTCACTCAACATTTATTTCTGGTACGTCGGACTGAGTATTTTGTATAGTTTATGAGTAATTGTTACGAGCTGCTTCGACATTTTACGATCTACACGTGGACACATTATATTAGCGACCAGGTCCATGTGTTCAAACTTTGTGTGGTCCAAATATTTTTAAAAAACATACTTATCTGTATATGGAGGGCAGAGAATCATAGTGGCATAAAAGAACTTGATCGGTTTAAAAAAACAATTTTAATTTTGCGTTTGGGCTCAAGCACTGTTTACCACAGATTTTTTTTTATTTTAGGTGCTACAATAGTGCTGCAAAGAGAATAAAAGTAAATAAAATAAAAATTCAAATACACTACCAATCTCAGTCTCTCATATAATAGTGAGTAGCACAAAGATTACAGGCAATAACAATATTCTTTACAACAACGCAGTGATTAGAAAAGTCATGTGAAAACTCCCTCCCTATAATTAAGTTTTAAGATCCTTATTGTCTCTTATTTTTTACAATTTTATGTTTATTTATTTCTTTATTCTAGTTATTCTGAAGTCTTGGCTAGACATCAATCTTGAGAAAACGCAACCAACAACACACATAACCCAAGATGTCTAATTTTCTAGTACCTAAATCAGTGACTTATGCGCACAATATGTTAAAAATTCAGTTATGAGTTTAAATCAGGCCCGAGTGTTGCGGAAACGAATGGCTAGAGAAGTTTATAATACAAGTTACGTACTATACTTTTAAAGTCGTTGATTTAAAATTTTGGAAGTCCGAACTACCTTATAGTCTGTTACAATTTTGATATATTTGAAGATGTAGCTGTAGCTAGTTATTATAATATAGAGTAGCTACTCCATGATGATTACCGAAGTAAAGCTTTTTAGAAAATTGTTGAATCTAGCACATTATTCTAAATGTGGAAATTACTAGAGTGCACTCGGATAATTGTGAATACGGGTTTATTAATTTTTAGTTTTAAAGCTTTCTGTAATTTTTCAGGAGTTAAATTACTGACAATGTTGGGCAACAATCTATTGCTATTCATATATCCCTAGATAAATACTTTTTTAGGAAAAATGCTTGATGTCACAACTTTCAGGTTCTTCAGTTTCTCAAATATCTCTAATTCTCAAGTTCTGATATTCCACAAATTCCCAGGCTCTCTTCAACGTCAGGTTTTCCAAGATTTCAGGTTCTTCAAGTTTTCAGGTCCCTCAGTTTCTCAGATTTCTCAAATTCTCAGGTTCTGATGTTTCTCATGTTTCCAGGCTCTCTTATATCTTGGGGTTTCAAAACTTTCAGGTTCTTCAAATTTTCAGGTCCCTCAAGATTTCAGGTTTCTCAGTTTCTCAGATTTCTCAAATTCTCAGGTTTTTATGTTCCTCATATTCCCAAACTCTCTTATATCTCAGGTTCTCCAAGATTTCAGGTTCTTCGAGTTTTCAGGTTCCTCTCAGTTTCTCAGATTTCCCAAATTCTCAGGTTCCTGAAGTTTTCAAGCTATGTTATATCTCAGGTTTTCCAAGATTTCAAGTTCTTCAAATTTTCAGGTTCCTCGATTTCTCAAATTCTCACGTCCTTATATTTCTCATGTTCCCAGGTTCTCTTATATCTCGGGTTTTCAAAACTTTCAGGTTCTTCAAATTTTCAGGTTCCTCAAGTTTTCAGGTTTCTCAGTTTCTCAGATTTTTCCAATTCTCAGATGCCATGTTCCTCGGGTTCCAAGGCTCTCTTATAAATCAGGTTCTCCAAGATTTCAGGTTCTTCGAGTTTTCAAGTTCCTCTCAGTTTCTCAGATTTCCCAAATTCTCAGGTTCCTGAAGTTTTCAGGCTGTTATATCTCAATTTTTAAAAGATTTCAGGTTCTTCAAGTTTTCAGGTTCCTCGATTTCTCAAATTCTCAGGTTCTTATGTTTCTCATGTTCCCAGGTTCTCTTATATCTCGGATTTTCAAAACTTTCAGGTTCCTCAAGTTTTCAGGTTTCTCAGTTTCTCAGATTTTTCAAATTCTCAGATGCTTATGTTCATCGGGTTCCCAGGCTCTTGTATATGTTATGTTCTCCAAGATTTGAGGTTCTTCAAATTTTCAGGTGCCAGTTTGTCAGATTTTTCAAATTCTCAGGTTCCTCAAGTTGTCAGGTTTTTCAATTTCTCAGATTTCTCAAAATCTCAGGTTCTTCTTTTTCTTATGTTTCCAGGCTCTGTTATATCTCAGGTTTTCCAAGATTTCATATTCTTCAAGTGTTCAGGTTTCGCAGTTTCTAATATTTCTCAAATTTTCAGGTTCTTGTGTTTCTCATGTTCCCATTAAGTTCTCTCATATCTCGAGTTTTCAATAATTTCAGGTTTTTCAAATTTTTAGGTTCCTGAAGTTTCCAGGTTTTTCAGTTTCTCAGATTTCTCAAATTCTCAGGTTCTTATGTTTCTCATGTTCCCAGGCTCTCTTATATCTCGGGTTTTCAAAACTTTCAGTTTTCAGGTTTCTTATCATTTTCTCAGATTTTTACAATTCTCAGATTCTTATGTTCCTCGTGTTCCCAGGCTCTTGTATATGTTAGGTTCTCCAAGATTTCAGGTTGTTCAAATTTTCAGGTGCCTGTTGCTCAGATTTTTCAAATTCTCAGGTTCCTCAATTTTTCAGGTTTCTCAGTTTCTCAGATTTCTCAAATTCTCAGGTTCTTAAGTTCTCAGATTTCTCAAATTTTCAGGTTTTTATGTTCCTCATATTCCCAAACTGTTTTATATCTCAGGTTCTCCAAGATTTCAGGTTCTTCGAGTTTTCAGGTTCCTCTCAGTTTCTCAGATTTCCCAAATTCTCAGGTTCCTGAAGTTTTCAGGTTTCTCAGATTTTTTCAATTCTCAGATGCTTATGTTCCTCGTGTTCCCTGGCTCTTGTATGTTAGGTTCTCCAAGATTTCAGGTTTTTCAAATTTTCAGGTGCATGTTGCTCAGATTTTTAAAATTATCTGTTTCCTCAATTTTTCAGGTTTCTCAGTTTCTTAGATTTCTCAAATTCTCAGGTTCTTAAGTTTTCATGTTCTCAGGCCCTCTTATATCTCGGGTTTTCCAAGACTTCATCAGGTTCCTCAAGTTTTCAGGTTTCTCAATTTCTCAGATTTCTCAAAATCTCAGGTTCTGTTGTTTCTTATGTTCCCAAGTTCTGTTATATCTCAGGTTTTCCAAGATTTCATATTCTTCAAGTTTTCAGGTTCCTCACTCAGTTTTTCAGACTTCTCAAATTCTCAGGTCCTTATGTTTCTCATGTTCCCAGGTTCTCTTATATCTCGGGTTTTCAAAAATTTCAGATTCGTCAAGTTTTCAGGTTTCTCTTCAGTTTCTCAGATTTTTCAGGTTCCTCTCATTTTCTCAGATTTCCCAAATTCTGAGGTTCCTGAAGTTTTCAGGCTATGTTATATCTCAATTTTTTTTAAGGTTTCAGGTTCTTCAAGTTTTCAGGTTCCTCGATTTCTCAAATTCTCAGGTTCTTATGTTTCTCATGTTCCCAGGTTCTCTTATATCTCGGATTTTCAAAACTTTCAGGTTCTTCAAATTTTCAGGTTCCTCAAGTTTTCAGGTTTCTCAGTTTCTCAGATTTTTCCAATTCTCAGATGCTTATGTTCATCGGGTTCCCAGGTTCTTGTATATGTTATGTTCTCCAAGATTTGAGGTTCTTCAAATTTTCAGGTGCCTGTTTGTCAGATTTTTCAAATTCTCAGGTTCCTCAAGTTTTCAGGTTTTTCAATTTTTCAGATCTCTCAAAAACTGAGGTTCTTCTTTTTCTTATGTTCCCAGGCACTGTTATATCTCAGGTTTTCCAAGATTTCATATTCTTCAAGTGTTCAGGTTCCTCAGTTTCTAATATTTCTCAAATTTTCAGGTTCTTATGTTTCTCATGTTCCTATTAGGTTCTCTTATATCTTGAGTTTTCAATAATTTCAGGTTTTTCAAATTTTCAGGTTCCTGAAGTTTCCAGGTTTTTCAGTTTCTCAGATTTCTCAAATTCTCAGGTTCTTATATTCCACATGTTCCCAAGCTCGCTTATATCTCAGGCTTTCTAAGAATTCAGGTTCTTCAATTTTTTTGGTTCTTCAAGTTGTCAGGCTTCTCAGTTTTTCAGATTTCTCAAATTCTCAGGTTTTTATGTTCCTCATGTTCCCAGGCTCTCGTATAAATCAGGTTCTCCAAGATTTCCGGTTCTTCGAGTTTTCAGGTTCCTCTCAGTTTCCCAGATTTCCCAAATTCTCATTATATTCCACATCTTCCCAAGCTCTCTTATACCTCAGTTTTTCCAAGACTTAAGGTTTTTCAAATTCTCAGGTTCCTCAATATTTCAAGTTCTTCAGTTTCTTAAATTCTCAGGTTCTTAGGTTCTACATGTTCCCAACCTATCTAATATCCCAAGCTTTTCAAGATTTTAGGTTTTTCAAACTCTCAAGTTCCTGTTTCTCAGACATCTCAGATTCTCAGATTCTTATGTTCCTCATGTTCCCAGGCTCTCTTATATCTCAAATTTTTCAAGATTTTAGGTTCTTACAATTTTCTGGTTCTTCATGTTTTCAGAATCCTCAGTTTCTCAGATTTCTCAAATTCTCAGGTTTTTATGTTCCTCATGTTTCCAAAGTTTTCTTCTATCTCAGGCTTTCCAAGATTTAAGGTTTTTCAGATTCTCAAGTTCCTGTTTCTCAGATTTCTTAAAATCTCATGTTCTTCTGTTTCTTATGTTGCCAGGATCTGTTATATCTCAGGTTCTTCAAGTTGTTCAAGGTTCCGTAGTTTCTCAGATTTTTCAAATTCTCAGGTTCTTATGTTATTTCTCATGTTCCCAGGCTCTCTTATATATCTCGGGTTTTCAAAAATTTCAGGTTCTTCAAATTTTCGGGTTTTTCAGTTTCTCAGATTTTTAAGATTGTCAGGTTCCTCAAATTTTCGGGTTTGTCAGATTTCTCAAATTCTCAGGTTCTTAGGCTTTCATGTTCTCAGGCTCTCTTGTATCTCGGGTTTTCCAAGATTTCAGGTTCTTCTAATCATCAGATTCTTCAAGTTTTCAGGTTCCTCAGTTTCTTTGATTTCTCAAATTCCCGGGTTCTTATGATACCAGTCTGTCTTAATATATCTAACTATAACAATTATAATTGTGACACTGTTCTTTTGTTGTTTTTACTTTTTATGCATATTATTACTCTATTTTATTGTAAAAATCAAAGTTTGAAAGGATTTTGCTACAACTTTCAAATATCGAAGAGAGGGTGGCTCCAAAACATGTTCCTATTGCAATTTATCTTTAAGACAAGATTAAGATTTAAGATTACAAGATTCGAGGTACCACGGACGCCCTTTTTTTGGCACCCTGTATAGGGAAGTGTTTCCAGCTTTTTTAGTCATTTTTGCATTAGGTTTATGCTTGTAAATTTTCGGTTTTCAACTCAAATCGACTTCTGATAAATGCCAATTTGAAAGCTCATTCAAAACTTACAATTATGCCTTACCCGAAGTTTTTCCATAATTTTCACGTTGCCAAATGGTAAGATGTTCATTCCACTGTTTCTTAAAATTTCCGAAAGCTAACGGTTGTAAAATAAATTCAAGTGTTCAATGAGAATTAGGACCATCAAGGATCAGAAGCAAAGGTCTTTCTTTTGGGCAATGCTTAATAAAATAGTTTTTAAACCAAAAAGAAAATGCGTTTTGGGCCACCTTCTGGATCCAAACATCCCATGAATTTTTAGCGTGGTATAAAATGAAAGAGAGCATTTTATCACCACATGCAGAAATGCAAAACAACACTGAAGTTCTTCCTGTGCCTGCTATGTTCCGAAATACAGCTTTATTTTTTCTGCGACAACTTTTGTATTATTAGGATCATGACAGATAATAGACGTTTCGTCCAAATTAAATATTAATTTGATGAGGGTTATTGGGCAACGCAAGGCGATTAACTCTTTGTTCATACAAATCAAAGAAGCCAAAAATTATTTCTGGCTTGGTCTGCTCTGCCAAAGGCCCCTTTCCTTACACTTTTAATGTAATTTTCAACTGTTTTTCAGCTTCTTTGCCATGGTCCAGTGTGTGTCCTGCTCTTGAAATTTATGTACGGGGACGGTTTTTCCATGCATCCGTAAAATTAGGGTCGATTTAGGTATGTAGTAGGTATCTGATGCTTTCTCTGTGGACATTGTGCCCCTCTAACAAGCATCAATTGCATCATTTGAGTCTTATTAAGTATATTTGGTATTATTGCTTGCAGCTCGTGTCTTTGGCATCTTCTGAAAACGCAAACAATTGTATAGGGTATTCCAATAATTGTGACACTATCTATATCTGAGGTGAACATAAGAAGGTTATGTCGCATGTGTACTTATTGTGTCAGAAATAATTTGAAGGTTAAGAAAAATCTTAAATTGCGATTTTTAGAATGTTGAAACAATATATAATTTTATTCAACTCACAAATCGCTAATGTTACCTTTGAGGCATTGTAATAGTTTTGTATTATTTTTTGAAGAGTAAATTTATTCAAGGTATAATCTACTGGTAGTTTCAAAAACATTTGACTATTTACCAGACCCTGCTATTAAGATTATTATTAAAAAATAATTATTCCACATGATATGAAGCTTTTAATAAACAAATAATTAAAAAACATTGAACATTATTTCGGTAATGCATAGTATTAAAACCTACAATGGCATCTATTTTCAGTATTTTGAGTTCTTTGGAATAGTTCTATTGACCTGAAACAACATACAACTGGTTATCCCCCATTAACACCGTTCTTTTGTGCTTGATATCTTGATGAGAGTCCTAGCAGCTGGCTCAAATTCGAAACATTTGTTCAGACTGATTTTTGTCTATTCATTCTGCTTGTTTAAACACACCTTAAAGATTTTTAAACATATTGAACTTAAGTTAAAAAATTAATTCATAAATTTAACATTTGTAACAAAAACTAATTTCATATGGAAAGGCGTGGACAATAATAGAGGTTAGAATAAAGTTTTACTAATCTATGAATTTACCAAGCTTATTCTGCATATTTAAATTTACAACAATGTATTGGATAAAATGAGGAAATTACAGACTGTGAACCATAAAATGTATTTCCTAAGGAAGACTGCTCTAAAAAGGCATTACATACATTCTACCACTAATTAAGACATCAACCACGATGCATGAATGAACTTTAAATTATAAGACCTAATGTAAGACTTTCTTAATCTTTATAAACTTCACCCGGGACTTATAATTACTTAGACACAATACTTATTACAGTCCACAGAATCGTGGAATAATTTTTTATTTACATGTGAAAATTACAAATTCAATAGCTATAAAGCGATAATTAATATAACAATGCAGCTAGCCAACGAGTCAAAACTCGGCAATTACAGCTCTTTAATTATAGGAATTAAATCAATTTAAAGCGAAGAATTCGGTGCAACCTTGCCAATAATTTTTATTGTCCGGTCGTATTTTAACTATGAATAATGTAATACGCAAATTAATGGCTTTGTGGCAAGATGATGAGCGTTGAAATTCGCATACATACTGCGGTGGATATACTGCCAAAACCAAAGCACAACGCAACTATCAGTGTCAAGCTCGCCAATACTTGAATATAACGACATATTGATATAATCCCGTTTATCTAACATGCACATCGGGCATTGTTTCCCGCATCATTGTTGCATCACCTGCAAATGCTTTGTGCATCCGCCACAATCGCGATGCCCAACAATGCAACATGATTATACAGTGTATCATACACTTTATGTGTAACGAAAACGAAGAATATTCTCAAAACTGGATGAAAGTGGCGATAAGAATCGGAACAATTTTAAATTAAAAAAAAAACTGTGAAATATAATTAACTATTTAATTTGTTAACACAATAAAGGATGTAGTCGGACACTTTATGAGCTGGTTGCAAAAAAATGTTCACATTTAGTGACAATCCAAAATTACCTTTAAAATTTTTAAAGCTACTTATTGGTTTTTAATTTTGATAAGCGGTTAAAAAATCTGTTTAACTCACAAAGTAGCCACTACAATATATTATATTAGTATACATTATTTTTAAATAATAATATTTTGTTATGTTGCAAGTAAGTATGCTATGGATTTACAGTTGCCGTTAAATCTCATTTGAGGTTATGCAACCAACTATACAATCTTTTAAATCTTGTAGTTTCATTTTATTAGAGATCTTTTTCATTTGGTTATCAATAATAATTATGAGGCTAGACCTTATTAGCGTAACTAAGAAACTAATAGTCATGTAATCAATAATAAATAAAATATTTAATTTTTAATATTGCCTACATTGAAACTAGACTACAATGGGTGCACTCCACATCCTTTACCTAATAGATAGATTATTATTATCCACAACATAATTAAACTTATACCTGCTAAATATTCAATTTCAAGACCTTCGTCGAAGTATTTTTTAAATTTTTCTTCGCAGATAATTTCGAAATTAGAGAACTTTGACTGAGTAAAATTGAGAACTCAAGACTGATCACCAATTTGCTTTGGTAACAGATGCAGATAAAAGTATAGATTTATTGTTGCCCTTAAATTGGTGGAATGGTCATTGTAAATGCAAGGTTATGTTTGTTTGGTTAATTAAGCAGTAAAGCATCTGTCATCGAGTGACAACCAATTTTGATGTAAATGGTATTGTTGCCAACTCAAATTTTTAATTTTAATCACTCAGTATATATTTATTATTTAATAATGGTCATATCGTCATATATGGTTTTTGCATTTTCCTATTGAATCTCTTTCCAATGTTGTCTAAAATTTGTTCTTTTTAGTATGTATCCCATTTTTGAGTTTTCTAATATGATATTTGAAATTTTGAAGAGTTGTCATCACAATTTTTCGTCTGACGTTTGTTTGACTAATTATAAGACCAAAAATAATTTGTTTATTAACTATACCTTTATACCAGACCCAGACCTTATCGAATGCTTGTGCCGTTGCATTTTTGCAGTTTTTTTTATGGCGTGTCTGAACAGACTTAATAATAGAAGAAGTAGCATCCATTATCAGTTGCAGTTTTATTAATATTGGTGTTAGTAAGCAAACCAATGAAGAAATTTCATCCATTCGTGTTGTTAATTTTATTCTAGTAGTAGTATTACAATAAATTTGTCGTCAACGTAATTGTTAACATTAATTTGGGAGAATAACGATTCACGCAGTATAGTATGTAGTTATTTAAACCTGTGACAGTCCCTAATATGAAGAGACCTAGAAAAATAAAATAAAAGATATATGGTTTTAAAATTTACTCGAAAACCGATTGAGAACCGCTGGCATGATTGAAGGACCATTAGTAAATAAACCCTTATCTCTTGGCCTGAACAAAAAAGGGCATTTTCTGCTGGAATGAGTGCGGTGAACGACTGCCAATTAATTACTTTCAGTTTTACTTTGACTGTTGACGGTGCACTAAAAATTTTAAAATGCCTTTATTCTCAAATAGTGACATGAAAGGGGGGATGAAAGGTCCGAGATGTTTACAATAGTTCGTATCATACAGTTGGGAACACTCCACATTGGACATCATTTGTGACATTGGCATTTAAGATGTAAAGCAGCCTTTATATCATAACCTTATTTTTAGCTATTGTCACTGTGTCAGTCACATCAGCATCAGTTGATAATACAGTTAACAATAAAGTATCGATTACAACGATTTTTTGAATGAATGTCAAAAAATGGTGTCCAATGTTGGGTGTCCCCAATAGTAAGTAGTGAGTTTTTTGACCAAAATAAATCCAGCGACTATCAAAATGTTTTGAGTGCATCGCTGTTTTCAATACTGCCAAAACTACGTTTAGGGCCACTACATTTACTTCGTGAACCACCCTGTATATAAAAGTCGAATGTATGTATGTCCGAAATAGACTCCTGAACGGCTCAACCGATTTTGAAATTTTCAGGGTAAATGAAGAATACATAATCGGGGAGTGTTCCTGTGAAGTTTGGTCGCGATCGGATCAAAACAAAAAAAACACTAAATTATTATCTGCTTTTTGTTATCAATTAGTGAGCAAACAAGCCTTTAATGAGACCGCGATTCTTTGCTTAAAATTCATTTCCGATATCATGTAATAGTTTTTTGCCACTTTTTCCGTCCAAGCTTATCAGTAACTCTATTAAAATTCCCTCATTTGTCTCCTAGTGTTCGTGTCGTCGATTTCATATAATAGAAATTTATACCCAGTGCGGACTTTATTTAAACTAATTGTTAGTGTTAATTAAAGTGAGTGAGTGATGGTGGTGCCTCATTCCGTTACAGCGGGTTAAAGGGTTAGTTATTTTGATATTATTTTATTGTTGCTAAATTCATTTTGTTCTTTATAAATCCTATTATTAGGCTTATTAATGCAACTATCACATTCATATAGAAAATATAGGATTAATGTAACATTTTTTGTGACTTCGCCGAAGACTTAAATATTGCAAACTTATTGTATTTAACAAATGTTAATGAATTAAAAGTCACAAGCAAAGATACGAGTATATCCGTGTAGTTATAGAGAGTTTATAGAGAGTCAATTTTTTAAATCTCATGTAAAATCTTTCGGTTTTTTATTTATTTTGTTTTCTTTTTTATTGCAGTAAGTTCGTTTAAGAAGATGATGGAAACGTTGGAGCTGTATCGGTGAGTTTGAACACATTTGTTATGTTTTGTGTCCGAGGGGTATCTCTGAAAAAGATCATAGTCAGCGGATTTGGACCGAAAGGGTATATTCAAGTGAATACAGTTTTCTTCAAATAAATATATACAGAATGATTCACGAAGTGTGGCGAATATTTAAACCTCAAATTATATGGCAACTAAACGTATAGTTTTGACGATATTAGTCAATTTAACAATTTCAAGTAACAATTTAAATGCTATTTGGCTCTGCATAAGTTTTATCATAAAATTGCTTTATTAAGGACTTAAGTTTGCTAAAAGGTTTTATAACGGTAGAATATTATGGCAATGACTCTTTCAGCGTAAATATTCTAGTTCAAAATATGCAGTTCAATATACTATCAAAAAACTTCCATAAAACTTTTTTGTCTTTTCTAATGGCAAGTATTTATTAATAACTATACACACATAATAGGTAACTAAACAAAAAGTGAGGTTAGAAACAGCGCAAGCGTAGGATTTTAAAGAGCAATAGGTTTTATGACGGGCATGTATAAATCCAATAAAGCTCAAAATAGGGCAAAAGGTTTTAGACAAAACGAAATATTATTAGACAAGACTAAATGATATTGGACACGAGAAAATAGTTTTAGAAAAGACAAAAGGAATTATATAAATGTTAGAGGACTTGAAACTGGTTGTAACTAGTAGTAAAAGTACTTGTATGAGAGCAAATAGATTTAATTGTAGCAATTATAAAATAAAATAATTTTATTGTGGTATTATTAGCAGCCAATAGGTTTTAAAGAGAAATCGCCATGTTGGAATAATCGATGTAAACAACTTTTTAATTGTGATTTTTGCAATAATTTATAAGTATTAAGGATTAATATATAAATTGTTATAACTAAAAATTAATTTTGAATTAATGTAAACAAAAAATAAACCTTATTTAAAAAAAATACTTTTAAATATTTTCGAAATATTCAATATTTTAAGGGCCTCAGTATTTTTCGACCTATCGGATGTGATATCATCAATACAATCCAATTGCGCAGCTAAAATTGTCCCTCATAGGAATCCTGAACTTGATGGGTAATTTTAACGATTATATAACACAAAATAAATTGGCCAATAGCAATTACAGATTTTTCATAGTTACAATGTATATAAGTGAGTATACGCTTGACGACGGGGTATATTCATTTCGGTGTTTCGGCTGGCTCCAACAATGAACTTTGCCATAGGAACGATTTTTTTATAATTGTTAATAAAGGTCGGCATTTTTTCGTTATATGTGTAATCGTAATGAATACAACTCGAGCATTGAAAATAATCTGATTGATATTTTCTATGCTCTTGTGATATTATTACTGAATATTCGATTCAGAATTTTATAAGGATAGTCACCGCCATCGCGTTATTAATTTGCTTTTAGTTTTTATAAAGGTAAGCATAAAACCTTTGTATCAAAAATACCAGAGTAAAAAAATATTAATATGATAAACTAGTTTTATGATGGTCTTCAGAACCTTATAAAGGCTTTTGAAAAAGGCCCTCAGAATCATCTTAGGAGTGGTCCTACTTGGCTTTATAAATCTTATAAATGTTTAAACAGTTTATCGGAAGTTTTCAATTAGTCTCCAGGAGGTTCTGTAGCCAACAATAAAACTTTAATTGTTACATGGGAGCGATGCAGTCAAAACATTTTGATATTTGCTGGATTTATTCTGGGCAAAAAACTACTACTTACGATACGAACTATTGTAAACATCTCGGTTTTTATTGACTAACCTTTTCCGACTGAACGTAAACCACTCTTGCTTTCAATTGATTCGCCTAAGCCAACGTACCATTTATAAAAATTGTTCAAAATGACGACCACGCTGAACAACTCGAGCATTTCGCGGATGGTTTGCGCTAATAATTCCTCTAATAAATAAATCGCACACTGTACAACTCCCGATCGGAAGAGTGTTCCCACGGGTTTCACCGTAGCTCATAATCATATGAGTCATATCATTGAAAAAAAAGCATTTTAAAAAATTTAGTACACAAGTAAAACCGAACGTAATAAATTTACATTCGTTCATCGCACTCATTCCAGCAAAAAAAAGTTTAGGCCAAGAGATAAGGGTTGTCAGCGGTTCTCAATTGGTCTTCGTAAATTTTAAAAACATAAGTATACTGTTTTTTTTTTGCTAGAATTTTTTTTCCTAGATCTCCTCATATTAGGGATTGTCACAAGTTTAAATATTCGCCACACTTCGTGAATCACCCTGTATATTACAGATAAATTAAAATTGTTCTGGACTAGTATACGTTTCTTTTTTATTATTATGTTATAAAACTGGATACAACTTAAATACAATGTTGGTCGTACTGGTTGGAACGTTTAAATTTTTTCCCTTGTTCATAAAATTCATTAACCTTTAATCATGATTATAGAAATAAGCAATTAAACTTTTAGTGCATTAATTGGTTAATGTGCATTTTTTAAAGATTGCTTTTATCAATTGTTCTCTTTTGGATGGACATAAAGGTTTCAGGGTAAATGTAGAATAGTCTGGGGAGTGTTCTTTGAACCAAAAAAAATTGTATTAGTCCAAATAAGGCTGCCCGGAAAATTGGATAATTCGGGAAAAGGCAAAACTTCCTTTTTCTATGGGATTTTTGTATGAACTCGAGACCATAAACTGCAAAAATCATAATATTTGTTTGCACTCTCGATCATAACTTGCGATATTAACGACATATTTGGTTGTTTTTTTGTTTTGTTCGTTATGCTCCCGGGATGGAAATAACTTAATTGAATGTTTTGCGATCTGTCTAAAAACAAATTTATTGAAATTTGGGGACAACGTCTGTAGGAGGGAATGAAGACCTACAATGTGTATTAAAATATGATCGGGAGAAAAATTCTTTATTGTTTAACATTAGTTTTGAGGCTATAGGCAAATGTATATAATACGTTTATGTTGTTTTATATGAATATTTTTAAAATATGTATCTAACATTAAAACAACTGTCCTTTCATTCTGCGTATTTAACTGTTCAGTGAATTTCTTTTTCTACCGATTTTATATTAAAGGCGCTGTCCATTATCTTCATATAACAGGTATTGACGTATTCAAATCCTAATGTAACACGACTTAATCACTTTCTAAAATCAGTTTTTCACATAGGTCATAGGTCATAAATTTCCGGTAAATAATTTCAATAAAAGAAAATCACAAATCCGTTTGAACCTGTTTAGAGAATGTAGGTGAAAGTCAATGTTTTGAAGTACTTGAAGCGTCTTGTAATAAGCACTCTTTTCTTTTGTGTAAACTTGGTAAAACAAGAGTTGGAGCGCTTAATTCGACAGCGTTAAAATTGGCGGATGCGCCAGATTACAATATATGATTAGGCAAAAAAACTAACTCTTAACTTTATAATCACATTTGTTTTTTTTTTTTATATGTTGGTCAGTAAACAGTTACTTACCTTAAATATAAATTTTAAAACAGGCAGAAATTATTCTTATTCTATTGAAATCGGCAGAGTGCAAAAGTATTGCAACATTATAGAATCAGTGAAAAATTAATTAACTAAAAACTTAAAATAAGACTAAATGCTAAAAAGAATCCAAATTATGTGAGAATATTAACACAATACAGTTCTTCGTAATTCGATGAATAGACCAAGTTGTTAAAATTTAATCCAGCATTATACCTCGTATAGATAATGACGGTATTATAATGTTCTAGCGGACTTAATAACGTATATAATCGCATTTTTTCCTCCAGTGTACTGAGCAAGAAGTCTGGAAGAATATATGTAGTTATGGCCAGAAATATTCCCGCTGCAAACGAGCGTATTCACTGCTAATGACGTTTATTTATCAATGCGTATCGCATAGGATGTAAATGGGATGACGTCTCGGTGCTAATCTGAACGTTTAGAATTCGAAGTGTGAAGTAGACGCGTGAAATGTGCAATCCTCGGACTAATATATCCGTGCCTCGCCATTAATCATCTCGATCAGGAGACAGTTGGCCCGAGTGCCGGTTTCTGATAAACGGCGCCGTAGCCGTATAACCATGGAAGAACCCGTGCCAGCAACAGATACCGTATTTGCACAGCATCCTTCTTTTTCTCTGTTTGAATACTCGTTGGACTTTGAAATTGATTATCTCGTGCATAGATTTATTTAGGTAGTACTTCCTCGTTCTGGGTTCTGTCTAATTTTTCAATGGGAAATCAACCTATTTTTTTTGTTTACCTAAGACACCGTTTTTTTTTTTTCATGGTAGGCCATGATTTGTTTTCTGAGTTCAATCTTTCCATAGATCCCTCTACACATATTTTACTTCAATTCAATAAGTACGACAAAAAAAAATAAAAATTAAAGCCGAAAGCTCCCTTAAGCTGCACCTTCATCCCTGTCATTCTACTTTTCAAAAAGTGATTCAAAACTCTTCGATCAAGTTCAATCTCAATCTTTTTCTAAAGCGAAAAAACCCGTCTACGTGTCCGTGCACATATGGCTGAACGTTCGTTCCGTGAGAACGCACCACCCTCCTCCAACCCAATGGCACTTACTAATCGAATAATAAGACATTAGAGTGGCAACGACAAAAAATGTCGCCGACGCGAAACCAAATTTGAAGCAAAACATAAATCAAAATTTGACAGCTCGAGCTCAACCCTACACACAGACGCGTTACATTCAGTCCGGCTTCTTCGGCGGTCAAATACCGCCCTTATTGAAGTCGCTCTGAAGAGCCTCCGCGCCATATTGTCTAGCGATCCATCATGCGACTGTCAGATGTTATTGTTACGGAAATCTATATAGTAGGCTGCGATTGTTGTGTCACAGCCGACTACAGTGTGAGCAGGCATAATTGCCCAACTTTAAAATCGGGGATCAAATTGGCTTTATGAGGATGAATATTTTATTTTGGCGCGCTGTTAAAGACGGCGCACACTGCTAAAAGTCTCGGTTAGTTAGCTGAAGTCGCTTTATAATTTTAACCACACCTTTTCATATGGTGGGTGGGTAACATGAGGTCGAAAGAGTTGGACGCTTTAAAAGTGGTGAAGTCGGAAACATATTTAAATGTTCTAGTTTAGCAGACATTATAGGTAACTGAGAATATAAATCAAGTGACCGCAAAGTTTAAAGAAGAGAAGTGGACCAAACGATATCAAAAGATAAAATAAGTTAAGATAAAGCAGGAAGTGTCAAAGAAAGAAATAGAGAAAATTAAAAGCAATAACACAGAAGGAAGAATGCGAAGAAGAGCGAAAACATAGAATATTGTTAAGGATGGAAATATTAAAAGACGAATCCGAATAAGCAAAAAAGGGATATGAAAAACAACGGAGAAAATGCAGACCAGTGTTAAAAAGCAGAAAAGGCAGTAAAGGAAAGGATTAAAAAGAAAAAGAAACGGGCACTATCAAGAAGTCGTTTTTTTTAAACTATTGTGGTGCAAATGACCCTAAATGTAATTCCCCATATCAAAAGCATTACGTTGTTATGGAAACGAAAATAGGGTGTGAATTATTTGCACCACAATGGTTTTTTAATAAAAAAAAAACGGACTTTATGTACAGTGTGTCCATTTTATCTGTTCACGCCTGAAGATTAAGAAGTAGGCAACATATTAAACATTTCATCAACAACAATTTTTTGAGGATTTACATTTCATATTTGATTAAAAGATTGTTTGTTTTGAATTGACGTTTTTAGACCCACTATAATTCTTTATTTAAAAAATAAAATAGTTTACTCAAAGTGATGATTTGCCTATATCTGAATTTTCAGGCGTGAATAGATAAAATGGGCACCCTGTATGTACAAGGAAACTGTGAAGCAGAAGATGGATTTTTTTAATTTATATGATGAAAGAAAACATGTTAGTTACCTTTATTATTTAAGTTATTTTTGTTATTTAAGTTTATTAATTATTTTATTAACAATTTTTAAAAAAATCATTTTATAACAATATATTTACATTCACTTCATTAACAACTACTAATAATAATTTATTAATATAATCATTGGTTACTAATTAACTGTCTCTCACCGACTAATACTGGACATAAACTGATTTATATTATTTTTTACTATAAAAACGCAACAGCTTCTCGAACACTATCATAATGATGATTCGGTGCGCAATCAGATAAGAAGAAAAAAACTCCATAAAACGACATTCTGGACGGCCGTGCCGCTGTCCTAACACCTCGCTAAAGCGCTAAAAACTTATTCTACAGACTGATCAACAATTAATATTTCATTTGGTAATAGATTGAAATAAAAGTATAGATTTCTTTGGCCTCAAGTTGGCGGAATGGCAATGAATTGCATGCAAGGTTATATATGTAGCACACATCGGCTGACAACCGGATCTCAGGGTTACCAATTTTGATGTAAATTTTATGATGACGGTCGGATAAAGGACCCTAAAAAATATAATTTTTTACAAACAGTTCAATTTTAATTTATGTAAGCCCCGATTTATTTAAATTAATTTTTTTTTTACCTACACTGTAATTATTTCCTGCACTTATGGTCTAACCGTTTTTCTATGACTTGTCCTTTTAGTGCATAATTTGTCGACATTTCGTCAGTTATCTTCGAGCGTTTGCTGGGAGATATTGGTATATTCCGTGCTGACGCACTTAAAATTTATTGCACTTTATTGCACCTTATTTAAACTAAACATTTAAGTATTTCAGTAATAGTTACTGTAGTTAACAAACGTTTAAATTAAATATGGGTGTCGCTTACGTACCAGATGGTTATAATAAAATAGGTAAATAATTAAACAAAACGAAGAAAGTTTAATTCAATTACTTTTCATTATGTCGAGTTTGGACTCAATTTATACGCTTTTGGACTTGGGAAGTCCATTTTCACTATTTGTTTTCTACTATCGTTTACCGTTTTTGATATATGAGCCTCAAAAGTGATAAGAAGAGTTGTAAAAAGAAGCATTATAGGTGATGTCAGTACATACACAGAAACCAGACAGAGTATGGTAAGTTGAGTTTGTATTTTAATTTGACATGGTTTAGTAAGTTCGCGCCGTAATTTAAAAATGACATTAATTCGATTTACTTACAGGACAGTTCTCTATTTTACCTACACTGAACTGTCAAACAATACTAAACGTCAAAGTAACTGTATACATGGTTATTTACAACATTTTATGAATTATTGCTGAAAATCTATGAATGCAGGATGTCATATTCTGTGAATATATCCGTAGAAGCCCCTATCGAGAACCAGATTCAGGAAATTACCTACGATGGCACGGAGATCTACCAGCCGTAAGTTGACCGCGAAGCCGCTTCTCTCTAACCTAAAAGATATCATTTTCAGCCCCTTGACTCTCTCCGAGAGCCTCGCCAAGTTTGCCCAAAAAATTGATTTCAGCAAAACCACCGATATTGACATAAAGAAAGAGTCAGATGTGCTTGATGACAATAAATCCGACTCGGACAGTAAAGAAGCCTTCCAGTCCAGCTTGTGGCCCTGGGACTCCGCCCGAAACAAACTACGTAATGCTTTCCAAGAAGTTTGTGTCTTGGCTGACGTATTAGCAATTGCAAAAGATAAAAGATACATGGTGCTTGATCCGGTGCAACAGGAACCTATTGAGACTAAACCGATGGTGCAGATTTATGCTAGAAAGAAAGCTTTGGCTGGGGCTGCCAACGTTTTGCTCACAGGTGCCGAAAAGCTGAAGACTTCTCAAAATGAAGCTGCTAGAAATAGAGCAGTTCCAGACTTCCATATTGAGTTGTTGAGGCTAAGACAGAACTGGAGGCTGAAGAAGGTGTCAAACACTATAATTGGGGATTTGAGTTATCGCACTGCTGGTTCTAAGTTCACACAGACTGGAACTTTTGAGGTTACTAAAGCTGAAGATGAGGAGAAGACTAGCAGTCCACCCAGCAGCCCCGTGCCGAGTGGGGCCACTCCTAATAAAGCTAATTCAGCTTTGAGGGTGTCAATACCTTCCGAGTTGCAAGGGGTGGCTTATATAGAAGTATTATGCCAGAAAGGTGATTATAAATCTCATAACTATCAGTTTAAGATATGTTAAGTACCTTTTACAGATCAAGAAGATCTTTGCAGTGTCAACATCAACCTCCTAGGATCAGGACCACCAGCCTCAAATCCTGACATGCATTGGCAGCAAAAGCTAGAAGCAGCTCAGAATGTTTTATTTTGCAAAGAGCTTTTCAACCAGCTTGCAAAAGAAGCTGTGCAACTTCAAGCTCCCATTCCACACATGGTGGTTGGAAATCAAATTATGGCTACAGTATGCAGTGCTAGAATTAGTGAACTTAATTTCACCACTTTTGAAATTACAGGTTCTGCCTGGAATTCAACTGATTATTGGTCTTTGCCACTCAACCACAGGGGATAAAAAACCTTCCAGTGGTTCCTCTTCAAAGACTGATCATGACCATGTTTTGGAACATTCTTTACATCAACTCCTGAGAGAAGTACACCATCGAAATACACATCATCCTTTTCCACATCCTGCAACAGGACCTTTGGGACCTTCCAAAAAGAGAATGTTAGCAGGTAATTCATAATATGCAGGACATGTGAATGTTGAATATTTTATGTTAAGATTATTGTCTTATCAACTGTCAGCTGTAAATGACCATTAGAATTTCGATATCGACGGTGTTAGGTAGAACGGCGTAAGCGCCAAAAAATCCGAATATGAGTTATATACAGGGTGATTATAAATGATCGTTAAAAATACGTTGACATATTTTCCAAAGCCAACTTGATGGAAAATCATTTATAATCACCCTGTATGAGAACTACAGAAGAAGCCATTCTTGAAGAATGTAAGGTGAATAATCATGTAAAAGTGATTTCTTGGGAATTTGAAAAAAAAATAAACGTTTTTTGAAAAAAGAAATCAAACGTCTTAAAATGCATTTGTTAATGTTTAATAACGGAACTCGACCTCCTGAATCCAACGATGCAACTCCCAACTCGATATCTCTAACCGTTTCGGAGATATCGCGTTTTAAAGTTTTGGCACTTGCACAAAATTCATGAACTTCCGAAAACATTTTCGCTCATATCTTGTAAACTGTAGCTCAATGAAATGATTTATTGGTCTAATAGTTTAGGAGTAAGAGAGGAATAACGAAAAATAAAAAAAAATAAACCTCAAGGATAAATTTTGGAAATTCCAATCCCGTCGATATATTAACATTCATTATAGAAGGCTTTTTACAATTCTACAATTCTCTCTGCATTTTTAGGTCCCATGGCCGCCGACCGATACGAGCTTCTAGACATGACAAAATCCGAAACCCTTCTGGAGCAGATCATAAAACAAGCACAACATTTCTTCATGCGCTTACGCACGGAATACGTTCTCGACACCATCGCCAAAGAAGTAAAAGACCCCTTAATCAGTTCCCACTGGAACACTCTCAACAGCCCGACCCAGTCCTGTGTAAAAATCAACATCTCTACCCACGGCTACGATGCCCTCTGCAGGACTCCTTTGGTGATCCATGTTGGTGAAAAGAACTTGAAATGCATCTGCAGAGATGGAAAAGTAATGTACATGAGCTATGAGCCTCAAGAGCTCAGAGACCTCATCTTCTGTCACATTAACCAACATCAGATTTTGGCTGTGCAAGCATTGGCTAAAACAATGGGTTGGCAGTTTTTAGCTAACTCTAATCATTTGGGTACTGGATGTGTTGAGCCGTTGGGCAACGCCAGTTCTTGTTTGTTAGCGTCGCCAACAGGTGACAGAATTATTGCTGTGAGGTGTGAACCACAGAGTGGGATTCAGGTTTCTGTGGCTCATTCTCCAAGGAGTGATTTCTTCCCAAGTAGATTAGTTACAGAGAGGAAGTGGGAGCATCTGGGAGGGCAGTTTAGGGATGTGAGGTTGGAAAAGATGGAGGGACGAAATTTCTTGCATAAGATGGAACTACTGATGGCTAGTTTGACCAGCAGTTCATAAATCAAAATGAGGAAATGCATGATTTTTTATTTTGTACATACATATAGATATAGGTAAAGATTATGTTTAGGAAATATTGCAGAATATAAGTTCCCAAACTGAAAGTGCCTACATGTCTACAATCTTTCATACTCTTAACATTGAACATGATAGGAATTACACACACTTACCCTACAGGTCACAGGCATTTGACCTTAACAAAGACCCTTAATGTTACCTATTGGGTAATTTCTAACAGTATAAATAAAAAAGTATATTATTGCTATTAGTTTGGTTTATTTTCCAAACAATTTGGGAGCTATTAATAACACAATAAAATAGCTATGAAAATGTTGCAGTCTCATTCTTGATCAAATCAAGATAGAAAACAATGAAGGCAAAAATAAAATTAATTCCCCAGCTTTATACGCCTACAGAGGTAGCAAGTCTAGGAAACGACCTGAGGGTAAAAAAAGTAAAATACAAATATGGACTTGGATACTACATGTACCAGATTAGAAAAGACAAGTCAGACACATTATAGCAAGCACCAAAGAGGTTCTCCTAAGTTAAACAAAAATGGCCGAAACGAAACTTAAAATTGTTGCAAAGGGATCGTTGATTGGGAATTGACCCAAAAGGCATACAAAAAGAAGTTGAAGAAAAAAAAATTGAAGTGAATAAAATGAAATAAAATTATAAAACATTGGGAGTGACAAAAGGAAAAAATCGAAGGGGGTCCTGACACCAATGTACAAAAGAATTGACAAAGTAAATTTGGTTGGAAAAATTTGAAATTACAACGGAACAAAAAATCTTTTTTTTTTCTATCTATTATATGTATTTCAAGTAATAAACACAAAAGAGAAACAGGTATCATGAATCATCCATTAATTTACAGTATATTTTACATCTTTAATAAATTTCGTTTAGTAAAAATAAATGTTCAGGGGCCACTGGGCGATTCACATTTATCATTACACAATTGAGATGAAAGAAAATAAATTATATCCAAATTGACATCAAGCTAGAAATGATTTAGTATGGTTTAATTAATAAGTTCACTAGTGATTACCACCTTAAACTTAAAAATAAAAGAAACGCTTTAAAATATAAAGATTTCATGTACTTCAATCTCCACAAACGTAAATTTCAGTTCACATCATAGAAACGACATTCATAAAACCAAAAATTAGTCTTAGTTCTTATTGTAAACAAAAGTGAAAAAGTGTTTGTGTCCATGTTGACTAAACAAACTTATTTCATGAGCAAATAACACCACTCTTCACAAGTGAGGATTCAGTGCCATTATAGCCTCAACAGATCTCTTGCTGTGAATGCACAAAACATTAAAAAAGAAAAAAAAATACACAACCATTGCAATCTTAAATCTAGTGTCGCTGGGGTCCCCCGGACGGCGATCTTGACCGGAACCTCGAGTTGTTGTCGAATCTGCGGCCTCCTCCGCCGCCGCCGCCGCCGCCACCACCGTAGTTATCACGTCCGAAGCTATCGCTCCTCCTGTTAAAGTCTCTTCCATATGACCGTCCACCATCACTGCGTCTTCCTCCACCGTTGTAGGGGTCAAAGCGGCCCCCGCCGGGCCTGCCGCCGCGGCTTCCTCTGAATCCGCCGCCGCCGCCGCGGTCGCTGCTGTAGCCCCCGCCGCGTCTTGGGGGCCCGCTGAAGCCGCGCCCTCCCCTGAATCCGCCCCTGCGGGCTTTGCCTCGTGCGATTTCCACTCGCAGCTTGGAGCCTAAGAAGTCAGTGCCATTCAGGTTATCACAGGCCGTCTCGGCGTCGCTGTGATTGTTAAATTCTATAAATGCGAAACCTGGCGGGTTGAATGCCACCCACACAGAGTTCAGCTTTCCGTATTTCTCGAATTCTGTTTCGAGATCTTCTTTCTTGACGCTGTCTGTGAGACCGCCGACGTAGACTCTGGCGCTTCTGTCGGTATCCCTATCGCCCATGTTTCTGTGGAACGTGGAAATTGCGTAGAAAATGGCAAATTATCAGTCGTTTGGGCGAATTCGTACTGTTTTTAAGCGATTTGGGTACAATGTCAAAACGATAGCGGAGGTTAACGTGCAAGTTACAGTGTGTGGATGATGATGCATTGTAGCTTTCGCAAGGTTTGAACAGTTTGAAGAATACTTAACTAAATAACGCCGATTGTTTTGCGGGGTACCCAATTCGTGCTGATGACGCACTGTGTCTCGTTTGCAAAGCAAATCAAAAACAAAATGTCGGGTATGGCAGGGCGTCGGTTTGAGTTTACTGTACGGACGAGATTCGCAGCCAAAACGGCGATTTGGTTACAACAAATTATAAATACGGTGATTGCGCTGTCGCAGATACTAGTTTTACAGTTAGTTACCCAAATTCGAAGCGGAGATCAACGGAGATTAACGTTGAATTTTGTTTACACAGTAATCAATCGAAGGATGCTTTGGAAATGACGCGAACTGCGGCGGCAGAATATCAAGCCGCCGGTCCTCCACCAATCACGTTGCAGCAAATATAAATAACTCTGGCTTCCCGGAACGCCGACGTTGCGATTGGCCAGAGTCCGCTGCGTTGCCACATTTACGTTTCCGCATTTGGGGAAGGCTCCACGGCGCTAAATTTAAACAGTAACCTGTCGACCCAATTTGAATTTTTTTTTTCTGAAATCTGGAATTGTGTGTCGTCGCACAGTTTAATTTCAACGGTAAAGTCAAGTAAGGTATTTTCCATGCGTATTCACCCTAAATCGTCGGATATTTTTAGTAATTTTAAAATACAGTAGAAAAATTGCCGGAGATTATCGTTTCTTCGCCGCAGACATCTTCATAAGCTTGTCTATATTTTTCAAATTGTAAAATTGATTTCTTTGTAGCTACATTTGTATGCTTTCTGTAGCGATTGTTAGCCACCGAATTCCTGATTTAGTGCCTCAAAACGGATTTTCACTTCCATATTACATTGTAACGAATTAGTAATAATTTAATGTTTGATAAACATCTCCAAACTTTCCCTTTTCACTTTCCAAATTTGGAAAAACTTCGCACTAACGGTTTTTTAGTTTTGAATTTTGATAACTGTAAAAAACTGGTCAGTATGTTAATTTATTACTCAGAATTTTTTTCGGAAAAAAATTTGCAAACACTTGGTTTTGCAATACCGTGCGATAATTATAAATTAGAATATGCTGTGAAATTTAAATTAGGTTGGCACTACTAACTTTTGACAATTTTATCTAAAATTTGAATGTCAAAGTGACTTTTCAAAAAAAGAGACCTATATTGACGCTGGGGGAGAACACTTTGAACATTTGCTGTAATTCTCAATTATTCTACATTATTTGTTACTCTTTTATTTTCTTTAAATTAAAACAATTTAACATTGAGCACATCAAAAAGCAACAACTTTTTTATTGCATACAACTTTTCCGAAAACTACAAAATTGACGAGCCACGTATGGATATTTCTTTTAACTTGACCTACTGAGAATCAATAATTGTAATCGTAAGCATATAGTGTGACACATCAAATGAGGCTAGAATTAACTGGAGACAATTTTAGTGTAAGTGAAAAATAAAATGTTATTAAATATCTATGCACATTTATTTCATATTCAGTTTGCTTCAAGGTCAACAGAGTAAATGACCTAATAGTGACGTCACTGTATTACTTCATAGTTAAAAACAAAATTTTGTCGTTCCTACGATGATATATTTTTCTTGGATTATTTGAGCCTAAAAAGATGGCTCGCACATAATACTTCAAGTTTTCTTTATTGGTAGTCCTAGTACTAGTAGTGAAAAAATATTGCCGTCAATTATTCTGCCTCATTTATTTCATACCTAGTGGTTACAAGGGCAACATTTTGTGCCACAATAAATGCAACATGTATTATGTAAATTAGGAAGTTTTAGTTATCAGAACCTTCAGTGACATCACATTTCATCGTTAAAGCACAAATTTCTGTCGTTTTAATGTTATGTATCTATATCTGGGACAATTTAGATGGAAAGGGTGTTTAGAAATTGTAGTCCTAGTACTATATACATAGTACTAGTGTGCTGCTCTAGAAATAATCATTGTAAGCCGATAGTGTGACGCATCAAATCAGACTAGAATTGACAGGCGAGAAGCGTGATTTGAGTGAAAAGTTCAAATATTCTTCCCCATTTATTTCATATTGAATTTGTTTCAAGGTCAACATTTTTGTCCAAAGTGAATGGAATTTTTATTCTGTAAATTTAACCAGTTTCTAAACGTTCGATTTATCTTTCTAAGAAGATTTTAGCCTGGTAAGATATGTCACACATGGTACTTCCAGCAATTTTTAGGAGCGGTAGTCCTAGTACTCAGTAGTGTGCTGCTATATAGATATAATAATTATAATAACTAGAATTGGCTGCCGAAAAGTGTGATTTAAGTGAAATGTTACATGCTTTTTAAAAGTGATAGTCCCAGTACCCTAGTACAGGTACTGCTGCTACTATAGGTCTAATCATCGTAAACATAGCATGTGACACATCAAATCAATTCGAATTGACTGGCGAGTACAGTGGTTTAAGTGAAAGATCAATGTAGTAAGTCCTGGGCTTCTTCCTCTCTTTATATTTCAAGTTTTTTTAAGGGGAGTTACTCCGAGGCTACTCCAAGAAGTATATACAGTTGAGATGAGTCACCTGACAAATTTCGATCTGCAACCCAACATTACGATAACCTCATTGACCTCACATTTTACTGTGAGTCAATTTGCAGGCTGGGCCATTGCATAAAAAAGCCGCCTACTCTAATCTATAATTAGAGCAAAAACATTTTTCCATATCTTATACCTACAGGTTGTTTCAGAAATAAGTGCAATATAGTTCAAACCACTGATAGAACACATCAAAAAGCAACAATTTTTTTATTGCATACGACTACAACTACAAAATTTACGAGCCACTACGTATGGATATTTCTTTTAACTTGACCTACTGAGAATCAATAATTGTTTTTGTCCCGGCCTGCTTATCAACATTCTATTTTTTTTTGTAAACTCGCGTGAGTTTTATACTTGAATACTTTATGTGCAACGCTTTCTAAATTGCCGTGTGCATAATTTGTGCCTTGTGTTCGTGTTTTGCAAAATAGAGTAAGCCGCCCACCGAAGAGAACTTAAATAATACGCACGTATGGGCAGACCAAAATTCGCAGGATATTAGGCCCCACAATTTTAATTTTTCAAATAATAGCATTGGATGTTGAAGTAAAGACGTAACAGTCGTTTCCAATTTTTTAGTTTATGTTTTTACGTCGGGCGGTTTAGATTGTTTCCCAATGTTTTCCAAAGTTTTTCGTCATCGTCGAGCGATTCAGTGGCGGCTAACTAAATTAACGTCATAACTTCCACTAATTTTAACTCGATAACTACGGGGTTTAGGTCAAAATGTTATTAAGAAAAATTGTTGACATTGATGAGTTCTATTACTGATTTTTATTGCACTTATTTCTGAAACAGGCTGTATATTCAGATTAAATCAGGACGCTGTGAAAAACTTTTTGGCCAAAGTTGGAGACAAAGTGGTTTTAACGATCATCCTGCTCCAATGGATGCCATCTACTAGTTAAGAATTTAAAAATTTTAATACCACCCAACTAAAATTTTGTTATCAAGGGGGACCAAATTGTACCAAACTTTCAGGTGTTTGATCTCACCCCTTTGGCCAGGGGAGCCACTTCCTTAAAAAAAAAAATGGCTTGGGGGTCGTGTGATCGATACATCATTTTAAAGCTCATCCAATTCTCTATCCAGACCTACTTTTATCGATTCGATTCTTTAAAAAAGAACATGAATTTGTTATTTTTCAAATCTACTTAAAATACTCTTGATTTAGAAAATAACGAATTAATTTTTGTTGTGTTGAAACGAATCGATAAAAGGGGTGAGATCTAAGACTTGAAAGTTTGGTACAATTTGGTCCCCCTTGATAACAAAATTGACCTGTTCGAGCGTTTTCTTCCGAGTCTTTCGAAATTGGAATTGTTGAGGGTACAAATTTTAGTTTTAACACCCAGTATGTATTATGACTAGGGTTGTCACTCAAGCTACAGACTGATCAGCAATTAATATTTTAGCTGGTAATAAGTAGATTCAGATAAAAGTAGACTTATTTTTGCCTAAAAGTTGGGGAAATATGCAAAGTGATGTTTGTTTGGTTTAAAATGAAATGTAGCTGTCAACCAGCAGTCATAGGTTGACAACCGAATCACAGGCTTACCAATTTTGATTAGATTGTATTGTTGCCAACTGAAACGTTTGATCTTGAACACTCGACAGTACCGTGCGATCATTTAAATTATAAATTAGAGTAGGCGGCTTTTTTATTATACAATGGGGCAGCCTGCAAATTGACTGACAGTAAAATTTGAGGTTATCGTAAACATTGGGACGTTTATGTTTCTCATGTTAAATTGTTTTAATTTAAAGAAAATAAAAGACTAACAAATCGTCGCCTAAGAAGCAACACCGCGTATCAACGATTTTCGAAAATAAGGTTTGTACTTATTCTTCTTCGAATTCTCAAGCCGCATAGGCTGGTTAGCCTAAAATTGATTTTGAAAATGATTGATTATCGAAAATGGTGGATAGGCGGTATTGCTTCCTAGGCGACGAAATAATGTAGAATAATTGAGAATTACAGCAAATGTTTAAAGTGTTTTCCCGCAGCTTCAATTCAGCTGTTAACTCCATTCACCTTTCTGCTGCTGCTGCCGTTTTTAATTTAATTTAATTTTAAATGAAATTGTCAAAAGTTAGTAGTGCCAACCTAATTTAAATTTCACAGCCTCCTCTAATTTATAATTTAAATGATCGCAGGGTATTATCAGTTCCTGCTATACCAAAGCTTTTTGAGGAATCTGACTCAGGGGATACGTCAACCCAATCCTCCATCGACCCACACTTATCATATTTGCCATCATGTTCTGCAATGTGTGCTCTTTTACCTAAAACCGTCCGGTAATGGCATTATTACATGCTAATTTTGTTTTCCGACTACCGATGGTGTAAGTCAGTGTTGTAGTCCTAACAACAATACGTGTAAGTTGACGATTACATTTGTTTATGCTTTATCCTTGACAAAGGAACTTAATAGTGTACTTCTTGTAAATTATTACTGTAATGTAATAAGATAACACGGAATGTATCGACTATTAACATTTTCAGCAGAAAACAAGCCGCGGCTTCGCCTAAGCTATTCTTAAAAGTTGATACAGTACTAGGACATTTTTGTAAAGTAGTAAATGGTTTGAAATAAAAATGAGTCAATATTGTTTGCGGTTCCTGCGGTTTCAAGTAAAAGGTTATACATTACGCGTCATGAAAGTTACTCGGTTCTTATGATGTAATACACCTTCAATAATATAATACTATTAATTGAATTAGCAATGGTCACCAACATTTAATGTAAAAGTTACTAGTAACCAAATAGGTATTTTTACGCGTGACAACCACGGAATTGTCACTTTGACATGTCGGTAGTTTATGGAACAGATTATAGTTACGTCGTTTACTGACCGTGGTTTTGTTATACCAGTGACCGCGTGTTTTGTTGGTTGCCTGACTTCACCGTCGAACTCGTTGAATAATTGTGATTACTGCGTCCGTTCTATTATTGTGCTATTTTCTAGAGTACGGAATTATTCAACAATAAATTGTTTATTATTAAAACGTAATACATTGATGCGTCACGCAGACGCTGCCCGCTCCATCTGTAGTGAAATCAAGGTTATCCGTCTTTGTCGCACTTTCGGTGTTTCCGACTATTAAAAAGCCGGTTGATATAAAATGAATGTACCTTGGTTAGGTGCACGCAGTGTATTTGCGAAGCCATTCGTTAAACAAATCCTTAGAAGGTCTTTGCAAACCACAACAATTCTCAACATGCCAGCCAAGGTAAGACATCCGTGAGTAATTCTTATGTAATGGAGAAAGGTGTGATCAATGTCAAAGGGTTATGTTTTGTTGTTTTTATCGATAAAACTGAAATTTGCATTAGGTCGGCGATTCTGTCCCCAATGTTGACCTCTTCGAGGACCTTCCAACCAACAAAGTCAACTTGGCGCAGTTGTCAGCCGGGAAAAAAATCATAGTCTTCGCCGTCCCGGGGGCCTTCACGCCGGGGTGCTCCAAGGTACGGCACAGCTACATGTTTTGTGGTATAAACTTGTTTTGGGCAAAATAAAAAGTTGTCTCCTTTTCAATCATACAATCATATTTATATGTTAAACTATTTTATTGCGTCATTATCATTTAAATTTAATTGCCCCTTATCAATTCTAGACACATTTGCCTGGCTATGTCCAAAAAGCTGAGCAACTGAAGGGCCAAGGCGTCAGTGAAATCATCTGTGTCTCGGTCAATGATCCTTTTGTGACGGCGGCCTGGGGTAAAGACCAAAACACAGCTGGAAAAGTCCGCATTTTGGCTGATCCTTCTGCTGCTTTTACCAAGGCATTGGATTTGACAGTTGAACTTCCTCCCTTGGGGGGTGTTAGGAGCAAGAGGTACTCCATGGTGGTTGATAATGGGAAAATCACTTCATTGCAGGTTGAGCCTGATGGCACTGGGTTGTCCTGTTCTTTAGCTGATGCTATTAAGTTGTAAGCTATTGTAAGATATGTTTTAATTGTACATGGAGAATTATTTGTTAGAAAACAAAATGCTGACTCTTGAATTATTGACAACAACCTAGTTATGTTAAGACAACACTACCAAGTTTTGCGCTGTTAAAGAATAAATAATAATATTAGTTCAAGGTGTTTTTGAATTTTCTACATTTAGCCCTCTCAAAAGCAATCTGTACATTGATAATAATTATTATTATCTCAACACTTACTTGAAAGTAAATTTTCACCCATCTTAGGAATTTGTTTAGTCATTCAGAGCAATTTAATCAAGTATGTAGGCATTACAAATTTGGACGTCGCGCGTAGATTATTCATTCTTATTTAGACTTGTACAGGGGCGTAGGGCATTACTGTGTTGCCTTTTTTTTAAACCTTCGTAAACGAGGCACCACTGCTTGTCCTTGATTATGACAGCTATCAAATGCCAAATTATGGAGTGTGGTGTACAGTGGTGTAGACTTAGTGTAGAGGTAAGGAAAACTCTCTGTCACTAGACGGGCTAATATAAGATGGCGTTACTGTTCTCAAAGTTCTAGATTTGAAAAGAAGTGCAAAAATAAAGGGAGAAATGAAATCTTTATTTGACAATTAATATTTTATTTTAGGTGGGTCGCACCTAACTCATCAACGGAGAAATCGCGAACTGCCATTTCATCAATCAATGGGACATAACCTCAACGACACAACTCACCAATTAAGATTTTCATCAAAAAATTGTAACAACTGGAGACGTGTTAGTTTCATCAACTTTATTGCTTTTAACCGTCTTCAAAAAAAGGAGGAGGTTATCAATTTGGCTGTATTTTTTTATACTTGTTACCTCAGAACTCCCTCAGTTATAAACCGATTTGTAAAATTATTTTTTTATTTGAAAGAGTATACTTCCAGATTAGCCCCATTGTCACCAGGTCATGATCTGATGAGGGGATCCCACGGAAATCGAGAAGAATCCTCAAATTTTTACTCCCTTTTATTAACCGACTTCATGTATGTTCACCGATTTCTTCGTCAATTGTGGACCGATTTTGAAAATTTGAAATCGAGGGAAATCAAATTTTTCCTTCCTTTTAATATATCTTCCCCGATTTTAATTAAAATTTATTCTTTCAGTTTATAATGCCAACTTTTTTTTCGTTAATGATTACATTTTCTAAAGTATTTACATTTAATTTTAATTGAAACAATAAATATAGAGTGAACATAAAGTTCCGCACAAAATTCATAATTTAGTTATGTAATGTTCTTGCGAAAAACGCTCGAACAGGTCGATTTTTGTTTTCAAATTGCCATTTTTTGACATAAAAATTTTGATGATGACGTCATCTGTTTTTGAACTATGACACCGTCATCAAATTTTTTAAATGGCAACCCCCAACTTTTTTTTTGGGTTTTAGATGCACTTTTCAATTCTCTATTCAACAAGAGTAAAAAAGTGATACCTTGCGTAACTTTTTTTTTTGAAAAATTACAAATTTTACTTCAAAAAATTAAATTTTTATTTGAAAAAGTACTATTTCACTACGAATTCCTGGTGAAATGGCGCAGATTAATCCCGAAGTGATTGAACGAGGTGTTCAAAGCGCTAAAAAACGTCTGGGAATGTGTCGAATAGCTGGCGGGTGGCAATTTGAGCACTTGCGTTAAATTTTATTAAATGGTTTTTCATTTTTCGTTGTTTGCTTTCGAAATTTATTGTTATTTTTCAAACTTTTTCAAGAAATATTTTTTTTATTTTTGATGTAAAGCGTATTTTTTAAAAAAAAAAAAAGTTATGCAAAGTGGCAATTTTTTACGCTTGTTGAATAGAGAATTGAAAAGTGTATTAAAACCCAAAAAAAATTTGGGGGTTCCCATTTAAAAAAAATTGATGACGGTGTCATAGTTCAAAAACAGATGACGTCATCAACAAAATTTTTATATCGAAAGATGGCAATTTAAAAACAAAAATTTACCTGTTCGAGCGTTTTTCGCAAGAACATTACATAACTAAATTATGAATTTTGTGCGGAACTTTATGTTCACTCTGTATATCTTTGCAGTTTGAAGTATAACTTACAAAAAAATGCGCCACTTGAGTTGTACGTATATTGCACTATTTATGTGTGGCCTTGATTGTCAGAAGTGTGGTCGGTTTAATAATTAGTTGGCGTCCGAATCTGACGAATTCTGATTTTCTTTTTCGTATTTCGGTTTCAATCAGGCTCGAAGGACCATATGTTAACCAATGGGGTTTGATAAATGTTGCACTTGTAGTTTGATTAAACTACCTTGATTTTCATAGTATGTATGTATAACCAAAACTAAATAAAAAAAAATATATGTAAGCGACTTCAAAACAAAAACAAAATATCTAAATGATGAATTCAAAAAACACAAAAGCAAGATAAGTTAACTAAAAAGCAAAAAATAAATGCTTTATATACAAGAATTTAATACTAAATTATTTTTCGTTCCGGTTGATGTAATTAAGAGAACATTGTATTACGTAATTATTAATTGTTTTATAATTTTGAAGTCGGTGCCAAGTATAACATAAAAAAAAGAATTAATTCTGCAATTTGCGTCATTGTAATAAAAGTGAGTTAAGTTTTGATTTAACAATAAAAATTATTAAATTATAACAACGCGACTATGATGTTTTTTTTAAATGTATTTTGAATGATTTGCAATATTAAGTATCGATTGATTATAAAAGGAGAATATTTTGACTGTTTTGTTTTAACGATTTATTAAGTACATAGTGTTTAGTGTTTTTTTGAGACCTTTTCACAAAGTATTTACAATTTTACAATTGTTTTTACAATTTGTTGATTAAAATCTTGGCGAGTTGGCGAGTTGATATGTTGGTTCGCTGGGTGTTGTTGAAATGGAACTTGGCGATCTGTCCGTTGGTGAGTTGGGTCGACCCGATTTCACGTTGTCTACAACGGCGAAGTCTTGAACTAGGAACACTAGCGCCATCATTATTCAATGATTTCAAGTGGCAACCGGAGAGTCCTCCCTACATGTACACTGAATATGCCAAGTTTAAAAAATCAAGGTGTAAACAAGGACAAATATGTTTGTTTCCAAGGGGTTCTTTGGAAAAAATTACTCTGGGTCATTCCGTGAAAAGCCTAGTCATTAGCCGTAAAGCCAGCAAGCGCTCCAATTTTTTGTCATTTCAAGGATCGCGATTACAGGGGTAAATAAACACAAGACTGACGTCACTGACATCGATGAGATTTCGCATGCGTGAGATGGTATAGTTGGTTGTCTACATTACATCGCTGACTTTTGAGAAAATGCATGTGCATTTTGTCACCCATTTTATAAAAGGGCTATTACTGGAGGAGTAGATGTGCATTTTATATTTTATCATGTAATAATCAGGTTTCCCCATATAATAGCTCCAACTGTTTTAACGTGTTTGTCTTTACGTATCTATATCTTTAAATAAATTATTTAGACAACTGTGGGTTCGACTTAGATTTTTTCATTCCTTCATAATAGTGTAATTGGACCAACATTGGACCACAGAAATAATGGAAAGTGGAGAAAGGTTGTTTTACAATAACTTAGGCTTAATATCAACATTTTATTTCTTAAATCTATATACACAGAAAGATACTGCGTTATACAACGTTAAACAACTTAGACTAGGAATAAACAATATACACATAACCGAATTCTTTCTTAACGAACGCCAAGGCGGGGAGTAAACATTAATTTAATTATTTATTCCTTTTTTAACTCAATACTAGAGGTTTAGTTTATTTACAACCCTCTCAACACTTTATTTGAGTATTTAGATTATGAATTTTCCAACTCACACCAAATGTCAAATCTCAGCGAAAGCAGGTTTTTTATGAGAACTCGTTTCTTTGCTTTAAGTTACTGTAGAGGTGGCGTTGACTAATGCAAATTGCATTTTGAAGACACCTAATATGAAATACTATTGACACTTTTGGGTTGCTTTAGTAAATGAATGATGAAGGTTATTATAGCAGAGGTAGCAAAATTTCATTTTACATTCTGTTCAATTTTGGCCTTAATGGTATTTAGTAACGAATGACATTTAGAGAAAGCTAGCTTTATGTGAGACACCTGCTGTCATAACGCCCCGTACATTCCCGCCACTTTTTGAACATTAACATTAAATTAAATGTCAGTGACGTCACGAACGTCAAATTTGAACATTTGAAACAAGCCGCGAAATTAAAAAGTTGTTCTACAAAACGTTTCATTTTTGAAATTCTCAGTATCCTCAAGACTTTTTTTTTGTCCCAGTTTTTTAGATTCTTAGTTTCTTTGGCTTTCCTCAACTCTTAAATTCCTTCTATTCTCTGATTCTACTTAGTTCTTACGGATTCTCTACTTTATTTCCTTTTTCTGCTTTCCTAAATTAGACAGAATATAGAAAAATTTGTAGCTGAAGCGACTGATGGTTAATTTTCACGATAAAGATTTTATAACGTTGGAATCATCTATAACATTACCGCAGAATGCTACATAACTGTTTTCTCTCAAAGAGGTGTTAAAAGTTCTTTCATAAACTAACATAATCAGGAAGCTACTTATTCTAAAATGGAACCCCATAAAATATGCTGTAATATATTTTGTTACGTTTTAGGTTTATTTTTGTTTACATCGGAGGTCATTTTTACCATTACTGAAAATTTAACTCAACTCCGTTCAATTGCTATTTAAAATAAACCTATTAGTAGCTAGAGTTGAAGCTTTCGTGTGATCGTAAAATTTTGCATAATTTATTTATATTGATCATGAGCACTGAAATTGTACAGTGGCTATCGATTAGTTGAACGTCTAAAGCAGAAGCATCATTTCAATGTTTGTCTGGCGATTTATTAAGCCAACAGTTAATTTTTTACGATACTGCTGTCAAACTTGATGGTTCATTTCAGTAAATGTTTTGTACATGGATAATTTTGCTGGAAGTCTGAACCGGCTGAGTTGTTATTAGATCCTTTGATTTTATGCTGAATAATATCAACCCGCGCAATGCCCAAACAGATGCTGTTTGCATTCCAAAGTGGCAAAGTGACCAGCACGCAGCCCCGACTTAAACTTGATAGAAATTCGATGGGATGAGCTCTAGGAAAGAGGCAAGATTTCTATTGTCTTATCGCATAATATGCTCCCTGAAAACCTCTTCGCCTGGAAGATGTTCGATACCCATTTTTTATAAACAACTCCGTCATTATCCTGTCACAACCTTGTCAAAATTCAAGATGTTTTTCTTCAAAATCCTTCGACACTCTGCTAACGCAATTACCAAATCTTTTAGACGCTACAGCATTTGCCCCCCAGGTCCAGATCCAGTAGTTACCGTCTTGGACGCCCACAGCAGTGTCGGACTGAAAGTGGCTTTGCTTCTTAAGCAAAATCCATTTGTTAAAGAACTAAGACTCTATGACGAAGAAGAATGTACTGGGAAAATAGGCTACGACCTGTCCCAAATAGACACCCGTGTACGTGTCAAGTCGTTTAGTTGTAAGTCGATGAGGGATGCTGTCCAGGTGAGCATCAATTTTCTACTTAGATGTGTTTACTATTTTGACAAAGGGGGCCCATTTGGTCATATCTACGGGAGGTTGCCAAAGCAGGCCTGGACAATGTCAGAAAGAACTTTTTATGGAAAATCTGGACAATGTAAGAAATGCCGCTCTGTACATGGTTGAATTTAATCCCTCGGCTGTGTTTTGTATCGCAAAACCTCCGGTGGAAGCTTTGGTACCCATGGTGGCAGAGGTGAATTCACTCGTTCTGTAACTATTGTGGTTACAACTATCTTGCAGGAATACAAAAAATGTGATAAATACGACCCTCGAAAGATTATCGGTGTTACCACTCCAACGTCGATGATTGCGAACACTTTTATTGCCCATCATCTCAGAGTAGATCCTTCTCTCGTTCTTTGTCCCATTATTGGCGGTATGAGTCCTAAATCAACTGTGCCTGTCATTTCGCAGACAAAGCCGAGTGTTGAAAACAATTCCGTACGATGGTTTAGCTAATTAAATTTTATGTGTTAGTTATTGGCTCTTTTAGAGCCTGTACACCCAGTTGCAAGAATCTATAGCCAATGCCGAGGAAGATTTGTTACGAAAAGGAGTCACGTTTTGCAATTCTAAAGCGGCGGCGATTTCGCGGTTTGCCAATTTGGTTTTGAGGGCGCTAAGGGGTGACCCCAACTGTGTGGAATGTGCATACGTCGCGCAGACTGGACACATTGAGGATTATTTGCCTTTCATGACTTCAATCGTCAAATTAGGTGGTTGATCAGAATAGGACCTAACAGTAGGAAGAAAAACTGGTTGTCCTTATCTGTTTTAGGCCCACATGGGGTGTCTTCAACCCACATGCCCAAAATCAACGAAGTTGAAATTGCCCATTTAAAGACCGCCATGCCACACATCCTGGAGAACATCCTAATGGGACAAACCTACCTGCATGGTCACTTCTACCTTCCAGAAAAATTCAAACCCAAAAAGTCAATTTGCAACGAACTAATGAAGACAAAAATTCAAGAGTGCAACATGCGTGCAGGTGTTAACACTAATTGTTAATAAACAAGACGAATTTCGTTTTACTTCACTGTTTGTAATACTACAACGGTTAGTGTCGATGAGTTTTACTATATTTGCCTTTACCGCTAAAGCTACTAGAAACGATCATTGGACTCCCAGGTCTAGCTAATTTACTACTGGCTTTAGAAAAGTTGCTGTCTTTCTTCAAGCAGGACTTCAAGGGGTAGGAACCGCCCTTAACGTAACCTTTCGAGGTGGGTTTTCCGGTCTTGCGGTATAACCGGATGCATTTTGGCTGTTCAAAGTGATCCTTTTCGTCCTGGTGCTTCTTGACGTTAAGAATGAAAGAGTCAGTGTGATGGAGAAATCTAGTATCGGCGACTACTTCTTCGGGAGACTCTAGAACAGGTTCTGAAGGAAGTGGTTCGGTGATCTCCAGAATCTCTTCAACTGAAGGGGAAACTTCGTTCTGCACGTCTTCAGTTTGTATTTCTTGAGAAACGCTGGCCACTTTTTCAATACACTCATCTTTGACACATGTCACATCTTCAATTTGCGGGTACAATCTGATTTTCTTCATTTTCACGGGGGCACTTTTGATGACTTGAATTTCCGGTTTGCAATTTGTGAGAACTGGAATTTTGGGACCGGAATTCTTCTTCTCTGGCTTCCAGTTCGCCCAGTAGGTCTCTTCCAGCTTGTTTATGGTTTGTTTCTTTTTTGATTTTTTGTGAGTTTTGGGACGGCAGTCACCGTCGTTGTGACGAACCGCCGGAAAATTATGAACATAAATGGGACACTTTTGGCGAGTCGTCGAACTGTGCACTGCAGTAGAGTAATTTTCTCCGCTTTTGCCTAAATGGGAGTTATAGCAGTTCTCCATTGTTAATTCGAAGCCGGATGGTAGATTTTTGTGCCGAAATGGGACGTGATGGACCTTGAAAACAAAGAAAAGTGGAGAGAACTACTTCCGGATGCTACTTTACGTATTCTTCTGGATAGAACTTTAGTGACTTTGTTTGTTGTAATTTGGGACACTCGAACATGGAATAGGCCATTTTTGACTGGACATTTATGAAAATTCTTGACTTTTCTAGTGACAGGGGAAAATATGAAAAGCGCTAGCTTTGACTGAAGATGCAAGAAAGCAAAACATTTAAGCTAAATTGTAATGTTTTCGAAAACATTAGGAAAAATTAATATATCTTTGAGAGAGAAAGAAACGAATAGTGGAGGGCGGGACAGAAAGACAAGAAGAGGAAAAACAGCAAGAACCAGAATGATAAGAAAATTTATAGTGAAATGGAGAGAATCGTGGATAAGTTGGAAGAAATAAAAGGGAACTAAATGAAGAAGTGGAGGAGATACAAAGACGGAAGATGGAAGAACGAGAGGAAGAAATGTTACCAGAAGAATGGGTACGCGAGTAAAGAAATAGAGAGACTGAGAGAAAGAGGCATGTGAACGAAAGGGACAAGAGTACGGACAGAGAAGAAACAAGAAAAGAATCAGAGACTACCGGTAGAACTGGAAGTATGAGAGACATAGGACTGAAGAAAGACCGAAGTATTTGGAGAGGAACAGAAGGGAAGAAATAACGATGATGGCGAGGTTTAGGTGCGGAAATGAAGAAAGGGGGAAAAGCTATTGGTTGGAACAGGAAAGAAGAAGGTTCAATGTGGAGAGAGAGAGAGACGCTTTGAACATATTACGTGGAAGCAGTGTAGTGAGAGGAGAGGGTAGGGGAGAAGACATGAAGATGCGTTGTTTTGAAAGTAATACAGAATGTAAAATAGGTTATGGGTTATGATAGGTAAATTTCATAACCATATCGTTGATAGTTGTGGAGACATATCTCAGTTTGGTCGAAGAAATAGTTTTGATTTTCCGTAAACAAGACTATTTAAATTCAAAATTTGTAAAAAATTGACTATGTAAGCTACAAGCCTGTAAGTTACAGAAGAGGTAAACAGAGTTATTATTTACAACGGTGTAAAATTCCATAACCATATCGTTAATGGTGTTGGAGACATATCTCATTTTGGCCCAAGAAATAGTTTTGATCTTCTGTAAACAAGACTATTCGAATTTAAAATTTGTAAAAAATAGAATGTGTAAGCTACAAGATTGTAAGTTACAGAAGGTGTAAAGAGAGTTATTATTTACAACCGTGTAAATTTTCATAACCATATCGTTGATGGTTTTGGAGACATATCTCGGCTTGACCGAAGAAATAGTTTTAATTTTCCGTAACCAAGATTATTCGAATTCAAAATTTGTAAAAAATAGAATGTGTAAGCTACAAGATTGTAAGCTACAGAAGGTGTAAAGAGAGTTATTATTTACAACCGTGTAAAGTTTAATAACCATATCGTTGATGGTTTTGGAGACATATCTCAGTTTGGACGAAGAAATAGTTTTGATGTTCCGTAAACAAGACTATTCGAATTCAAAATTTGTAAAAGATTGACTATGTAATCTACAAGCCTGTAAGTTATAGAAGAGGTAAACAGAGTTATTATTTACAACTGTGTAAAATTCCATAACAATATCGTTGATGGTTTTGGAGACATATCTCATTTTGGCCCAAGAAATGGTTTTGATCTTCTGTAAACAAGACTATTCGAATTCAAAATTTGTAAAAAAAAAATAGACTGCAAGCTACAGGCCTGTAAGTTATAGAAGAGGTAAACAGAGTAGTTATTTACAATCGTGTAAAGTTTCATAACCATATCGTTGATGGTTTTGAAGACAAATCTCAGTTTTGATTTTCCGTAAACAAGACTATTCGAATTCAAAATTTGTAAAAAATAGAATGTGTAAGCTACAAGATTGTAAGTTACAGAAGGTGTAAAGAGTTATTATTTACAACCGTGTAAAATGTCATAACCATATCGTTGATAGATTTGGAGATATATCTCAGTTTGATCGAAGAAATAGTTTTGATTTTCCGTAAACAAGACTATTCGAATTCAAAATTTGTAAAAAATAGAATGTGTAAGCTACAAGATTGTAAGCTACAGAAGGTGTAAAGAGAGTTATTATTTACAACCGTGTAAATTTTCATAACCATATCGTTGATGGTTTTGGAGACATATCTCGGCTTGACCGAAGAAATAGTTTTAATTTTCCGTAACCAAGATTATTCGAATTCAAAATTTGTAAAATATAGACTGTTTAAGCTACAAGATTGTAAGTTACAGAAGGTGTAAAGAGAGTTATTATTTACAACGGTGTAAAGTTTAATAACGATATCGTTGATGGTTTTGGAGACATATCTCCGTTTGGCCCAAGAAATAGTTTTGATTTTCCGTAAACAAGACTTCGAATTCAAAATTTGTAAAAATTAGAATGTGTAAGCTACAAGATTGCAAGTTACAGAAGGTGTAAAGAGAGTTATTATTTACAACCGTGTAAAATTTCATAACCATATCGTTGATGGTTTTGGAGACATATCTCGGCATGACCAAAGAAATAGTTTTGATTTTCCATAAATAAGACTATTCGAATTCAAAATTTGTAAAATATAGCCTGTGTAAGCTAAAAGATTGTAAGTTACAGAAGGTGTAAAGAGAGTTATTATTTACAACCGCGTAAAATTTCATAACCATATCGTTGATGGTTCTGGAGACATATCTCGGTTTGACCGAAGAAATAGTTTTGATTTAATAATAATAATAATAATAATAACCTTTATTTCCATATTGACAAATGTCACATTTGTATAGGAATTAGTCAAAGAAAAGGGGACAATACAACTAAACAATAAAAAAATAGAGAACAATAACAAATAACATGTTATAAAAAAAAAAGAATTATACATACAATTTATCATATTATTATGTATACACATATTATGCTACATGATAAAACTCATCTGAGAAACTCATCTATCGTGTAGAAACATTTATCTAATAAGTACAATTTTAACTGTCTTTTAAAACTGCATTTTTTATAGCTTCAGGTATATTATTGAAAATAATTGGTCCATAATTATTGGGCGACATAAATGTCAAGTTGAGTTTGACCTGACGAACATAAATATTATTTTTATTCCTAGTGTTAACATTGTGCACATGTCTAATAAGTGGAAAACTTTCCTTATTCCGGAAAATGTACACACAGATTTCAAGAATATATAACGAGGGTAATGTCAAGATTCCATACCCCTTGAAAATATTTCTACATGAATAAGTCCTATGAACACCAGACATGCAGCGTAATACTTTTTTTTTGAGACCGAAACACTTCCCGTGATGAGACAGAGTTGCCCCACAGACAGACACCATATCGTAGTCTTGATTCAACGCTACTAAAGTACAGATTTTTCAACTGTTCTACATCTAATACCCTTCTCAGATTTCTGAATAAGTACGCAACAGAAGCTAGTTTGTTGACAATACTACTGCAGTGTGTTTTCCAACTTAGACATTCATCAACTAACAGCCCCAGAAACTTTTCCGTAAACAAGACTATTCGAATTCAAAAATTTGTTAAAATTAGAATGTGTAAGCTACAAGATTGTAAGTTACAGAAGGTGTAAAGAGAGTTATTATTTACAACCGTGTAAATTTTCATAACCATATCGTTGATGGTTTTGGAGACATATCTCGGCATGACCGAAGAATAGTTTTGATTTTTCGTAAACAAGACCATTCGAATTCAAAATTTGTAAAAAATAGAATGTGTAAGCTACAAGATTGTAAGTTACAGAAGGTGTAAAGAGAGTTATTATTTACAACCGTGTAAAATTTCATAACCATATCGTTGATGGTTTTGGAGACATATCTCAGTTTGGCCCAAGAAATAGTTTTGATTTTCCGTAAACAAGACTATTCGAATTTAAAATTTGTAAAAAATAGAATGTGTAAGCTACAAGATTGTAAGTTACAGAAGGTATAAAGAGAGTTATTATTTACAACCGTGTGAAGTTTAATAACCATATCGTTGATGGTTTTGGAGACATATCTCAGTTTGGCGCAAGAAATAGTTTTGATTTTCCGTAAACAAGACTATTCGAATTCAAAATTTGTAAAAAATAGAATGTGTAAGCTACAAGATTGTAAGTTACAGAAGAGGCAAAAAGAGTTATTATTTACAACTGTGTAAAATTCCATAACCATATCGTTGATGGTTTTGGAGACATATCTCAGTTTGGCCCAAGAAATAGTTTTGATCTTCTGTAAACAAGACTATTCGAATTCAAAATTTGTAAAAAATAGACTGCGTAAGCTACAAGATTGTAAGTTACAGAAGGTGTAAAGACAGTTATTATTTACAAGCGTGTAAAATTTCATAACCATATCGTTGATGGTTTTGGAGACACACCTCGGTTTAGCCGAATAAAAAGTTTTGATCTTCTGTAAACAAGACAATTCGAATTCGACCAAATGTGTTTCTCAGACTTCTTTATTCTTTATTTATCCTAGTTTATTTTTAAATTACCTTTTATCACTTCTATATTTCTTCTGGAATTCTTCTCTGTTGCAGACATTAATGCACTAAATAATTCAGTAGCATCTTCTTAACTTTTCATTTTACTTCTAAATGCACATTAGACGTCTTCTATGCTACTTTTTCGACGTTTTCTCGTATTTTTCTTCTCAATATGTTCTGACAACACTAAATATGATTCATGATGGAAAGATATCAAAGCTTATTTTTTTCTACAGTGAAACCAAAAGGTATGAGCCACACTCGATGCCTCTACCCTTCTTTTACTTACGTAGAAAACATTATAATTTTTAGCAAAGCCCTTATATATTTTTTTTTCGTAAAGCTGTTTTCAACCATTTTTAAAAAAAATTAATAGTAAAGGCATAATAGACCGATCCCACACTAAAGACACCCTGTATATTACTTTGGTTTCTAATTAATTTCCTGCTTCCTTTTTTTATCAGTTTCACTAAATAGGATCATACTGCATACATGTATAGTTATATAATTCTCTTTTCTATATGCTTGTACAGGTTTCTTATTCATCTATTCAGATCCCCCATTATCATATCACAATATTTTTTTATTTATTTTCCATCTTTACTTGTACTCCTTACTACATTTTTATTCGCATCCATTTTCCTTCTTTTCCCTGTTTCTTTTAGACTTTTTAACTTACCTATCTACTTTATCTATCTGATTCTATCTCTTGTGCTTTCAAACCAATTGATTTTCCAGTGAGTATTTTAAGATATATTTATGTATTCTAAAATGATTACCAATTTCTTGATTTTCGCGTTTTCCGTTTCATTTTTCTTTCATTAATTTTTTCATTTCGCGCTAGTTATGGCTGATCATATCTTTTATTTTTGATCATCTTTGCCACATCATCCTCTTTTAGTTATTGTTAGTTTTTTATTTTTGTTAATTATTCTTTCCGTCCCGCTCTTCCTGTTTGATTCTTCTTGAGTATAATCACCCTTTCTACTTGTCTCGAGTAGGTACACCTGGTATATTCTAAATCATCTAAATCTAATAATGCTCCAAAAATTCTCCTGGAAATATGAAGAACTGGACCTCATAGTGACACCTATGTGTAATCCCGGAAACAAAAACTGACGATTATAAAGAACATATCTATACCTTATAAAGATCATAGATAAACAACCCATTTGTCCAATACAAAAAGAACAAAAATCCGGCTCAGACTTCTAAATAAATTCCTAATAATCCAAAGCAATACATAGTAATCTATTCTATTAAAAGCTAACGCCTCGAATTTCAACAAATCAGTTTTTCTTTCATGCGTGCCAAGTGAGAACGCTATATGAGGAAGAGCAGTTGAAACCGCCAAGAACAACGTTTCTTTTTCAGCTATGAGATTTCTGTAGACCTTCATCATGCCAAAGATTGTGGAGACTTTATTAATAAACTTAATTCTAAACAATCAAAGACTTCAAACAGAGTTTTAAGATAATATATTATAGTAAGAATCAACAAATATCTATAGACTCCAAGGATGCTACTAAAATCAAACACTTAAATTTACTTGGAAGGGTGATATTGTCCTTTAGTTTCAATCATCAATGATAGTTGTTACCTATTGGTTGCAAAAGAAACAACAACAAATAAGAACCTATTGAAAACACGGGACTGATGATAAAAAATATTTTATTGGGTTATTTCTTTGTTAGTTATTAAAAAATCATTAAACTTATAATATGTGTATTGCAACTAAGTATTACAACGTGCAAAAATAGTCATATAGAAAGTAAACAAAATCTTCAAAAAATTGTTTTCTATATGGCTATTAGTTTTATCACAAGAATAACGTTTACTCACAACTGCACGTAATGGTGCAAAAATACTTAAACATATCACTGGTTTTACATGTAATCTATTACCCATTTCATAGGTACGTTAACTTAGATCGCCATCACAAACTCAAACAGAGCTTAAATCTCCCAAATAACAAGAACGGAATAGAATTTCAAAAAGTCGTGCAACACCGACGTCGACGAAAATGGGTAATATCTTTAAATAATATAATATAACTTTACCCTACACACAAGAGGTTTATATAAAAAAAATTATATGTTCTATACACACCCTAGATCTACTCGGATTATACATTTTGACAAATTCAGGTTTCTCCACTTCTACAAAATCGCAACGTCTCCTGTTTACAAAACACAATTCACTCACACACAATTTAAAAAAAGTCTCAATTTGTTAAAAGTCCTACTAACTTTACCCCTATATTAGAAACAATGATTTTTTCAGTTCAAGTAACACCCACTGTTTAGATTAATTTTGATTTCACCAATCCACCGCGCAACTTGTGATGATGGCAGTTACCATGATGGTTGTTGTGTGAACAACAAGGGCAGTTGTTCGGCAGCGTTGTCGTTTTCTCTCTTCCTGGCCAATTCTCTATGGTAATATGGCAACAACATGGCTTAGAATAAATCCTCAAATCGAAAACGCAGCGAATTTTCGAGGTCTCCGAGTAATTTTGAAAAACTCCAAATGGCAGTAAGTGCGCGATTCTAAAAAGGCAACAGGGCGCTCGAAAATTCGCTGTGTCGCAAAGAAATATTACGCTCCCTTCAACTAAATCTAACAGACATCAACTACTGTGTAAAAATATTGCAGCAATAACAACATTATATAAAAACAACCGCCGTATGTACAAACAACAAAGCACAGCTCTTTAAACTTTTGTTTTTATATAATGCAACGGTCTCTTCGAATGCACAGGTTAAGTTCTATATATACAAAAAAGTCGACAACAGGTTCTAAATTGCACGAAATTTTCTTCATATCTACAATGTAAATTTGCTTGATCGGTCGAAACGTAATTTTAAAAAATAGGTTGTAGGCCTGGGAACCTCGCATTTCTTCACACCAAGTAAGTTATATATGAGCTACCGAAGTCCCTTTCGGAGGTTGGTAACGAAACATTCCGGAAATTGGGCTGACCTGGACCAACCTCTTATAATCGTCCCACTAAATATTACTTTTACAACTATGGTATTATTACAACATTAAGGTTACTGAAGATTGTGGCGCTGCTTCTACATATCAAGAATATTGTCGAATTTCCTTCCTTAGGCGAATTGAGAACGAAGGCCGCTTTGCAGGCGATAATCTTCAGCATCGAAGTCTAGTACAAAAATGATAGTAATGCCATACAATTTTGTGCTGTAAGTTTTAGTGCAATTAAGAGTCAATCCAGACCAAAAGTACCACATTGAACTTGAGGTGATTTGATTTAAATTATTTACAGTCAAAATACAAGCACTAACTTTACAAAACAGCACTTTTTACTCGTTTGAAGGATGATCCGGCCATAACGCTGGTAAGCTGCTCATGCATGGAGCTTTTGACAATTCGCAGGGCGACGGGGAGCGCCCTTTAAGCTCTTCTCACCAACAGAAGACGGAAAGCTCTCCCCCGTGGTCTCCGCTATGACGCCAAGTTCGCACCGAACGAGCTTTCAGCTGCAAGAAAAGCACCATTAGAATTGCAAACATTGCGAAGCCTTGAACTTGACAATTATAGTAAAGGCCATGACGCATACTGTTTTCGACTGAAATCAAAGGCAGTGTAGTAATTTTATGCTAATTACAACAATAGTTGGGTTTTCAAATGAGCTATGCAAATAAACGGTGCGCAAAAAACCTTGAATTCGTCGGTTCAAGATCACGCGGTGATATACGACTTTACGAATGTGGTGTACATATGACGAGGCGAAAGTTTGTTTACACTCTTTAATTACGGAGACAGCAATTTCGAAAATTGAAATTCTAAACTACGACTCAAGGAAACAATTACGAGCTTTACGAATCTTCAGTTCGTAATTCAGTGCATAATTAATTGAAGCAATGGTGAAATTATAGCTTCCATCTGAATAAAGATGTCTAAACATGCAAAATGCTACGTCTGTCCAAATAAGCAACTTCTGCAACAAAATAATTCATGTGGTGCAGACGTCATTTCTCGTGCTGTTAGGTTCCAGTTGTCAATAATACGGAAAATATTGATATGTTGGTAGTGGCATGTAATGTTATGAGGTCGAATGCATTTACAATTGGGAACAAATTACAACATTTTCCATTTAGTCGTACCTTGCAATCAGTTACTGGTAATTTATAAGACGGTGTGTATTTTCACATTGTGCAAATAGGAAATTTTGATGAAAAGCTGACATTATAACTTCTCTACATATTCTTACAAGTAGGCGTAGACAATGCTTTGTGGTTAAGCCTTAATTTGTTAGCCAACTATTACAAGTTTCGAAGTGAAACTTCTATACGCGGGCTCAGATTTGGACCGTAAACCGGCGAACAAATTATCAGAAGATAATCAAAGATCTGGTCCATCAAAAAAATATAACATAACATATTGCTTGAAAACAATTATTATTAAAAAGTTGTTGCTGTCCGCGCGCAACAGTGGCATACACATGATAGTATAATGGCGAAAGTGACACAAATAGGTTTCATAAAGACTTACGATATATTTAGAATTTATCCAAAAATGTTTTTCACCATTTTTTAATATGTTTGTCATATTGGTTACTCCACACCCGGATGTAACAATATAAAACGAATTAATCAAAATAAAAAATAAACTGCAATAAAATAGAAGACAGTAAAAGAAACCAAAACCCAGAGAAAGAAAAAGAAGTGGTAAAATAGATTAAACATGCTGAGGAAATTAGAAACGAAGGATGAAGAAGAAATTAGGAAAGACTGATAATGTCTAAAGGAGACTAAAGATTAGAATAAAAAAACAGAACGGGAATAATTTTACAATCGCTCCTCAATTGTACTAAAAACAGGTTACAGAAGATTAGAAAAACACTGAAAAGAGGCGGGAAAATGTTGAAGAATTAAATGAGACTAGAATGACCGAAATTGGAGAGTCCAGAAAGAAACGCAAAGGAAATAGAAAAGGAACTTGGAAAATCCGAGATTCCAAAATCACTCACTACAATATTAAAAAATGCTATACTGGAAAATCACATATTAATTTATAGATTAAATTGTTCCTCCGCATTTTTTCTTGACATGTTTGAGGGAGACGTGGACCGTTTGACCGGCTCGTTCGCCAGATTTAACGCCCTTGGTTTCTTTTGTGGGAGTATTTAACATGTAAGGTCTACATTAATAGACCAAACAATTTGGAAAGGGGGGCATCCATTAATTACGTGTACACGTAACACCCGGTCAGGGCAAAAATTAAAAATATTGAGGTTAGTAAACTGTCAGATTTGTATTTCATGGGCGATTTTCGGCGTTTGCAGAAAAAATAGTATGTTCTATTCGGAGCTTGAAAAGACTTGGAATGTCTTGAAACGACTTCAAAGACTTGAGGCGACTTGAAACGACATGAAATGTTTTGAAGGGACTGAAAGCGACTTGAAGAGAGATAAAGCAACTTGAAGAAACTTGAAACGACTTGAAGGGACGTTGAAGCGACGTGAAATGTCTTGAAGAGTCTAGAAGCGACCTTGGAAGATTTGAAATATCTTGAAGGGATTGGAAGCGACTTGAAAAAACTTGAAATAACCTGGGAAGACTTCAAAGATCTTGAAGGGACTGGAAGCGACTTTTGAAATACCTTGAAGCGACTTGGAAAGGATTTGAAATGCCTTGAAACCACTTGAAAGACTTGAAGCGAAATGAAAAGACTTGAGATGTTTTGAAAGGACTTGAGGTAACTTGAAATGTTTTGAAGGAAATTGAAGCGACTTGAAAAGTCTTGAAATGTCTTGAAGAGTCTAGAAACGACTTGAAGAGAGTTGAAACGACTTTGAGAAACTTGAAACGACTGGAAAGTACTTGAAATGTTTTGAGACGACTTGAAAGACTTGAAGTGAATTGAAAAGACTTGAAATATTTTGAAGGGACTTGAGGCGATATGAAATATTCTGATAGGTCTTGAAGCGACTTGAAGATACCTGAAGCGATATAAAAGCACTTGAAATGTCTTGAAGCGACGTGAAATATGTTAAAAGAACTTGAAGCGACTTGAAAAGTTTTAGAGCGAATTGAAACGACATGAAATGTTTTGAAGAGATTAGGGGCGACTGGAAAAATTTTGATAGGAATTGAAGAGACTTGAAATGTCTTGAAGGGACGTTGAAGCGACGTGAAATGTCTTGAAGAAGAGTCTAGAAGCCACCTTGGAAGATTTGGAAATATCTTGAAGGGATTGGAAGCATTGGAAGCGACTTGAAAATACTTGAAATAACCTGGGAAGACTTCAAAGATCTTGAAGGGACTGGAAGCGACTTTTAAGAATTTGAAATGCCTTTAAACCACTTAAAAGACTTGAAGCGAAATGAAAAGACTTGAGATGTTTTGAAAGGACTTGAGGTGACTTGAAATGTTTTGAAGGAAATTGAAGCGACTTGAAAAGTCTTGAAATGTCTTGAAAAGTCTAGAAACGACTGGAAGAGAGATGAAGCGACTTTGAGAAACTGGAAACGACTGGAAAGTACTTGAAATGTTTTGAGACGACTTGAAAGACTTGAAGTGAATTGAAAAGACTTGAAATATTTTGAAGGGACTTGGGACTTGAGGCGATTTGAAATATTTTGAAAGGTCTTGAAGCGACTTGAAGAAACCTGAAGCAAAAAAAGGAGACTGGCAAAGACTGCCAGAACTATAGAGGTGTTACTTTGCCAAGTGTTGTGGCAAAAGTGTATGAACGTATTTTGGAAAACAAGCTATTGAAGAAAATAAAAGAGCAATTAACAGACTCACAGAGTGGATTTCACAAGTACCTGACAAAATCCACAAGCAAGTGACTTTTGTGGACTTAGAAAAGGCTTTCGATAGAATACCTAGGGGCTAAGTTGGGACGTTCTAAGAAGAGGAAAGTAGGAAGTAAATTAACGAAGTTAATGAAACAAGAAAACTAAGTAGAATGCAACTTGATAGAGAAGAATTGGAACAAGTGGAAGACTTCAAGAACTTAGGTTGTAAAATCGACAGCAGAGGAAGATTACAAGATTTCCTATAAAAATGATCCTACTAAAATATTGTAGACATTTTTACGAAGAGATTGAGGTACGGATGAACACCATCCGTTTGCTCTAAATATTTTAAAACTTATCTGCACAAAAGTTTGACGTTTTGAGGTTGAGTTGAGGTTGTGAAGTTGCCGTCTGTGAAAATTTGTTTTTCCGTGGATCATTGAAATTGGTACATCGCGCTTCGCGCTCGACCCCTTAAAAAAACATACTTCAAGGTCATATTTCCCTGTACGTGAAACTCGAAATGTGGACAGGACAAATTGAGCAAACATTTGTTTTTCCGTGGATCATTGAAATTGTGTATTTCGATATTTTATTGGTCAATATTTTGTAGTTTCAATGATTTGTTTTTCGATACTTTGTACTTTGGATATTTTGTATTCGATAATATTTCCGCCTCCGTTATCAGTTATATGCCTTCTTCTAATCTTCAGTCTCTTGTTCTAAATATCCTTTGCAACTTTTGCATTTAATTCCTTTTAATCTTTTCCCCACTTATTACTTACTATTCTCCAACCCTCTGTTTTTTTTCTTATTCACTGTAACTCTCATGTTTTGTTTGCAAACTTTTGTTTTTGTTTTTAATTCTCTTTGTGTCTTTGATTCATTATTGGATTTCGTTTGCCATCTTTGTTCCTAATTTAAATTTTCATAGTTCATTAACCTCACCTTTGTACTCCTTTTTACAAGATTGTGTGGGTTTACAAAACGTAAATTAAAAATTTAACACCAATCAATCTAATCGAAAGTCTTTCTTTAAAAATTGAACATGTGACTAGTTAAAGCTGTGAATTAATTATTGACGCTTCTATAAACGGAATCTTAGGCGTTTATTTTTATTATTATAATTATAGTTTAGTACCGGGTGTAAAATGGATTTTGAGACATAGGTAAAAATAACTAAAAATGGATTTATGTAGTATTAATTTAACGTAATTAAAATAAATTATGACAATGCAATAATAACATGCGAATGCAAACAATTTGTTAGAATTTCACATTCCATAAAGTTTTCTTTTCTGCATCCCCTTCATCGGCTTTTTGTATCACATACGCCAAGGGCCTTGGGCGTAATATACTACTTATTATTAAAATAGAGAATGTGTATCCCACGAATAAATAGTGAAGCTTAATGTTACAAAAAAAAACAAACAATAATTATTGTTAGTTCAATACTTATATCGTATGAAAGGTGTCTGTCCGCCAACTGCTAACACGCGAATAAACCGGCTTGCCTTTAACGAGTTTGCAATATCAAAAATTTCTTTGTCAACTTGTTCCGACAACAAAGTTGGGAGTATTAATTTAAGAAGTGGATTATTCATGGTCCTTCAGATGACGAAGAAATTGTATGTTATGAATGGATAATAATACTTTTAAATATTTAGCTAAATCTTTGGTGCGCTGTAAAGTAAGAATTTATGACGAGTTTTAGGAGTAATAACAGTTTATTATTGCATAACATAAATGTAAAATGGAGACTACAGCCAACGAATTTCAGAATGAGTTTTTGCAGTACGTGCATTTTCTTATATCGGCGGTTCATAAATGATTCATGTTGCCTCTGGAAAACAAAATTTACATGTATGTAGTTAGATAGTCATTTATGAAGACCCTGTATTAATTAATGTAAAAAATATCCATGAACATCCCCGATTAATTCGAGTTTAAATACCGACTTAGATCATACACCGTTATAGACTAAGGATTTCATGTTGCTCATGGTTTATGCAGCAAAAACTTCTTGCAGTACACAATGACACCATTTGTCCCAGTCTTCAGGTTTTTGCAACTTTTGAATTTGGATCGATAAAATGAATTTGTCTTTTGGCACGGAATTGTTTGTTACTTCGCGGAAACAGAATGTTTTTCACGACTTCACTTCGAAATCTTCCGGATTATCTGTTTGTGGCTTTAAAGTGGACCGGCCCGATGTGTTGTCGAAGGCATTTTACGAGGTTCAGACTGGATTCCCAACAGTGCGAATTTTACACTCGACTGACCAATGAGGAAGTGGGCGACCCGGTAATAATAATTCCATAAAGCACATATAAAATGTGCATTCACGTTCCGTTTTTCGGCGCATCGGTCCGCAATAATCCGCCATAAAAATGACGTTCACGCGATTATTTCAAGCAGCGCGTATAGTATTTAAGACACAATTTGGAGCCGGTCCAACTACATTAACAGATATCCGGTGATTACATGGATGGCAAACAAAAAACCTGCCTCAATACTCGGTCTGACCTTCACCGTCAAAACGTTCCACGAATTCACAACGTGTTCGCGGACAGAACCACCAGTTTTCTTTTTGCATTCAGCTGGAATTTATACAACCAATAATTATGTAACGTTAGTCATTCCTCGCTTTTTTCGTTGCGGCTCCATTTCGGATGCTTTTTGATTTATCGCTGTCTCTTTAACAAGTCTGTAGCGTGGAACAACACAATGTGACGTTTACTCTTTGTTCGGCTGTTTTTAGTTCAGATTTGGCACCGACACAAAACACGCTCCTGAATGTCCTCCAACTCGGATACTCACACATTCCGAATGGACAAATGCCGGATTGCATCATGGCTGACAAACCTGCCGCTCTTCTATGAGTCGTCTTACCAAATATGCGAACGACGATGGTGTACCGAAAATCCACGGGGAATGGTACGCAAGTTTCGAGCGAGAAATTAGCCATTCTACTATTCCGACCAAAAAACGAAACGTTCAAAATGCCAACCTAAATCACCCTACTTGTTTTACAACTGTTCTTTTGCCAACTGGCTTCAAATAACTCGTAATTACGCAAATTTGCATTCTGCAGCGCGAAAAAGTCGCAGACGAAAATTTTAAATGGTTCCTAATTTTAAGATAAGTGTCCACTGGTGGTACACGTAGGAATGTTTTAAACCGCAGCATGAAACGAAAAGATCGAAAGTTTTGGAATTGTAAGAAGAATCTTAGGTTTGGAATGTCCAAAACACACTATAACAAAAAGTGGAGAACAGGTCAAGTTTAATGCTCCAAACTGACAATGTATTCTTTGAGCGATGACCCCATCAATGTCTGAAATATCGCCGGAGATCACTATAAAAACTGTGAAAAGATTATGGGTAGAACGTTCACCGTTTTAGTTGTCTTGGACAACATAGTATTTCTCTCCTCCGCGAATGCTCGGGCACCTTGCATAACGCGTTCTGACTTGCCTGACTTTATTACCTTGCTCCGAAGAGGGAAAAAGAGCATTAAAAGATCGATTTACATAATTCAGCTCGTAATACGGTATGAAAATGGTTAATTGAAAAAGTAGTTTCGACTAAAGAAGTGGAGATTCACAAGCATTAAGCGATTACGCGAATTCTGTTTTTGACGCAGCTTTGTTTTGTTGTTTCGTTTTTTAAAGAAGCAACACAAATTTCGATGATAACCTTTTTTTGTGTTGATTACATTTTATCTAAATTTGATTAGTGAGATTTTTGCAAACCACATGTAAATATAATCGATTACAAATATGTTTACAATCAAAATTTTTATGTAAATAGAGCACATAATTATGTACTGCGGCGTTCTCGGCGATTTCACAAGTTCAAATTCCCAAACCATAACTTATGAGTAACATTTAGAAATAATCTTAATCAAAAATAATTCAAATACCGTAAAATTTGGATAACTGAGGAAAGACCGCATCCACCAATTGAAAATAATTTCTAGCTGCCTAACGACGCTGTCCGCGCTTATTCCATTTTCGTCACGAACGATCAAAAAGTTCGTGTGACATGAGTAGTAGAACGTAAACAAAAATCCACGCGAGACACAGAAAAAGTCCATTCTGCGAAACAATGCTTTCTGTTCAAAAATATTTGCAGCGGCCAGTTGTGAAACCCAAAGCACAGCCAAAGGGTCATAAACCTCTACCTGTCTAACGACTCAAATGTTGGACAATACAAATACAATATTCTAATTTCAACCACCACCCGAGACAACATTCGGGATTATAGAAGTATTATTGACCGGAGTCCATAAAATTACTGTAAGTCTGGTCGTACTTTGCTTCTGATGAAACAGTCGAATGAGAACGTGACATCATAATGGGAGAAACAGTTCAATTATTTTTTAGTATTTCAGGGGCCATTACATTTAAATATACAGGGTGGAAAGTTTAACTGGAATAAATTCAGTATCTTTATTGCAAGTGATTTTGCAAAAAATTCCTGAAACGATTTTTGTTTTTGAATTGCCACCTTTTAGCCTGATCATGGGGCTGTAACCACCCTTAAGTTTTTTTTTTTCAAATGGGAAGATATGTCAACCGACACATCATTGGAAAGCTCATAAAAAAAAGGAATACAAGGATGTGTTTTGTTTCATGTACATATTTCTATCTCATCTGGGAATAAGACCCTAAAAACTGTTTTTAGGATCATAGGATCAATGTTCTTTCCTGATAATCTTAATGCAGAAATAAATCTACCGTTTCTTCAAGAAACGCTTCGCCCAGCTCTGGCGGACCAATTTAGAGATGAATTAGATCCAAAACTTCCACATGAGAGAATATGGTATCAACAGGATGGAGCTCCACCGCAATATGCTGCATCCGTTCGGCGTTATTTGGACGACATTTTTCATAATAAGTTGATCGGAAGAAGAGGGACAATAGAATGGCCAGCAAGACCACCAGACCTCACTCCTGTTGACTTTTTTTTGTGGGGGTATCTTAAAAGTAAAGTCTACACCACAAAACCCGATAATCTTGAAGACTTGCAACAACGTATTACCTATGAAATTCAGCAAATCACTTCAGAAATGTTGTAAAATGGGTTTTATTATTTTCTTGCATTTTCTCAAGAAAGACTTGGTGACATATTGAACATCTGTTACATTAAAAAAAAACATACTTACCTAAACGAATTTTTTTAATTCAAGTCCTACAATTTTCAAACAGTAAACCTACCAAGAAAAAAATAGATGAAAGTTGTTTTTATTTATTTCTTGTTACATTATTAGCTGGAAAAGTAAAAAAAATATATCGTTGTACTCCTTTTTTTATAAGCTTTCCAATGATGTGTCGGTTGACATATCTTCCCAGGGTCGTTACAGCCCCCTGAGTAAAAACAAAAAAAAAAGCTGATCAACCTAAGAAGTGGCGCTTTAAAAACAAAAATCCACGTGTTTCAAGACTTTTTCTCAAAATCAATTGCAGTGAAGATACTGAATTTATTCCAGTTAAACTTTCCACCCTGTATATTTTTTAAATCTTAGCACAATGTTGTCCCAAAAGGACATAATTATCTTTTTCAATCTGCAAAAGAAAATACAAAATAAAATTGCTATGGAATAAATTTTTTGTACTTGTCGACAACAATTCCAATAGATACCATCCATACAACAAAGTAATTAATACAAACAATAATTGTTAGCACCAGTAATTGCAAATTGCCTCTTAATTTACTACAGTAGTTACGTAAGTAAATGGTTTACGCACTCTATCTTTATTATAGGGAATTTATGGTCGTAGGGCTTGGTGATGCAAAGTTTTTTTTAACACACTGCTGCTTCCTTTGCCAGCGAAGTTTTGTTGCTCTGTTGATGTAATTATCTATGTTAATTAAATCGAAAAGAATAGACTCCTCACATTGCAAAATTTTATAAAAATATCAATCAACGAATCAAGTAAGATACCAACCGATCTGTTAAAAAAAATAGGTGTAATTGAAAGCGGAGAAATAATATTTCGGGTTTGGGACATTTTCAATGCTCATTTCTAGTTTTGAGCATTTTATTCGGACACTGTCTGATTGTACACGCCGAATTTGTAGCATGGCTGTATAGAATGGAGCAACTTTCTCAGAACAGGGTTTTATTTAAAACATTATTACATAGTTGTATTTGCGCTTCCATCTTCAATAATGTAGCAAACAAGAAGAAACTATAGGCAAGGGCGATACGCACGTTTCTTGGTAGGTTTTAAATTCGTAAGTGTCAATAAAATGGTGAGAAAAGTTACGTATGTTCAGTTCGACATTTTTGCATATTTAGCAAAACAGTTTTGAAAAAAAAATGTGTAGGTTCTAAAGCAATCCTTTTTCTACAACTATTCAAAATTTGAAGATTATTGATCAGTAATTAACAATACAGCGATTCTTATAAATGTACACTGCAAACATGGGGTGAGAGAAGCGCCGCAATAATGTTGTCTCGCCAATTTTGTGCAAAAGGTTAAGCAGTTATTAAACTTCATAGGGCATGTGCAAACGGGTTTTCAGAATCCTTCGAACAGTGCCAAGGACATATCAGTTCGAGCTATGACGACGTAGCGACGAATGTGGATTCTCTTCAACAAGCGCTTCCACTTGTTCAACGACATTTTGGTTAGTTTGCGGCCTTCTGGTTCTCTGAAATATTTCTATAATTTGACGAACGTGATGTTGCAAGACAGTTTGTCCGCTTCGGAAATAGACCTCGATAATAAACTTGTTTTCTTCCTAACTGTAACATTTTACTCGTTTTTTGTTCAAATTAATAAAATAATATTGAATTAAATTAATTGACGTTTATCAATTGACAACCAAGGGGGCGTTTAAGTATTACGTAACGCAATTTGGGGGATCTTGTAAACGTTACGATGCGTTAGAGGGTCGGGAAGGGGGGTTCGAACAACTCGTTACATAACATTGTTTTTTTTTTATATTTAAATAAAAATCTACACGCAGAGAATTTTATTTTAATGATTACTATAGCTCATTTTTAATGTTTACTATCATAGCTATAATATAATTTAATTATTATTCTTTTCTCCGGATGCCAATAATGAAATGAGTCTGAGAGGCTATTGAGAGGTAGATTCAACAATTCAATTCAATTCTGTTCAATAGCGTGCCAAGTGAGAGCGCTATATGAAGCATCTATGAGGAAGAGCAGTTGAAACGTACATTGTGGAACAACTTTGTTTTCACCGTCAAGTTCCCGACTGAAAAAGTAAAGCATTTCTTTGGTCGATTATGACGCGTGGCCAACACAGAACTCACATTTCGTTGTCTACGAGCATGTCCACGTGGAGTGCTTTCCAATTTTTATTTCACTCACCTCTGCTGCTTCTGCACATATACATAATTATTTGTATAATATTGTTTGTTAACTGATTCCTAATAGTTCAAATAATGTTATCATCAGCAGATACAGTTGTGACTCGTTAATCTGGATCAATTAAAACCCACTCGATTCGAATATCTTGCCAGTCAACAACTTCATCAAAGTTTATCACTATCTGTTATGTTCAATATTTTAATTTTGTAAATCTTCTGGACCATCATCCTCTGCTTCCTCTTGAATATTGTTGTTAAATTTAAGAGATCAAAGGGACCTAAGAGACTAAAGAGACTCAACAGATTAAAAAGACAACTAAAGGGGCTAAAGTGAGCAAAGAGACAAAAAATAAACAATAGAGCCAAAAAAGACAACAGACAAACAAAGCAAAGAGAGACGAAACAAACTATATAGAAACCAAAAAGGCAAAATACTTCAAAGAAAGCTAAGAGACTCATGACTGTTGGGAAATAAAAAAAATCAAAGAGACGAAACTGAATAAGCAGACCAACAGAAATACAAGAGACACATTAAAAAAAGTGACGAAAAAAACAAGAAAGAAACCAATGTTAGTACAAAACAAACTAAATGTAAGGAACCAAATATACTAAAAATTACTTAAATGACTAATAAAAATAAGTAAAATAAACTAAAAAACTGCAAGGACTGAAGAAACCATAAAGATTAGCGAACAGAAGGACTAGAGATTAAAAAAAAAATCAAAGATACTGACATTTATGTTCTCCGAAATGTGCATTCTGTGATTCGCATTTAGCTGTAAGGCCAGTCTTACGCCCAATACGACTAACAGAAAAAGGCATTAAAGAGGCAAACTGGATAGAGGGAGTAAAAATACTAAAATGAATAAACAGACTCAAGAGACCAAAGACCAAAAATAAAAAATTAAAAGACCAGATAGACTCAAAAGCCTAAAAAGAACTTTCAGCGACTACAGCTACTGTAGATACTAAAACGAAAAACAAAAGAGATTAACCAAAAAAGACACTAAAGAGCCCAAAGGGGCTATAGAGGTTACCAAAACGATCACATCAAGGTCAAGAGGCTAAAAAGATTAAAGTTATCTAAGATACTGAAGACACTAAAGAAGAAAGGGATCAAAGAGATAACAATGTCATATAAAAGAGACAACAAAGTTTTTCATTACAGAATTCATATTTTATGATCTACATTTATGTTTCGTTTTGCTTGTATGCTCCGTTTCATGTGTTATTATCCATATTTCACGTTTGATGTTCGATCATTTCAATTTCATGCTGTATATTTCATTATTTATGTTCCACTTCGTATGGCACATTTAATATTTCACCTCTCATATTTTATATTGCATTGCGGAATTCACATCTCAAATTTCACGTTACATTTTAATTATATAAATTACATTATATTTTATATTCATGATTTCAAATCATTGAATCTTGTGTTTTGTACTTTATATGAATTTCACCTTTCCATATTTTATATTGACTCACGGGATAGTTCAGAATGCCTCAAGACATTCATTTCAGGACCTCTAGCACACGATTTTTAGGAATCTGCAAGATTTTGCAGGACATTTCATTGTTTTACTCTTTTCACTCGCGCCTTTATAAACCCCTTGTGGCATAAAGCGTCCAATTTACACAGGAACTCGTATAATAAACTACTACATATTATTAAATTTCGATGATATAATATCCGGGCTAAGAGCAAACCTTCAATCCGGATTATCGCGACACCACTGTATGTATATCTCTTTGATCTTCTGTACTACAAAAACACCGTTTTGTTGTAAGCTTTACAGCCATATTGCTGTTATCTTAAGTTTTCTTAAGGTGGTTAGTATGTTATCCATGTTCATTGCATCGAACGCTTTTTCAATACCTATGGATTTATATCAAAAATAACTCAAACACTATATCAATATTGTGTATACTAAGGTCTCTAAATTATTTTATAATTCACTGAAATCCACCGTTTGTTAGTAGTTTCTATATGTACAACGACGCTGTCCGCGCTCAAAGTTAAACTCACGTTTTGACATCAATTAAGAAATAAAACGTTCACATAGATATCACTTTTTGTTTCATAAATATTATGCATTTTCTATGTGAATTCTTCAGAGGATTTTTTTCTGAGAGGTTCATAAGCAAGAAGTGTATCGTTGGTTTAGAATTATTATACAAAGAGATCGATAACAGGAGAAGTCGCTTGGCGTAATGAAATGTCAGATTTAATATGGTCAACTTGACGTTCAATTAAAAATTGACAGTAAACCACGACAAGCGGCTTTTCCTGCACGGTCAGCTATGACTAATTTTGTTTTCGATCTCACTGTATTTGTGAATCGTGAAATGCCGAAATGGTAGTTTCAAAAATTCTATACTCATAAAATGTTGATTGGCAAAATTTTAAACTGTTAAAATTAAATATTAAACCTTGAATTCGTAAATTTGCAAATTTTGAATTCAATTGCAGTTCGGAAAATTTTGAATCGATAGAATTTTAAATGTCCCAAATTTTTGAATTCTGAAATCGATAAGATATGGGATTTGCGGAATTTCTGAATTTGGAAAATTTGAGCCATTTAAATCTGGCTTTCCATTTCGAAATTTCCAAGTTCAGATTCCTGAATCTGGGAATGAACAATTTTGAATGGTGAGATTTTAGAATTTGTGAAATCGATTAGAATGGATTCAAATAAATTCTGAACCGCTGACGCCCAAAAATTCTGAAATTGCAAATAGCAAATCGTTGAAATTTTGAAGTCCTGGTTGTTAAAAGTTGGAAACCAATTTGTGAATTTTGGGCCATTCAACTCTCGAATTCTTTAATTTTCAAATTTGTAGACCAAATTGTGGAATATTCTTAATACTTATCTCGAAGTACTAGAATCTTCAAATACGTTTATATTCATAGTTGAATTTAAGTTTAGAAACCAAAAATTTTTTAAACATTAAAATTTCAGGGATCTTCCAGAATTTTTGGAATTTTGTGTATATTGACACTATCGTGAAATTCTAATTTCTAAAATTTTAAAATTTTGAGAACTGAAATTTGGGAATCTCAATCCACATTTTTTTTTCATTTCGTCTGTCTGCTTTGTGTTTCTGAGCTCTTGGAGTTTTGTTTTCTATTTTTATATGAAAAAATCCCCCCCCCCTCCTATTTTGGAAGAACGACATATTATTTGAGCAACTGAACCAAATTAGAGTACCCAGATAATTAATGAAAGAACTTACCGTAGAAATTACAATTAAATCAGCATGAAAAAATCAATTGACCACACTGTTAATAAATCTTAAGTTTGGACTTCTCTAAGTACCAGCTTATTGAGGACGTAGGAAATTACTTCGCGCATGAAATTCAAATTGTTACGATTAAACAAGCAATAAATTAGTGTCTTGTCATCACAATTAATTACTTTGAAGTAGATTACTACCGAGAACATACCGGCGGTGTAAATAAATTAAGAATAATCACAATCCCAAAACGTAGCCTTGAGGGACCCCATTTGTCACCAATAGATAGTTAAACATTCTTTAAGTAATGAAAGGTAAATGCTATAAATGCAAACTAATAGCCGCAAATCAGCATGTTTGTCGACATAAAAAATGTTGCAAAATAATCCGTTTCCAAACGGCTGAAAACGACGAAGTTTATCTTTTCAGAGTTTAATAAAAGCATTGTGCAGGAATAGAAAGTTTTGCAGAACGGCTGGGAAATAACTTATTTATTTATTTATTTATCGAAACTGCATTTTAGCCCCAACACGAACGGCATTAACAGTTTAGTAATTTCGCCTGAAATAAAATGTGGAAACATCGGCATCGTTTTCCTCTCGGTTCGTTTTCGTATCAATTGCTCGAAACCTAAAATAATCGTCTGCGTCGTTTCGCCGCGACGTTGCAACCAATTTCCTTTTTCCCAGAAAGTGCAATTTTCTCTCAGGAAACGTTTACCGGTAGTTTATATATAAATTTATGTGCTTCCCCGAAAAAACGAAAAAGCCGTCGCTATAGTTTCGCGAACGCGGCCATATTTCAAAGCCGTATAGTAGTAAGTTCGTCGGATGATTTTTTCCATTGTGAAAAATGTCTCGAAGCGAGGAAAGGAACTCTGTAAATAAACTGCTGGAAAAAGTCGGGGACGTTGTATGTTCATGTGGTTTCCGTCACGTAAACGAAAAGAACTGTGGAAGAATTATTTGTCATCGGGACGAAAAAAGAATTTTGTGAATCATCGTTGCGTATGCAGTATTGTATGGATGGTGTTCCTACAAAGTTTATGTATTTTCAATGGTGACACTTCCAGGAACAATATATCTAATAATGAAAATACCTCACAGTCGAATAATAATAATAATACCTTCAGGTATTTCATAAATTTTTAGAATTTTTCATCAAGTGGCGCATCCACCATTTTTCACAATTGCGTCTGCATATTTCTGGGAGTGTTTATTTGCGAAAATTAATATGAGATAGATCTACATTTTCCATGAAAAGCATTTGAGTAAAAAACACACAGATCAAAAGCAGAAATTTGAGAGGCGCCACTCGTTCGCTTATTATAGTTATGTAAATTTAATAAAAGGATGTCTTTCTGCGAACATTATAATACATTATTTACTACATATTATCATCTTTCCTGAAAATTAAAAGGAAGACACTTTTGCAAATCTTCAGCGATGTTCAGGATTCTCCAGTACTACTCAGAATTTTTCTTGTTTTTTTTTTTCAGAAACCCTACTTAAATATTTCATGATTTCTAAGAACACTAAAATGATCAGATTCTTTTAATTCTTTGGAATTTAACTGCCTTGTTTTTCTTGCAAAGCCTCAGTTCTATATATTTTATTCTTTATATCCTTCAAAAGTTATCAGAAAATTTTAGAAGGAGTCGTTAACTGGTCTGTAATGTTCTCTCTCAGACTCTTCAGGACGATGCGGTGCTCCTGAACTCCTTGTGATTTCTCAAAATCCCTCAACACTTTAGAATTCTTCCTCAAAAATATTATTATGTGCTAATTATAACATTGCTCAAGACTGTTTAGGTTCTAATAGGGCCATAACAATTCATTAGAATTCCACAAAACTTACTTTCATTAACCTTTACTTCTTTAGATTCTCCGTGAGTTTTCAAAGCTTTGGGGCTCTTCCGGATTACTCAGAATTTTTTAGGATCCTGCAATATACTCCTCGGGAATATTTAGGATCCCTCAGGAATCCTAACGCTCCCTAAACATTTTTCAAAACTTCTGTTTTTTTTTATTCTTTGGATTTAAGAATCTTTTTGTCTCCTTTAGTGATTTATATAATATAATATTAATCGGTAAGATTTCTCAGGATGCCCCAAAACTTTTTAGCACTCTTCAAATAACTTTTGAATTAATTTGTAGAGAAAGTTATTGACTTGCTCTTATCCCACGTTCGTTATAACAGAGTTCGACTGTTTAGATGGAATATATTTAGATACATTCTAAGCCTTTAATTACGGACAAGTTAAGTGTAAAATCTCAACAACGTGGAAAGTCACTCCTCCGGCATAAATACGTACCCTCATCGATCGGGCACACTCGGCCGATCCCATCAGAAAAATATTTTCTCAAATCCTTATTAAGTCCCCACAAAAAAGATGAATCATTTCAAGAAAGGTCATCAGGTTGTCACGTGTCTATATAAGAAGCTGTCTAAAATACGCTAGTTGTATAAATCACCCGGTGGGTCCCCGAACTTGTAATATTTAAACCTCTGTTATGAATACGCAGTGAAAACAAGAAATACAGCACCTATCGGCGGGTATACTAATCATTGCATGTCCAGTCATTGTTAAACACCAGAACCGTATTTATGGGTTGTGCAAATACATCATAATTAATGTTAAATATATCGGGTCGTCATAAATTATTCATACATCATGTTGCCTATGGAAAAAAATTAGATCAAGCACGTTCGAAGCCTACTGGATGTATCCTATATGTTTAATCTTCTTTTTGTGCTGGGTATTATTGTTTCCACATTCCACATAATAATATACTTTGTTTAAATGATATTTTTATTCCTTGTGTTTCGATAACTAAAACTCGAGTTAGGGGAGTTCCACTGTAATTAGAACCGAAATATCTCGCGATGCAACTGCTTTTGAGAGAAGTTTTCGGCTGGTTGACAAAAAAGTAAGAAACCAAAGGCGCACTTTTTATCCTTTTTTTTCATTACCGCCGTGAAGTGTTCAGTACTCGAAATATTTTAAAAGCTCTCGAGAGTCTGGTAAAAGTTCACGCCGAAATGACCCCTAAACCCGGCTGTTGTAGAGACCGGAATTAGGAACGCGTTTTGTTGAAAATCTGCCTTAGCGAGCGCTATTCATTTCAGTGTAAATAGCAATGAACTTTGGGCCTCGCTGTATTCCGCAAGAATGGTTTGCATGTGTGCTGGAAAAATATAACTTCACTGTGAGCTGGATGACTTCATCAAAGTATACGGCTTTGCATGAAAATCGATGGTTTAGTAGCACTTCAACAAGTTCGTTAATATTTCACAAGACAGGGATGAACGCCATTCTTTCGGAAATACCACCCCACGCTTGAATAATTAACATTCATTATCGGTTGCAGTAGAAGAGATAACACATGAAGCACAGAAAGTTTTTTCGCACTTTTCATTGCACCCGCTAATGTGTTTCACATGTTGTGATTAGGACGGTTGTGTCTTTTTCTTGAAATCATAAATCTTTAAAGTAAACCGTTTAGATAAGGGAGCGGTGATTTATGGAAGCAGAGCAAATTAAGATACAGAATGTAGTTTTGTTGTTAACGTATGTATGAAAATCGGAAGTTGTGTGTGCACGTATACCTACTTTGATTTTCTTCCTACCTCCTCAAAGACATTCGATCGTTGTGCAAAAGATACACACGAATAGAATAGATTATGTCCTGGCTAAACCGATTCAGGCGGAACTACACCCGCACACAAAACGAAACAAATAATGGAAAATAATATTAAAATCTAAACTCGCAAATATGTAAATAAACGCACATACCATCAGATGAAATGTTTTAGAATTAACTCGGTAAAATTGACCCTAAAAGTTCTATTCAAAACTTACTGAACATTCAGAATCCTCATTAATTTAATGAAGGCCGGTGTTAACATCTGCACTAATACAAACTCTGTATTCAATGCTATTATTTAGAAATGTGAACCAGTATGTATATCAAAATAACCCAAAGAGCGTAAAACATGCTTCGCTAATACAGTACAGCGAGTATAAAACTTTTTGTGCTTATTACAAACATGTGGGAATGTAATTTTAATTTAAATGAATTATTACGTTTTCCACTACATTGCACAGCTCTAATATTCCCCCGTTATAAAAAATGCAGTCTTTCTACTCTATTACTTTATGCACAAACCGCTGCTAAACGTTTCCTGCTGGAAAATTGCACTTTTCAGATAATGGGAAATTGGCTGGTGCACCGTAGACTGTAATTCCCGGTTTCGACCAATTGATTTCGGTTAAAAATGGGAAACTCGATAATATGGCCTCGAATAAACCCATGAATTTATAATGAGTGCAAGAACGTATTAAGCCGAACTAAGTCCTTAAAATATTTACCAACTAACGGAATGGAAGTATTTTCAATTAAATTCTACATTATGACGGTTACAGCTATAAAACGATAGTCCATAAAATAAACACGGGGTTCAAATATTCTTAATAATCGGAAATAATTTAATATCGTACAGTGAGTCACGAGACGTGATAAGCTCTGAGTGTTCAAATTAAAAATATATTATTTAGTCAGTCTCTTCGAGCTCAATCTTTCAAAAGAGAGCTATTCTAGAAATCCTCAGAAAAAGCTCAGCGAAATGAGCTTTGTATTTTTGGAACACTGGTGGACTTAAAAATTTGTAAGGAAAACGTTCGCTTTTGGGGTGTTTTGTCATTTAGAACACATTTATAGGAAGAAGAGACAAATCGGAGAGCCCAAGCCAAATCCTAATATTGCACTTGGCTTCTGAGTTACGAGTGTTCAAATTAAAAAAATATTATTTATTCATTCTCCTGGAACTTGGAAATCCAAAGTTTTAAAATAAAGCTCGTACGTCGAGATCGTATTAGATTTAGATTCAGGAGAATGTACAGACATTACTGAAAATCCTCAGAAAAAGCTCTGGGAGTAATGTGAATTCTGAGCTTTGTATTTTTGGAACACTGATCGACTTAAAAATTTGTAAGGAAAACGTTCGCATTTGGGGTGTTTTGTCATTTAGAACACATTTATAGGAAGAAGAGACAAATCGGAGAGCCCAAGCCGAATCCTGATATTGCACTTGGCTTCTGAGTTACGAGTGTTCAAATTAAAAAAAAATATTATTTATTCAGTCTCCTGGAACTTGGAAATCCAAAGTTTTAAAATAAAGCTCGTACGTCAAGATCGTATCAGTTTAAGATTCAGGAGAATGTACAGAAATTACTGAAAAACCTCAGAAAAAGCTCTGGGAGTAATGTGAATTTTGAGCTTTGTATTTTTGGAACACTGGTGGACTTAAAAATTTGTAAGGAAAACGTTCGCATTTGGGGTGTTTTGTCATTTAGAACACATTTATAGGAAGAAGAGACAAATCGGAGAGCCCAAGCCGAATCCTAATATTGCACTTGGCTTCTGAGTTACGAGTGTTCAAATTAAAAAAAAAAACTATTTATTTAGTCTCCTGGAACTTGGAAATCGAAAGTTTTAAAATAAAGCTCGTACGTCAAGATCGTATCAGTTTAAGATTCAGGAGAATGTACAGAAATTACTGAAAAACCTCAGAAAAAGCTCTGGGAGTAATGTGAATTTTGAGCTTTGTATTTTTGGAACACTGGTGGACTTAAATTTTTTTAAGAAAAACGTTAGCTTTTGGGGTGTTTTGTCATTTAGAACACATTTATAGGAAGGAGAGATAAATCGGAGAGCCCAAGGCGAATCCTAATATTGCACTTGGCTTCTGAGTTATGAGTGTTCAAATTAAAAAATATATATATATTTATTCAGTCTCCTGGAACTTGGAAATCCAAAGTTTTAAAATAAAGCTCGTACGTCAAGATCGTATCAGATTTAGATTCAGGAGAATGTATCGAAATTAATGAAAATCCTCAGAAAAAGCTCTGGGAGTAATGTGAATTTTGAGCTTTGTATTTTTAGAACACTGGTGGACTTAAAAATTTGTAAGGAAAACGTTCGCTTTTGGGGTGTTTTGTCATTTAGAACACATTTATAGGAAGGAGATAAATCGGAGAGCCCAAGCCGAATCCTAATATTGCACTTGGCTTCTGAGTTATGAGTGTTCAAATTAAAAAAAATATTATTTATTCAGTCTCCTGGAACTTGGAAATCCAAAGTTTTAAAATAAAGCTCGTACGTCGAGATCGTATCAGATTAAGATTCAGGAGAATGTACAGAAATTACTGAAAATCCTCAGAAAAAGCTCTGGGAGTAATGTGAATTTTGAGCTTTGTATTTTTGGAACACTGGTGGACTTAAAAATTTGTAAGGAAAACGTTCGCATTTGGGGTGTTTTGTCATTTAGAACACATTTATAGGAAGAAGAGACAAATCGGAGAGCCCAAGCCGAATCCTGATATTGCACTTGGCTTCTGAGTTACGAGTGTTCAAATTAAAAAAAAAAAAACTATTTATTTAGTCTCCTGGAACTTGGAAATCGAAAGTTTTAAAATAAAGCTCGTACGTCAAGATCGTATCAGTTTAAGATTCAGGAGAATGTACAGAAATTACTGAAAAACCTCAGAAAAAGCTCTGGGAGTAATGTGAATTTTGAGCTTTGTATTTTTGGAACACTGGCGGACTTAAAAATTTGTAAGGAAAACGTTCGCATTTGGGGTGTTTTGTCATTTAGAACACATTTATAGGAAGAAGAGACAAATCGGAGAGCCCAAGCCGAATCCTGATATTGCACTTGGCTTCTGAGCTATGAGTGTTCAAATTAAAAAAAATATTATTTATTCAGTCTCCTGGAACTTGGAAATCCAAAGTTTTAAAATAAATCTCGTACGTCGAGATCGTATCAGATTAAGATTCAGGAGAATGTACAGAAATTGCTGAAAAACCTCAGAAAAAGCTCTGGGAGTAATGTGAATTTTGAGCTTTGTATTTTTGGAACACTGGTGGACTTAAAAATTTATAAGAAAAACGTTAGCTTTTGGGGTGTTTTGTCATTTAGAACACATTTATAGGAATGAGAGATAAATCGGAGAGCCCAAGCCGAATCCTGATATTGCACTTGGCTTCTGAGTTACGAGTGTTCAAATTAAAAATTATTATTTGGTCAGTCTCCTGGAGCCTGGAAATCCAAAATTTTAAAATAGAGCTCGTACTTCTGAGATTGTATGAGATTTAGATTCAGGAGGTTCTAGGATGTATGTAAATTACTGAAAATCCTCAGACAAAGCTCTCGAGACAAATGTGAATTTTGAGATATTTTTGAGCTTTCTATTTTTGGAACACTGGTGGACTTAAAAATTTGTAAGAAAAACTTTAGCTTCTGTGGTGTTTTCTCATTTACAACAGATTTATAGGAAGAAGAGATAAATCGGACAACCCAAGCCGAATCCTAATATTGCACTTGGCTTCTGAGTTATGAGTGTCCAAAATTAAAAATTATTATTTGGTCAGTCTCCTGGAGCCTGGAAATTTGTATAAGATTTAGGTTCTAGAATGTATGGAATTTACTAAAAATCCTCAGAGAAAGCTCTGATAGAAATGCGAATTTTGAGATATTTTTGAGCTTTCTATTTTTGGAACACTGGTGGACTTTGTAAGAAAAACGTTCGCTTTTGGGGTGTTTTCTCATTTAGAACAACACATTTATAGGATAAGGACTACTTATACTTAATTTGTATTTCGTACAAATTGCAACAACAATTTCTCCCTGAACTCGGATCCCAAGAATAAACAAACACGGCTTTGTAAACAAACGAAATTTAATGGACCCGTTTCCTCGTTTTTACACGTCGATAAGATTTTAATTGTCAATAATCTCTTGCTCCATTAAAGGCGCCATTCAATAAACATTTGTTTATGCAACGTGGGACGTTAAAAAATGACGTGTCAATAACGAACCGTCACATGCATTATGTAGCGACCGTCCTTTTTCAATTAGTTATCAGTCAATTTAAGTCTTTGTGACGACATTGAAAATGCATTATTCGTCTGGGAAGCCGACGTACAATGTTAACGAAAAAAAAAAGGTTGGAATTGTGAATTGTTTAAATCCCATTCTGTTTTAGACCTTACCATAAGCTATTAAAATCTATTTGGAAACTTTTAATTGCACTGTAAAGAGTAATGTTTTATGAGGCTATTAAACGTTGCTTAAAAGTTTGAGCTTATTCGAAACTCCACGCGTTATTTACTCAGTCTCTACAGAAAATTGCAAATTTCTGGATAAAAATAAACAATACGGTATTAATTTAAAAAGGAGGACCCTGAGGCGCTTTGAAACAAGACGATGAAGAGGGATCATAGGGAATACATTTTACATTTCTTTGTTGCTGCTACCCTTCTTAATTGGAACGCATCGATAAATCGACAGCCAACTTGCATGTTTCTGCCGAAGTATGCACATTATTAAATAATTTTTATTAGTACCATATATGCAAACGAGTGCGCAGATTTTTGCTTCGCCAGGGCATAAAAATGCAAATGCGACGATTTTTTGTTGATGCGGTTGATATCCATTTATTTGTAGTGATAAAACCGAAAAGCCTTTATATAATTTTACAGCGGTAGGTAAAACAATGTTTTCGCTCCATTACCACAAATTTAGAAAATTGATGAATTATATGCGATGAAAACAATCCGAATGGCCTTTTACTGCTTGACAACAATATTCGATAATCCCAGACAGTGGGTCGAAAAATATTATATTTCAAAGCTTTGGAAAAACTGTATAAATAAGCTCGGCGAATATGTAGTTATTTTAAACTTGCGAAATTGACGTCCGGATGTCTGCCTCATTTAAATATGAGTAAAGTTTCGAGTTTAATTCAAATATTTAAAATCGGTGCGGTTGACTGGCACTGTTTATCTTTAGCAATATATTAAAAATGATGAACGGTTGCTTTCTGGTGGGGATTTACAACGTCGCAGTTGGAAATTTTGGACCTGATGTATTGTTAAGGAAAGACTTTTTTAAATAAACTGATTAGTCAAATTCCAAAATTAAAGGGTACCTCGCACATGATTGGGACGCGCACGAAGGAGTGTAAGTGTGTAGGTACCTAATATTAGGAGATAACATTAAAAACTGTGGTGTCACATATGAGCAAATCAAAGTCCTACAACTGCTTTGTCGTTTTGTAATCTGTAGTAATCAGTAGTATCACAAGAGAAGAAACTACAACGACAAGACACACTCTACGTAAGACCTGAGGCAAATTATCGGAACACGCATTCCTTGTGGTACAACCGCGACGTTTTCTGATTGAAATGCACATGTGATCTGGAATAAAATGAATCACATTTGTTTTTTAATGGGAAAACCATTCTCAGGCTCGATTACTCGTTTTTACAGCACAAATTAAGTTGTTCTGACCCGATTAGTACAGACCGGTACATATTTAAACTTGTTCAGTGAAACCAATATTCGCGCATTTCACATCTTGAGGTCACGTAGAGAATACCGGGTGATCAATTGAATGGTTTATTCAAGAGGCTGTTACATCACGAGGAAGAAGAACCAATAGGAAACTTTTGTAACAAACACTTGAGGGATTCGAAGAAGCTGAGAATGTTGGAAACCTTGATCGAGTTGTGAAACACGATAAAAGGATATCAGAAGAAGCTACAGAGCTTAATCTACTTCAGTTCCACATCCAACGGTGAATTAAAAGAAAAAAAAATTGCACAAAACCTGTTCCTATAATGCTTTTCGCCCAAAGAAAAGAAACACCGAAAAAATTAGGAATTTACAAAGACCACGTCTCATCGCTTCCAGACCCGAGTCCATTCATTGTTTTTTCCAGATAATTACAATTTTTGATGAGGCGAAACGAGCCACGAAATCGGTACTCACATGCTGCATCTTCTCGAAGTCCAAATACGGCCTCTGGATGTGCGCGTGCCTCGCATGCTTCGACCTCTTCCTCGGGGACTCCTCGTAGTGCAGCAGCTTGGGCGGCGGACTCATCGACCTGCCCTTGTTCATCGGCGTCTTCCTGCCCGGCTTGACCGCCTCCAGCGGCGGCGACGTCCTGAACTGAACGGGCGTGGCCATGCTGGCCAACAGGTTGTGCACCTCCTCGTCCGAAGAGCCGGAATGTTCGATGTGGATGCCGTCCTCGCCGTAGCACTTGTACGGCGAACACGGCGACGACGGACTCAGATTCCCGTAGTGCGACATGTTCTCTTCGTTCTCCGGCGTGTACTTGCGGCGCGAGTACGAGTCGCCCACTGAAAATGTTATTCGTATTTGTGGTTTAATTTACTCTTATAAATATTTTTTTTGGGTGGACACTCGTGTTGAGGAACCCTGTACATGATTTAATTACATGTATTTACACTGAAACTATCGCAGTGATTGAATGATGTTTTTTTATTTTCTCGTTGCCTCTCGTCTTATACGCCCCCCAAGGTGTAAGTTATCCTTGGTTCGCCTCTTCTTGTCATGTTTTGTTCCTTTGTGTATTGGTTTTTGTTTATTTTTTGTCTGTGAAACTTAGGAAAGGTTTCTGCAATTCAATATCTTATTCAGATTCTCTTAGTGATTGATTGAAAGTTCTGAGCGATGTTTCTGAACTTTTATTTGTAAAGGCAATTTTTTAACAAAGAAAATTCAATATTATCCCGGCCCACCAAGGAGAATTTGGAGAAACCCTGAAAATATCTTTTTCTGTCATCAGTATGTGCCTGGTCTTCTCACTCGCATAATTACTTCTCTTCTGTTCTAAGACATTTCTGTTTATTTTTCTTTAATTTTTATGTATTAGTTCTTTTAATACCTCGCCCCCAAATAGGTTTTACTTTTTATTTAGGTACTCCAGATATTATTACATTTTGCATTTGATTTTCAAAACGGGCCATTCTGTTGACATTTATGAGGACACCGACTCTTAGCCAAAGCGATAAAATTACTTTAACTTCACGATTCAATGAAACAACTTTGGTATGTAAATAAAAATGCATCATAATATGAACAGTTCTTCTGCATGGATGTGTGTCCATTTTGTTATCGAAAACGACTGGTTTTGATGGAATTTACGAGAAATGTAGAGGTCTTATCTTGGGCAAATTCATTGCCTTATCGATTTTTATTAAAACGAATTCGTACGACGAAATTAGTTTTGGACGGTCGTCAACATTTATTTCAATGTTGCGAGGCGGTACACACAGAGCCTCGCTGCCCGTACATGTATTTACCTTGATGGACTTGGGACCACTTCCGCTTCTCCGGAAGGCAGACGGACGTGGCGCGGAGGGGCCGCGCTGGACGGTCGTCTTTGTTGCTGTTGATCACCTCGAGCTCTTCCTCGGAGCTGTGGGGGTCGTGCTGGTCTGGCGCGGGGCTCTCCATGGAACAGCCTGTGTCGGCGGGGGATACGCTGCACATGCGGTCTGACATCACTGGAACAGAAAACACAAACGCTCAATGTTTGTATAAGAGGTGTCGGACAGGTTTGCTGTTTGCGGAGATGCGGCGGCGAAGGAGTTGACAATTAACGCGGTTCGGTTCGACGCGACGGAGGAGGCATTGTGCAGAAATCGATCTGGAGTTCGTGCCGGTCTTTTTATTTTTAGAGACTTGGAACTAATACTTTGTTGACAAACAGAAAATCGGTTAATGTATGTGTAATGGGAATATTTTCGGATGTAAATATGAGGAAATGGTTCGATCGGTGCGGCGACAAGCCTTTCAGTTTCTCGGGTTTTTGTTTGCTGTAATTGATTAGCTACAGTAGATTTTTCTTTTAAACTAACGGCAGCAAATCAGGTCTAAACCGTTACTTCCACCAAAATGGTATTTCAAACTGCAACGTTGTGACCTCTCACATGCATAATAGACACCAAATATGCTTACGGTAGAAATACCCATTACAACAATTTGTAAATCTTTTTCCGTGAAATTGTTAGATCTAATTGATATCTTTAAAATATCTTAAAAACAAAGCTGTAAATTTTTTCATGTTATTTCTCCTACTTCTGATAACAAAAATCATGTAAATTAAACACGTAAGGAAGAATCCGCCTCTGCAGTGACTTTCGACTTCTTAAGCATAGCAAGTATGCGCGTACAACGGACCAGCATGAAAAATTTCAAATGGTTAATATGTGGTCTGGGAGTGAGCCACAAGGTAACTTTAATCAATCACAAATAATAAAATTAATCCTAATTAAACTAATCCTCGTTAATATAATCAATACTATTCTAAAATTCAGAACTTCGACATAGAATCACCTCAACTGCAAAACTATTCTATTTAGTCTACAATTGTATTTTCATTCTAAAATTCAATTCTACTCCGTTCAATTATTGACAGAGCAATTCCGCTTGATTTCCCAAAATTGATACACTTTTCCACAACCCGGCCTCGGGCGTTGCATGCGTTTGGAAGGTCATCGTCAAATCTGGGAAGAAAGATCGGTTTTAATTTCGGTTTGTTATTCATATCATGAATCGGGGCACTCCCACCGTTTGTTCATGCACATCGACGTCTCTGAATTTATTGCGTTCGCCATTCAGCCCATAACCATTCTTTCAGGTGTGCATTGTTTAGAGTCGGACATGATTTACATTAAAACGAGATTGATGGCGTATTAAAAAGGCAACATGGTCGTAGCGCGATACGGGGGCCATCCTGAAGTGTTCTAGCCACCCTGGGAACCCGATTGCAATTTTCCCAAAGTGAAACATGAGGACATTCTTACAATCAAAATCTCCTGGCATGAAAAGATACGCGATGAAACAGCTACCCACAAATCGTCTGGTACATCAATTTTAGAAAATGACTGCTCGAAGGTATCTTAAAAATTTCAGAACGATCCTCGTATAGCGCAATATGAACCATATAATATTATAGTTAAGATAAAGGGCAGTGAATTTGTTTGTGAGATAGCGTTATATTTATGAGGATTCTAGATAAGAATGCCGTATGATATCGGACGATGGTTTACGCGAACTTTACGGGCCATATCTCCGCTGTTTCATAACCGCATATGGCATTTGGGAATTTATCTCGATTACTCGGGATTTCATACAAGACCGCTCGGTTCCACAATATTTATCTTCGGGAAGGTGCACTTTATTATGGGACGTAACATTTCGATATTTATCGGGACGGTAGCCCATTAAAAAGTGAATACACTAGGAGAAAGTTTCGATACACTCGGGTAGACAGCGCGTAGCGTACAGTTCCGTTTCTTGAGCGAGTTCTACAATATTCATCGCATCAATTGTATCTATACCGACACTACAAATAAAATATTGGATCAAAAAACTATTTCAGCTTTTTCAGTTTAAAGTTGTCATCTTTACATCTTCAAATATAACGTTGTTAATATTTTTAAATTTTGTCATCCTTGGTGAGCAGTAACATCTGTAGAACGTATTCCTAGCATTGTGGACATGATTTGAATTGAATTGCATAAGCTTGGACAATGTTTGGGGGTGGTTCACTTCCTCGCCGCCACATATTTATTATTCAAAGCTAATCTTAGCATATGAATTTCTTTAAATAAGTAATCATAACTCCAACTACCCAAACAAAATTTTTATTGAGACTTAGTTGTTGTCTGACAACGACTAACTTTTAAGTCATCTTTTAAGTGGTTTAGATTAGAAATCCTTAACTACACTACAAAATTATTATCACTAAACACTTACCTAATTACTTAAGTGCACTCAAGATAAATCTCGGAAAATTTTTAATGGTGCTATATGAGTACATCGTATCGTAATAATTTTGTTGTCGAGTCTTCATTCGCCAATTAATTTTATACTCTGCACGACTCTTGCGTAGTTAAGTTTCTAAATACGGAGTAATGTTTTTCTCCAGGAGGAACGCCGACTGTTAAAAATAAAATAGATCTACTCCGTACGAGGAAAAACTGGAAACCGAACGAAACTCCACTAAATACGTAATTCTTATTCATTACACTAATCTAATCCTCTCCAGAAAACAGAAAATTAAATTCCGGACATTTTAGCTTAATCTGCGTGTGTGGTAAAATGGCGACTGCAAAAAACTCCATAAATTGGTCTGTGCACAGCTCGGACCACAGACACATCTGGAAAATAGAATGTTCCCCAAAAATTACTAAACCATAATTATGTAAAGTGTAGTCGCCAATGGGTAAATATAAGATAAGAAGATTTTTTTTTTAAGATTTGGCAATGAAATAATTATTAACTCTACCGAGAAACCATTAATGATGTTCAAACGGATTTGTGCACCCTAATACCACTGAAAATCCATGAATGCTGTTAAAGGAATTGTCCCTGTAAACTAACGTATGGTTGGAAGCAACATTTTTATGGTTTTAGTAATACATACAAATTTTTATGTATTTCAAATCAGATCTTAACAGCAAAACGTTAATTAAGCATAATCATAGCCGGGACAACTCGTTCGTTTTGACTCATGACTTATTATAGGTGTATCATCAAATTATTGTATAATTATTATGGGATCACTCGTTCGTTATCTTTAAAGTCACCATATCTAATTGGATACCCTTCATGTCAAAATGCAGACTAATCATGCGGTGAACGTTTATTAAAATACTATAAAAAAGTGTCACAATTATAAGAACCTGACAATTTGAGAAATCCGAGAAACTGAGGAACCTGAAAAACCTGAAAACTTGAGGAACCTGAAAATTTGAAGAACTTCAAATCTTGGAGAACCTAACATTATACAAGAGCCTGGGAACCTGAGGAACATAAGCACCTGAGAATAGGAGAAATCTGAGAATTTGAGAAACTAAGGAATCGGAAATCCTGGAAAAGCTGAGATATAAGAGAGCCTGGGAACATGAGGAAAATAAGAATCTGAGAATTTAGAAAATCTGAGAAACTTAGAAACCTGGAAACTTGAGGCACCTGAGAATTTGGGAAATCTGAGAAACTGCGGAACCTGAAAATTTGAAGAACCTGAGATATCAGAGAGCCTGGGAACATGAAGAACCTGAGAATTTGAGAAATCTTTTCTCAAACTTGAGGAACCTGAAATCTTTTAAAACCTGAGATATAAGAGAGCCTGGGAACATGAAGAACCTAAGAACCTGACAATTTGAGAAATCTGAGATACTGCGGAACCTAAAATGTAAAGGAACCTGAGAATTTGAAGAAACTGAAATCTTGGAAAGCTTGAGATATTAGTTAGTCTGGGAACATGAAGAACCTAAGAATTTGAAATTCTCACGGTTGTCAGTTTCTCATATTTCCCAAATTCTCAGGTTCTTATGTTCCTCATGTTCCCAATCTCTCTTATATCTCAGCTTTTCCAGGATTTTCAGATTTCTCAAATTCTCAGGTGCTTATGTTTATCATGTTCCGACGTTTTCTTATATCTCGGGTTGTCCAAGAATTTAGCTTCTTCAAGTTTTCAGATTCCTCAGTTTCTCAAATTCTCAGGTTCCTCAAGTTTTCATGTTCCCGGACCAACAAATATCTCAAGCTTTCCAAGATTTCAGGTTTTTCAAATTCTCAGGTTCCTTTGCATTTTAGGTTCTGCAGTATCTCAGATTTCTCAAATTCTTAGGTACATGTTCCCAGACTCAGGTTCCCCAAGTTTTCAGGTTTCACAGCTTCTCAGATTTCTCCAATTCTCAGGTGCTCATGATCCTCAGGTTCCCAGGCCCTCGTATAATGTTAGGTTCTCCAAGATTTCAAGTTTCTCAAATTTTCAGGTTCCTCAAGTTTTCAGGTTTCTCTGTTTCTCAGGTTTCTCAAATTCTCAGGTTCCTCAGTTTTTCAGATTTTCCAAATTCTCAGATTCTTATGTTCCTCATGTTTCCAGGCTCTCTTATATCTCAGTTATTCCAGGATTTTCCGGTTCCTCAGTTTTTCAGATTTCTCCAATTCTCAGGTGCTTATGTTCCTCATGTTCCCAAGCTCTTGTATAATGTTAGGTTCTCCAAGATTTCAAGTTCTTCAATTTTTCATTTTCCTCAAGTTTTCAGGTTTTTCAGTTTCTCAGATTTCTAAAATTCTGCGGTTCTTAGGTTTCTAAAATTTGAGCAATCTGAGAAATTCAGGAATCTGAAAACTTGAAGAAGCTGAATTCTGGGACAACCCGAGATATAAGAGAGTGTCGGAACATGATAAACCTGAGAATTTGGGTAATCTGAGAAACTGAGGAACTTGAAAATCCTGGAAAAGGTGAGATATAAGAGAGTCTGGGAACATGAACTACATAAGAACCTGTTAACTTGGGAAATCTGAGAAATTGAGGAACCTGAGAATTTGAGAAATCTGAGAAACTGAGGGACCTGAAAACTTAAAAAACCTGAGATATAAGAGAGCCTGGACAACATAAAGAACCTCAGAATTTGAAAAATATGAGAAACCCGGAAACTTGAAGAACCTGAGATATAAAAGAGCCTGGGAACATGAAGAACCTAAGAACCTGAGAATTTGAGACATCTGAAAATTTGAAGAACCTAAAATCTTGAAGAACCTGAGATATAACAGAGCCTTGGAACATGAGGAACATAATTACGAGAGATTTTGAGAAATCTGAGAAACTGAGGAACCTAAAATTTGAATGACCTGTAATCTTGGAAAAACTGAGATATAACAGAGCCTTGGAACATGAGGAACATAAGAACCAGAAATTTTGACAAATCTGAGAAACTGAAAAACGTGAGAATTTGAAAAACGTAAAATCTTGGAAAGCTTGAGATATTTATTAGTCTGGGAACATAAAGAACCTAACAATCTCAGAATTTGAGAAATCTGAGAAACTGAGGGAACTGAAAACTTGAAGAACCTGAAAATTTGAAGACCTTGAAATCTTGGAAAACCTGAGATGTAAAAGAGCCTGGAAACATGAGGAACAAGCAGAGAATTGAGAAATCTGAAAACTTGTACAACCTGAAGATTTGAAGAACCTGATATCTTGGACAACCTGAGATATAACAGAAAACTGAGAAACCTGAGAATTTAAAAAATCTGAAATCTTGGAAAGCTTGATATATTTGTTAGTCTAGGAACATGAAGAACCTAACTATGTCAGAATTTGAGAAATCTGAGAAACCTGAGAATTGTAAAAATAATCTGAAATCTTGGAAAGCTTGAGATATTTGTTAGTCTGGGAACATGAAGAACCTAAGAACCTCAGAATTTGAGAAACTGAGAAATCTGAAAACTTGAGGAACCTGAGAAACTGGAACCTAAAACTTGAGAAACCTGATAATTTGAGAAATCTGAGAAACTGAGGAACCTGAAAATTTGCAGAACCTGAAGGTTACTAGTTGTGACACAATGTATTTTCTGTAAAAATTAGATCTAGATATAGATATATGTAAGCAATACATTATCCAAAATGTTCAGTAAAGGTCAACAATAAATACCTAAGAAAAAATAAAGCTAGAATTTTTCAATTAAAAAAATCAACGAAATAGGAATAAGGAAACAAGAAGCAGATTTAATTAAATTTTAATTGAAAAGAACATGTTTACGGAATAAGTATAATCTTAAAGCTAAAAAATGGAAATATGTCGCCTGGAAAAAACATTTTCAATTTGTGCTCACAGAAATTCATAAAATTAAACTGTCTGATTAATTCACGTTCCGAATTTTGTAAAAGCGAAAATATCTTAAATTCAGTTCATTCCTGAAATAAGCTTTTTTATGTTTCTCATTAACTTGAATTTTCTTTCCCCCAAGGGAAGTGTAAACCGTAAAAATATTTTATATGAAGCTCCTATTACACATTACAAATTACCACTAACCGTTTTTGCTAAAAAAGAAGAGTAATGAATCTATTAAACTAGCACGTGATTTAATTTAACAACTAAGGATTAGTTCGCGTTTCGAACGATCTTACTAATTTACCCGTTAAAGTTATGACGTGAATTTGTTGTGGGAAATGTGAACGTTAACCTCTAAGCTAGGTAAATGTATATTGTCCAGTGACTTCCGTTTGAATTAAGTAAATGACCACATTTTAGTCGGTGTTGAGACATGTTGGAGCAAATGTGAAATTTAAAGATTAACTGCGGTGCTAAAGTTAGTTAAACTGGGATTTTGTAGTGATGTGCAGTTTGGTCCGGTTTGTGGTTAACATTTTTTTATTGCGTGATAAGTATGTTACCTTTTACAGCGTTATCTCCCAACAAATTAGAACGATAAAAGATACTGCTTAAGTTCAAAAGAGAGAAAGAAGCATTTATATGTATATTTTCAGCTGCGAACGATGTAATAGAAATTCTAAACAGAGAAAGAATGCCATTTGTTATTTTAAAACAAGCAATCGATTATTTATTTACATATTTGCAAAAAGCCACAGAAGCAGGTGGAGATATACCTACATAAATAATCTAAAGTTGGAGTTGCTAAACTGCACTCTTTGTTATTACATAATTATGTTAAAATGCAAAGTATGCATATAAAAATTGAAACGTCTGTTCCTTATTTGGAATGAAATTTGTCTTAAAAAGGAAATAAAAACATCTGAGAAAAGCTCAAGTCTCGGAACAACGGACTAACAATCTGCGTTCTGCAACTTGTTACATCCCAACAACTATAATGCCCTTACTCCAAGCAACTTTCAATAACGCAAAATAAAAGCGAGCTGCGGCAGACGAGCATGTATCTCACTCAGCTTGGCAAATTAACTCAAATACCACCAATCAAATTTTATACAGAATTTCCGCCCTTCCCTCCGACTGTCTGCATAAAACGCGAGTTAAAATTTGCAAAGGTTAGCTTGCAGCTTTGTCTCGCAGGTCATTCAGTTAAAGCGCTGTTAAATTGTGGACTCTGTACAAATGTGAAAGCCGCTCCTGCAATAATTTCTGCATACGTAATATTTTATTTTCTACACTGACTGCATGCTTTATGTTAAGCGTCTTTTTCATCTAAATCTGTGAAAAAGTCTGGTATGTAGGTTGGTGCCAAAATACGTAAAACTTGGAAGTAAAATTTATAAAGCAGTATGTACCTAAAAAAATTATGGTGTTGGTTAGTATGACCATTAGGTAGTTCCGTGTATAGAGATCCAACTAAATATGATATAAGGGGGACGAGGGCAGTTCTGGGGTACCACCCATCCTGTCGTTTGCGATTCCGACTCGTGGGGGTAAAGGCCTACGTTTTATGTGCCTCCCGACAGATGGAACGCGCAAAACATCCGCATATTACATCATATTACAATAACATATTGCTATGGCCAGCACCTAAACTCTGCGGATGAGCAAGCATGGGGAACCTCACCTTCGAACCATATTTTAAACATCATATTATATACTTTGTCTTCAAAGGCCAAAATGCTACATTAATTTTCGTGCGTAACACCGTAACACGAAAACAAATTTTCCAACATTTTCTCGGAAAAGCTGGCGTCAAACCTGAACCAAAATTAACACTTTTGATGCAGCTTTCCACAGCTCGCCCTTGAGATGACAATAATAGAAAGGCACCGATGTAACTATTGCAAAGATCCAAAATATCCAAGCCTGCACCAACTTTCTTTCCATCTCACAATGTTACAATTTTTGGCTTGTCGTCCTCTGACCTTCACCGTCCCTGAAATTGTAACTTCTGCCAATAACGACAGTAAAAACTGGCCGGCTTTCACTTTGAACTCATTGCATGTCTGCAATTATTGTCTTGTGTTCTTCGCGAATAAGGTGCAAATGCCCACTAAGTGGAAAATAGTAGCCTATAAAATTGGCGTGCCAGACCTCATATGCGGCCAGGTACAGAACTGTCTTCGTTTGAAGGCGCGGTTTGTATGGACAATTACGTTGATGTTCTAATGGGTTGAGATTGTGACGACGGGAATCGTGACGCTAACCTTTCGCCTGCTGTGAAAAAATAAAGAACAACAATTCCAGACGTAATAATAGTGATAAGAGGAAGAATTGGAAAAATCGAACTGAAATTGTGCTCACATTCTGCTGTTATCTATTGTACAGTAAACAAGAGGCCTTGCGCATGAGAATTAATTAGGATATTGAGTGATCACGCGAGTAATCCGAACAATGAATATATTATGGATCAAATATGATCTCTCTGTTCATTAATTGGGGACAAAAGTGGGACATTCCATTTCCAAAGACTTTGAATAACATATAGAACAAAAAATTCCCTTTAAGACCCTCTGCATTAATAGTTTTATCGTTCCACACTGGCAGAATTTTCAAATTTTCGCTTGTGTAAACACTGTCATGAAATAATGAAAATGACAGATAAACGTCAAACCATTTTTATGGATTTTAAGCAATTTAAAGGCTTTCCGGGGTTGTGTCGAACGATAAAACGTTGTATTACACTCGTACCTGTGTAGATTGGCCGCTTTACGCCACTCGGGGTTCACAAAAGCACTCGTTTCACTCGTGCTTTTATAAACCCCTTGTGATATTTAATAATCAAAAATTTACATTACTTTATGTGCACTTGTAGAGCTCCGAAATTATCAACTAATCAGCTTAAATGATAATTTCACTATAATTTAAAAAAATGTAGCTCTGTTATTGGTCGAAACTTCCATGAATAAAATAAAATCAGCTCAAATTTATTTTGTAGGATGTGTTATTTATATTATATTTATTGTCAACAGCTTTGAAGCTTCGAAAGTCTTTTCTTTTATTTTTTTGGGATATCAGTATACAGGGTGCCCAGTTTATCTGTTCACGCCTGAAGATTCAGATATAGGCCAGATATTAAACAGTGTACAAACCACTATTTATTCTGTAAATAAAGGATCATAATGGGTCTAAAATTAAACTCAAAACGTTAATTCAAAACAATCATTTAATCAAATATGAAATGTAAATGCTTAACAAAAATTGTTGTTGATGAAATGTTTAATATGTTGCCTACTTCCGAATCGTCAGGCGTTAACAGATAAAATGGGCATACTGTATGTATTTGTTAATGAAAGGATCTAATTCAGTCGACAACTTCTTCAATATTTATCAGTACATATTTTATGTATTTGCTATTTTCAAGAATGTTTAAATCTTCTGTATCATTAATCTCTTCAATATCTTTAAATTTAAGATCTAAAAGAGACACATAAGGCAACAGTACCGAAAGACACAAAAGGGTCCAAAGATACTCAAGAGATCAAAGAAACTAAAAAGATAATAGAAAGAAATGAGCCGATCGACATAAAAGTAGCAAAAAGGACTATAGAAACTAAAGGGACTAAAGAGAGCGAAAAGATCAAAGAGACTGGGACAGGACCAAAACGAACCTAAGAGACTAAATTTAATAGGCTATAAAGAGTGCAAAGAGACCAATAAGACCCGAGAAAGCATTGAGTAAAGTGACTAAAATTACAATAAAAAACTAGAGAAAAATCAAAAAATACCAAGAAACTTTAGGGGAAAATACAAAAAGACTAAAGAGGACAAATATACCAAAGAAACACAAAAAAGACAAAACCACAAAAAGGACCAAAAAGACTAAAGAGATAACACATACCAAAAAGAATAAACAAACAAAACTGAGAAAGATTGGAAAGAGACAAAATACAATAAAGAGATCGATACCAAAAGATAGCAAGCACATATCAAATAGGGGAAAAAGACGAAAAAGAGCTAAAGTGACTAAAGAGGCAAAAGAGATAGAAGACACCAAAATGGGCAAAAGAGACCAAAAAACAAAGAACGAAATACACAAGTAAAACAAATGGACAAAGAATCCAAAGAGACAAAACAAACAGAAAAAGACGAAAAAGAGCTAAAGTGACTAAAGAGCCAAACGAAATAAAAAAGACAAACACATCAAATATATGTACTAAAGAGAGACTAAAGTGATTTCAGAGACAACATAGAAACCAACGAGTCCAAAGTGACAAAAAATTACGAAAGCAACAACAAAGAAATAAAAGGGATTCAAGAAACCAAATATCTATACTAAAAACAACTTAAAAGACTAAGGCACATAGGCTAAGAAAAAAGATCAACATCCAAAAAGAATAAAGCAAAGTAAACAAAACATTGACAAAAAAAAATAAGACCAATTAATATACTAAAGAGCATTTAAGCAACTAGAACCACCATAGACGCTAAGGAGATCAAAAACCAAAAATAACGGGACAATAAAACGAAAGGAACAAAAAGGGACTAACAAAAGAGACAAATAAAACAATAGTACCGAACGTCACAAAAGGAACCAAATATACTAGGAAAGACGCTAGAGAGACCGTAGAGGTTACAAAAACCAAAGGGACTAAAAGGAAACTAGAAAGGCCAACGGGAGCAACATGAGGTATGATTGTAAAGAGATTAAAGACGTCAAAAAAACTGAAGGCACTAAATCGAGTAGAAGAACAAATTAAAGACACAAAAGGGATAAACCTTTTATCAACGCAACTATAAAAGAGACAAGATACCAAAGAAACTAAAGCAAGTAAAAAGGCCCCGGAGATGTCAAGGTTCAAGTTACTTCAAAATTATTTGATATTGCATTGTTTTATTCAAATTTTATGATACACAGTGACTGATAAAAACCCTTTGACGCTGTATCTTGTTTATTAGTAACCCAATTTGAACAAATTATGAAATAAAAACATTTTAGAAAGACTTCAAAAATTGACAGGAAACTTATTTTGGTCCGATAATGTCCAGGACACCATACGTGCAATTTTCTCTTCTTAGTTTTAGCTTGCTTGTTTTGATTCATCCTTATGTTCATTTTTTTTTTCTATTGTTCTTATGTCAAAAAATATTGCAAAAAGAAAAAAGAATTAAAAATTTAAAGTAGAATGTGATGAGTCTTTCTAAACCGATTTCAGTGAGGATGATAAAAATTTATTTCGTAATTTGCATGTCACATTTCATTCATTTATATTTTATATTTCTTTTTAGGAAATTATAATACTTCAGAATGTCTCAAGACACTTCAGTGGTCCTCACGATTCTATTAAATTAATTATCAAATAATTAGTTATCCGAGAGCATCCGCATTACCGCAGGCTCGGATTTTTTTAGGACCTTAGACAATAATTCCCCTAGTTTCCTGCGTGTAGTGGCAACATTGGCGGATTCGGGGAGCGGGCGGGTCGGCCATATTTGACAAAATTAAAATTTAATTAAGAAATTCGATTTTCAAATTGTGTTCTTTTGGGTCTAGTGCTATAGTTCCCAGTTCCCTAGTGCTAGTTCCCAATACCTTAGACCATAGTTTCCTAAGCAAGATTTTTGGTTGGTTTTTCTCAAATTTTACTGTCATGAAAGTCTAATGGAAGAACGAATGAAAAATGACTTAAACTTGAAGCAAATTGTGCAAAATGCATGATTTTTCATCAGGTGTAATTTGTAGCCAGAGGGCAAATCCCGAGGGCTGCAAAGCACCGAGCGAAAAATAGCATTCTCTCCCGAGGTGTATATACTATTTTTTACACAAGCAAAACCACAAAAACCTGAGAAGAATAAAACTTTTTCGTAAATCCGCACGTGAAATATTAGTAGTGTTTTTCTCCTGCCCTAGGGAGAAAATTATGTCACATTTTCCCCTAGAGAGTTTATATTATGCACCAACCACTACTGGGGGAGAAAATTATCCACTTTGTCACGATTTTGACAGCAGCTAAACTGATTTCTACTCACGCTTGTGCAAAAATATGTTTGCGACCTAATTGTTACATCGGTTCGCAATAAAATAATAATACCTTCATACTTAATTTATACGACGTGATCCGATGTTTCGTTTTGAGTTTATAAAACTGATAAACATAACCCCTATCCAAGCTCCCACTTTTATTAGCAGTTGCGCTGCGGCGCTCAGCTGCAGCGATAAATTCCACCATGAATTTCAAACAACCCAGATGGTACAACATGGGTCACACATTTGCACATTATACTGACCTATTGTCAGGGCACAATAACTAAAATTAATTGGTCCCTCAGGACCTACAGGTCTATTGTGTCTCCACACAACAATGACAGGTAGTTTTTCAAACACCTGCGTGGTCAAGTGTAACATAGATGTTGGTGTGGTCGGAGATCTGAACACATATTTCAAAAACAATTTGCAATCCTACGCTGTAATAACAACAAATCTTTTATACAATATATAAATTCTATTCTCGGAAATCAATATCGATCCAGCTGGATAACTAAATAACTAGCATATTATTATGATTTACATTAATATTCAGTAGTTTCCTAATGGGAGAAGCAAATTGTGAAACAATTTTTGCTAATTTTTAGGTACATATTGCCGGCCGAAATTTATTACCAATAATTTCTATTTGTGCACGTGTATAACAAATAGTAATACGTAATAATTATACCTTCGCACAAATATAGTGCAAACACGCACTATAGCGTTATCGAAAAGATTAAAATGTAGTTTCCAAAATGGACATTTTAAGTGCTACAAAAAGTATTTAAAGAATCAGCTTTTGAAGTTATACTTCTTTAGGCGCGTTATCAAAAAAAATTAGTGAATTTTTATGATGCGCGCGCACAGTGTAACACAAAGTCTACACCATGTGAGTGCAGCCTGCATTAAATTTAGCCGGCAACTCTCCTGTCTTCTGTAAAATCAACCCGCAAGTTCAAATTGAGTTTTTACACTTTTAGGATTCCCCGGTATACTACCTATATTTAAGCTATCTTTGATCCACATCGACACTATGTATGAAGACTTAAGCCGTACGTGCTACGTAAATCGGAATAATGGTCTGTACTTCAGTGTACTAGTGTATTCTGCGGGATTAAATCTGGTTTTCTATATAAGGATGTCCATAAAAACCGGCAAATACAGTGTGAGTTTGTATATTATGTAACTATGTATGCATACAAGCCGTGCATGCTGTTTTAAATTGCTTTCAATACCTAAAAATATTGACGTCCTTGCCTCAAAGTCAGATGGTAGTTTTCGACCGGCTAATCATTTATGATAATTTATTTTTATTGTAACCTGTGTTCAACTAAAAATATATTTGGAGGAGGCCATAACTGCACTTTAGGAAATTTCGATACGGGCGAGGACGAATTTTTGAAACACGAGCCGTAGGTGGAGTTCTTTATCAAATCATCAAATTGGCACCCATCAGAAATCAGTGATGGCTGCACTTGCTACAAAATGATGGAAAATAGAACTTAACAAGGTAAACAAGAAGATGAATACTGATTTTTTTATGTCAGGTTCTGCACCGTATACTTCAACCAGTATCTTTTTAATTCATGAAGGAGATAATTTTGTTTACAATATAGTAGATGCCCGATTTTTTGGCCGCGGTCGTACATCATGGCCTCCTCTAGATATATTTTTACTATTTGTACAAGCTATCACGATTATTAAAAACCAGTTAATCTTAATGAGTGTCTGCCTTTCCCACACTGAAACTTGTTTTATAATTGATAGATGCAAAACTAGTCGTATGTCCTCCTGCTGCATTGTATTCTTATTAGTCCCGCCCCTAACACAACAACTTTACGGCTCCCCAACTTTCTCCAAATTGCATTTAACGAAAGAAACACTCCAGAATACCGTCCTGCTCTGCGAACTAATTGGATGTAATGCGTCCAGATCCAATTTAATTGAATTATGATGTGAATTTATGATTAGCACCACCTTCGAGTCTGCAATCGTAAAGGTAACGATGCAGAAAATGTCGCTGCAACTTCAGCTTAATAAGACACCTCGTCCTAGGTGCTAATACACTATTCCTTGTACAAATTCGCCTCGATAAATTTCTGGCGTCCATTTTGTCTGCAACGTCTGATTTATCTCGAAGAAAATTGCACCTGGTTTCTTAGCCTAATCATCCGGAATTGGACATTAACGTGGCAACACCAGGAATTCCGCAAATGTTGTCGCCTCGTGTGAGATATGGGAGGTGGGTGCTGATGTTGTTTTTGCTTTAACACTAACTGCTCGGTATTAGGTTTAATAGACTAGATGATTTTTGTGTCGCTGTAATTATCACCAGTTCAGTGCATTTAGATAAACGCCACTTCTGTTGTAGTGCTCTTGTAGTGCATAGTTTCAAAATCTTGTAGGAAATCTTAGAAACAAAGAGTTTTTTGAACACCATAAAAAGTTGACATTGAAACACCATTATCTACATGTTTGGTTAATAAGCTACATAATAATATGACGCTTTCATTTAACAAGCAGCTATCAGGTTATTACCATAAATTTGAAATACATGAGCTTGTTATACTTAAATGCATTTTCCTGGCATACGTAAGTGTTTTATACGGGGTCCATCTCTTGTATAACGAAACTCAAACAGTTGTCAACTGCAGCGTCGCTCGTTGGCACTGAAAACCTGAATATGTATTGTAAATCTATGAATAATTAAAACGATGGCTGTCTTGTCGAAACAATGTGGACTCATAGGGAGCGGATAGGCACGGTTTCGTTTCGGAAGGGGGCTAATTGTATAATAAAAAATACAGGTGTTTTTGTAAAATAGGAAGAAGTTCCCTACAGAACCTGCAGTCCTCGAGTTTTTATGAAGAAACCTGAAATATTCTCAGCAATCTGAAGGAATTCTAAAAGTCCTGGAATTCTGAGGAATCGTCTCGAACCGAAAAACCTGAAAAGTCGTGAAAAGTCTTGATAAATAGTCCCGAGGATTCCTAAATTTCCAAGGAACCTGAGAAGTCCTGAGGATTCCTGAGGAATCCCAAATAGTCCCAAGGAGTATACTGAAAAGTCCTAAAAACTTCTAAGCAATCAAGAAGAGTCCCAAAGTTTTGAAAACTTAAATTTAAGAATTCAAAAGATCTATCAAGCATCCTGAGAAATCCTCAGCAATTGTGAGGAGTTTTGACAAATCCTGAACAAGTCCTTTAAAGGTATTTATGAAGAATTCTAAAAGGGCCTAGAATTCTGAAGAATTGTATAAAGAGCCCTGAACAGTCTTGATCTTCAAGATGCTCACCTTCTCAATTTTTTAGTTTCACAAATTCTCAGTTTTTCAATCTCCTGCGACAATAAAGAGTCGGCAAAACCTTTAATTTAAGAAATTTGAGATCTCGGAAAAACTCTTGACAAATTATAGTCCTGACTATCCCTTAGAAAGCCTAATAACTGCAGAATCCTGAAAAATCTAGGAACTCTGAGTAGACCTAAAAGATCGTGTGAACTATCCTGAAATTATTATTTAGATTCCTTTACATTCTGAAACGAGGAGTTATTCTAAAGACTCTAAGAAGAGCTCTGAAGAGTCTTGAAATATTCTACATCTTGAGAGGCTATAAAGACTTCGACACAATCCTGAATAAATCAAAAACCCAAAAGCCTGAACAATTCTGAAAATTCCTGAAGTTCTTGGAAGGGTCTTCAAATATCTTCATCAGTCATCTGAAGAATCCTGAAAAACCAAATACTGAGCATTGTTAAAATTTGACGTGTGTTGTGAAAATCTTTAAAGAAAGCTGGAAATCCCAAGTGTACTAAAGTATTCAATGTTAACCGCACTGCACAATTTATTATAATTCATTAAATTAAAATTTCTAAAGAATCCTAAACAGTCGGAGTTGAATCGATCTGACCAATGCTAAAAATTCACGAAAAACGTGGAAAAGGCTCCTGAAAAATTAAGGAATACTGCAATCTTCGTGACCTGAAAAGTAATAAAAATTACCTAACATATCTCAGCGATCCTGGGACGAATATCCAGGAATAGCATTTAATATTCCTGAGGACTTTTAGCTATAAACCATCCTAAAAAGTTTAAATCCTTTTACTTAGACTAGAAAATAATCGGTGTGTGGAGAAGTCCTGAAGCATCCTGAAGAATTATGCAGAAACCTGAGAAATTCTGAAGTCTTGCTAAATACTGAAATGCTCTGATTGCTGTTGAAAAAACCCCAGACAGTTCTAAAAATGTTTCCTGATGATCCTGAGCAACCTGAGAGTCTTTAAATATAAACAATCCTGAGTAATACAAAGGTCCTGTCAAATCCTACCGAAATCTAGATTTCGAAAATTCCTGAACAGCAGTAAAAAATGTTGGGAGTTCAACTTCAAATTCTCATGAAAAAATTCCTTGGAATCTTTTTGTCTCAGGATTTTGTTTTCTCAGGTTTTTACTTTCTGTTTGTCAGACAGATTCCCGAGAAGTGAGGAAATTAAAAAGCCACCGAAAAGAAAAATCAAACAGAAGCGGCTTTCTAAAAGCGAAAAGAAGATATAGAGACGTGTAGAGAGAAGAAGAGGCACATGAAGGAGAGGGAATAGGGAGACATAAAAGTTACAAGAACACAGATGGAGGTATGGAACTATATCAATAGAGAGAGAGAAAGAAAAAAGACACAGTGAGTGAGGAGATAACGATGAACGAGTAAAAGTGAGAGAAAGAGAGAAAGGAAAGCGAGGAAATATTGAACGTAGATGGAAAGGAAATATAATGGGTGAAAGAGGTATGGAAGAGGAGGGAGAAGGCAGAAGAGGAGAGGGGGGAGGAGAAGAGTAATCAGAAAGCCCGGAGGGCAAATAAAGATTCATTACCTGGGCAACCGAGCTTCTCGTTTTTTTTTTTTTGTAAAATCGTGTTTTTTCTGAAAATATATTTAGATACATGTCTTGGTCTAACAAAAAAAAGACATTGTTGTGTGCCTCATCTTTATAAGCACACGAATGAAAGTGAAACTTGCCAATACGATGGTAGGAATGAGTATATTTCAACAGGCAACCAGGGGCCCCCTTGGGACAGGAGGGCGCAGCTACCTTCTGAACCGCCGTAATACTGTCTACGCTACTCGTTTCATTCTCACGCATCCCCACTCTCATTAATCCCCACCACCAAAGTGTTTGAAATTGTCAGCGTGAGAGCGGATAGAAGGCTCTCAAAAAACGTGTTTTTTTGTGTAAAATTGCATAGGTAATTGCATGCAACTGCATAGATAGACTTAAAAAGCAACACCTTATCTGAATAGAAAATTTCATCTAAATCGTTAGAGCCGTATTCGAAATCCGCGAAAGAAATTTACAGCAACTACTCGTTTAAATATACGATACTGTTTCTCTAATTATCAAATTTAGAGTTTCTCAAACTTCTTTCTTCTTTAGTTCTTAGATTCCCAAGATTTCTGCGTTTCTGGTTCTCATCTCACTTTTCCTAGTTTCTACTTTTTGTAATTTCTCAGTATCTCAGTTCAATTTATTAATTCAGTTTCCTTAGTGATAAAACTTGTCTGTAAATGAATTTAATTCATTGAGAGCCAATGCCATATAATTTTGGAGATACTGGCTGTATGAAACATTCCGGGGGAGCACGTATGTACATGGACCAGCTTTGTGTTCCCGATTAAGATCGGACGGACACACGTCAAGTGAATTATTCAGGACCGAAGGCGCAAAGTACTAAATCCAAAATGAAAGCAATTATTAATCTGAGTGCATCTCCATTATTTACAGTTCCGTTTCGGCCAATCGATTGTTATTTCACAACACTGCGGACGCGTTATTAAGTTTGTATTGCTAAATAGATTTGAACTCAAAGGAACATGATGATGTTTAATTAGAGTAATCCAGAATAATCCCGCACAGATGAGAATTCGAACGACGTTTTAATATCCATCAAATTACCTCTGCGTTTGATACGAAGCGGCGCAAAAGTCGGTCATACTGGAAAAAAAAATGTCAGCTACACCCCTGCTATCGGTAATTAGTATACAGTAACGCCAAAGTCATGTAATTGCGAATTGTAATGCTTGCCTCTACTATAGGTGTAAATATTTTCAGTCAGACTAGTATGTTGACGTATTGATCAGGGGAAAAGAACAAAGAACTCGTTTTAAATCGTTTTTCAACTGTGAATGTTTCATTTTCAACCAACATCGCGAAATTTGAGAACAACGATTAAAACCTTGTGTTGAGGAAGACAGCTTGCGTGATTGTACAAAAGCTATCAAAATATGTACTCATAACTTAGAACTGTAAACTTTTCAGGCTGATTCGAACGTCGGGGATTTCACGATTTGGCAATTTTTGAACATGGAGTGTCTTGAGGGAGGTAGGATTTAGAAGATACCACAATTTTTACGTTATACAAAGGACAATCGTCATACCAGTTTTACTAGAAAATTTGAGGAAGAGTTAACCAATAGGTTGACTGTTCTCTTATCTTTGGTGTACATACGTATTTAGATGTTTGTTGTGGTGCTGCTTGCTGTGTGCTATGCTTATACTGACAATGATAAGAAAGCACTTTTATCTCCACCGTATGGAATTATAAAAATATTGACAGTTTTAAACCAATCGATAATAACTTCAAAACCAAGGTACAGAAATGAGAGTCGAAATTGTAAAATTCCTCCGAAAATGAGATTTACAAAATATTTTTCATTCTAAGCAATCGTAAGCGCTTATCGCGACGGTGATAGTGAAACACTGAACAATAACGAAGGTTGGAGATAGGACGTTAACCTGTCATTATCTCAAAAAGAAAAAGATGAGTCAAATTTGCCTTGACCATAATACGAACACACGTTGGGAATGGGCACGGCAGATGCAGTGGAAGAAAGTGACCTAAAAAGGAATTCTACTAAACAGGGAGATTATCTTGCTAAAGGATCAAAGAGAAAATCTGAGTATAAAAGTTGATAAACTGAAAAATGATGAATTCACAGTTCACCAAGAAAATATAGAACAAATAATGAAGAAACGAGAGGGTATGGGTATTGAATAGGAGACAGATGAAGAGCAACTTGAGAGCACCAAAAGAAAATGATGAACAACTGCCACAAACTAGCAAACGAAGAAACAGTACAGAACATAACTTACTTAGAAAGGATAGAAAAACCCTCAGCTCCCACTTGAAATTAGAAAACTCGTTCAACAAAAAAGAAAAGCCAGAAGAGCCTGAAAAAATACTAGAACCACCAAAATGAAGCAGTTAACAAATACTTGCAAGAACTCAAAGCAGGAAGTGACAGAAACAACACCTTTCCTCCAAATCTTGGCGAGTCTAGTCAACCAACCCTCTTAAAACTGACGCACATTGTAAATGCTTCATTTAGATTAAAATCCACTGACTTTCTAAATTAGTGCAATACTTTGAAGGTCTGAAATTTTAGCACAACTGTTGTTCAAGCTCTCGCAGAGTGTCAGGAGGCCTTAAATGTAGCTCCATTGAATCCCACACATCTTTGATGAGGGACAAATCGGGAGATCCTGCAGGCCAGGGTAAGATTTCCGCATGAGCCTCTTCCAGGAATCTTAAAGTCATCTAAACGATATGCCATATTCCATATTAGCCCTCTCCGCGAAACAGGCGTACTCGAACTCTGCCATCTTCGAGTGACTGTGTCTTCTGTGAAGAGCTCTCCTCCCTCTGGAAGCCGTGGGCTGAAATTTGTCTCTGCTTGCCATATGGCGAAGACGACGATCTTCACGATCATTTGAAACAAGCTCCTCGGCGATGTTGTTGAACACCTTCTTCTTGTGAAACACCTCCCTCAACTAAGTCAACAATTCAAAGAGTCGTTTAGTAACATCAAAAGTGGATTGTGGGTTACGTCCTATTGCAAATGAGCCATCGATATGGAAACGGTATCCGACATCATCAAAAGAACAGCACAAAATCATGAAAGGAGGCTCCACAATCATCCGAATCCGACTCAACAGGACCATGCCGCTAGAACTGCGTTAGTTTACATTATTAGATTTTTCTATCCGATTTCAATCTCGAATGAAATCAATAATATTTTCCTTTAGACTATACGAGACAATTTTGGGTATGCGCATGGGTACGATTTGAAACAAGGGTAAACAAATATTACAAACATAACCTGACATACCTACAGTGCAGTGTTATGTGAAAAATAAATTAACCAAGAGCGTTGGGATGATTATGAACTATGACAGAAACGTCTCCTGAGTCCCGCTCCAAAAAGCGAGGTTGAATGAGATCTCGGATGAGAATAGAAACCATCCTATGGAAGCGTCCATTAATTACGTGAGTCGATTTTGGCGATTTTTCGACCACCCCTCCCCCTTTGGTGAGATGTCCCTCCCCCTTTGGTGAGATGTCCCTCCCCCCTTAAACTCACGTGAGATTTTTCAAAATGCGTATTATTAGTGTAAATAAATTTCAAGTCTTTTCAAGTAGCTTCCCGTCCCTTCAAAATATTTAAAGTCTTCCCAGGTCGCTTCAAGTCCCTTCAAAACATCTCAAGTTTTTTCAATTCGTTTCAAGTCTTTCAAGACATTTCAAATCCTTTCAAGTCGCTTCAAGGTACTTCAAGTCTTTTCAAGTGGCTTCCAGTCCTTTCAAAATATTATTTGAAGTGTTCCCAGATCGCTCCAAGGTTCTTCATGTATTTTCCAGACATTTGAAGTCTTTTCAAGTCGCTTCCAATCCCTTCAAGATATATCAAATCTTCCCAGGTCGCTTCAAGACTCTTCAAGACATTTCAAGTCTTTTTAAGTCGCTTCAACTCCATCCAAAACATTTCAAATCTTCCCAGGTCGCTTCAAAACTCTTCAGGTCTTTTCAAGTCGCTTCCAGTCCCTTCAAAATATTTGAAGTCTTCCCAGTTCGCTTTAAGATTCTTCAAGTCTCTTCAATTCCTTTCGAAACTTTTCAAGTCGCCCCAAGTATTATCAAAACATTTCATGTCGTTTCAATTCGCTCTAAATCTTTTCAAGTCGCTTCAAGTCCTTTTAACATATTTCACGTCCCTTCAAGACATTTCAAGTGCTTTTAAATCACTTCAAGTTTCTTCAAGTCGCTTCAAGACCTTTCAAAATATTTCATATCGCCGCAAGTCCCTTCAAAATGGTTCAAGTCTTTTCAATTCGCTTGAAGTGTTTCAAGTCGTCTCAAAACACTTCTTTTCCAGTCGTTTCAAGTTTCTCAACGTCGCTACATATCTCTTCAAGTCGTTTCAAGAATCTTCAAAACATTTCAAGACTTTTCAAGTCACCTCAAGTCCTTTCAAAACATCTAAAGTCTTTCAAATCGTTTCAAGACATTTCAAATCCTTTCAAGTCGCTTCAAGGTATTTCAAGTCTTTTCAAGTGGCTTTCAGTCCCTTCAAGATATTATTTGAAATCTTCCCAGATCGTTCCAAGACTCTTCCAAGTATTTCTTCAAGTCGTTTCAAGACAGTTCGAATCCTTTGAAGTCGCTTCAAGGTATTTCAAGTCTTTTCAAGTGGCTTTCAGTCCCTTCAAGATATTATATGAAATCTTCCCAAATCGGTCCAAGACACTTCCAAGTACTTCTTCAAACATTTCAAGTCGCCTCAAGTCCCTTCAAAACTTTTCAAGCCGCCCCAAGTCTCTTCAAAACATTTCATGTCGTTTCAATTCGCTCTAAATCTTTTCAAGTCGCTTCAAGTCCTTTTTAACATATTTCACGTCGCTTCAAGACATTTCAAGTGCTTTTAAATCACTTCAAGTTTCTTCAAGTCGCTTCAAGACCTTTCAAAGTATTACATATCGCCTCAAGTCCCTTCAAAATATTTCAAGTCTTTTCAATTCCCTTGAAGTCTTTCAAGTCGTCTCAAAAAATTCCTTTTCCAATCGTTTCAAGTTTCTCAAAGTCGCTTCATCTCTCTTCAAGACATTTCAAATCCTTTCAAGTCGCTTCAAGGTATTTCAAGTCTTTTCAAGTGGCTTTCAGTCCCTTCAAGATATTATTTGAAATCTTCCCAGATCGGTCCAAGACACTTCCAAGTATTTTCAAGACATTTCAAGTCTTTTCAAGTCGCTTCCAATCCTTTCAGGATAAATCAAATCTTCCCAGGTCGCTTCAAGACATTTCAAGTCGTTTCAACTCAGTCCAAAACATTTCAAATCTTCCCAGGTCGCTTTCAAGACTCTTCAAGTCTTTTCAAGTAGCTTCCAGTCCCTTTAAAATATTTGAAGTCTTCTCAGATCGCTTTAAGATTCTTTAAGACATTTCAAGTGTCTTCAATTCCTTTCAAAACTTTATTCCATTCAATATTTCAAAGTTCTTTCATTTCAACAAAGTTTCCTCAAGTTGCTTCAGGACATTTTAAGTTTTTTCAAGTCGCTTCCAGTCTCTTCAAGACATTTCAAATCTTCCCAGGTTGCTTCAAGGCACTTTAATACATTTCAAGTCGCTTCAAAGTCGTTTCAAGTTTCTTCAAGTTGCTTTATCTCTCTTCAAGTCGCTTTCAGTCCCTTCAAAATATCTTTTCAGATCTTCAATTGCTTTCAAAACATTTCAAGTTGCCTCAAGTCTCTTCAAAACATTTCATGTCGTTTCAAGTCGCCTCAAGTAATTGAAGTCTTTTCAAAGCCGAGTCAAGTTTCTTCAATTCTCTTTAAGTTTCTTCAAGTCGCTTTAAGAAATTTCACTTTTTTTGTCTGCCTAGGCAGCAAGAATGGTCAATTAGGCGGCAGACAAAATACTTTGTCTGTCTAGGCAGAGAAATGGACATTTGTTATTGCCTATTGACGTAGAGAATGTCACCTTTTTCTGACGTTTGAAGAAAAATATTATTGTGTATTTTATGGAGAAACATTTTACAATTTCTTACGGAAAAAAAAATTACGTGACTTTTGCCCTGACCCCTCCTCTCCCCCAGTTGAGATTGTGTTAGATTCGATTCGACCCCCTCCCCCCCATAAACGCCCTTAAACGGTTTTTTTTTAGTTTTTAATTTTGATAACTGTGAAAAACTGGTCAGATATGTTAATTTTATTACTAAGAATTTTTTTTTTCGCAAAAAAATTTGCAAACACTATCGCAATACCGTGCGATCATTATAAATTAGAGTAGGCCGTGAAATTTAAATTAGGTTGCACTACTAACTTTTGACAATTTCATTTAAAATTTGAATGTCAAAGTGAGTTTTTCAAAAAAAGATTTAAGACCTGGATTGAAGCTCGGGGAGAACACTGAACATTTGCTGTAATTCCCAATTATTCTACATTATTTGTTAGTCTTTTATTGTGAAGTCACTCAAATTGAAGTAGACATTACTTAAGCCTGTATCTAGCTTTAAGCCCTGTAATAATTTAAGTTAAAGTGTAAGCAGCTAGTGCTTATTAGTCTATAGACAACATATAGAGCAGTGCAATAGTTGTTTTTCTAAAAAAAAAAACACTAATCATTCAAAACAATACTATAAATTCTGTATCTCTCTCAAACAATATAAGATTTGGACAAGTCATTTGCAAATACTTGTTGAAAACTAAGAACAAAGAGTGTTAATTGGTAGATGAAAGTTACCTCTTCAAGTTGATGCGATCAAACATTTAATCATGTAAAAGC